>OY756415.1:1896743-2518158 GCA_963576865.1 Anania hortulata | reverse complement strand
CTGTCTACTTAAAAAATATCTATCTATGTAATTCAACAATCAAAACGGATCAAGTGTTTACATATTTCTGGAGACGATTTGTGCAAATCGTAAGAGCGTGAATAATTGCCTGTATCATATTCAGTGAATAGAACAAGAAGATATAATATTTTCTAGAAGGACCTTCTAGGGTTTTTTAGGGGAGAATTTGGTCTTTAGGAAAGTTTAAGGATTTTCTTTTGAAGAAAATTTTTTTTTATATATCTATGGTCATAGCAAATTGGCATAATCAATGCATATTTAAACGGGATTTAGTACAATTCAAGTATAATCTATGCTTTTAAATTCTCAAGAGATTTATTATAATTGCGTTTTGGGAGTGATTTCTAAGTGAGGCAATAGCGTAGCCAATACGCATGTAATCTGGGGGGCAAAATTCTTCCGTGCACTCGTGGCGCATTCGCTGCGAACCCGTGTCCTGTCCGATATTTTAAAGCTCGCTAAATACGGAACGATTTGTCGTCACGATTCGTCGTTTAAGACTAATCAAAACTACTAATCGTTTGCTGTATGGTGACATCGTAACGATTTGATCGAAGCTTACGGCGACCACTGGATCGCATTAATCGTTGCGTATATGGCCTTAGTCTTCACTACTGTATAAGTCAGCCCTATCAATGTCGAGCTTGAATACAAAAGTAAACTCGTGGCAGAGCGACTGCGGTTGAAACAAGCAGAGATTCAGGTACACAGCTTCGGAACAATCTAATACCGCTTCAAAATGGTTAGGGTCACTGATACACGATCTTTTTATAACGTTATTGTGAATTGGGTATTTTTTCAAAATTGTTTTCAGCGTTTTGTAATTAAACTACAAGATTTTGCCTTCATATGACGCGTTTATTCAACGGAAATTTTACTTAATTAACAAAATCTGTGTCGTAGGTTATACGTAACGTTGCAACATATTATACTTATCATATTGATTACTTTTGTTGTAAGGCTTTAAAAACTTGTATCTTTTTTTTCGAGAGCGCCATGGTGGTCACCCGTGAGCCCCAAACAATAAATTTTCTATTGTGTCTAGTTTCGGGGCAGTCAAAGGCTTAAATTTCGACTCTTTTTATTTCTCAGAACAAATGCTATTTAAAATCATGAATACAATGTGTTGTCTAAAAGTGACGTCATAATTATGGGACAATCTGAATGTTATCCAGATTTTTTAGTTCCCTAATAACCACATAAAGACTGATTCCGGTGCTCATATACAACATTGAATGACTTAATTATAATGCCCGGTCTTTGAAATTCAGCAGAGGTTATGAATAAATTTAATAAACCCTATATTTCTCTCTCGGTGTTTCTCATAACAATAGGGATGACGACTGGGTAAAAAAAAAACAAATTCTGATCAGTCCGTCAGTTAGATTATTAAAAAATAATGAACTCTATTTTTCTTTTGTCAATCAACCAAAAAATTATAAAGATAAAGCGCGTCAAAGTATGGGAGTGGGGGCTCGTGACGTCACTTCTAAGTAAAAGTTGTACCTAGCCGTGACGTCATGCGGCATTTTTATCAATATAACTAACTAGTTTGATTAATGTGAAAAAAATACGTGTCCAATACTTTTTGATAATCTATCTGATAGACGATGAAGAAAAAGTTTGTCGTCATCCCTATAAGGCATCAAAATGGGACTTATCCGTTCTCTCCTCGTTTCAACCACACGTGTCATCAAGCAATCCATGTCTGTGCCGTCCAACTTCCACGCGACTAACGCGGCCGTTTTTACCCAGACTCTCATAGACCTCTTCGCGAAGCATCTCGACGATCACGAGAAGAAATTCGGGAAACCAATCAAAGATCGAGGCCTGTACCTCGATGCGCCATGGCCGAAGAATGTCCTACAGCACGTTCTAAGCGCGTACCATCAAAGAACATCGTTCATCGGATCCCTATCCCGATCGAGAACAAGTTTGAACTTCTTATCAGCAGCAAATACTCCCAATATGGACCGCAGAAGAAGCGTCAGCCCCAACTCGGAGAGGGAGACGAAATCTACAGTAACCAGCGCGTACAACACTCACAAGAGAGGGAAGTTGACGAAACTACAAAAATACGGATCGACGTCCAACCTCAAATTGGTTTCCGAAAAGATATCCGGATTTTCCGTTTTCAGCGGCGCCGACGATATCAAACGTAACCCGATTATGGCGTACGGTGACGTTCCGAGAGAAATCGAAGAGGAACCAAGACGGAGCATTGAGAGATCTAAACCAGTTGAGAAGATTGCCAGTGCTCATAGGAAGTTGAATAGACAGAGTCTCTCTGAGAACTTATTCAAACAATTGAACGTTGAAAGTGATCCAGGCATAAAGAGGAGTATCTCGCAACTAAGTTTGAAGCAAGATGTGGCTTTGGAAGCGGTCATGATCGACTTGCCGTCGGTAGAAAGCAGCAAATACAACACAATGAAGAGTAATAGCACGTTCGGAACAGTGTCTCAAGATGGGAGTGAGACGGATGATGTGGAGACGAAGTATTTCAGCCGATGGGGCCCAGTGCGCGGTTCTAACAGCTATTCTGAAAGTCCCAGCCTTCCTGTCAGTCAGTTGTCGACACTTAATCTGAAGACGACTATAGCGTCGGAGAAACCAGACATATCAGGGGACTCTAATGTCTAAATTGTCAAGTTGAAACATTCCTAAAGCTAATGATAAAGACGATACTGGTTGTCTCAGAAAATAGTGTTCAACGGAAGATTAGAGAAAGCCCATGTATGTTTCGAGTTTTATGTAGTGTAATGTGGGCAAATAGTAGGTAATAATGGGCTTTGCAGGGAATACACCCAATATTGATTAAAAACTGAAAAAAAATGTAGAGATCGGGTTCCCATATTGAGTAAATATCCTCCGTCGCTAATTAAGTGTCACTGAGACATGCATTATTGACTTGACATAATACATGCTTATGTAAATTTTTTTAAATAGGTTGATAGTTTGCCTTCAGTGACAAAAACAATGGGGAATCACATTGCATATTTATCCCGATAGATGGCGCATTGTGTTTGGTCTTGCCCGTAGTGAGTTTTGCTACTGATTAAATAATTACTTCCATCTACATTCTGCTTTCTTGCGTCAAACGCATTACATTATTTAGTAACTAATCAAAATAGTTGGTAACCGTTGATTGCGTATTTTGTTTTAGAAAAAGAGGTTTTTTTTTTATAAATTCTTCATTTAAGAATCAAGGCAAATCCCTGACTCTCTGTGCCAAACTTATTCATTGAGATTCAGCTACTATCATAACACATAAGGCATCTAACCAACAGTCAGAAATCAGAAATCAGAAATATTTATTTGCTTTTAACATAGTTTTACAAGATGTTTTACAAATGATATGTCCACATGTTTGACCTAATTAGTCATGCAAATATAAAAAGTTGATATTTAATGTACATAATTATAAAAAAATACAGCAATATTAAAGAACTTCAATGTCAAAAGGATTATCAACTAGGTAGTCTGCCTATAAACTCATTTACCAGTTCAAAACGATGCTTATGTGTACTAGTAGCCAATACATTTCTGTTTATACGAACACAAAAAAGTCAGATATATGTACATATTTTCATGACATGGACATTTAAACTTTTTTATTTTTTGCATTTACAATAATGCTAGTTTGTTATATCAAGGATAATATTGTCACAAAAATTTTTTTTTCAACTTCCTCTGGTGGGGTTCAAACCTATGACCTTTCGCTATGGACGACTGCTCTTCCAACTGTGCTACGTTGGACATAGTAATGTTGTCGACATTGGACTTTAATTGACAATATGTTGACAACGGTGGACAAGACCGAACACTGTGGCGCCATCTGAGATTGGCTTCGAGATTGTAGGTCGATCTGTTACTATTGTTCCATAAAGAATGTTGAATCACAAAGTAAAATAAATCAATACAACAGACAGTGAGAGTGCTCTTTCTCTAGTCTTCCGCTTTTTATTGGGATTTTTCGGGACATGTATTTCAACATCGTAAAAATCAAGTTCTGTCAAACCGTTTACATAAATATGTCATTATTAAAAAGTATAAGAATACGCATTTTTTAAATAGATTAACAGATCTATGTATAGTGTATAATGCTTGTTTGCTCATTCATACTTCTCAAAAAAGGTTACTTAGGATTTTTTGTAAAAATCTTGCCAAACAGTATTTTATTGGTCACATCAAACTCTTCCTTTATTATGCCAAAGCATGGCTTCCATGTCGCAGTATTATGAGATTGAAAATAGTGTTTTATTAATAAAATTAATCATTGGGGCTGATTAAAAATGTGAAATAGTACTTAGAATGCGCTAACTTGCCATTTAATAAAAATAAAATGACGAAACAGCTGGGTTTTATACAATTAGGTATCGAAGTATAAATATAACTTTTTGTAGGATTGTTCATTTTTATACAAAATCTTTGAGACTAAATGCACCGATCCGAACCGTTTGTTCCATTTTATATAGTGTTGCCATGTTCGCAATTAATTAGACATTAATAAAGGCGATTCCAATAAAGTTTAGGTAAATAGTTTTATAGATTTATTAACATTCCTTAGAAAGTTAAATGTCTTTTTCGCGGGGTGCGTAGGACCTTTTAGGGTCAAGTCTTTGACCTTATAAGGACAAGTATTTGACCTCGTAAGGTCAAGTGTTTTAAATTAAGTGCTTAGCTTGCGAAGCAAAATGGCTATGTTTAGTTTAGAAATTGTTTAATAATAGTTTGTGTAGTTGTTCAGGAGAAATGTAAACATGGTTAGGACTATCAGAAAATCACAAAGTGATCATCAGATTTTTTAGAAATTCACTCTAAGAACCTTAATTAACTCTTACGCGTCGATGTGTAGAAGGCACACTAATAAAACTATAGTTTTTGCCGTCCGAGGGCAGGCCCGAAACTAAAGCGTACGGAACTAGCCGTCCCGCGCACGCCGGCTGTGTGGGCGCCCATTTAAACGTATGTTATTAGACCCGCCGTACTCCCGACCCGACCCGTCGCCGTCCCGCTCACGCCTTCTGTGAGCGAGGGCGGGGTGGTGCTCTCGGCGTAGCAGGGTTAGAGATGTAAAATGACTGAATCTGACCAGACGACGATTGATGACCGGTCAAATTCGATCAAATTGACTCAAACCTTCCTGTCTAAATAAATATCATTTACGCCTTTAGGACTTAAAAAAACTTGTCTAATTTAGTATGATTAAATAATATTTATTAAGAGAAACCAATGAACGGATGATGATCTACTTACATTATAATCAGTGATCGGAATAGGTAGACTGATTTAGGGTCAATGATCTTAAACATTGATGTTAATATGGACATGCCTCCGAGATTCCAGAATGTCTTTGTATCAGTTTTTGAAAAATAGGCTTATCCATGTTATGCTAGCACTACCAAGGTACATCAAATCAATCTACCCCATCCGATCACTGATAACAATATTAATAAAGATGTTGTCACGATGAATACCTAAAAAAATATTGTATATTTAAAGGCTTCATACAACAACCGCGCTGTGACCAGTTATAGGCACACTTAAATAATTAATATTTACATATTTATTTAGACTGAGAGAATGTTTGAGTCAATTTGACCGTATTGACCGGTCAGATTTATTAGTTTATCTCTAAGCAGGGTACATGCTTCTCTAATATGACAAAATCACACCCGTAACACTTCCGTGCCGTTCCCGCCTCTGAGGATGGATACACGGTTTCCTAGACAATATTTCGCTGGCGATAGATTATCCGTGCCGTGTCCCAACGGCCGTAAAGAATACACTTCCCCACGGCCAATAAGAGGCGTGTCGTAAGAGGCGACTAATTCCTGTAGCACGAGACGGGCAGCAGCGTCTGCGTGCGAAATCTTATAAAAAAACTGCGCTTGCCAACACGCCTGCCAAGCGTGGCGAATATTGCCAATCCCCCCCAAAGATAAGTCATTAGGGGAGGCCTATGTTCAGCAGTGGACGTCCTATGGCTAAAATGATGATGATGATGATAGATTATCCGTTTGAAAAAAATTTCCCATGTTTACACTACCCCTGATCGATAATTCAATGTGCCTATACCCAAAGCCTTATATGTTAGTTTAGAGATATAATAACTGTTGAACGTTGATATTTTAGTGTTAGGTTGACGGTTTGGGTGATAGATTCTACTTAACAATAGATAGAAAGAAAAAAAATACATTAAAATGGACATTACTTCTTTTCTTTAATCTTCTTAATTCTTCGTTTCTTTAATGGTTGTCCTCTACCTAAAGGTTGTCTGGAAGAGATCGCTATTAGCGATAAGACCGCCTAAATTGTACATCTTTTTGTAAAAATCATGTGTATTTTACTTGTATGGTGTGCAATAAAGAGTATCTATCTATCTATTACATACAGAGAGCAGCGAAAAACAAAATTAAGCACACCAGAAAAGTTGATTAATAATCATAAAAACACTTAATAATTAGGGCGTAGTATTTTCAAATGTTGCTAGGAAAGACTATTAAAGATCACATTATCAAAATAGCCAGTATAGGGTTGTTAACATCATTCTTAAATAATTCTAAGACAACATTTATTAAAACTGTCACCTTATTTAGGCCTAATAATAATACATACCCGGCACATAATAATTAATTTCAAAAATTAGATTTTTAATTGTTCCAAAATCAATAAAAAGTTAGTTCGTTGAGTTAGGTAAACAGTGACGTCATAGTATGCTATCGCCATACAAATTATATGGAAGAGTAGCTTTTAGAGTTTTTAAAAAGTATGTCAATTGATTAGTGGTGTAAAATACCGTATTGTTAGTTAAAAGAAAAATATCTCCTTTTTTTAAAATCGCGCCAGAAAAAGAACTATTACACAAACAAGTTGGATCTATAACTCAAATAGTCCGGTAGTTAGTCATAATAAATTCTACGTTGATTATTACATTACATTAGAAATATACAATTTAATATTTATATTTTATAATCTAGTTCATAAGTTCTTAATTGGGAAGTTCACAAATTATTTACCATTAGAATCCAATTTCACTAAGCTCAGTTAGTGGTTTATTCGATAAATGTCAGACGAGTTTAAAACGCCAGGTTCTATGATTGCCAAATTCTACAAACGGCAAATTCTACAAATGTCAGACTCAAGAAACGCCAGATTCTGATATTGCCAAATTCTATATTTGCCAGATTCTATTTATGTCAGATTTGTAGAATACTTCAATAGAGGTCTATAAATTCTAACCTCTGTTATTGATTAACAGTTAATGGTGAAATTGAGTTAAGAAAGTTTTATCGTCATAAAACGTCAACTATCCTATTTATTCGTCATTCCATGTAACAGTAATATACGAAATAATGTTTATAATAATCTTTATTTTAAGTTAACATTAGCAATAACTAGGGTCGGTTTCCCGTGCGTTGATTAACGCTGATTTTGTAATTGAATTGTCAATTATTTGTCACGTTGCGTTGCGTTTACATATGACAGCCCCACCCACAACGAACATGTTTCGTTAGTTGGTGCAACCAGTCGAAGCCATCAACAAAATGTATACAAAAATCTTTTTTGTATATTTAGAATACCGTGGAATATTTAATAAACATTTTATATTCATATTGTGGAATTATAAAACAGCTCAATAGAAAAACCTAATGAAATATGGAATAATATTTAAGTAATAGATGATAGTTATAATTTTGGTTATTAACATTATTCTTTGGCCAAAACACATTTTATAATCGTTAATAGCACTTGTCAGCAATCTATGAAGTCAGCGCCACTAAAAGTTCCGTGGATTTTTCGGGAACTAACGTTAAACTTATTGAAATTGACGTATGTCAAAGTATTTCTTTTACTTCACACGGGTTTATGTGACTTTTCGTGGCACAGACTTAAAATTAGTTTGACGTTTACAAAAGTTGACAGCATGCCTTTTTTAATTGATAACGTCAGAAATTGTCTGCATACAAAATGTGTATATATTCCATAGAGCCTACGCTCATGTCGAAATGTATATTAGTTATAACATAATGTAAATAAAGATGTTATGTTTGTAATATTGGAGTTTGTTTTGAGGTGGAGGATGCTATTAACAAAAATATGCAAATATACAAGTTGTATACAATGATGTAAATATACATCATTGTATATGTATTGTATTGTATACATTAAATTTTGCTCATTTTTAGCTGAAGCTAGCTTTGTAATAAAACACTGATATTGTATATAAGGTATTCAACGTAAGAGGTCTATGCCTGGATACTTGATAAATCAGGAGCAATAGAAATTAAATTCGCAGGCAATGTTTTCGTGTCCGAAGTCAAGATTAATTTCTAATGATTGAAAATTACGTGTCTATATGTCGAAAGTTTTTGCCTAGATACTGATTTCGACTGATTAAAGTTATATAAAATCAGAAGCAATAGAAATTAAATTCTCATACAATGTTTTCGTGTTCGAATTCAAGATTCATTTCCAATGCTTTAAAAATACGTATCTACAACCCTTCGATAACGAATTGACAACCAGTAAATCATGTGTAAGTCGCCCGACAAACGAGCACTATTCAACAGGGTGATTGGGCACATTATTTTAAACTCTAATCCGTTGCAATAAGATTCAGCTTTCACTTATAAGAGTTTAATTCGTCCGGCCACTTCCGCCTTACTACAGTGAATTACATTGTACGAAAATCAACCTTATAGCAAGGCAATAAGAGGAAAAATGCAAACAAGATAAATCAGACGGCTGCATCCATCTGTCGTCGGTTCAAGTCATATAGTGACTTGATTTTCCGGATGACAATTTGTTATCAAACGGTTCTAAATCCGAAGGCCTGATTAGTTATATCTCATAAATGAAGTATGAAGTCTTGAACTCTCGCTCGCACTAAAACAGTACGTCACTGCCCAAATAATGGCGGAACTGTTTTCAAACAAAATAAATGTCATTTCTACTCTATAGGATATCTCTTGATGGCATACTCAGTCCTCACAGTCTGGAGCTTATGATACGTTTAGTGTAATGCGGCCTAAGGGTCGCTACACACATAAGCGGGCCGGCATCCCAGATGTTACTGAAACAATTTTTTTTGGCGTAACACCGTAATTTTTTGATATTGTTACCTTGATCCAAATATTGAATATGAAAACATAAAAAAATTAAAATAAATCTTTCTAAGGATCGGTCGCTGTAAAAGGGTTCGGCAAAGCCGGGCGGTAAAGTCAAACAAATGTAGATGATGTTCGGTAAACATTATCTAATCATAATAACTACCCGATCGCGTAATGTAGCAGTGGCTACGATTCGGCTGCTTCTTTCGACAAATACTGTCGAATCGAATCATGTGTCGACCCGAAATAACTACCCAATCGGTACAGTAATTGCTTCGAGTCGGCTTTGTTATTCGACAAATACTGCCGAACCGACAATGCCGGCCCACTTATGTGTGTAGCAACCTTAAGACCCAATAACGCGAAGCCCTGTTAGCGATTAACAGAATCTAGTTAATTTGAGAAGCCATTCACATATCTCGTCACACAAAATATCACGGTCCCCCTCTATGTCACGGTTTTCCTGTCTCTTTCACATGCATTGTGTCACGTTTGGTATCTGGACTCCCCCTAACGGATCCGTCAGTCAGACGTCAGACTATCAGTAGTAAGTCAGTCAACAGGTAATAAATCTATATCAACACCTCAATTGTTTTAATGACCCCCCCCCCCCTCTGCTGTTCAGTGGTATTCTTCAAATGTAGGGTGTTGAAAACTATCAAAATTAAAAATCGACCAAAATTGTACATCTTGAGGTAGGTTAAGTTGTTGACACTTGTAAAACTTTTTTTTAATGATTGGTGTAATTGAGTTAACATGAATTGCATGAGCTTCTAACAACCGCCTGCGGTCGCAAATAACAAGGATTCGGATCTTCGCCGGAGTCGCATGGTATGTGGTCTTCTATATTTTTCGGCACGATCTATTTAGGTCCTAATTTTAAAGTTACTTCCGTATAGAGTCGTTCTACTTATCAAATACAGCAACTTCTTTAGGACCAATATCATCATCATTCGTCATCATCATCCCCTGCCCTGTTCCCAGGTCATCTGCCGTCGGCGCAGTGTGTCTTTCTCTTCCATGCAATTCGATTACTCGTCATCGAGACATTCACTCCCTTTTCCATATCGCTCCTCACACAATTTATCCAACTCTTCCAATACTCATACCCATCATTCTCCTCGTAATGAGCTCGTCTCAGTTTAGTGGTGCTTTAAAAATATCTGCCACGGCTACAATGGATTGTATTGCGTATATAAGGTGCTTCATAAATATTTGCAACGGCTGAAATGGGTAAAAGTATTGCCTATATAGATTACGATAGTTAAGGAATTACGTGCCCCGGATCGGTAATTAATTATTTGCGAAAAGACAGTAAATAAATGGTTACTTGCTTCAATTTGCATAACACACTTTCCGCCCTTGACACTGCGCGGGAGCGGTATAATGTGAAACGTTGGCAATTTTGGACAGATGTGGACGGTTTGAGACGGAATAAAGCCTAATCTTTGTTTAATATAATTTTAAAAATGAAATGTAATGGAAAAATTAATGATGTTCTGGACATAAAATTTCTTTACTATCTTAATATATATATAAGCAATACTTTTAACCATTTCTTTTTATATAAATTACTTAATAGTAAAGAAACTATGTCCGGGACGTCATCCATATCATTTTCATTTAATAAAATTATATTCATTAAAGATTATGCTTTATTTTGTATTGAACCGTCCACACCTGTCGTATCTAGCCCGCTGCATCCCGCGTATTCCCGCTCTTATCCCAAAGGCGGATAGCGGAACGTGTGTTATGCAAAACGGAGCAAGTAAAAATTTATTTACTGTCTTTTTAAAATAATTTAGTACCAATTGAGGGCATGAAATTACTTTAATATCGTAACCTATATAAGCAATACTTTCACCCATCGCAGCCATGGCAGATATTTTAAAAGTACCTTATATACGATATGTTTGAAAAATATCCCTAATAATTTCAGGGAGCAGACATAACTTGGAGCAGCAATATGGAACATATTTTTTCGAAACTTACTTTCAATTACGCACAATTAGTATGAAATGACAAGTCCTGTCTCTTGCCCATACAAAAACAGTACAGATAAAAAAATGGCGGAAAGTTTTGTCCAACAAATAAATGACATTTCTACTGTATAGATGTGCTCCATGCTTAAATACAATAACTGCTTCTATCGACATATCAAAATAAAATGTTGGTCCCATAAAAGAAGTTTTTGTATTTAAGCAATAGAATCTGTCCCTAAAATTATTTGGGACATTTTTGTAACACTTTGTAGAACTCTAAACAAAAATCACTTTACAAACTGATGGCAGCTGCCCCCTTAGCATGACGACCAAAACATGATACGATATAGCGATATATCGCCATCAACTGACGATTTAAAAAAAAGATAGATATAGTCGCAATCTTGATTTTTTATCGAAAGAGCGATCATAAAAATTCAACATGGCGTCTATATCTTTCATATTTTTAATAAAAATTGACCGTTTGTGTCGATAAATCGCTATAACATATCATATCATATCGTGTTTTGGTGAACTGCTAGGAGGTCGGCGTTTTAAGAATAGGGAAGTATTTTTTTATATATTTCAATGTTGGTCACAGAATGAGTTGCTGTATTAAGCAGTATAATATTGATGACGACTGAGTAAAGAAAATAAAATTCTATTTAGTCGGTCAGTTAGATTATCATATTTTTTCTTTGGTCAATCAACCAAAAAATTACAAACATAAAGCGCGTCAAAGTTCGTGAGTCGCGCCTCGTGTCGTCGCTTCTAAGTAAAAATTTTACCCAATCAATATATCTCTGTAATATTTTGATTATGTAAAAAAAACAATAAATACGTGTTGAATACTTTTTGATAATCTATCTGATAGACGAAGAAAAAAGTTAGGCGACATCCCTATTATCTCCTAGAATCTTCTAGAAGGAAGTTAACTAATAAATCAGGACCTTATATTGTACAATACGCACTTGACGCATGGATGTTTTTGATGCATTTTTGATTGCACCTGAATTGATAGACACATTTTTTCTACATTACTTTTTATATTAATTATGATAATGTAATAACAGGTAACATAGTCATGTAATGGAGATGCACAGGCAAAGCTTATCGCAGATGGCGCTAGGGTGTTTGGTCTTGTCAAATGTTGTCAACGAATGTCCACGAAAATGACAGTTAGATTTTTTTTATGCTCGCTAGTTTGACACACGTTTGCAACTTATAATTTTTATTGGCAGCAGTGACAGAACCATTGATCAAATAATCACTAATGGCGAGACCAAACACAATACGACACCTGCCGGGATAAATTTGCAGTGTAGTTCCCCGTTAAAATGAAAGAAATCGGTTGTTTAACCAACTTTTATTACGCCACAAAAACATATTTAATGTATTATCGTTGAGGTTGATGATAATTTTGTATGAAAAAGCAGTTTTCTGATGACTCGAAAGCTTCTCCTAGTAGTCATCAGTATACAGGTGTCCAAAGATTGTTGTACCAGCGGGCGCCTAGAGTTAGAGGACACTAGTATCTGACCCCTATGTATGTTTTTCAAAAAGTCTCGAGATATTTTTTTTAATGGATTTGGTCCTACTACGAATTAATCCAGAAAAACATGTGTAACAATTAAACGGTTAGTGCTAGTCACATTATTTTGTGCTTCAGTGGTATACCTTACCTTTCTGAATAAAATATCCTTTAATTAAACATCAACCTAAAGCAGTTTAGGGAAAAGAAGTACTTAATTATTTTGTTAATTTATCTGTAACTCTATCACGCTATAATTAAAAATAATGTACCAGATTGACAAAAGACTAACAGCTAACATAAATGGTGGTGATGGTACAAATGGACAGGTAATACTGTCTTCTAACACCAAGCGCCCGCTGGTACACCCTTCTTGGGACACTCTGTACATCAGCAGTTTTTCATTTACAAGTTACATTAAAGATAAAACAACACACTTTTATATAATTCACAGGCGCTAGAAGAAGAGTTCATGGCTCAACTTGAGGAGCAAGAGAGGTTGGCCGCAAACGCGCGGTTGCCCCCCGCACCTCCCACCAATATGCCGCAACACAGTTCCACATTGCATTCCTCTAGGACCAGCCTCGCTTCCAGCCATTACGATTAGGAAAATTCTATAATACATCTAAGGCTAAAATCAATAATGGCTGCATGGTTTCATTCCAGAGCACGAAAAAAATTCTTGGCTGCATGGATTTATTCCATTGTGCAGAAATTATAAAATATACCTGTCAGAATTGCCGCGAAAATACTTTCCTTATCTGTAGGTGGGTAGGTTTAGGCAACGATCGTAGATGCTTACGGCTTTAGTAGAAAATAATCTACAATGAAACTGAAGTATTTATATGTATTATAAAAGACTAAAATGAACTTAATGTGGACATGATTTAGGTAAATAAAGTGCCAAATTCGGTATTTATGGATAAAGTAATCTGTTGTGACTACAAAAGTTTTAATTGCGGTTCTAGACGGGAAGGTTAGGTTAGGGCGGCACCACACCAGATATAAAAATTTAGACTATCTCCTTAGCTTGAAATTGAACAGGTATTGGTGAATATCTTCCAGAATGCCTAAAATTAATCCTTGCAATAACTAAAAACAATTTGGAGATTTTTTCTACTTATTATTTTTAAAAAATGTGTAAAAATCGCGCAAACATATCTTTAAATGGCCTAAAATTTTTATTAATGTAAATTAAGATACTTTAGTCGCGAATATTTCGCTAAGGATTTGAGATTTTATTGCGACCTCAATCAGAAGTATTTCTTTTTTAATAATGATAAATAAAATTTTGAACTAATATTGTATAGTAAAGTATACTAGTAAATGATAGTTCGAGGATTGATTTCTGGTTCGGATCAATTCAGAAAACGATTTTTCCAATTTACTTCGGGTCTGGGAGTTCTGGAAAATCTCGCAATATTCACCGTCTTGTACGTCCTTCCTTACACAGGGATTAACTCCTTACTTCGATACAATGACAATACAAGTGATGTCTGGTGAAAAAAAAAGAATGTCATCTTTTTTATCTATCAAATTAAAAAAAAAAGTTTTTGGCGGTTTAGAATAAATTTAAAAAACGTAAAGGAATTGATGAGTAATATTTAAAGGTGCTTAACGAGTGAAATTTTTGGCGTTTTCGCTCTGCGCGTGAGACTGGTCAATTTTAACACCAATTCGGTGCTTAGGTCAGTAAGTAGGTGCCTAGCTTAGTATGCGTGGATTGGGACGTTTTTATGCGTGTAGTTCAACGTTTTTATGCGTGGATTGAAACGTTTTTATGCGTGTGATGGAATGCTTTGCGAGAGTAGGAAAGGTAGATAAGTTTGCAAGCTGGTTCACCAAATGTGGAGAAATAAATGAATGTAATAATAAAACATTTTAAAACATAGACTTCAAACACTAGCAGGGAACACCAATTACATACCTAGTTAAATTAGGTGTTTTAAAAAATATTATGACCGTTTCGTTCCTCTGTGCAGACGATTAGTTAAACCAAAAATACATTAAAAGAAATGAAAGTTTAGATTTTACTGTTTAATTAAGATACGCAAAAAATAGGTCAAATAGCTGAATCAGGACCGCGGTCAGCCATAAAATTAAAAAAATACAGGTAATACCGTGGTTTACACTCGATTTAAAAGACATTGTCGCGCTCAAGATACAAATTTGAAATGTATTCTAGACATTCCACAGTCCAATCTGTCTAGCTATATCTGAATGTATTTAAAATTAAATAAATGTTCTACGTTATTGTTTAATGTTGGTGAAAACCGCTTCAAAATCCGTCGTGTAATTTATAAGTATTGTATTTGGAAAATGTAAAAATAACATTCTTGAGCGCGTAAATTTATCATTTTCATCTAAATAATGTTACTGTATGTTTACTAACGGAAGGCGTTCCCGTTACCCCTAATACTATAGCGTCCATACATAAAAAAACCATTTAAAACAAAAATGATCTTAATTTTTAAATTTCATGAAAAATAATTAACGTCCGACCCTTTTCTCACCGTGCGAGCGAGATAGAAAAGCGACGTTGCCAGTTTACGCATTGTAATAACGCTTGTTGCTATTCCGCGTTACGATTTTGGTTTTAAACAAGCGTTTCGATTTTTAATGTTTTGGATTTTGAATTTTTAATGCTTATTTAATTTCATTTTAATTTTAATCTTTAAATTTTGTAGATGAACTGGCTGAAGGGAACGCCCTCTCTTAGCTTCCATACTATTTACTAAAGTCTTTCTTACAATGGGCTAGTTTCCTAAAAAAATCTAACTAGTCCGTCAGTTGGATTAATAGAAAATATTGGACAAGTATTTTTTCTTCTCTCAATAAAACAAAAAATGATAAAGATATAGCCCGTTAAAGTTCCGCGTAACGTCACGCCTTGCTAAAAAGCGTCGCAAGGCGTGACGTCACGTGCTCACTTTGATGCGCTTTATCTCCGTCATTTTTTGTTTTGATGAACAAAAGAAAAAATATGGGTCTAATATTTTTTGATAATCTAACTGACGGACTAAATAGAATAATATTTTTTTTACCCAGGAAACTAGCCTATTCTGTCAATAGGTCTGATTCTAAGATTTTTACAACTAAAATAAAATAAAATAAATTTACCGTATGGATATGGACAGCATACATAAAGTCCGTTTTTCATTGCTTGTCCAATATAAACAAATCTTGACATTCCATTTTAACGAAGTTATCCTTTTAAAAATAAGATAGACGCACTAATAATATTCTAAGAAGTAATTAATCGTTTAACCCATAATCATTTTACTCTTAAGAGGCCGTGAACCTTTTTTCAGTGCATAATTGAAATACAGTTCTATGCTTGTGTGCGTCTATGATGCGGGATAAAGCGTCGGCAATGTTGATCCTTTACAAGATAATATTGATAATTTATTAGGTAGTGGACGCCCTACCTAGGTTTGAAAAACGATCGGTTTTGCAGGCTTGATTTTATAGTTAATTTTGAATTAGGTTTACTTTAAAACAATATAATAAAAAATATATTGTTTTAAAAGTATACCTGAACATTATTGTGTAGTGTTTAAATCTTATAATATTTGTTTATAACAATAGAAAAATAAATGATATTTGAATGGAAATTTTTAAAATTTTATGTTATTTCTGCATTTTTTTCTGCTATATTTTGTACAAAGTTAAAAAAAAGTATTCAACCCATGTGCAAGTAGACCATATCTTCAATTAAATGTTAAAATCGAATTATCAGGATAAATTATAGTCTCTTGTAAACCGATGTTCAAACGTAACTAGAACATTTTTCTAAAATAAGGATACCTAGTTCTTTTGGTGATTTACCTTTATTTTTGAAATGATATGAAAAATCCATTCGCGCTACATGCAAGAATAAGAACTAATCTTTTGAAGTCACGTGTTATTTTGTTTCAATTATCATTCACGTCTTTACAATCGGAGAACAAAATGTACGGAAATACGACGATTTCTAGGACGGCCTCTTAACAGTTCGGTAATTTAAACACAGATATTTTTGTAAAAAGAAATGCTAAGATTGTTTACAATATTTAACAAGCAGAGATAAACGGAATGTTATATCTTGTCATCTGTAATTTATATAAATTGAATGAACTGATTATTTGAAGCTAGATTTTTTTAAACAAAACTCAAAATAGACACCTGTAAAGTAATTCAGTCAGTCGGTTTTTTCTTTAAATACGAGATTAATGATAATTTTATAAACGTGTGTAAAATTTATTAATGTTGTGTTCATTTCCATTTATATGAAATTTCATTACGTCGGAAATGACAGCTGCTTTGATTGCAGCTAAGTCGTGAAAGAATAATTATTTCTACGACTCATAGAATTGTAAAGCCAGCAAAATATTCTTAAATAGAGATTTAAACTAAGCCTGATTTCAAATGTTATTCTGCGTCTGCGAGTTTGTGTGAGTTTGCTAGAGACATGATGTTTGATAAATAGGCCTATTAAAGTTTGAAAAGGTTTTGCTAGTATCAATCATGATAACTGTCGGACAAACTTGTCAAATTGAAATGACACCTCCATTTTCACGGCTACGTAAAAAGAGCATGAAATGACAGATAAATGTGACTGACTGTACAGCCCTGTCAAGGTGTTGAGACAAGCAGGCATTTCGGAACTAACATCTGTTGACATTTGGCTCCTAAATAAACTTATAGTAAATAACATTTGATGTTAGTTCCAGAAATGTCCGCTTGTTTCCTAAAGTCGCTGACCAGCGGAGCGTGTAGCGGCGCGTTCAAACATTGCATTACCGTTAGAAACTCAAATAGCGTTACAAATAAGTTTAAGAGTATTGACACTTGACAAAAAACTTCGGATTTAATAATTTGAAATAATTTGTTAACAATACTTATCCTATTAAGTATTACTAAAACAATAATGAAACAATGCTACCTTTAATAGCGAAATACTAAAAGTATTCGTCAGGTTAACTTATGTCCTCAATAACTCAGTTGGAAAAGTATAGTAGAGACGTGGATTCGATTCCCATCTGAGGCGGTCGATATTTTATTTTGCATGTAACATTCTCTTAAATTTAAATGGTATGTAATTGATGAAATATTTATGGGTAATTTTAAAATCTAGCGCAGGTAGACTTGTTTTTACCTAAGAACGTTGTTTGTGAATTTCAATTTTTTTTACTGTCACTTGACTACACTGAGTTCATAAAAATAGTAATAATTATTATCAGATTTACCGTTACGGTTTGAAAATATTTATTTACTCAAAATAATTTACAATTCATTTGTTTGAGAAATACATGAATCTTAGTTGAACAAGAAGATTTAAGAAGAAACACCCAATATTATTAATAAGTTTTCATAACATTGCACAATAACAGAGTTGTGACTTCATACAGAAAGTAACAGAGTGTTTTGCGGTAAATTTTAATATTACCCTTAAACAAAAGTAAGTTTTCTTAATTTGACAATCACTCCACTCCTCCTGAGTTTTCTAATATTAATTCATAAAAAGTATTATTCATCAACGGCTTGGACAAACAAACAGAATAACGGTAATGCAAAAACGCGCATTTGCTCTCCGTTCTGAAATGCGGCACTGAAATCTGACTTTATGGTTAACAAAATACCGGGTGTGATCGTTAAGTGTGCGCTGGCGATTATTCAGTAAATATATGAGATATTAATAATAATTAAACTAATATTAAAGGTACGTTACATAGTGAGAATAATGACATCAATAACTTTTTTTTATTAAACGAGAAGTAGTATGTTTTTACATCAAAGGTTTTCATACATTAAATATGATATTTGGAGTGGCGATTTATTTACCATATCAAGAGGTAACAATAAACTTCTTTGATGAAACTGATATATAAAATAAAATAATAAATCTACCATTTATTTTAACAAAAAAAAATGTTTATGGTACGTATAAAGACCGTGAGTGGTTCGCGCTCCGGACTCCCAAGCCAAGCGGTTGCGGATGCAAGTCCTGCATGACACAATTCATAGTGTGATGAGCACATTTTGAAAAATTTGTACTAAAGTCGAGACAAATATTTATAAAAAATATTTATATTTAGGTATGTTTATCTGTTAAGTATAGTCGTAGTAAAAGCTTTGCTTAGTTTGGGGCTAGATAATTGGTGTGATTGTTAAATGATGTATTATGTATGGGAGCGTTTAATGTTAACATTTTGGATATTTCTCGTTTCATTCAACAAAGTTATTAATGTCATTTTTAGGCATGGATAGAGTTGTAAAGTGTCCGTCACGTTATAAATGTCTGACCAATATGACCGAGCAAATTGGACATTTTCTCAATGTGACCGGACATTTTGGACATTTATTGTCACTAACGTCACATTCAATTCTATTGACAAAATATGAAAAAAAAAATCATTTGGTCACAAATAAGTGCATTATTATAAGAGAAACAGGCTTTAGTAGTGATGATCTATAAAGAAATGAAATTTCTGAAATCTTTCTGCACGAACAAGCTAAAATTGTCGTATCATTATGTGCGAGTTTTTTTAAAGTTCGATGCAGATCCAATTACATGTTTTATTGTATGTTTTTACTATCAAATACTTAATATTTAAGACTTACTTTAGTGGAATTCTTCTTTTTTAAATTTATTACTACAACATATGTGACCATCGTGACAATAAATGTCCAATGTGACCAAGCATTTATCATAAATGACGGACGCTTATAGCATATGACCGTCAATTTACAACTCTAGGCATGGAGCACATACCCTATTGAGTTGAAATGTCATTTATTTTGTTTCACAAAAATTCCGCCAAATATTTAATCTGTATCTGTACTATTTTAATATGGGCGCGAGTTGACAGGACTTGTCAGTTCATATTAAATGTAAGTGATTAATTACTTACTAGTTTCGGAGAACGATAGTCTTTATTGCTGCTCTATAGGATAGCTGTTAGCCCCATGTTATTAAGTAGTCAATATCAGTTTTAAGTTTTGTAATATTCCTTATATTTTTGGAGTAATCTTCTGAGCACACATAACTACGCCTCCCTGTAAAGCTCATTCCTGTTGCTCTAACATTCTATTAGCCACTGGTCACTGCTGAATGCAAACAATGTATATTTTGTACATAGATACGTACAGACCCTTTAGGTTCAGAATGTCCAAGTTCCAAAATGTCCACAGTGTGCAAAACGTCCATATCCCAAAATGACCAAATCCCAGAATGGACATATCCCAGAATGTTCATATCCCGGAATGCCCATATCCCAGAAAGTCCATAACCCAAAGTGTCCATCTTTCATGTGTGTCAAGTTTCGTTAAATAAATGTCTGTTTTAAAAACAAGAGTTGTCAATCACATAAACAAGTCATTTTGGGATATGGACGTTTTGCACCCTGTGAACATTTTGTGACTTGGACATTCTGAACCTAAAGGGTACAAACATAATTATACGGAATTTAGTCAACTAATCGAATAAATAGGTGACTGATGTTGTAGATATAAGTGAAAAACGATATTTTTTCATGTAAATAACGATAATTTTACTATGTGCCTACTTAAGTTATGTATTAGTTAATAATAAGCACACAATTATGTTTCTTTACTGTCTGCCATAACCTTATAGTCTGGGTACGAGCGGCGTTGTGGATTGCGATGGACATAATTTTAAAGATGATGCTCTTTTTTTATAAACTGTTTTATTTTTCTTACCATTTACTGTTTTTAATTAAATTAGTGGAGTGAAAAATGGTAATGACAAATCAGTTACGCCCAAGCTCTAAGCACCAATTCAGTAGCATAAGCTTTTAACTACCAAACCACGACTGAGGGCGTCACAATAATGTGGATTACCAATAAAAATAACTCGAAATACTTGTAAAATAAGGACTATGGATTTCAGTTCAAAATAAATGAAGAAAAACTCTTTGGTCAGATTTCTATGCAAGTGCTGCCCTCTGATGTTTGCAACTGCGAACTAGTAGAAAAAGTTTTTGACAGATTAGTTTGGAAGTGGCGCCCTCTACTTTACTATATCACAATTCACGTGTGTTTGCACCCAGACGATTCTGCATGGAAAACCAAAGAGCGAATGATTCCCAACATAATGTTTTATTTTCTATCAAAAATCACTAGTCTATCATCGGGCTGATTTTTAAACGTAAAAATAATTGTAGCTTCTCTTTTTTATTTCATTATTTAAGACGGATATAAGCAAGCTTATTTTTTTATTATTATTTAAGTTTTTTACTGCAATTAAGTAAATTTTTTACGGCTATTGTAAGAAACGTCATAGAGTTTTGAATTTGTTATGTTTAATTCCCAATTAGGTTACATATCATGGAACATATCTCATAAGAATCTCATCGATATTCTTACAAAAGCCGTTGCACTTTTAACACGTTGAACGCCACTATAGATTTTCTATTGTGTCTAGTTTGTGGCAGTCAAAGTTTTAATGAATGTCGTAAATAAAATAAACCCATAAATTCTCTCAGAAGAACATTTACTGAAGAAAATGTATCCATTATAATAAAGTTAAAAGTCTAAGATCTGTTGATTTTATAGTCAATGATTAATTAATTTAATTATAAATGATCTTTTTTAAAGATGTGTAAATAATTTAAAAAATAATATTTTCTACTTAGTGCATTTGGAAGTTAACGTTATTTTTCAAAATGAGATTAAATAATTATAACTCATTCTTCCGCAGTATTTTTTAACATTAGTTAAGCGAATAATAGCCATACACGTTTTATGTTAATTTTGTCTATATGGATTAAAAAATAAATTATTGTTAAAACCTTTCAAGATATAAAGAACTTACTTTGTATGTTTGTGTTTTGTTTTATCGTATCTTAGGGTCAGTTCACACCGAGACGCGACGCGACGCGACGCTGCGTGCACATTTTAAAAGAACGACTCAAAATATACTTTATTTACTACACGAAAAGATACACATTTCATTGTGAGAATTCAGAATACATTGCACTCGCGTCCCGGTGTGAACTGACCCTTAGCCCATTTTTCAATATGTCAACGGAAACAAAATGAGTTTTGAATTCTAACGTTGCATTTTATCACACGAGTACATTTCAATAGCCGAATGTATTGCACTTATTTTAAGCGCAACACACACAGAAGGTGGGACGGCGACGGGTCGGGTCAGGAGTACGGCGGGTCTAATAACATGCGTTTAAATGCTGCGCAGATGACATAATGATGAGGCGGGGCGGTCTTTTTCACCTCGAAGCAATAAAGACCGCGGCTGCCCGCTCCGCGAACTTAAAGCACACGACGGTCAGTTTAGAACGATCATTCTAGAAGAGCCCGCGGCGCGGATTAAGTTACTGTATACAAACTGGTTTGTGCGTTCCACGTCAGGCAGCCACGGTCACGGCACTGGCAACGCGGTCTATTTGACCGCCGTGTGCGTTAGCAGTATACGATTCCCTTTGTTCTATCGTTGGCGGTGAATTTTTCCTGCCCGCGCCTTCCCGTAATCTACGTAGCGCCTAAATAGCGTAGCGCGCCCACAGACAGCCGGATTGAGCGGGCCGACCCGACCCGTCGCCGTCCCGCTCACGTTTTGTGTGTGTACAGTTTCAGGCGTTCCTATTTTTTAACTTTTACGCGATTAAAAAGAATTCATATGAAAGTCCGGTATCGGATATACGAATACCTAGTGTGCTAAATGCTATTACTACAACTGATATATTTTAAATCGAGGCGCCAGTTGGTAGCACTTTATTGAAACCTTACTCATAAAATGGCCTTTTTGATCGAAAGTCTTAGGCTCCACTACAAGCATCCGGAATTTTTCAGAACTCCACGTGTATGGGGTTCGTTTGTAGTCAATTCAGGATTTCATATGTTTGCTTGAGCGGCGGATTGAATCCGGGTTTGTACGGAGCCGTTTTTCAACGAGTTCTGAAATATTCCGCGTGTATGTAGTAGTAGCCTTATAGTTTGGTCGAGCCGATTCGATTTTGTATGTCACGATATGTAAACTGTAGTTACTCGCACGGTGCGTGTCGGCTCCGTCACGTAGCGGCGCTCATTGTATACCTACCAACAAACACATTAATAATATGCGTACAAACAACGCACGCGTGTGACCCGCTTCGCGCAGCGGAGAACCTTATTATTTACAACTATGGCTATGGTATTTGTATACAACTTTTTTCAGACCTTACTACTGCTGAGATTGCGGACCTTAAAAGCCTGAAGTCAGGTAACATGGTAACCCTACATCTTCATGCATGTAACTACATTAGAGCTAGACCCACTGATCAAGTTAACACGTTGACTGCGGCGTTATTTTATTATACTGGGTGTCCCATAAAGAGCGTGCCAAACGAAAACTGTAGATAGAACATGAAAAGCTGTATCTCTTGTCGAAAAATAGTCCAAGTAAAAGTCGCATCGTTTTTGAGAAAATTGAGATTTTCTGAAAATAATTGCTAAGGAAAACGACCCGTAATCGCAATTTGTGCAAAAATGGTTCGACTTCTACGAAGTCTAATTTCGGATAGGAGATCGAGCCTTTTTTGCTCTATCTATGGTTTTCGTTTGGCACGCTCTTTACGGGACACCTGTATATCCAAAGATCCTAAAAATAACACGCATGTGTTAGCCGCACATACGACGGTATTTGATGTCTGCATCGATCGCGCATGCGGACCTACGCGTAGTGTAATCAGTTAATTACGAAGCGACAGCCGGAGGATCGAAAAAAAAACGAAATTACTTAAAATCTAATTTAATTAAAAATTAAAATTACAATAAAACTAGTTCCTAATACTAATTGACTCGATCGATGTTAGATACGAAGTGAGGATGATGGCGGTGGCATGCTGTCCGGCGGCTTGGTCACGTTAGCGGCGCACGAGCGCAGCGTCAGCGTTTTCGTGATCTTGCAATATCTTGTGTGCTCTAGTTAGGCGCCCGGGGTCAGCGGTATTCGTACTGGTAGAGTACGTAACTAGTTCGACCGGCTGTGTGGCCAAACACGTTTTAAGTAAGACGAACGCCTAGGCGGTTTTTCGCGTAAAAATCAATCGAACAACTGCAGGCTCACACCTACGATGTGTAATTATTTTAATTTCATCAAGCTCGAGCACACGGACGGGTGACTTTTTCGTCACTCCTATGAAATTCTTGGATATCTTGGTCTGCTATCCTAGGATTCACCCGTGTGCGCTAGCTCTCATTATAACTTTATTGCCAATAATTTATAAGTACTCCATTACTTATAAATTCCTTGCTTTTCAGTTTTACTTGTTCAGTGGACAGCGGTGTCATTTTGGCATTTGGCAAATTGTATTAAATTCTAGTGCCCTCGCAAAATATAAAATTAAATCGCTTGGAAGCCATCTACGAAGAAAAATGACAGAATTCGATTGAAAAACTAAAATAGGAGTTACAAAACGTTATGAACGGGCTGACTCAAGAAATTGGCACTTTAACTTTGTTGGATGACGAAGACACAGTAGAAGATAGATATAGAAGATGCGCGCTTCTAAATGTGATACAACATATCGATATTTATGGCAAAATGCGCTCGAGCTACGTTGAGCAGAGTAAATCTAGAGTATTAGGATTCGGTATGTGGCATTTGACTAATTATGATCTCTACTGAACCGGCTTTGTAACCGATGTGTCGGCAAAATTTGAGAAAACAAACTATTCTAAATAGGCCTGCGTCTTGGAGTGAGATGACGACTTCGTCAAAAAATTCGGCTGCTACCTCGCAAGTTGTAGTTGCAAAATGTTAGTTGTTTTCGTCATCAACATCATTTCAGCCATAGGACGTCCACTGCTGAACATGCCTCCCCCATTGACTTCCAGCTTTGCCGGTTGGAAGTGGCCTGCATCCAGCGGCTTCCGGCGACCTTTACAAAGTCTTCTGTCCACCTTGTGGGTGGACGTTCCACGCTGCGCTTGCTCGCCGGTACGTAGTTGTTTTGTCCAGCCGGCGCATATTATTATACAGCGTGTCCCGTTTTATAGATACCGAGGGGACAATCTTTACAGCTTAAAGATTAGATAATTATAAGCTCCCACTCCTGGGCATGTGCGGGGAGAGGGGCATTAGTTTTATAATTAACGGCACGGATCTTGAGCGCTGGGTGAAAGATGCGCTGAATACCATTACGATTACGTGATTGGCTATTCGCGCGCCGCGCCCGCACCGCCGGTCGGGATTAAAAGAAAGAAAGAAACGTTTATTCGACACACAAGAGAAAAAAAAACAATATATTTAGATGTGTCGAAAAGGTGCCCGCTCCTTTTGTCGTGACAGCCACGGACTTATCATGGAAATGAAGATGTAATGGATTGGTTGCTTTCTCCGCGCTCACGCGTCTCTGATACGATGATCGTCTCGTTAGATGCGCAAAGCGATCCCCACTGCTCTAGAGCGGTCAAGATCCGTGCCGATTGTATCTAGTTTCCATAATACAATCTTGCTTGTTAAGGTGTGATTGTTGAAAGAATATATTTTATTTATTCTAGGAAAAGACCCGGTAATGGCTATCTCATCCATGTCATCGTCTGCCGGAAGGTTTTCAAACATCAATGACGCGTTTAGTGACGTCACCAAAACCCAAAGCGTCAGCACAAAGCTTAGTAAACTTTCGACTACCACTCGGGTGTCTGGGTTGTATCCTGGTCACGACTTACTGTCGAAGAGAGTGAGGAAGAGCCGGCTGTCGACAAATAAAACGAATTTTCGGTTCGGTACTTATGTGTCTAGGTGATAGAACGCTGTTGATTGAAATAAAGTTGTCATTACGAGATTTTCTTTTAATCATCATCATTCGCCTACCTTGTATAATATTATTTATATTTAGTGACCAAACCCAATTTCATTGCCCAATTGGTAGAAAAAAAAACAAAGACCCTGGACTTCCTCGCTAGCATTCTGAGACCGTAATTACGGTCCCCGGCAAGCTGTTTTAACCCTTTTGCAGCTAGAAGGATACATAGTATTCTACGATTATGAATTTGAGGCATTACAATGGCAACACCCGACTAGCGTGCGCGGAATGTCATTGGACAATCGTTTTGATTGGTCAACCAAAATAATTGATCCAATTTAAGCTCTTTTTTTATCGAAATACCATTTTCTGTTAATAAAACGAATAAAAATTAAAGCAAGATACTTGTAGGGTGTAAAAAAACACGCATTCTGTATATCAAACCGAGTTAACTGCAAAGAAACCGCCAATGTACAGCGCACTCAACAGACTACACCTCACGCGCGTGTGTGAGTGAGCGCTACACACTCGCAGGACAGCGTAGTTGTGAGCGTGCGCGCGGTTCATTGCGAGCTGTGCTCTGAATTTTTATGAAAGAAGTAAAGTAATTAACATTTTAACTATTTTTCATTTCAAAAGTTGAATAACAACAAAAGTAATTTTTGTAATACTCTTTAAAAAAATGTAACTGGCCGTCAATACCTCGGTAATCCCAGATATGGTGCAGAAAAAACAAGAGCGTAATAATACGTAGAATATGTTTCACGAAAATTATAGCCATTAATGTACTGTTCTTAATAACAGTCAAAGGGTTTTTGAAAAAGGAAATATATAAGATATTGGACAACATCACATACATTGCTCTGATCCTATGATAAGTAGCTTAAGCACTTGTGTTACAGAAATCAGAAACAACGACGGTACCACAACACCCAGACCCGAGACAATATAGAAAAGTTATTTTTCTACATTGACCGACCGGGAATCGAACCCGGAACCTCAGAGATACCGACACCAAGTCCGGTATGCTCGCCTCTCGGCTGCGTTGGTCGTCTGATATCGACTGAAGCAACATGATTGTTATAAATATATCTCTTGTAACATTATGGTGTGCAAATGAATAAATGATTTATCATCATCATCATCATTTCAGCCAGTTCCGTCGCATATGTTCAAATTCGAAATCGGCCAAGTGCCTGAAAAACCGTCAAAATAGCTTTCGGTCAAATTAGCGATTGGTCCAAATCTCGAACTATCAAAATAACAATTGGTCCATACCAAGGACGTCCACTGCTGAACCTAGACCTCCATTGACATCCAGATTGGCCGGTTGGAAGCGGCTCGCATCCTGCGGCTTCTTGCATCCTTCACCAGGTAGTCTGTTCACCTTGTGGACGTCCTACGCTACGCTTGCCGGTACGTGGCCTCCATTCTAGAACCTTTCTGCCCCATCGGCCGTCAGTTCTACGTGCTATGTGCCCCGCCCACTGCCACTTCAGCTTGCTAATCCGTTGGGCTGTCAGCGACTTTTGTTCTTAAATTATTATTAAATAATAAAACCACATAGTAAGTATTAAAAAACTGTTTATTTAGTGCAATATTTGTAACAAAACTTAAGGAATATTAGCTAAGTAGTCCTTAACGTGCGCGGGCTCGAGGCGACGGAAGCCGGCCGCGTCGCAAATACCCACCTTAAAAACAATAAATAGGAATTTAATTAGTGACCGGCCGTAGTTTTGGTTTCGGCCAAAGGTTCGGTTTCGGCCAAAAATAGCCGAAACTTTCGGCCAAAAATAGCCGAACCGTCGTTTTAGGGTAGTTTAGTTTAGACCCAGTGTCACTATGACAATGTTGAAATTTCAATTCGATAAATTATGGAAACGCAGATTGCCATATATACAGTGTGTCTGGTCATGGACTAGCGATATTCTAAGGATTGTTAGAACAACAATTCTAATACACAAAAACACTACATAGTTAAGTCCAAACTACTTATCGGCTATGTGGCAGCCATTTTGTTTTTTTTCTTGAAATATTCTCTACGTGGACACAAAAAAAATCATATCTCCCAAAGTGTAGGCGTTAATGGTATAAAAATAGGCTTTTTCGAAGCGCAAAACTCTTGTCTATCGTATAAAATTTGAAACAGGGAGTTGTTACGTTCATAATTTGAAAAAATAATTAAATTTCATGTTAAATATTAAAAAAAATATGTAAATAAACTAATTATTGTAAATTACCCCGATAACTCATTTATTTTTTCCACTAGATTGACAGGGTTTGATCTAAGCTACAATACAACATTTAATTTACAGCTGTATGTCTACTACCTTAAGAGTTATTGTTGTTTGAATATGTTCAAACATAGGCTATGGCCTATGCGCATCCGAATAAGCCTATTTTTATACAATTAACGCCAACACTTTGGGAGATATGTATGTTTTTTTTGTGTCCACGTAGAGAATATTTCAAGAAAAAAAAAACAAAATGGCTGCCACATAGCTGATAAGTAGTTTGGAGTTAACTATGTAGTGTATTTGTGTATTAGAATAGTTGTTCTAACAATCCTTAGAATATCGCTAGTCCATGACCAGACACACTGTATAACAAAAAAGTAGAAGAAAATTGAAACTAAATATTAGGCCAGTGAGATGTTTCAGTATTCTTACTCGTCTGGAAAGAATGGCCCACTGACATTTTATTAAATATTGGACAACATCACATACATCGCTCTGATCCTGATATAAGTAGCCACAGCGCTTGTGTTACAGAAATCAGAAACAACGACGGTACCACAACACCCAGACCCGAGGCAATATAGCAAAGTTATTTTTCTACATTGACCCGACCGGAAATCGAACCCGGAACCTCAGAGATAGCGACACTAAGTCCGGTATGCTCGCATCTCGGCTACGGAGTCGGAGGTTTATTCAACGCATCAATCACGTTTATAAAGAATTCGATTTCGGTTTCGGCCGAAACTATAAATCAAAACCGAAATTTAGGATTCGGTTAAATACTAGCTGTGCCCGCTGCTTCGTCCGCGTAGAATACAGCTTTTCATCTATTTTAATTCCTTGAGATAAATTAAAAATAGTAGCCTAGTCCTTCCAGTAGTCCCTTAGTAAATAATACAATTTATTGGTATGAAAAAAAAATGTAGGGGCGGTACCAAGTTCCCTGGGACAGCTAGTTAATAAATAAATACATAACAATACCTCGATGTTGTCCGCGCTGATCTGGCCCTCGAAGCCCTCCTTGAGCGTGAGGATGGCGGTGTGCACCGCGTCATCTAGTTCCAGGTCCTCTGTATATCTAAGATACAAATGCATTTATGTTATGGTTGTCCTCTACCTGAAGGTTGTCTGCAAGAGATCGCTATTAGCGATAAGACCGCCTAAATGGGCTAGAATCCTGGGTCAAAAAAAGATTATTCTTTTTAGTCCGTCAGTTAGATTATCAAAAAATATTGGACCTATATTTTGTCTTTGGTCAATCAAACAAAAAATGACGAAGATAAAGCACATCAAAGTGAGCACATGACGTCACGCCTTGCTAAAAAGTGTCGCAAGGCGTGACGTTACGCGGAACTTTATCGGGCTATATCTTTATAATTTTTTGTTTGATTGAGAAAAGAAAAAATGCGTGTCGAATATTTTCTGTTAATCAAACTGACGGACTAATTAGATTTTTTTAGGAAACTAGCCCATTGGTAGCCGCAGGTGGTCGGGCTTTCAATTCATCGCGCTTGGAGTCAAGACCAGAAAGCCGGCGGAATTCAAAGTCAAAGACTTTGGCTTTCACGCGCGTTCTCCACTCTCCGCGGTTGGATGCTAAATCCTCCCAAAGAGAAAAGGATCTATGACACATCCCTTCATATGGCGCTTCAACACATCTTTGTATCTCAAGAGTTGTCCGCCATGTTTACGCTCGCTCAGAGTAAAAGATCCGCTTCGCCACTCTCTCCTCCGAAATACGCAAAACATGGCCACACCGACCTCCTTTGACAATAAGACTAACTTACACCCTATATAGATAGAATTAAAG
This sequence comes from Anania hortulata, assembly GCA_963576865.1. Lineage (NCBI taxonomy): Eukaryota > Metazoa > Arthropoda > Insecta > Lepidoptera > Crambidae > Anania > Anania hortulata. The sequence continues at coordinate 2,488,712 of OY756415.1, read as the reverse complement.
TTATTATTACTATTTTATAGATAAATATAATCGTTCACATCACCTCTTCTCCAGGAATGTCTTGCCATTGTTGAAGTTCTTCCCCATGGCGGTTGCCTTCCAGGCGAAGTATGCGCCGGACGGGTCGCACTGGAACAGGAACCCGCGCCCCGCCTCCCAGCCGCAGATCAGCAGCGACACGCCGAAGGGCCGCACGCCACTGGAGGGGGGAGGGGGGGATTATCAAATAATATAAAAACATTAAATTCCCGTTTATTTAGAACTAAATTGCATGCATGGCTTTTAGATAAGAATTTTTATATCAGAGTTGTTAATGATGAAGTGAAAGAATTAATGTAATTTAAATATAAATATTTTACATGCCATACATGGCGAGACATGTCCGACTACTTTTTTATTTGTTAATATCTCGATTTAACTGTGTTTCTAGTAAATAAATTAATTTTAATTTTAATAAACTAGTTTTAAAGTGTCCGTCACGTTATAAATGTCTGACCAATATGACCGAGCAAATTGGACATTTTCTCAATGTGACCGGACATTTTGGACATTTATTGTCACTAACGTCACAACCAATTCTATTGACAAACTATGAAAAAAAAAATTTGGTCACAAATAAGTGCATTATTATATGAAAGTCAGGCTTTAGTAGTGATGATCTATAACGAAATGAAATTTCTAAAATTAATTTATCTTTCTGCACGAACAAGCTAAAAAGCGTCGTATCCTTGCGTGCGAGTTTTTTTTTTAGTTCAATCCAGATCCAATTACATGTTTCATTGTATGTTTTATTGTCAAATACTTAACATTTAAGACTTACTTTAGAGGAATTCTTCTTTTTTTAAATTTATACTAAAAAAAATATGTGACCATCGTGACAATAAATGTCCAATGTGACTAAACATTTATCATAAATGACGGACGCTTATAGCATATGACCGTCAATTTACAACTCTAAAATGAACTCTATAAATGTGCTCTGGCTAGTGCTTGTAGCTTTGGTAGTGATTACTAAAAAGCCAACTCGTCAGCCAAGCAATCGTAAACGATGAATAATCGGCGAATTACGATTCATCGTCTCGGAATCGTTTGATCGTTAATTTAAACAAACCTGAACTAAATTCGACAGTAATTGTTGCCGCCTACAGCGCCTGCCAACTTTTTTACTATAAATTCACAGCTTAGCGTACCTGCTATTATTTTTGATAAGGTTTCTTAATTTATATAGTTTCACACCGAGGGTTAGCACTTCACTTCTTATTCAAGCTCTGCTCTGTACGCACCTCCAAATTTCTTCCTTATATTATACCAAGATTCAACGTAAACTGAGTTTAATTTAAATTGAATTCCACTGCGTCGAGAAGGTGTAGACAGTAATATTTGGCATATTTAATAAAAACCAATTTAACATTGCAAATAGGCTTGACTTAACGTTATTAAGCTCGATAAATTATTAGTTATTAAGCCTTTTACTAACACAATATGGATTCATTGTTGTCCGAAATTTATGTTTTTTTTTTTTTATTAAGACTTTTCCTAATATTCCTTTTTACCTAACACTGCAATGGGACAATTTGTGGGTTACTGTCGAGAAGAAGCAGCGCAACGAAGTTTATTGTTTCTCTGTAATGTTCGTTTTGTGTGGTATGCAATGAAGTGTATCTATATATGTTACCCGGACTGTGTGTACTCCTGCATGACGGTAGCCAGCCGTTGCACTAGTTGCGCTGTGGGGATTGGCTCGTGGTACATCAAGAAATACTGCTGCGCCATCTTGCGCGCCTGCGTCACCAACAGCCGGTAGTCTGGGCCCATACCGGAGTACACCATGCCTGGAGACAACATTGCTTTGAATATTAAAGGTGAAAAAAAGGATTAACGAAGCCGAATACCATATATTCTATCCATTATAACGATTTTTTTCTTTTACACCATGAAAATTAATAAATATTGGACAACATCACATACATTGCTCTGGTACTATGGTAAATAGCCAAAGCACTTGTGTTACAGAAAACGACGGCACCACAACACTCGGACCCGAGATGGTACAGAAAAGTTATTTTTCTACATTGACCGACCGGAAATTGAATCCGGGACCTTAGAGCGAAACAAAATCCGTTATGCTCGCCTCTCGGCTACGGAGGCCGTCACCGCTTTGATAGTGATTACTAACTGACTGGAAATGACTGGTTACCGAGATATTGACGGTCAAAGTTATAATTTTTTTACAAAATCTACTTCTGTTTGTTACAATTGTAATGACTGGGGAAGAGGAGCACGTAACGAGAAGAATGATTGATATGAGTATTGATGGGTGAAGAAGTAGTGGCGACCTAAGAAGAGATGGATTATGGATGGACAAGCAAAGATTGTGTGAGGAGAGATATGACTGAGAAGGGAGTGACTGACTTGATGACGAGTGAGCGGATTGCATGGAAGAGAAAGACATACTGCGCCGATAGAAAGACATACTGCAGATGGCCTGGAAACAGGGCAAGCGAATGATTCTGTTTGATAATTATTATTTTTTTCCATAGAAACACAGTTAAAATTTTAAGTACATACTTCTTTCATAAAAAGGCTTTAAAGAGAACAGCCCGCAAGTATTCGCGCGCACGCACACAACTATCTACTCTGCCTGCAAGTGTGCGCGCGCGCTCGTGTGTAGCGCTCACTCACACACGCGCGTGAGGCATAGTCTATTGCGTGCGCGCTATACAAATAACAGCTCGTCAACTTACCACAAAACGTCTAATTTTCAACGTCAATATTAATCTCTACGCGTCGGGCTTAAAGTTGAAAACCTGTGCAATGACTTGTGGTTGACCTGCCGCTGACTGTTCATTGCAGTGAGAATTTTTTTTTTTTAAACCCAAAAATAAAAGTTACTAGCAATTTTTTTTTTGCATTTTACTTGGTTTGATGAATATAATGGGTGATATAAGGCTTCATTAAGCTTAGGCTAAACTCAAAAGGAAAACTAACTGTTTTGTGCCGAAATAGATTATTTTTTTGGCAACTAATACAGCATTTGCTAGTGTCTAGTGTCATCTAATGAAGATTAAGGGATGACAGCCCTATTGGATATGTGTGCGGATAAAATTATAAAACGCCTAGTGGATTTGGAGTATTGTAACTTCTGTAAATTTACAATACGCTGGGCCCGGCAAAGCACGTGGCGCGGCACTGAAGAGAAGAGGTATGAAAATGAAAATGAAATGAAAATGAAAATCTTTGAGGTTTGTTCTGGTTTTTCTTCTGCCTAGCAGACTTACTTACTAGGATTAATTAAAATTATACCTAACGTTGAAGCTGCAGTTTAAGTTTGACATTTCAATTACTAAATAGCCTAGTTACTCAATTTATTTCTAATAAAAAAAAAACAGTTTACTTAAAATGAGATTAAACTAATTATTTTTACAATAAGATTTTGCCTGTTGCGCTTGCTATTCCTGGACGTGCTTTTTTAGTCTTAAATGTATCTAAGAGACAGAGTTGTGTGTAGATCAGTGACATCTGGGGATCAAATCCACAGACAAACTATTACTTCAACCTGTTTTCCTGATAACAGAATAAAGGAATATTTTTTTTGATAAACACCAGACATACTTTTTGGACCATTTCTTACTCACCGGTCAGCTAGCATCAAGCTAGCTTGTGGTAATCAACATTAACATTTTAAACCTATGTGGAATTGCCAAAATCACATGTCATTTCGCCTAAAAAGTTAATACAATTCAAGTCCAACAATACAATTCGTATTTACTTGAACTTTCAAGTCTTGTGTCATTGACAAATGTAAAAAAACGAATGTAATGTCTGCTGTGACCGCTAAATAAGTTGAAAAAAGGACTTACCAATATGTCCTGTGATCATTTCTACTTTGTTCACACTGTGTTCATCATATAGTATACTTTTGTGCTTGTTCTCGGTTGCAATGACGACTCCATTTGATGCTGAAAAATTACATTTAGCCAATTAAATCAATATTTAATTTGATGGATGACTTTGCATAAACTTGTCTACTTGCTAATTGTAAACAATTGGACTTCAACGAATATTACACAGAAAAGCTATGATATGCAATAATTGTATAGTTTACAACGAAAATACTTTTTTAAAATAAAAGTTTGTAGGAGTCTAACCTCAAAGTAACAATTGAAAATTTGATATTAATTACCTTTTATGCCAACGGAAGTGCCGCCGGCAGCTACAGCAGCTAGAGCATATTCAATTTGCACTAATTTTCCTGATGGGCTGCAATATAAATAGGAATTTATACGATTATTTCACTTCCGAACACTGTAAAGTTAGCAGCTTCATTATAGTTCGATGTAGAAGTTGGAGAAAGGTTTCATGACACAAAAACGTCGGTCTACTTTTACGGATGATGAAAATTTATCAACTAGTATCAATTTATATGTAAATAAAGCAAAATTACCTGAAAGTTGTAAGAGAAAAGCTGTATCGTTCTGACGCCATGATTACAAAGCAAATTGTCAAATAATTTTTTGATTTGTCATGTTGGCATTACAGCTAAATGTCAAACTAGTGTTTAACAAATGCTCCTCATTATTGTTAAGGGGAATTTAGACATCAATTGAACACTCGATAAAATCGGCTAATCTGCTGTTGCCCATGTTGGCGAATGATGTTTTCTATTGGCTGCCGCTTCCACCAATAGAATACGCGGATCTTCGCTCAATAATTTGAGTTGTCAGATTTGTGGAAATATTTGGGCTATTTTTAATTTACGTGATCTTGGCCAAAAACTCGATCAAATAGTATTTTGGTATGTTCGGCGGCTTGCGTGGAGTTTCGCCCGCGTCCGAAGCTATGTCGGAAAGTACACTGGAGCGGAATCGCGCTGAAAAAGCGCTTATTACTAAGACACCCACTCAGAGTCAGGTTTTCCTGAATAAATCGACGGGAAATGTGAAAAATTACTCGGATAAGAATGGAAATGATGTATTGAAGTCCGTTAATAGGGGACGGAAGACATTCGCATTTTGGACGCTCGTCTGCTTGCTGTTCGCACTTGCGATTGGGAATTTAATTCTCACCTTCACTATTTTAGCTGTTCTACGACTTGGACAAGGTAAGGTTTCGCATCTTGCTTCTCGCTCTGTTATTTCCTTTTTTTTGTTAATTGGTATGAAACGCTCTTTTGCTTTAAGTTCACCTATTCCTTAGATAATATTGTCATTAGAACCATTGCAGCTTTATTTATTGTGACATAAATCATCATAAACTAAAATAAATGGAAATAAAATCAGCAATAGGATGCCACGAAAAAAATATTTATGGAGTAAGAAAAATAACGAAATTTCGAATCCATCACAGAATTTTTTTTATTTTTTTTTTTTATTTGCAAGAAGGTAATCTTGTCTCTTTCATACATTGTCACGACCATAAACTGCTGTATCGATTTTGATAAAACAAGAACATGGAGGTGGCTAAAACTAATGTCTAGAAACTAGTTTTTAAAACTAAAACTGAATTTCGGTTTCTTTTTCGACCAAAACCAAAGCTTTCTTGTGTTCTTGTATGTTTTCTTTAAGTTTTAGTTGATTTTATTCTCAAGCAACAAATATTGATTTTGTTTATAGAAGCATTTATTTGATAAATAAATAGATGACTTGCGTTAAAAAAGTAGTATATCTTGAAACTAGCTGTTCATAACTCACGAACGAAGTAGTGAACTTGGTTTATATAAGGTGCTTCATAAATATCTGCAACGGCTGAAATGGGTAAAAGTATTGCTTATATAGATTACGATGATAAAGAAATTTTATGTCCAGAACATCATTAATTTTTTCATTAATTTTTTTTTATTAAATAAAGATTAGGCTTTATTCTGTCTCAAACCGTCCACATCTGTCCAAAAAATGCTAACGTTTCACATTATACCGCTCCCGCGCAGTGTCAAGGTCGGATGACGAAGTCTGTCATGCAAATTGAAGCAAGTAACCATTTATTTACTGCCTTTTCGTAAATAATTAATTACCGATCCGGGGCACGTAATTCCTTCACTATCGTATAAGCAATACTTTTACCCATTTCAGCCATTGCAGATATTTATGAAGCACCTTAGACTTCATTTCAATAAAACCTTCATCGGCGTACGACAACGAGTCACCAAAGTTTAATAGTTTTTATTCAAAGCAATGGATTTTTGGAAGTTAAGTTAGGCTTAAAATTAGGTTTGTAGTTCATAGAAAAAATATAATTATCTATATATATAAAAATGAAATGCTGTTCGTTTGTCTCGCTAAAACTCGAGAATGGCTGGACCGACTTGGCTAATTATGATCTTGAAATATTTATGGAAGTTCAGGGAAGGTTTAAAAGGTGAGAAAATATTTAAAAATGCATGGAAAGTAGTAAAACAACTATTTTATTTTCCCATATAAACGAATTGGTGGAACGAAGTTCGCTGGGTCAGCTAGTTTCTAATAAATATAATTAAAATAAATTGTTAACTGCATGCCGCCGCAAAATACAACACTCCATTACGCCGACCGCTTCCGAAGGCCGAAGAAAGCTCACGAAGTAACAAACTTTGTTTGGTTTCCGTCGTAGTTTCGGCAGGTTTTCTGCTGAATTTAAACCTAAACTCCAGTTTAGCGCCGAAACCGGAAGTTCAATTTCAACACAGATCAACACACAAACTTTTATAGTGGTATGGTAGGAATGGATTGAAAATGGAGGCCTTGAGAAGCCCAATTCGCGTAATTTAAAATTACTCGCAATCTAGTTTGAATCCTACTTTAAGATCAAAAGCGATGTTCTCGTCAACTCAAAAAATACAATTAATGTTGGTTAAATGTGACTGAAAATGGAACAAACAATATGATATTGCTTTGTTCCATTTTTAGTTGCTTAACGAAGTTTTGTCAATTTTACAACATATTATATTTATGAGAATCCAGTTTTGATAGTAATATTTCTGGGACTGAAACCCTACCATCTAGGTAGTGGGGAGAAGATGGGTGCAGAAGGATCGAGACCGTATAAAATGGCGTGAAAAACGACTACCCACACTCAGCATTGCTGTCCGATTCCGTCAGCCCCGGCACTTTCTGGAAGACTGGATTTGGATGACATAGGCGGTGATTGGACTTCATCACCGCTTATATTACATAACAACAGTCAACACGGCCATAGGCACTTCAAATACTATACAACGTAGTAGTTAGAATTACCGCACGCGCCGACGTGTGAGAGGACCCGTCTTTCATTTCGAATGACAGAGAGATATGCCTGGTTCTTTTTCGAGGTCCGAGCCTACAGAGGCGCCCTTGAGGCCCAAGTCCGACTCACTCCCAGTGCGGGCCCGCAAGAAAGGAGCCCGTCGGCAGTCCGGCCTGTCCGGCAGTTCCGGTCCCGTCGGCGCCACCACTAGCGGGTTCGCCGCTTGGTAGGATGTCTTACGCACTTGACACTTGCCCGATCACGCCCGCTAGTATGAAGCCCGATACGTAGGAACCGCGAAGCTTCACACTCAGCCGGTTCGCAGCGACCACTAGTGGGGTGGGCTTGGGCTGTGTACCTTCCCCTCACGCCAAAACTGCCCGGTGAAGCTGGACGAGGCCTTTCTCGAAGGCCGCCAGTGATAACAGTTAAACTGGTGTGACAAACTGCGACGGACGCGTCTCTGGACGCGTCTTGACATTGTGAGGTCAAGCGCTGCCATTGGTCTATCCTTCAGACAATTTCCGCCAGCCCAGGGATCGACCAATGGCAGCGTTTGAGCTTACAATGTCAAGACGAATCCGCAGCCGCGTCCGTCGCCATCTGTCACCGGCTTTAGTCCGAAAAAAAAACAGCATTGGGTGGAGACAGGTTGAAGAAGACGATTTTTTTTTCTAGGCATGGAGAGCATGGAGTTCCTACCAGAACACAATGCTATCAAACTCCTCGGGCACACGGAACTTGAGCATGTGTACAAGCGAGACGGTAATATCGAGGGTTTCCGCGACGAGCCTATGACTATCACCAGTGAAAATGGCTCCGTTAACTTCAATCTGCAGACCAGGTTAGTCAAATACTTTTTGTTTCTTCTCCTTTCTCCTCGACACTAACTCTGAATGCGTTACCGGAAACAAGTGTGGAGGCAAGGTCTAGCTATGCCAAGATGAGCGTGACATCATATCATACGTACCCATTATGATGGGTATGATGTCACGCTCATTATGATTCGGTCTAACTCTATTCGTATAACCGAGTTTGTACTGAAAAGGTAAAATATTAATTATATACTTTAATGATTTTCTTTTTTATGTAAATGTTGTGCTCGGCTGTAATCGGAGCACAGACTTAACACTGTATTGTTGTTGCTTGTTTTTCTCGGACTAATGTATCCAGAATTTTTCAGAACCCCATACAAATCGGATTGAATCCGGGCTTGTCTAGAGCCGTTTTGTATGTTTGTATTCTGAAAAATTCTGGATGCTTGTAGTCTGAGCCTAAAAAAAAGAGCACTGTTACACCATGCAGAGAGTATGACATCAGTACCTACCAAATAACAATTGTAAACTGTAACTAAACATATAGTTTTGCAATAAATAATTGAATTGAAATGGCCTTGTAATTCCAGACTGGCCCGCTCCGACACGAAGCTAGTGGTAAACACGTCTGGCGTGTTCGTCCGCGGGGTCAACTCGCTCGAGCTGACCGACCCTGACTCTGGGGAGACCATCTTTAGCACTGGGGCAGCTGCAATCAACGTCCCAGCTGGGCTGAACAATATACATGCTAAGGTAAGCCTAGTCACAAAGACACAAAGTTAATTTTGGCAATGCCCTGACAAGGCAAATAAAATTTCATCTCTCATTCCAGCAAGTGTCCACCAAACGCATCACAGCTCCAGTGGACGAAGACCTAACCCTCCGCTCGGACCACTCGGCCCGGCTTCGGGGCTCAGAAGGCGCCCACATGGAGTCCAAAGAACTGTTTTGGAGCGCTGACCAAGACATCTACCTTAAATCCATCAATGGTTCAGTAGTTTTGAGCGGGAAAGAAGGAGTCTACATTGACGTACGGTTGCTCCCTGTGGCGGCCCCTTTAAACAGAACAGATAGGATCCAGGGGCAGTTCAAAGTGTGCGTGTGTATGCCGCAAGGAAAATTGTTCAGAGTTCCGGCGCCAGACGGCGCCCGCGTCGCGTGTTCTCATGTCAATTTGACAGCGCCTAATAATCCTTGCGCGTGAGTTGATTCTGAATAAGTTTAGTATTTGTTGTATTTAATAGATCAGTATTACACTAATGAAATTGTAGCAAAACGTCCATGCGTTTTCAAATCTTATTTTGAGATGTTGATACCATTTCTAGAAAATAATATACACAATTAATCAAAATAAATAAATATTGGACAACATCACACGTATTACTCTGATCCTATGATAAGTAGCTTAAGCACTTGTGTAACAGAAATCAGAAACAACGACGGCACCACAACACCCAGTCCCGAGACAAAATAGAAAAGTTATTTTTCTACATTGACCGACCGGGAATCGAACCCGATCTCTGAGATAACGACACCAAGTCCGGTATGCTCGCCTTTCGACTACAGAGGTCGTCATTCAATACCAATACCAGCCTACTATCATCAATCTGGACATAGATTATTTAAGTTAATTGAACTAATTTATGTAAAATTATCGATGTGCAAATGGAGTCATGATATTATTATTATTAAGGAATTATTGTACTTATGAGTATTAGTAACAAATATCAATAAGTTATTGTAATGAAAAATAAATGTTTTTGTTAAAATTTATGTAGCTTATTTTTTTTTTAAATATTAAAATAAAAAATACAATGTGTGACTTTTGTGAATGCTACAATATCTGTCCTTTAACTGCCATCCAGCTAAACTATCCATAATTTAATGAGAGATAAGTAATAGAAAGACACTGTTATTAATTTTTCGTATTTTATTCGATCACGTCTTTTACAAACAAATGATTCCCAAAAAGAACTGTCAAACTCACCGCTGTTCCCTGTTACGTCAAACACTTGTCACTTATTGCCATCAGAGGCGCCACAGGCGCGTGCTTTGAATCATTTTTATCAACACAGATCTAATAATATACTCTAAATCGCTAACATTCGGCCATTCTGACAAATGTCTGACCCCAGACAACAAGCACTCATTGAAAATTAGAACACAAGTATAATAAAAATAAAAAAATTAAAAGTTTAGTCATGACAATTCACAATGAGTAAAAGAAAAAAACACATTAGAGGTCGGTAAAATATCGTAGTGGTTCTAAATTTATCTGCTTCATTGAGAAATAGAACGTGTAATGTTCAAATTATAACATTTTTGTAACAGTTAGGTCAAGACAAATCACAATTTTAAAAGAAAATAAGATACATTCAGGTAAATATCTTAATGGTTTTAGATTCATCGGCCATCCTGGCTACGAAGAATGACCTCATTCTAATCATGAGTCTATCTTTTACATCTAAGTTGCAGCTGATACATCACTCTACCATTTTGCTACAATTCAGAATTCAATTTGGTTTTGCTGGAGCATCTTGATCTGGAGCTACATCTTAGCTTTCAACGGTAAAACTTTAACATCTCAACACTGCCATCATCATTATTATGCAGCATTAGCATGTACACTATAAACATCTTATCATCTTGCAAAGTGGTAATTAATCGGCGGCAGCAAGCTTACTCCAAAACTCGATCGTTTCAAGAAGTTATCAGGAATTGACAGCAAGCTCATTCCAATTGATCATCTTAAAAGAAGTCAGTGATTGGCAGTACACTCACTCCAACATCTGATCATATTGAGAAGTCATCAGTGATTGGCAGCACGCTTACTCCAACATCTGATCATCTGGAGAAGCTATAAGTGATTGGCAGCACGCTCGCTCCAACATCTGATCGTCTGTAGAAGAAATGACTGGTTGGCAGTACACTAACTCCAACGTCTGATCATCTGGAGAAGCTATTAGTGATTGGCAGCACGCTCGCTCCAACATCTGATCGTCTGTAGAAGAACGACTGGTTGGCAGCACACTTACTCCAACGTCTGATCACCTGGAGAAACTATCAGTGATTGGCAGCACGCTCGCTCCAACATCTGATCGTCTGTAGAAGAACGACTGGTTGGCAGCACACTTACTCCAACGTCTGATCATCTGGAGAAACTATCAGTGATTGGCAGCACGCTCGCTCCAACATCTGATCGTCTGTAGAAGAAACGACTGGTTGGCAGCACACTCACTCCAACGTCTGATTAGGAAATAGTCAGCCAACGGCAGCACGCTCACTCCGAAGGTCTGTACCTTAAACAACAAGAATATACCAAGGCAGCATAATCATTTTACAAAATATTTCTTAATTTTTACCCAATAAATTTTTGTAGTAAGTGAAAATGTGTTCAAATAAAAGAAAACAACTGAATTGCATACAAAAAGTTTTATTTAAGTAGTTATAATTGAAAATATTAATACTTATTAACTAATCAACATTCTAGTCATCACACATCTATTTCGGATCCTCATGGTCCTCTGAATCCGAGCTATGTTCAGACTCTATTAAATTGTTTGGGTCGTTATTCATGCTAGAGAAACTAACCCACGGTTTCATTTTATCTGAAGCATAAACATTTTGGTACTTTCGTCGGGAATGCCCTTCAATGCTACTGACTTCATACCTATTGTGCCCTAAAACTTTTGTAACTCGGTAAGGCCCGCTGTAACGTGGAAGAAGCTTGTTACTTTCGCCTGGGTTATTAAGCTGTTTTTGCACAAGGACAAGATCACCTAACCCGTACACTCGAGCCGAACATCTGCTTCTGTTGAACCTTTTTGCCATGTCGTCTTGGTTCTTCTCTATAGTGCATGTAACTTCCTCTCTAATTTTATCAACGTTTGACTGCTTTGGAGACAACTCTTTTTCAGACGTCAGATCATACACATGTGTTTCGGAGATATTTACAGTGTGTTTGCCGAAAACAACTTCAGCAGGAGTCTTCCCGATTCCCTTGTTAAGGGTATTGTTGAGGCTCCACTGAACCGTGTTGAGGTGCGAGTCCCAGTCTTTGTCATTTTCTCCGTGTGTTAACGCCGCCAAAGATGCTAAAATTGTACGGTTACACCGTTCAATTTGGCCATTAGCTCTTGGCATGGCTACGGCATTTTTTATATGTCTGATTTCCAGCTCCTGGGCAAACTCGGCGAACTCACTCGACGTAAAACTGGTTCCTCTGTCTGAGATGAGCAACTTAGGAGCACCAAATATACCAAATACATCCCTCAGTACGGTAATTGATGTTTTACTTTTTGTGTTTCGAACAGCCTTCAACACGATGAATTTTGTGTAAGCGTCAATTATGCCTAATATGTATGTATTGCCTAACTTGCTCTTCACAAACGGTCCCAAGTGGTCAATGTGGACACTGTGAAATGGTACAGGAGTTTTAGGGATCGGAAAAAGGAATCCTTCTTTTCTCCCTGCTGGCTGTTTAGCGTAAGCGCATGGAATGCAGGCACGTACATATTTTTTCACAAACGACGTCATACCCGAGAACCAGTAGGTCTGTTTCATTTTATGAAGAGTCTTTTCAAAAGCCATGTGACCAGATTCATCATGGCACATGTGACATACTCTCCAACGCGCATCCGACGGAACAACCCACTTCAAGGAATCTCCAACTTTTCGATATAATTTACCGTCATTCATTACGTACTCATTTCTCACCTCCTTTGCCTCCGTGCAGGAATTGTTTAAGATACACTTTATATGTAGTAAGTGCGGATCAGTAAATTGAACATCATCCAGTGAGGACACTTTTGAAATCTTAAATGTATTGAATGAAGATGTTTCCTCAGTATGTGGTTGACTTATAGGATTGCGGCTAAGGGCATCTACATGACTCATCTGAGTACCGGGACGGTACTCGATTGTAAAACTATACTCTTGAGCTTGTAGCCACCATCTTGCTATACGCGGTACAAGATCACGCTTAGTCCAGGTAAGTCTGACTGCATTGCAGTCAGTTACTACTTTGAACTCTATCCCTAGAAGATAATTTCTGAATCGGTTTAAGGATGCCACAACCGCTAAGGTCTCCAGCTCAAACGAATGAAAATGACTTTCTTCGGCTGTGGTTTGCCTACTAAAATAAGCCACAGCGCGAAGAGGAGATTTATCATCCAGCCGTTGCATCAGGATTCCGCCAAGGCCAACCTGGCTAGCATCAGTATGAAGTTCTGTTAAATATTTGGGATTGTAAATAGCTAGAACCGGGCGAGAAGTAAGAATATCTTTGATTTTCTGAAAAGCGAATTCCTGTGCATCCTCCCAAGTCCATTTTTCATTTGCTCTAGTGAGAATCGTCAGTGGTCGGGCTATGGAAGCAAACCCTGGGACAAAGCGCCGGAAGAAACTGGCTAGGCCGATGAACTGCCTAACTGCGTGGACATTCTCTGGTGTCTTAAAGGTCGCAACAGCGTTCGTTTTCTTTTGCCCTGGTTGGATGCCTAGACCCGAAATCTCATAGCCCAGATAATCAATGCGTGAGCGGAAAAAATTGCACTTGTCTAAATTAAGCGTAAGACCCGCATCTCTTAGCGCGTTAAGTACCTCACGTAATCTTAGCATTCCTTCGTCAATACTCACAGATGCTATTACAATATCGTCCATGTATGCTAAGACCTTCGGGATCTTCTTAGCGTTTAGGACTTTATGAATAAGTCGTTGAAACACGGCAGGCGCGTTGCACAGGCCAAAAGGCATTCTGTTATATTCATAATGACCTTCTTGAGTTACGAATGCTGTTAAGTGTTTGGAGTCCTCTGCAATAGGAATCTGGTGATACCCCGAAGCCAGATCAAGCGTGGTAAAATACTTCTGTCCACTCAAGTTGTCAATTTGATCCTCGATCAATGGCATGGGGTATTTGTCTTTACAAGTCTTTTTGTTTAGTGCTCGGTAATCAACACACAATCGAAGATCTCCGTTCTTTTTTGGGACTACAACGATTGGGCTTGCATATTCGCTTTGCGATTCGCGTATAATCCCATTGGCACAGAGGTCTTCGATCATGTTTTGAACCTTTTCGCGCTCTGAGAATGACAATCGATATGGCCTATAGGTTACTGGGGTCTCGTCCTTTAATTTAATATGCATTTCAGTCAATGTTGTCTTTCCTAAATCCGCCGTGGAAAACGCAAAACAGTCTTTATTTTCATTCAAAAGCTGGCATAGTTCGTTTTTAATGCTTCCGTCAAGGTCGTTGTCCGTCTTCACACTTTGCTGATTAATAGGACTGTCTTCATATACATTTTGCTGCAATACATTACAAACATTCAAAATAGTAGTACTACCCTTGGACTCATCCTCATTCTGTGTTTGTTTTCCAAGAATCAATTCCGGTAGTATTACTCCCCTTGCTATAAGTAGACCCTTTGGTAATTTAACAGTAGATGAGTTCAGTCCCAACAAAACAACATTTGAACACTTATTCTCGAATTTATAGATTCCTGGTAAGATCATATACTCAGCTCCGGGTTTCAAGCAGGCCGAAGACGCAATGTGTACACTAGCTTGCAACGGACAGTCATCTGCAATCACTGGGACAATAGTTACGCCTTTAACTTCAACTGAATCCCTAATTACTATACGAGTAGGGGTATCTTGTGATTTAAAAATAACTAGCTCCTCATCAGTTTTATAGATTCGAGTATTTGGTAGTTCAGTAAAATTTTGTCCAATTAGTAAACTGGTCCCATGAGGCAACAAAGAATCTGGGACAACGAAGGCATTAATACGCTCCGTGACACTGTCAACTTGGACCTGTAGTTCAACCTGTGCACTGGGTCTTATGAATCCGTTGGCAAATCCTTTGAGTAGCGGCAAATCACTCGTATCACGTATTTGCATTTTTTCGAGTTCTATTTTATCACTTATAAGCGTACATTCACTACCTAAATCAATAAAGCCATTTATGTCCCGACCATCAACTATCGCCTTTTTGTAATACTTGACACCTGATATTTCTTGAGTTTGTATCTTTAATATAGTTTTAGTTGAGCCTGAATTCAGATGGGTTTTGTCTGTCATATTTCTATCACATTTAGCGGAGGTATGGCCTACTCTCTTGCATTTGCCACATTTTGTAAGATCCCGAGGACAGTTTTGCCAGAAATGCCCCTTTTCATTACAATTAAAACAGGCGACATCGGGACGTTTATATTTATCTTCCGCTGTAGTACTAACTTGTGTGCGTTTCATCGGTGCTGTCAGAGTACGGTCACGAACGTTTAAGAAAAATTTTGGCACTTCCTCACGTTTTGACGATATTTTTCTAAAATACGTTAAAACATCTTCGGGCTCTTTAAAACAAAGACCTTGCGCGTTCATTCGAATGTTGTTGTCGAAAATGCCATGCGTTAAACAGTCGACTGCTTTAAGCCCCCTTATTTCGCACCGATTAATGAGTCGTAGCTTGTCATAATAGTACTCCTCTAGTGTCTCATGTCTCTTGCTTTTACGGCTAAGCATTTCTGTGAGGAGATCCCCATAATTATCTTCGCACGGGAAAGCCTTTAGCAGCTTATCCTGCCATTCATTCCATGAGAATTTAACAGTGGTAAGGCCATCGTACCAGCGTTTGGCCAGTCCGGTTAATCGAGGGAGTGAATAGTATATAATTTGTCGGTCTGACCATCCGTATACTGAGGCGGTTTCGTTTATTTTGGACAACCAGTCCTTCATCGATTGGGTTTTAGCTTGTGGGTCGAACTCGGGTATTACATTTTGCCCTGCATATCCTTGGTTAGTGCGATTTTTACCTTCAATTGCCGCAACTAGTTGTAACAATATCGAGTGGTCCTTAGACGTGTCTTTGCCAGATAGACTTCGTTTAGAACTGGAATGAGTTTTGGACTTAACGTTTTCTGTAGAATGAGAGTTAGCAGACACTGAAGAAGAACTTGACCGATTTCGTCTCCGTTTCTTGTAAGTACTCCGCGATTTCCTATGCCTATAATCTTCGCTACTTGTTGATAACGAAGAGGATGAACTTGTGTAATGTCTTTGCTTCTTTTTAGAGTGACGATGGGAAGGCTTAGCAGTCCTACTATTTGATTTGTGCCGTTTTTTGGAGAGATGTCGTTTGGAGTTTGAGGCGACCTGATCATGTTGCGCAATCAACGGTGGCGTACTTGGTTCTGACATTTCTTTATTGCACCGAAAACAAAGAGGAAATGCAGTCATTACTACTATTCTCAATAATAAGAAAAATGAATAACTATAATGTCAATATTTGAAACGTAAAGAGATAAAGTACACAAGTGATCTGTTTTTTTTTCAACATCAATAATAATTAATGTGAGAGCAAAAAAAACAATTATTTTAATTTAAAAATATTTTAGGTAACTGGCATCACCTAGTCTTCTTAACTTATCAAACTCGTTTAATTTGTCTTATTCAATTCAAACCCTTTTTTTTTAAAATAAGTATTGGCTGTATGACCTATACCAAATCCGTAAATATTAAACTAAAAAAAAACCGGTTTTCCATCACTAATTATGTTAAAAAAAAAATATTGGCCAATTGACCTTGTCTCAAGCTGTGATGTATCAAAACGAGACTAAAACAATAAATATTATCTATGGTTTTCTCTTTGAATGGATTGCATTTATTTATTTATAAGATGAACAGTACTTAATTCATGCTATTATTGTCTCTTACAGTGTCGAAGTGATAGGTATTATAACGTAAAGATAAAAAAATTGTCTAAAAATGACAACATTCATGTTGCATCGCTTACTTCAATGAAATATTTTATCAGAAATGTTCATACTTTTGTTGTAGGTATCATGTCTTTTTATTTTCACATTTTGCTAAAGTATCTCACTGCTAGTTCTATTCAGTACTGAACTTAAACACAACATCAAAGATCTTTCTAAATAGTGTTCAATAAACTCACCAGACTCTGCTGTGATGTTGGATTCTGGGAATTTTCGGATAATTCTTTTAAATGCTATTGTCAGTGCTCGATTTCGGTGTTGGGCTTCGTGGTTTCCACTTCTGAAATAATAGAAAGACACTGTTATTAATTTTTCGTATTTTATTCGATCACGTCTTTTACAAACAAATGATTCCCAAAAAGAACTGTCAAACTCACCGCTGTTCCCTGTTACGTCAAACACTTGTCACTTATTGCCATCAGAGGCGCCACAGGCGCGTGCTTTGAATCATTTTTATCAACACAGATCTAATAATATACTCTAAATCGCTAACATAAGTGACGCCTTGTAATATCGAATATTGCAGTCTAGGATGGGCAAAGAGGTTTTATTGGGTGGTCGTCAGTCACCCTTAAGTCACGTTACGTTGACGTCATTTGGCGATTTTCCTGAATTGTTTGCTAAACAAAACATATTTTTTGTAAAAACAAATATTATGGCTATTATGGCAGATTTTCAGCGCACAATTTTCACTGAGCGATTTGGCAATTTAAAATGAATTTTGCAAAACAATTCATATTTTCTATAAAAACGAAAACAAAAATTATGGTAATGAAGACAGATTTTCGGCGCCAAATTTTTCCTCAATGGAGTAATACCTACATCGTCATTATCCGCCTTTGAAGTCCACGGCTGGACATAGGCTTCCCTTATAAAACGCCACAGTGAGCGGCTGTGGGCTGTTTGTACCTTCCAACCTTCACTATCGTCGGTGTGAAATGGGAAATTTCATTTTACCAGATACTTTCTAAGTCTTGGCATACGTAGTGTAGGATGTCCTCTAGCTCGATGGACCGACGACCTTAGAAAGATGGCTAGCAGTGGATGGATGCAAGAAGCGGGGGATCGTGCTCTTTGGGGAAGGCTTAGGTCCAGCAGACTGCAATAGGCTGACATGATGCTGATTTGAGTATCTCTCTTGCGCTATAGATTGAGGTCAAGATAGCTGGGAGACCAACACTAAAAATTATTTTACGTTTACTTAAGTCGCCCGCCATTTGATCACTCAACCTTTTTTTAACATTATCACTTTTAAAGAATACATTTTTGAGAATAAAAATATATGACAATGAATAAAATTTAATGAAAATTAACCTTAGATAATTATATAAAATTCAAGCAAGATAAAATGGATGGCATTAACCATCTGTCGTCGGCTGTAGGCCCAGAACGGCGTCAAGTGTGAGCGTGGCATAGATGTGGCGAGGGTGTGACGCTGCGGTGGTGACCTTTATTCGTTCATATTTTCTGCACAGGCAGAGGGGGTACGACTTACATAAAATTAATTAATTTAACGAAAACAACCTTATGACAAGACAGCAAGAGGTAAGGTCAAGCAAGGTTAAATAGAATGCCCACCTGTCTGTAAGCTCCGAGGCTCAATTCGAGAGTTTGACGTATGTATGACAATGACAACAACCGATAACCGCCTACCACAACAAATCATATAAAAAAAAAAAAAAAAAACCTAACCTCTTGCATTGTGTGAATTTTTGTTAAAAAACCAGTAAAATATTATGAAAAAATGTCGATAGACACATATTTTTGCTTCTGCTGCCTATCTACTAACGATCTAGTGAACATTTACAACTGTGATCCTGAAGAAAACTACGGAAACCAACTGTTAAGATTATTTAACTTGAGCGTAAGTTTTTAAACTGAAATAAATCGTAATATATTTACCTCTCTAAAAACACAATTAAAGGGTGTAAAAGGGAATAAAAACTTACTATTCATAATTATAAATGATCTCATTAAAAGACTGTAACCTACAAATTTCTGTGCTATGTTATTCAAATCTTTCATCTAACAGATTTCATTAGAAGACTATGAGCATGACAGCTATATTTGTAAAGATTGCGTAAAAAAGTTAAAGGAAGCCACTCAATTTAAAGCGCAGGTGTACGAGATATTAAACATTCTTCAAAGTAATGGACGTAAGTAATGAATTTATCATCATTGTTATGTATTATAGCCTTTTGTCACTAATTGACATAGGCATCCTCTATAGAACGCCACAGTGAGCTGCTCTGGGCCATTAGCGTACAGTGGCTATCCGCAACCTCGACTAAGTTGTAGAGTTGCAATACTATTATTTTTATTCACAACCCATTTGACTTATTGGATCATTTTAACGCCTCCATTCCATGGGTAGAGGGTGTGATTAGGAAACTCGGACAAGCTTAAGACTGACTGTCATAAAAGCAAAGATTGTGCTCTCTAGCACTCTTTGAGGAAGGCTAACATCCAGCAGTAGACTGCAATAGCCTGAGATGAAGGAGTATTTATCTATGGGTATTGTGTTTCTGGCCTGTGTTTAGTTATCCGCTAGCAGGCCGCTACTATAGTCTAATTGTCTTCTGTCTTATGAAGCTGTAAAGAACTTGAAGAAGCAGTGGTGGGATAGAAAAAAAGTCGGCCAAGTGCGTGTCGGACTGTGCCGGCTTCGTACCAAATTTCATGATTCTGAGTTCACAGGAAGTACCCTGTAGGTTTAAATTCCCTTACGAGTGTCGAGCCTTTTGATTGCGTTGGCTCAGAAGTTTGATTTGTTCACAGCTCCAAGGGACAGTAGACCTGAGTATTTGATATAAATTCCAACTTGATACCTCCACGCAGACGGACGGACGGACAGACAACAAAGTGATCCTAAAAGGGTTCCGTTTTTTTTCTTTCGAGGTACGGAACCCTAAAAATGGGACTTGTGAAAAAGCTTAATTTAGGCCTATTTGCTAAAATGAATCGGTTTTATTATTGGTCTAACCAATTCATTAATACGCTTGATACAAGATTTTGGATTCGGTTGTGAATAATTTAATTATTTATCTATTTCAGTGATAGAAGTCATCAGTAAAGACAAACATGTGATAGTGAAGAAGGTTCTCAGCGCCAACTTCACTGATGTTGAAGAGAAATACAACAAAACAACTGATAAAGATGTAGTTATTTATGAGAAATTAGCACAAGGTATTTACTATGCTATACTTGCTTTTGCCGGCGGCTTCGCCCGCATTTTGTGTAACACCTTTGCCGTTCATGTTCATGTTAAGAAATCATGTGTAAATGGGTGTCCCCGAACCATGGAGCACATACCCTATAAAGCAACAATATGAACCATCTTTCTCCGAAACGTTAGTGATTTTTCACATACAGTAGAATCCGTTTATTATGACTCCGCCTATAGGGACCAACCTCTTATTGTGTAGTCATTAAACAGCGAAGTTTGAAGTGACATGTTGGTTATTGTGACCCATTTTAAAAATGGTGTCCGGTTATAGTGTCCGACCGACATGATTGTGACTAACAGGCAGTGTGTCGGCAAAGCAAAAGCAAACAAGAATACTGATTTCTATGTTAAAAAATTACATACATATTATGTATGTATTACCTTTTGCGTACAATTTTTATTTATCTCTATTTTGTTTCTCCCTAATTAAAAAATACATAGTAACAAATACAGGTGATTGTTTATTTTCTAGAAAATGCTTTGTATGACGTCCGCTTAGAATGACGTGTTTGTCGTTTCCCTTCGATGTCAATATAAACGGATTCAACTGTACATATAATAAACCCATTTATTCCATTCCTCTAAATTTTACATTTCAAATGTTGTTAGTTTATGTATAAATTAGTGACTTATTGTAGTTATTTATGTGTTAGTAACAACTAGTCCAGTTGTTCCTGTAGGAATGGATCTCGATTGAGTATAGGCCTCCTCCAGACTCTTCCATAATTCTCTGTTTTTGCTTTTATGCATCCAGTCTTTTCCTGCGATCTCTATTACATCATCAGTCCATCGCTTGATTGGTCTTGATTTTTCACATACATATAGTATGACTTAATAAATTGTTTTCACAATCACACCAATTATCTAGCCCCAAACTAAGCAAAGCTTGTACTATGGCGACTAGATAACGGATAAACATACTTATATACTTATAAACATCCATGACTTAGGTACAAATGCTCGTGCTCATCACACGAACATTTGCCCCTTGCGGGATTCGAACCCGCAACCGCTGGCTTTGTAGTCCGGAGCGCGAACTACTACACCGGACGGTCGTCAGTATGAAATGACAAGTCCTGTCAACAGTCGCTCATACAAAAACAGTACAGACATATATCTAATTGGGTATGTGTTCCATGCCCTTGTAACCTTAAATCTTTAAAAAATCCTTTTTTTTGTCTTTGTTTATAAATTCAATCAGTTCTTCGGTAATTTTGTATGGTAAGTCGATAAATTTTCAGGTAGATAAATAAATGACATCAATTTTAAAAAGTACACACTTCTGAAACCCCTTCGAAGGAGATAGTTCTTCAATAAAACAGTGAAATACTTTCTGGTAGTGTTGCCGCTCGATAGGTCAATATCGATTGTCTATCGATAGCCTATCGATAGTTGAAGGAAAAACGATAGTATCGATATCTCTTTTACTGCAATACTATCGGTAAACAGCAATACTTTAAATAGTATCGATAGTTTCGATCGCTGCCAACCAATGAACTATCGATAGTATCGATACTATCGATAGTATTGCTCTTCAATATCTTATAGACTATCGATAGTATCGATACTATTGATAGTTTTATACTATCGATAGTGATATTTATTTCAATAGTATTGCATTCAGTATGCAGGCATAATGAGTGGTATTTTCAACGAAATCAAATTAATTAACTAGCGTATTTGACTTTATTTAAACGTACGTTTAGTTTTTTTTAAATAAAGATGGCAATTCTTTGAATTCTTAGGTGGCAATACTATTGAATCACTCACTATCGATTGTACAAAACTATCGATAGTATCGATACTATCAATAGTCTTCTCGATATTGAAAAGCAATACTATCGATAGTATCGATAGTTCATTAGTTGGTAGCGATCGAAACTATCGATACTATCGATACTATCGATTGTCCTTTCGATCGTATAGAATAAATAAGATCGTATAAAATAGAATTTGGTGTTCAACTATCGATTGCAAAACTATCGATTTTTCGGCAACACTACTGTCTGGTATTAATTTTATATTTCCACTTATAGTATAAATTCAAAAACGGGCAGTTTCTGCTTACTATGTTGCTCCAACTAAACTCAGACACAGAATGACCGTACGAGCCGAGTGGCGGCCATTTTAACTGATGAACAACGAACGATTGATGATCGCGATTGACACAGTTCAATATTATTCGCCACTCGATACTGTAATCCACAGTTACAATATCGAGTTACGAATAAATCACAGCTATTTTAGCGACTGATACTAATTAATTAATATGACTGTTACACTTCTTTCAGTATCTTCAGAAAATCCAACCAAAAATGAAATAGCAGATCAGAAAATTCTTAAAACTAGCAACACTAAAGTTACCAAACCAGAAAGGAACAAGAAAACTACCAAAACCGTTGGAAAGGGACAGGTGACTAAAAAGGCTGCACAATACGAAGTGGCTGACGATCTGAAGTGTGAAGTGTGTTCCAAAGAGTTGCCGAATATGTATGTTTATCATTTACACATGAATCAGCATTTCCCTAATCATATATGCGAGTCTTGTGGTAAAGGTGAGTATTATTAAAATCTATATTCAGGGTGTACAAGAGAATAAGCCACTTATTAAAACTGTAGGATCAGCTGATCATATTAGTGATGCGCAATTCATGTCTTTGAATGGATTGAACCTGGAACGGTTCCTTTACATTTCGGAACTGGTTCCGTTATTATGTTCGCGGAACTATATAGTTCCTCTGATTAGCACACACCTTAACAGTTCCTCGGTCCACTAGACATGTGTATGACAAATCCCTAAATTTAATTCAATTCCTACTCAATTGATTTACCTTCGTATTTTTAGGCTTAGGACTGTAAACCAAATAATTTTATTGATGAATATTTAGTTTTTAAATAATTATACTTTAAAAAAATGTTATGTAACAGGTACTTAATAAAATCATGAAATTACTACTTTGGTTGACGTACTCATAAATCAATTGATTGTATGCACATTTCAATATTTTACATTATCCTTTTTTCTTACATTTTTGTTTCTTCTTTAGTTTCGGCATGTCTCGGACCTCAGTTCGCTTGGACATGTGCGGAACTGTGAACATGTTTATTTAAGCACCTCGGCGAGGAACAATATCGTTTCAGTGTCGGACATTGTTCCTGGAATTATTACGATCCGGAACGACACGTCATGTCTAGATCATATACAACAACTTTTACTATGGGTGCAACATCGAAACCGTGATTTTTTTTCAGATGCTTCATACATCATCATCAGTGAGCAGAGTAAGTAGATTGATTTGGGGTCAATGATCTCAAACATTGATGTTAATATGGACATGCCTCCGGGATTCCGGAATTTCTTGGTATCAGTTTTTTAAAATAAGGCATATCCATATTATGCTATCACTACCGAAGCACATCAAATCAATTTAACTTCTCCGATCACTGATTATCGTCGATGTAGCAAATAAGTTTATATGGAGCATCAAATTTTTTTTTTCGATTTCGATGTTGCTTCCATAGAAAATCTTGTATAAGAGCAGTTGATCACGTGGTTTTAAGGAGTTTCCTTTTCTTTTGCACACCCTGTTATATAAAATAGAACCTCTATTTTCCCTTGGTCATCGCATCACGCGTGAACGGATGGAACAATTTCGCTAACTCTTATTTTGCTGTGTTAATTTTTGTCAGAAGAAGGTTCTTAGGAAAGAAACAAAATCTTATTAGCCCGTCAGTTAGACTAACAGAAAATATTATACACGTATATTTTCTTTTCCCAATAATAAACACTTGGTATCAAAATCCATATTCATATTAATAGGGTTATTAATTAGTGTAAGTACTTATATGTATTTTTATTATGTATGATCATTATTTATAACAATGTGTAATGTATGTATATTATTTAATTTTTTAGTATCTCTTCTTCTTAATCTATACGGTCAATCCCGGTTGCGTCCAAAGCCATTGCTTTGGAGCCCAGGGTCCGCTTTCCTGGATTTGCTCCTCCACTTCGCGCGGTCTTGAGCGTCCCTAGTCGTGAGATCATTGGCACGCATGTCAGCCCTCACGACGTCAAGCCAGCATTTCATGGGTCTACCCCTTTTGCCAGGACCCGGCGGTGGCGGCATGGCCAGACATTTGTTTCCCACGTAGCTTGCCGGTTTCCGCAAAACATGGCCGTACCAGCGTAGCGCGTTTATTTTTTAGTATCTATGTAATAAATATATAATATATTATGTAATATATTAAATATAAAAATTACTTTTCCTTCTTATGCTCTTCACTCTAAACTCTTCACCGCCTCCCCTCATAACTTTTTTTTTCACTTTCCTCTACCGGAAGGTTGTCTGGAAGAGATCGCTCTTAGCGATAAGACCGCCTAAATTGTACCATTCTAAATTAATTGTTTCTCTGTACTGATTTCTTTGTGTGGTGTGCAATAAAGAGTATCTATCTATGATCAAGATATAGCCCGTTAAATTTCCGCGTGACGTCACGCCGTGCGACACTTTAGCACGGCGTGACGTAACGTGCTCCCACTCCCAAACTTTGATACGCTTTATCTACGTCTTTTTTGTTTGATTGACAAAAGACGTGTGTCCAATTTTTTTTAATAATCTAACTATCGGACTAAATAGAATAATATTTTTTTGGGACCCAGGAAACTAGCTGGACGACTCTGTTCTACATTTTTGTGCAGTAAGTAATGTGCTTAATAGTTTTTAAGATAAGTTTATTTATTATTTTCAGGTTTTCTAACAGAGAAAAGGCTGAAACGTCACATGCCATCGCACTACAAAGGCCCATTCAAATGTCCCACGTGCGAAATAGAGTTTACCAATCTTAACACCCTCAATTCACATAGGTAAGACTTTAAGTGAGTTCAAATTCAAATTCAAATTCAAATTTCTTTATTTGCAATAAATAGGGCAGGTAATAAAGCTGGTACAGTAGAAAAAAATAATGTTCAAAGACCTATTTAGACATAAAATATAGCATGCAAACTTAATAGTTAAGTTAAGTAAGTAGACATGGGTAGTTCCTGAATGAATGACACAATAAAATTGAACTACTTCACCAAACCAGTTCATGTGTATCTTTCACTCACTCTAGCCCGAATAAGTTCAATTAGTTCAGTAACTTAGTGATATTAGAGTGAAACGTACGGATCATTTCTTCAGACTGCAAGAGCGAGACAGTTGCACGGCCCGGTTCGTGTGACGCCGCCGGTCAGAGTTCAAGTTATATGAATTGAACTATATGAAATAGTAAGTTAAATTAACATTACAAACATACTGAACTAAATGAACTAGA
Organism: Anania hortulata; assembly: GCA_963576865.1. NCBI lineage: Eukaryota > Metazoa > Arthropoda > Insecta > Lepidoptera > Crambidae > Anania > Anania hortulata. The sequence goes on along the minus strand of OY756415.1, from coordinate 2,463,387 downwards.
TGAATGAAACATATCTTTAACTCGCAATTCACTTCATTCATTCACTCTTTTCACACGGGTGAACGATTCTGCGCATGTTTATAAGTAAGCCTATCTCGGAGCACAGAACTCACCTCAACTATGAGGTGGTTTGGGCCACACTCCACCACGCAGTTCGGTAAAGGGGTGTTGTAAGGCCAGAGACTAAACCTTACTGTCAGATGTTACTAAGCCTAAGGCCTCTGACTAGGCTTCACGACTAGTATCAAGCGATATTAGCCGGGACCAACTTTTAACGTGCCTTCCGAAGCACGGAGATGCTTGTGATAAATGTCACTAAATATGGTTGGAATGGTCACCCATCTGCTTAACTTTGGTAATCACAAATTGAGGGAGTTAATATGAGTCATGAGTAAATTACCAAAGATATACATATGTCACAAATATTAGGAGACTCTAAAACCACGTAGTCATCTGCTGAAAACAAATTTTACTATGAAAGCTATACAACGTGTAACGTTAAATGCGCAAAACCTCTTAGGGGCTGATTCTGGTGCGCAAATACAACAACTTTTTGTATGGGACCAACGTCGAAATCGCAAAAAAAAGACTTCCCCATACAAAACGTAACAGCAGCCTGCCTAGCATGAGCACTAAAACACGATATGATATGATATAGCGATATATCGACCCCAACTGTAAAAATATGCTAGATATAGCCGCCATGTTGAATCGCCGTCACATGTTAAGATAGCTGTTTCGATATAAATTCAATATGGCGGCTATATCTATCATATTTTAAAAGTTGGTGTCGATATATCGCTATACCATATCATATCATATCGTGTTTTGGTAGACATGCTAGGGGGGCTGATTGGATTGGATTGGATTTAGTAGAAAGATGTTTTTATTTTAAAAGATTTCACTGTTGGTCCCATACAAAAAGTTGTTGTATTTGTGCACCAGAATCAGCCCTTAAGAGGTTTTGCGCATTTAACGTTACATGTTGTATAGAATACGTGAAAAAAAAAACATACGTTTTTTTAGTTAGACGTACTATGCCTCATTGCATCAAGTCCACCTTACGTACGCATTTAATGTATGCAAAAATGTTTAATTCAAAATTTAAAGATGCTCTTTCAACTACAATAACGTTATAACGTTACTCGTTATTGCAGACAACGTAAGCACGGTTCGGTATCACTATACAAGTGCCCCACCTGTTCCGAGCGGTTCGATACCCCGACTCGTCGTGCTAGGCACCTGGCTCAGTTCCACGGTCGCTCCACAGCCAAGTATGAGTGCGTGGTGTGTGACAAGAAGTTCCTACTAGCTGGTAAGTGACCGGTGACTAAGACAACGGTCAAAGTCAAAGTCGAACCATTTATTTGCATAGAATAGGTAGATAATTTAAATTACAATACGATCTTATTGAGTAAGTACAGTGCTTACTATTCTGCGTAACATTGTCAGCATGCAAAATGTCCTTTGAGGAGTTCGTCGATATTATAAAAACAGCAATCTATAAGCCAATTTCGAAGTTTACATGTCATTACATTTGTAGACCCTTCCTTGAATCTGGTATTTTATTATAAATTCTGATACACATGTAGAAGCAGTGTTTCTTGTATGAGGAGGTTTTTGGACAGATATCTATTGCAAGTCTGTATTGGTGTTGGGGTGAAACTCCTCGTATAAACAGCAGATCCATAAATTACGTCACACGAGTTTCCGGCGTCGTTGTCACAGCTGGCCCCCGATTCAGAACGTTTCGATAACGAGTGGTCAACCGGTGAATCAAGTGACTAATGTTAAATCCTATAGTGTCACGTGGTTTCAAGTCGATAATTTTCTACCGAAAAGTTTTGAATCGGGGGCCTGGTCACATTTGAATGACGGGGAGTCATTCAACATTAATTGTATGATAAAAATATTGACATTAATTGTATGATAAAAATATTGACATTAATTGTATGATAAAAATATTGACATTAATTGTATGATAAAAATTTACATTTGCACGTCGCATTGCGATAGAATATGTTGGAAAAACAATATCTTTCATCTTTGTATTGAACCATATTCTGGCAAATAAATGATTTATTTATTATTTATTTTATTTATTTATTATTTCAAATGTGAACCCCCCCCCCCTTCCTAACGTGACGTCACATATTTTAAATTATTAAATTAAAACAGGAGTTCTGAAATAATTTTATTTCTATTTAAATAATTTATAATAATATCTACACCAAATCAAACATTTGGAAAAGTTCTTAAAACAACATTTTTGAGATTTATTACTTACATTAGATTTTGAAATGTGACATTCCGAAGCTGAAGTGGCAGTAGGCGGGGCACAGCATGTAGAACTGACGGCTGATGGGGCAGTAAGGTTCTAGAATGGAGGCCGCGTACCGGCAAGCGCAGCGTAGGACGTCCACCCATAAGGTGGACAGACGACCTGGTAAATGTCGCCGGAAGACGCTGGATGCAGGATGGGGGAAGCCTTTGTTCAGCAGTAGACGTCCTATGGCTGAAATGATGATGATGATGCTAATTACGAAATTTAGGAGCCGTGCCACCCCTTGCCACACAGGTCACACCTCGTCTACCCCTCCCCTCACCACCTTAACGTGCGACATACTCTATGGATGGCCTCATTTCACTCTGTCCAAGGTAATCTAAGCGCCCACATACGCAACAAGCATCAGAAGGTGAAGCGCCACTTCTGCCCCGAGTGCCGCGCCGGCTTCTTCCAGCGACAGGAACTGCTGGCGCACGTCGCCGCCCACGCCGGCGTGCGCGCGCACCGGTGCACACTGTGCCCGAAGCGGTACGACAAAAACGAATAACGTTACTTTAATAACGGTTAACCTGTCTGTTGCAACAATAAACGTTACAGTGTCATTAGTTTTTATAACAAATAACGTTACTTTTATCATGATTAACTTTACTTTTATACGATTATTGGTACTTTTTTAACGATCAACGTTACATTAATTACGATCACTTGACACCGCACTACTAATATTACGCCTTGAAATAGGTCGGTACAAACGATAACGTTAACGGTATTTTTATCGCATATTGTTATTTTTGCCCAACTATTACAGTTACAACTGTAATTTTAGAAATATATACCCAAACATAACGAATAACATTACTTTTAAAACGATCGTTTGACATCACACTACCAATATTACGCGTCGAAATAGGTCAATATAAACGATAACGTTCGCGTTACGGTAAGTTGTAACGGTTATTGTTATTTTGCACAACTATTCAGTTACCTTAACGGGAATCGAGTCTCGATGATTTCCACTATTTTCTCAGTTTGTTAAAAAGAGTTTAAATGTTAAATAGAAAAGACAGAAATATTGGTAACGGCACCGTGTTTCATAAAACTAGATAGTATCTGTCTTTTTAATGTAGTCCCCTTAAGGTTGATCCATTATTTACAAATCACATTCTATAACTATAACGGTAAATATTTATATCTCTATTATAATAACGTTATTTTAATATAATAAATAAATATTGGACAACATCACATACATTGCTCTGATCCTATGATAAGTAGCCTAAGCACTTGTGTTACAGAAATCAGAAACGACGACGGTACTACAACACCCAGACCCGAAACAATATAGAAATGTAATATTTCCACATTGACCTACCGGGAATCGAACCCGGGACCTCAGAGATAGCGACACCAAGCCCGGTATGCTCGCCACTCGGCATGGAGCATATACCCTATAAAGTCATATGATTTGTTCGACGAAATTTTCCGGCATTTTTTAATCTGTATCTGTACTTTTTTTGTATGGGCGAGAGTTGACAGGACTTGTCATTTCATACTAAATGTAAGTGAAAAATCATTTACTAGTTTCGGAGAAAGATGGTGCGTATTGTGATGTTGACACCATTCATAAATAATTCCGAGACACTTCTTTTTTAAAAATTAACACCTTATTTAATTAATTTGTTGTCATAATTTTTAATTGGCTTTTTGAAATATATTTTTTTTAAATAAATTGTTTTAAAACTAATAAATAGATAGTCAGTTGAGTTTGGTAAACAGTGACGTCACTGTCCGCTATTGCCATACAAATTCTAGGCAAGTGGTTTTAGGACAAAGTTAGGTCATTTTTCTACCATCAACAGAATTCAGACACAATTTAGTAAATTGCCACGTTCCCTAGGTGCCAATATTAATATGTCTTATTCACTACGTAAATTTAAATTAATCCTATCCGATTTTTTTATTACTGACAGTTAAATTTTATTTAGGCAACATTGTACTATTTATCTGTATTTTCGGCGTGGGCACTTTATCAAGTTTACGCTTACAACATTGTATAAAATGTGTTTTAATAATTTAAGTTATTCTCCAACAATATTTTTGTGCATGTCGTGGCAGCCTTTAATTAAGGCAACACCTTATAATTTATTTTTAAGGTGTATAAGTAACAATGTATGGTGTATGCTTTGTTGGTTGTCCTTAAATAAATAAATATATAAATTGGTAGTGTCAACTACCCTATTGCTGCTCTATAGGGTATGTACTCGATGCCTCTCGGCTAGAGTTGTAAATTGACGGTCATATGCTATAAGCGTCCGTCATTTATGATAAATGCTTGGTCACATTGGACATTTATTGTCACGATGGTCACATATATTTTTTAGTATAAATTAAAAAAAAGAAGAATTCCACTAAAGTAAGTCTTAAATGTTAAGTATAATAGCTATGACAATAAAAACATACAATAAAATATGTAATTGGATCTGAATCAGCTAAAAAAAAAACTCGCGCGTAACGATACGACACTTTTTAGCTTGTTCGTGCAGAAAGATTTTAGAAATTTCATTTCTTTCAAGATCACCACTACTAAAGCCTGTCTCTCTTATAATAATGCACTTATTTGTGCCCAAATGTTTTTCTTTCATACTTTGTCTATAGAATTGAATGTGACGTTAGTGACAATAAATGTACAAAATGTCCGGTCACATTGAGAAAATGTCCAATTTGCTCGGTCATATTGGTCAGACATTTATAACGTGACGGACACTTTACAACTCTACTATCGGCTACGGAGTCTATAATATTACCCTTATTTTTCAGGTACCAACGTAAAAAAGCACTTATAGTCCATATGAGAACTCACTCAGACGATCGCAGGTTTGCGTGCGATGTCTGCGGAAAACGGTTCATACAAAAATGCACCTTACTCGCACACGCTAAGGTCCACAGTCGCGCGGCGGAGAAGACCACGGGAGTGAGTGAGGGGAACGATGGGTATACGGGGTGACAGTGAAATGTTTCTTGTGGGTAAAATGAAATATGAGAACAATGGTGAAAATATGGAAAATTAATACGTTGTAATCTCTTGTTTTCTTCAGAATAGCGAATATTGTAAACTAGCGACTCGCCCCGGCTTCGCACGCAATGTAGTGACAGTGTGGAGTGATTAAGAGCCATTTCACATTTTTAGTGCAAAATCTAATATTTCCAGCGCCTAATTTGCGACCTTAGGAATTATTTTAAGAATGTTAAATACATGCAAAAGCAAGCCTAATCTTTGGTTTAGACGTTTAATGTAGCACATTTGCAAATAACACTATTTTTTATTTATAAAATTATCAAACCCGCCACCACGATTGACGAAAAGTGTTTGCTTTATCTTTTTCAAGCAACTAAATCTTTCATTTACATTCATTAGTATTGCTGAATAAATACGTCAAACAATCAGACATATATTTTTGTTGACGTTTAATGTACGAGAATATAGATTTATTATCACAATAATTCAAAATAAAATTAGACAAATTGTGAATTATTTAGAAAAATTGCGCTAGTTTACTATGGATTTTTGTTTTAAATTAAGCATATTTACAATTAAAAGTTTGTGTCACAATACCTTTATCTTTATTTATTTGAAATATGTAATTTTTTTGAAAATCCAATCAGGTAATTAGGATCAAAAACGCTTTCACAACTTACCCTAAATCCAAAATTTTCGATGCACAAGCGCGCTCCATACAAACGGCGCGATTTTGTGAAATGGCTCTTAATGATATTATTATTGTAATTAGACTATACAGGACATCTTTATATAAAAACCTTGAACAAATAAAACATATTTTGAGAAACACTTTATCAGACCTACCAGTGATGACCAGTGATCGGAGTAGGTAGATTGATTTGATGTACTTTGGTCGTGCTAGCACAATATGGATATGTCTTTTTTTCAAATACTGATACCAATTTCAAATACAAGCTTTAAGTGGTGCAAGAAGCCAAAAAAAGTGTATCGTATGTACGATTGTGCTAATCAAATGTGTTGTACTTGGTAAGCATGTATTTTATTATCATTATCTTTAAATAATAAAAAAAAAACACATCTCCCAACTAGAGACGCTCAAGACCGCGCGAAGTGGAGGAGCAAATCAAGGAAAGCGGACCCTGGGCTCCAAAGCGATGGCTTTGGACGCAACCGGGATTGACCGTATAGATGATGATGAATAAAAAAAAATAAAAAAAAACTGATACCAAGAAATTCCGGAATCCCGGAGGCATGTCCATATTAACATCAATGTTTGAGATCATTGACCCCAAAACAATCGTCACTCGGCGAGCTATGACAAGGACTTGGGATCTCGTTGAAGGATTAAATCCGAAACGAGATTATTCGGCAGCAGACCAAAGTAATGGACATATTCCTAAAATGCAGCAAGCTATAGTGGCGGTGGACCGGCCACATCTGTCGCAGAACCGATGAAAGGTGGAGTAAACGGGTTCTCGAGTGGAGACCGCGCCTTGGCAAACGTAGTGTAGGACGCCCCCCGGCTCGATAGACCGACGACTTTAGGAAGATTACTGGTACTTACTGGTGCTTACGTCCAGCTGTGGACTGCGATGACATGATGATAATGACTTGTATCAAAAATAATTTCAATAGGCTAGTTTCCTAAAAAAATCTAATTAGTCCGTCAGTTGGATTAACAGACAAAATTGGACACGTATTTTTTCTTTTCTCAATCAAACAAAAAATGATGAAGATATAGCCCGTTAAAGTTCCGCGTAACGTGACGTCACTTGCTTACTTTGATGCGCTTTAACTTCGTCATTTTTTGTTTGATTGACAAAATACAAAATATGGGTCCAATATTTTTTGATAATCTAACTGACGGACTAAATAGAATAATCTTTTTTTGACCCAGGAAACTAGCCTATTGTAAAACATTTGATACAAATAAATTAATGACCAGTTTATACTAGAAATGTAAAACAAATGTGTTGTTGACTTAGTCTTTTTTTGGGAGTGACATAATATTAAGTTCGTTTTGCGCGATGTAAAACGTAGCTTTGGAATACCAAAAATAAAGTTATTTTTAGATAAATAAGTTTTTTATTTGAACCTTTATGTTATTATTATTAACTTCTTACGCCGCTTCATCTCGTCATCGTGGTAGGTTACACAGAATGCGACACATGCCTCACTATCTAAATGATAAAATATAACGTTACGTAAAACAACATTGAAAATATAAAATAACTTTCTTTTTTGTTGAAATCAGGAGGTGAGTGGGAGGGGGGCTGTTGGCGGCAGTATAGACGTGTAATTTTTTATGGGGAGAGATAATTGACATGTGGAGCAGAGTCCGACTCACCCCCAGATCGGGCCCGCTAGTGCGGAGCCCGTCAGCGGTCCGGCCTGTTTCGGCAGTTCCGGTCCCGTCGGCGCCACCACTAGCGGGTTCGCCGCTTGGTAGGGTGCCTTTTGCGCTCCACATTGGCCCGATCACGCCTGCTAGTATGGGGCTCGACACGTACGAGTCTGAGCCCACACTCGGCCGGGTCGCGGCGACCGCTAGCGGGGCGGACCTAGGCTACGCCACAACTGCCCGGGTTAAGCTGACGAATGTCTTCCTCAAAGGCACTCAGCGATAGGTCCGTCCATAAAAATAAAAAAAAGACGTGGAAATGTGAGGGCAGTAAAGAAATAGGCATAGTATGGTAAAATAGCGTGACGTATTAAATAGACGTGAGTTGGACGCGCGTACCGAGGCGAGGGTTCCGTACAAACTGGATAGTTGTGTAAATAGTTCAAAAGCCAGCGGTTGCGAGTTCGAATTCCGCAAGGGGCAAATGTTTGTGTGATGAGCACAAGCATTTGTGTCTAAGTCATGGATGTTTATAAAAGTATTTAAGTATGTTTCTCCGTTTATCTAGTCGCCATATTACAAGCTTTGCTTAGTTTGGGGCTAGATAATTGGTGTAATTGTCGGAACAATTTATTTATTTAATTGAATATTTATGATTATTTACATAATCGAATTAGTATTTATTGTTTGCAATTATTTTCTCTATCGATTAACGTGTTTCATAGGTGTACGCTGTACACCAAAATAACGTTATTTAAGGCTCTAACGTTACTTGAGGTATGCCAGGCTCCATACAAAAAAGTTCGAAGTCTTTCGTGGTGGTTAGTGGTGACTGAGTTTGTTCCGGCGTTTCTTCTCAGCACTTGCCAGATTGTCTGTGTATTGTCTCGAAGCGCTAGTAGGGCCCAAAAAATAAGGAGACATGTTCTGCCCCATATGGGCCAATAATGTTATTATTGACGTTCATAAGTGGCAGTTTTCTGTCCTATAAGTTTTGATTCTTTGATAAGGTGTCAAAATTTGCGGCATAACCGGCTGTATCTTTTGATTGCGTTGAAGAGATTGCAGGCCAGGAGACGTATTTTTAAAGCATTAGAAATGAATTTCGAATTCGAACACGAAAACAATTCGTGTATGAAATTCGTTTCTATTTCTCACGATTTTACGCATTTTTAAATCACTCGTAACTATTTTCGTTTTACGTAGAAAATATTATGAAACGGAATGCAAAAACCGGTAGTGAATCGCTTAAAACGGAACGTAAATAAAAAGTCAAATATAAGTTTACTTGTCAATGTTATTCTTCCGTAATTTCTACTATAGGTAGACCGCGAAATTGAGACCTCGCCTGCGGGGCACAGGGGCGCGGGGGGAGGCGAGAGAGAGAGGTGTCTTTGTGAGAGGTGCGGGCGGCAGGCAAATTCTTGTCAGAATTCAGTTCCATCGCTACGCTGGTAGCGATAGCATCTATTGACAGACGCGGACGCTTTGACAGAATTACACACGAGAATACTGTCTGTCTGAAGTCTGAAGATGAGTCGAAGTATATTCGGACGCAAAATCAACAGTCAGTGTAAGCAAATAGCTTTAAACGTATACGAATATTTTAGAAAAAGAAAATTAGATCCAAATTCAGTTGAATATGAACAAGATATACATTTAAACAAAACTGTCGCAAAAGTAACTGGATTGTCGGAAAAGTTGGTAGCTAGAATTGTAAAGGCCCCTCCTTTAAACATTAAAAGACAACGAAAGATTTAATTCACCGAAAAAAACAAAGAAGGTCCACAAAAAAAGAGTGGAAATAGATGATTTCACAAAAGGTGTGGTAAGAAGAAAAGTCACTCAGTTTTATACAATTTCCAAAAAAGTACCCACTTTGAAAAGTTTGAATTATGTTCTTAGAAAAGAGGATGTATTACACTGCGGTAGGGAATATTTAAGATTACTATTACATGATCTAGGTTTTCAATTCAAGAAATGTGGATCTAAAAGAAAACTGCTTATAGAACAGCCAAATATAACATCGTGGAGGTGGAAATACCTTAATACTACTAAAAAATATCGTAAAGAAGGAAGAAACATTTTATATCTGGATGAAACTTATGTGAATGCGTCTCATAACGTTTTGAAATGCTGGCAATCGAACGATGAACACGGCGTGCTAGCTCAAATCGGAAAAGGACACCGTTTGATCATTGTTCATTGTGGAGGTCAAACTGGATTTGTAGACGGCGCACTAGTAATATTCAAATCTAAGTGCAAGACAGGTGATTATCACGACTCGATGAATTTCTTAAATTTTAGCAAGTGGGTTAGTGAAAAACTTTTGCCTAATATACCATCAAATTCAGTAATCATCATGGATAATGCAGCTTACCATTCAGTCCGAGAGGAAAAAAAACCAAGCTAGTCATGCAAGATTGGCTACGACGTCATGACGTGCCTTTTGATGGTAAACTTAGAAAAGATGATTTATTCAAATTAATAAAAAGCAATCATACAGATGATGTTTATAAAATAGATGAACTTTTAAAAAGAAACGGGCATGAAGTGCTGCGTTTGCCTCCATATCACCCGGACCTCAATCCAATTGAGTTGGTCTGGGGCGATATTAAAGGGCAGTTAGCCCAAAATAGTATCAATTCTAATTTGGACCAAAAAAAGATGTTGTTAGAGGAATTATTAGCTGCATATTCCGTAGAGAAGTGGGAGCATTGTATTAATCATGTAAAAATATGATAGATATAGCCGCCATGTTGAATCGCCGTCACATATTAAGATCGCTGTTTCGATAAAAATTTAAAATGGCGGCTAAATCTATCATATTTTTAAAGTTGGTGTCGATATTTCGCTATATCATATCATATCATATCATATCGTGTTCTTAGTGCTCATGCTAGGCAGGCTCAAGTACATACAAATAAATTAATAATGTTTGACAAACATGGAGGACGACTCACATTGATATTACGTAACATCCCAAGGTTTTTGCGATACGCAAGTAACCCTATATCATTGACGTTTAAATAGATTAGATAATGGCGTCTGTTTATCGAATTTCCTTTCGGATTTAGATTAATGTGCTGAAGCTAATGTCACGCTCAATTTTTTAACATATGTGTAAATGGATCACTAGTGACGGCATGTGGCTTTGTTTAAAAATCTTTAATTGTAATCTCATTAACCGCCTCTTTACTAAGGCTGATTCTGCTGCTTACATAGTGTTGTAAGAGACTTTAGCTTTTCAGTCTTAAATTGAAGACTGGAGTAATTTCGCATGACTCGAGATCGAGATTTTAGTCTCGCAAGTTCCTTGAGTCGACCTTTAGGCTTTTTGAGTCTTGCCATACGACTTAGCTGAAGGCTAGTTCTGACACTTTATGTAAGAATGAAAAGGTGTAGAAATAATTCAAAGGAGGGAATGAATTAGATAGATAGATACTCTTTATTGCACACCATACAAGTAAAATACACATGATTTTTACAGAAAGATGTACAATTTAGGCGGTCTTATCGCTAATAGCGATCTCTTCCAGACAACCTTTAGGTAGAGGACAACCATTAAAGAAATTAATTAAATGCGTTAAAATGAATCGCTGTAAAGTATGTTGATTAAGTCATCATCATCATTATGATCATCATTTCGGGCATAGGGCGTCCACTGCTGAACATAGGCCTCCCACACCTCCAGATTGGCCGGTTGTAAACGGCCTGTATCCAGCGGCTTCCTGCAACCTTTACCAGGTCGTCTGTCCGCCTTGTGGGTGGACGTCCTACGCTGCGCTTGCCAGCACGTGGCTTCCATTCTAGAACCTTTCTGCCCCATCGGCCGTCAGTTCTACGTGCTATGTGCCCCGCCCACTGCCACTTCAGCTTGCTAATCCGTCGAGCTATGTCGACCTTTGTTCGTTTACGGATCTCCTCGTTCCTAATGAATATATTGCTAGAATCATTAATACGCCGGGTTTTTTAGAATATCGATATTGTTGTAACTATACCTACATCACTAACATTTAAGACATTACTCGTTGCTACCGGCAAAGATAGTATTTGCGCAAACTATTTACTATCTTCTATTGTAAAACGTCGATTTTATCTGCAATTGATTGAATACATTGACGCATTTTAGAAATCACTGCCTTATCTTTATTTTTAGAAAGAAATCTATATTTTACATCCTACTTGTTTGATAAGGAATATACAGGGTTACATTGCAAGGGGGTGCCAAATTTAAAATATAAAATCTAGGGAACAATATAAAGGCGTCTTAATCGTTATTATTTTTAATAATCGTATGTTACAAAAAAAATACTTTAAAATATCCGAAAATAAAGTCAATAGAGAGACTACAAAAGCCGCGCGGTCATTCATCAGAGGCGTAGTAGGTACGGCGAGCCAACAAGGACCTTACGCAGTGCACATACGGTGCAATTTTTTCATGAATGAGTTAAATTATCCACGCGTACGATTTTGAACAGGGGATAGGAATAATTAAATGTGGAAAAATTTTTTTTTTGTTCTTTGCATAGTTCGTTTAAGTATTCTAAGCCACTCTTAAAGATTTAGCACCCCTTTGCAATGTAACCCTGTATTATAAGTAGTACAGTATGCCTATATACGTCCCACCGCAGGGCACAGGCCTCACCTCAACTATGAGGTGGTTTGGGCCATACCCCACGCGGGCCCAGTGCGGTGGAGGGGTGCTGTAAGGTCAGTGACTTAGACTTACCTACTGTCAGATGTTATTAAGCCGTCCTAATATATTACGTAGGAAACAAATGTCTGGCCATGCCGCCACCGCCAGGTCCTGGCAAAAGGGGTAGACCCAACAAATGCTGGCTTGACGTCGTGAGGGCTGACATGCGTGCCAATGATCTCACAACTAGAGACGCTCAAGACCGCGCGAAGTGGAGGAGTAAATCAAGGAAAGCGGACCCTGGGCTCCAAAGCGATGGCTTTGGACGCAACCGGGATTGACCGTATAGATGAAGAAGAAGAATATATTATAATTATAGGTAAATATATACGCTACGCAACACACAAATGGTCTGCATCCAGCTGCTTCCTGCAATCATTACCACATTACCAGGTCGTCTGTCCACCTTGCGAGTGGACTTCCTACACTGCGCTTTTACCTTTGTAATTAATAATTAACTTTAAAGTCGATTTTAACCTAAGTAAGTACTTCTATTTGTCATAAGTGAGTACTTAATCCAGTCCCCCTTGCATGAGCACCAAAACACGATATGATATAGCGATATATCGACACCAACTGTAAGAATATGATAGATATAACCTCCATACTCCATGTTTCTGTTCTATTAAATATGTCTAAACATAGTTCTGTAACACAAGTGCTTTGGCTACTTTCCATAGGATCAGAACAATGTATGTGATGTTGTCCAATTTATTTATAATATTTACACATATTTACACTGGTCTTTGACCGAGAGTCAAAAGTCCAAACTCAAAGTTTGCCAAAGGGCTATGGAGCGGAGCATACTAGGTGTAAAAAGGATTGATAGAATCCGCAACACCGCCATCCGCTCCAAAACCGGTGTCGCAGATGTAGGCGAGAAAACTGCAAAGCTAAAGTGGGAGTGGGCAGGACACGTGTGCAGAATGCATCCAGACAGGTGGGCCCAAATCGTATGGGTACCTATAGACGGCGGTCGCCGAAGAGGTAGACCCAAAAAAAGATGGTGTGACGACTTGGTTAACTTAACGAGGGATTGGGAGTCATTGGCGATAGATAGAGACCGATGGAAGAGTCTGGGGGAGACCTTTGCCCAGCAGTGGGATTGAAAAGCTTGAAAAAAAAAACAAAAAAAAATTTACACATATCAACATCATCATTTCAGCCATAGGACGTCCACTGCTGAACATAGGCCTCCCTCAATGACTTCCAGATTGGCCGGTTGGAAGCGGCATATAAGATAGATAGATACTCTTTACTGTACACCATACAAAGAATTTACCATTTGTGTTTACAGTATGATGCACAATTTAGGCGGTCTTATCGCTAAAAGCGATCTCTTCCAGACAACCTTCAGGTAGAGGACAGAAAAGAAGAAAGGGGAAAGTGGTGCGGAGAGCTTAGTGTAAAATTTAATATATAAGGTCCTTAATTTAAAGTTTTCTTTCTTCTGGTGGATGTTATTTGTCTATGGTAGGTACTAACACCGAAATAGCAAAAAAAACTTTTTCATTACTAAACCGCTGACACAAAAATACACAGTATATAAATCCAGCCGACTTGTGTTTTGTATTTGAAGTGTATCTGTTTCTGTGATTCTGATTTTGAAATGAAAAATATTTTGACCTTACCCATAAAGGGCTAGTTTCCTGGGTCAAAAAATGATTATTCTATTTAGTCCGTCAGTTAGATTATCAAAAAATATTGGACCCATATTTTGTCTTTTGTCAATCAAACAAAACATTACGAAGATAAAGCGCATCAAAGTGAGCACGTGACGTCACGTCTTGCTAAAAAGTGTCGCAAGGCGTGACGTTACGCGGAACTTTAACGGGCTATATCTTCATCATTTTTTGTTTGATTTAGAATAAAAAAATATGTGTCCAATATTTTCTGGTAATCAAACTGACGGACTAATTAGATTTTTTTAGGAAACTAGCCCAATATTAGGTATCCTATGTTTTAATCAAGTGCATTATCAGTATGCTAAATTTCATCAAATCCATTTAGTAGTTTTTGCGTGAAAGAGTAACAAGGATCCATCATTCCTCACAAACATCCGCATTTATAATATTTGTAGGATTTGTGCGTAGAATCACTAAGAAGGTACTTATCTAAAACGTCACGTTATTTGAAAATTTTGAAATACACCTTATGGTTTTAAATCATTCAAGAAAGCTAATTACAAATGTTCCCATTTCTGTATTTGAAGTAATTAATGGTCCTTCAGATAGTCATTGAGAAAATAGGATTAGTGGACCGAGTGCTGTTCTTTAAAGATAAATATTAGTCAAACATAAATAATCGCCAGACTTAAGTGGCAGTGGGCTGGTTACATTTGCTGTAGAACCGATAACCGATGGGGCAGACGTGTTTTTAAGTGGTGACAGCGACTTGCTAGGGGACCCTCCGACAATGTAGTTCCGGCTGTTCTAACCAACTATCCTACAGAGATCTCGCATATCATTTAGATGGATAACAAATCGTATGTTTTCAGAAAAGCGCTGGGTTCTTCGCTAGTCGCTGCGCTCAATTACCATCAAAAGAGCTCTTGCCAGCATAGAATCTGCGTTCCCTTCGCGCTGGATCCTCGTAGTTTGGTACGTGATGACGGCAAGAGACTGGACGGTCTTTCACTTGTTCCCTGGGAGGGAGGCGACTGGTGTCGATACTTTAGCTCTTCCTTATCTTAGGGAATCAGCCGTTAAAGCTGGAGCTGCAGCGGAGTCTGCAGAAAATGCAAAGCGGCGTAAATACGAGTCACTTGCAAGTGATTACGCGTTTGCACGATTTGGCGTTGAGACTTTTGGACCGTGTACAAAATTGCTTTTTGGAAAAATAGCACCAAAATTAATTTCGATTTCAGGAAATAAAAAAGTCAGCATTCAGCGAGGAAATACTGCAAGCATTGTCGCCTGCCTCATTGACCCGCTTTTATTTTTGATTAGGTAGTTTTTAGTTTTAGTTTATTTTTGTATTACTTAATAGACTTTTCAATTGTTTTAAATAAATAAAACAATTAAATCGATATACCTAGAAGAATAAACAAACTGAAGTGGCAGTGGGCTGGACACATTTGCCGTGAACCGTTAACCGGGGTAGACGTGTTCTTGAGTGGAGACCGCGACTAGGCAAGCGCAGCGTGGGGCGCCCTCCGACAAGGTGGAGCGACGATATACGCAAGGCTGCTGGCAGAGGATGGAATTTTTTTTGCCGAGAATCGGGCTCATTGGCATACATTGGGAGAGGCCTATGTACAGCAGTGGACTGACGTGGGCTGCTTATGAATTTATCAATACATCTGGCCCATCAAAAAACACGCGTGAAAATCATTATTATGATACCAAAAACACGTTTTTAGCCTAAAGATTTTATCAGGATATTCGATAAATCAATGCTTGTGATATGTATAATATGTTTCCTGAAATTACGTAATTTTCTGTGTAATATGAAAGATGCATGTGTTTGTTTGTTGATATTATCTGGGATTGATTTTGACGGAGCATCTTATAGGTACCTACTAGAGATGGGCGGTGGGTAAATTTTAAGATACCTGGGTTATCTTCCAATGGGTAAATGTAAATTGTAACCCGTTTATATCCTGGTATTTTTACAAAGTGGGTAATATGTCGTGGGTTAAAACCAAAAAGATATTAACCCGAGTGTTCGTTTAATGGGTAAAAATTTAGTTTAACCCTTTTTTACCAGGGAATTTATACAAAGTGCATAAAACGTGGCTGTTACGACCTCCGTAGCCGAGAGTCGAGCATACCGGACTCAGTGTCGCTATCTCTAAGGTCCCGCGTTCCATTCCCGGTCGGTAAATGTAGAAATATAACTTTTCTATGTTCTTGTTGCCCAATATTTTTTTTATCGATACCCTAAGCTCTGTTAAAGTTATGATGTGTACTTATATGTCCCACACCATGAAGCTCCTTGAGCGGATTGTGGACTCCCGGATCCGACAGGAGTGTGATGTCTCGGAGTGTAAATATGGGTTTCGTCCTGGCAACGGTACTATGGACCCTGTCTTCGCCCTAAGGACCGTCATGGAGAGATACAGGGCGAAGAACACGCCTCTGCACTTGCTCTTTCTTGATCTGCAGAAGGCCTTCGACTGTGTCCCTCGAGTGGTGATCTGGTGGGCACTGAGATCCAAAGGGGTCCCCGAGGCATATATTGACATTATTCGAGACATGTACCGCAGCTCCGATTCTATGGTTCGGACCGCTGTTGGCGACACCAAACCGTTCCCCATCACCGTCGGAGTACACCAGGGTTCCGTCCTCAGTCCGTTTCTGTTCAGTGTGATATTAGACGTTGTGTCAGACAGCATCAGAGACTCACATGAGCAGCCACCATGGCTGCTGATGTATGCTGACGATATCGCACTGGTGGACGCGGACAGGGGCAGGCTGGTGAGACGGGTGAACGAGTGGAAGCAGTCGCTTGAGAGCGGTGGTCTGAAACTCAATGTCGCGAAGACCGAGTACCTGGCCTGTAACTCTACAGATCCAACACCCGTTCGCATAGGCGGAGACAAGGTCGAGCGCAGCAGCAGTTTAAATACCTTGGATCTGTACTTCACGCGTCCGGAGACATCGATTGCGACGTTAAAGCACGCATTGCTGCTGCGTGGGCCAAATGGCGAGAGGTGACTGGTGTCATTTGTGACCCCAGAATGCCGGTTAAGCTTAAAGGTCAGATCTATAAGTCCATCATTAGGCCTGTCCTTTTATATGGCAGCGAAACATGGCCGCTACTTGAGCGACACAAGCAGGAGCTGCGTGTCACGAAGATGAATATGCTGCGGTGGATGTGCGGAGTCACGCGTAAGGACCGCGTGAGGAACTCGCGCATCCGCGGTAGCCTTCGTGTCCGTGATATTGCAGACAAACTGCAGGAGAGTCGCCTACGCTGGTACGGCCATTTTTTGCGGAAACCGGCAAGCTACGTAGGAAACAAATGTCTGGCCATGCCGCCACCACCAGGTCCTGGCAAAAGGGGTAGACCCAAGAAATGCTGGCTTGACGTCGTGAGGGCTGACATGCGTGCCAATGATCTCACAACTAGAGACGCTCAAGGCCGTGCGAAGTGGAGGAACAAATCAAAGAAAGCGGACCCTGGGCTCCAAAGCAATGGCTTTGGACGCAACCGGGATTGACCGTATAGATGATGATGATGTGTACTTATATGACTCATTGTCTAGTAAGAATGAGACTTCTAGGAATGGTAAAACAACACACTATGACTCAAGCATAATTATTGCCTTCAGGTAGGACATATACAGGGTTATTTTTAATACATCAACAACCTGCTAGGGGCTGATTCTGGTGCTCAAATACAACAACTTTTTCTATGGGACCAACATAGAAATATAAAAAAACACTGCTTCATACAAACTAATGTCCGCTGGTCGGTGGTTTAGTTAGAACGGGAAAGTGTTTTTTTGCGATTTCGATGTTGGTCCCTAAGAGAAAGTTGTTTGCATTTGAGTACCAGATCAGCCCCTGTATACAGGATACAGTATGTAAAATAACATAGGGCGTTCCAGTAAACCTGTCAATCAATCCGCCAATCATTAATAGATAAAAAAAATATATTAACAAAAAAATCTGCGAAAAAAATCGAAATCACGTGTCATTGTGGTCGCACTCCGAAACAACTCGACCGATTTTTATGATTTTCAACCGACTTCAAAAAAGGAGGATGTTCTCAATTCGACTGTTTGTTTTTTGTATGTATGTTACGCGATTACTCCGCCAATTATGAATTGATTTTGATGATTCTTTTTTTGTTTGGTAGATCATACTTCAGAGGTGGTCCCATATAAATTTTAGCGTAATTGATTCAGCAGTTTTTGAGAAAATAACAAAATATATACCCAGACAATGTTTTGGTTCGTGATTCATGGATCTATGTTAACCAATATCTTCGACAAATGTAAATCGATTTTGATGTTTTTTTTTTTTATTGAATAGCTAATACTTCAAAGATACTATGGTAAAAAATTTCGGAAAAAATTTTACCCCTAAGGGTGAAAAAAAAGAGGATGAAATCGGTTTTCAGCAGTTAGATTAGGATTTATCACTAAAAGTAGATAAAATAAATAAATTTTATTAAAAAAAATAAAACCAACTTCAAAACACTAAAAATTAAAAATAATTTTAACACGTAAGTACCTAATCAGTTACTTTTGGAGTCGGTGCAAGCTGATCAGAGTTCGAATGTTTTCGTTGCACCTACTCCAAAATTAACTGATTACGTGTTAAAATTATTTTTAGCTTTTTTTTTAGTATTTTGAACTCGGTTTTATTTTTTTTTCTCTTACGGTTGTCAATAGGGATGACGACAAATTTTTTTGGCTTGGTCTATCAGGTAAATTATCAAAAAGTATTGGACACGTATTTTTTCTTTTGTCACTCCCGAACCAAAGTTTTAAAAGTGACAAAGATAAAGCGCGTCAAAATGCGCTCTATCTTTGTCATTATTTGGTTGATTGACGAATGAAAAAATAAATGTCTATTATTTTTTTATAGTCTAACTGGCGGATTAAATAGAATTTCATTTTCTTTACCCAAACGTCTTCCTTAATCTGCGAGTGATGTGCCGCCTGCCCAGCCCGTTGCAACTATAACTTTGCAAAGTAACTAGTTAGTTATACAACAAATAATCAAAACTGGTCAAGTGTGAGTTGGGTTTGTGTTAAGGATCCCAAACTATACTGAAATACGGTTGTAGGTACGAAACCACAAAATCAGTGCACGAGTATGAATCTCACTTGGCCAGTTATATAAACAATATTAGATGAACATATGACTAAACACCTAAATTGACTAAATTATACCTACTAATAGTACTTAGGTAATAAGACTATTAACTATTTAGGTATCAACATTATCAGATTAAAGGCTTTACAAGATGCCATCACTGAATAAATTTGACAAATAATATGATTTATCGTTGTAGACATATCGAAACTACTTAAACAAACAACTAAATACACACATTATTTGAGAGGTCACTTGTGTGGCAAGGTCGTCTATGTACACTATCCGATAAAAGGTATAGTTATGTTGGCACAAAAGTGTCAACATAACATAGCCGGGTTATAGATAATGGTATCTATCACTTGGGCGTTCGAGTTCGAGCGACGGGAACCGAATTTAATATAAATACACTCGCTTCGCTACACAATGTTCTTTCCGCGCGAACTTCGGAGCGGTAAACTCATTTCGCGTTGAACCGGCGTCGGAGTGACATGGCGACCTCTTTACGGACTAGCGGTTTATTTTTACTATTATTTTTAATAATAAACACGAGTGCTGTGTCGCCACCATGGATATTTTCATTGGTTAAACAGTGTGTTGATGATAAATGTGGTTTGAAAGTGTTAAGTTCGAATGTTTATGAGTGGTCGTTGACCGAACGGCCGGGCGAGAGAGGAGAGACGTGTATACCGCCTTTTAGATATACACAAAAGTTAATGGACGTGGAAGTTGAAGTACCAAATGAAAAGTTGTACTTCTGTGCGAAGGGGTCCGACGGAGTTTGGCTGCATCAAGGAGATGGTATCTACCTGTCGGCGGATGACGTCAGCGCCATAAGGTAAGATTCGAAATTGGAACGCGGGAATCTTTTCCAATTGAGCAATTACGTAATCTGTCGAATGCATTTAAAAAATGTAAACAACTTTTTAAGAATACTCGTAGCTGTTTTAGTTTATGGCTTTTGTAAAAGAGTATTTGTTTTGATTCTTTGTCATTTACTTTAGCTATGTTTTTGAGAAGTTTTATAAGTCTACAGTATTTTTAAAAATTATCGGAAAGATAAGTTTAGACATTTTTAAATCACGTGGGTAGTCGCACTTCTGTCAAAATGTTTGCCAATAAAAATAGTTGCGAACTTTTTTACGTCACCCAAATGAAAATGACAGTAGCAGGTAATCCCATACGAAGTGTTGAGTCATAAATTCATAATACATTATGCAATTAAGGAAAAAATAAATCTGTAATTGTGTGGGTAGGTATTTGAAATAAACTCAAACCTCAACAGTCACCCGACTGTCATGCGACAAGAATAGCGTCATAGAATATTTTTGTTTTTTTTATTTATTTTTAACCCCGGACGCAAAAAAGGGGCGGTATTAGTTTGACCGTTGACGGCTATGTCTGTGGCATCGTGGATGAACCAATTCGGATGTTTTATTTTTTAATACCGAATATATTGCTGATCGCGACCCCGACTCACACTTGACAGGTTTTATTTCAGTCATTTCGGATCATTTTCAATGTTCATAAATTGACAAAGGTTTGACACAAAGAGAATAAGGCTGAAACTACATTCATCCGGAATTTGTCAGAATCTGTTAAAAAAAACGGCCTCCGGCACCGGATCGTGTGTATTAAGGAAAATTTCATGTTTGCTTGGTCGACGGATTGAATCCGGGCTTATCCGGATTCGTTTTTAACGGTTTCTGAAGAATTCCGGGTGCATGTAGTCTTATGAGTCTGTGGCGGCACTAAAACCTCCGCGGCAACTCGTGGAACAGTTTAAAAAAAATTTGTTATCTTTTGTTTTCTGTCACTCTCATCTGTACATTTTCTACGGTCGTTTTTCCTATCGTGAAATATTTAATTATTGCTCCTTCTATTTGTATATGGCGAATGTAAAATATGTAAATAAATACTGTACAGCTCAAACTATATCATTTCTTCACCTAAAGCCTATAAGAATAATTGATTTCACAAGTAGATGGTATTTTAATTTGTTACGTATTCGACTATGCTTTATTTACGAACTACACACAATACTCGATTACAACTGGATTTAAAGCTGCGATTAACCTATATTTCGAAATTAGACCATTACAATACTGCTCCAATACTCAGTTATTATTCGGAAATTTAACCGAACATTTGGCCGAATATGAATTTGCGCCGAAATTCAGCACATCCCTATTCGTAATGAATATTTACAAATACACAAAAGTAGCGTTTGGCGTCCATCAACAAGGTTTTTGGTTATTTTCAATTCAATTCAATTCAATTATTTATTTTTTTAACTTTTATTATTTTACTAGCTGTCCCAGCGAACTACGTAAATTTTTCCGTGTTTTTTATAGTTATTCTGCTATTCGGGGACAAATTCAACAAATCAAAGATCATAAAAATCGGTCCAGCCGTTCTCGACTTATAAATGGTGTAACTAACCCGACTTTGTTTTATTTAAATAGACATAGATTTTATTTTTGTCATTTTATGATTATTTGATATTTGACATAGGTTTTTTTATTTTTTGTTTGTTTGTGACATTTTAAGTATTTTATTGGTAGAATTAAATTATTACTTGTTATTACTTCAGTTAACTATCGAGTATTATTGTAAATTTAAAATTTCAAGTTAAAATGTGTTATAATGGGCTAGTTTCCTAAAAAAATCTAATTAGTCTAATTAGTTTTCTCAATCAAACAAAAAATTATGAAGATATAGCCCGTTAAAGTTCCGCGTAACGTCACGCCTTGCGACACTTTTCAGCAAGGCGTGACGTCACGTGCTCACTTTGATGCGCTTTATCTTCGTCATTTTTTGTTTGATTGACAAAAGACAAAATATGGGTCAATATTTTGTGATAATCTAACTGACGGACTAAATAGAATAATCTTTTTTTGACCCAGCAAACTAGCCTAACATTTCGCAATGCAAAAAAAATTTGAAGAAAATCACATAAGTTTTTTTTAAAATTCATTTTCAGACGCATTATGAACGTTTTGATTTACGAAAATATGCAAACATTGTTCATCATTTCAGCCATAGGACGTCCACTGCTGAACACAGGCCTCCCCCAATGACATCGGGGGGGATTGCCGATAATCGCCACGCTTGGCAGGCGGGTTGGAGACTGCAGTTTTTTATAACATTTCGTACGCAGACGCTGCTGCCCGTCTCGTGCTACAGGAATTAGTCGCCTCTTACGACACGCCTCCTGCTGGCGGTGGGGAGGTGTATTCTTTACGGCCGTCCCCACATGGCACACATTCTTAAATTTTGGGAATTGGGCCTCTGGTAAAGACAGGTTAAATTGAAAGAATTTTTTGTTTTGTAATTATTTAAATCACACTTTGTTTAAACAATATCATAGATTCACAGCTTCGGGACAATATTATTGAGCTAGCTGGTAAATACAAACCACAATTAATCATCGCTCTAATACGTTGGATATTCATTCTACCATAAAAACTACCTATAAACATTAATGGTTATTCATTTAGTATTGATAATTCAATTTACCTCCCCGCCCCCGCCCCTGCCCCCCATGATAGGTAAGCATTGAGGGAGACCTATGTTCAAGAGTGGATGTCCTATGGCCGAATTTATGATGACGATAAATATTAATTATTTTAAAACCTAAGTATTACAAATTAGGACAATTCATCTCTAATTAGGCATTTAGGAAAATTTTAATTAGAATGACGTCAACGATGCTTTTGTTCTCCATACAATGGTTTATAATTAAATAGTGGACCAATTCACGTTAAACTTTAATTTAGAAAACCACGAAAATGACGTTTTTTTGCATTTAGCGGAAATGTTTTTATCTCTATCGCTCATATTATTATCCTTCGCGCAATGTCTTTTAAGCTTTCTACCCGCAAATGCCTTTGACACATAACTACCTTTTCGCGCGTAAATCTTACTCGCAAGTCATAGACCACTATAGAGTAGAAATGTCATATTATTTGCTTGACAATTTCCGCTATTTTTTAAAAATCTGTTTCTGCACTCTTTTTGGAGTTGACGTGTTTTGGAAAAGATAGTTTGTAGGTATTGCTGCTCTGCTAGGTACCTATGTGCTCGATGTTGCAAATTTATACATTCTTCGCGCGTCTTTCGCTCTCATGTCATATTCATATTCATTTATTTCATCTTTAGGTAATACAGTACATTTAGATACGTCATTTTACAAATATGTAAATTTTAAATTATATTATGTGTTAACTCAAAATTATTAATACAGTTAACATTCTATTAATTATTTGTACATAAATTTATTCAATGTTAGTCGGTTATTGGAGATAATAGATCTTTAACACGTATTGTATAAAATGTAACAAAATGTAAATCCAAAACTGGCTGTCTGCTTTGTCACCAAGAAAATGTATTATGTACTTAAGAGCTGTGGATTTTGTAAAAAATAAAATAAATAAATAATATTAAATAAAGTAATGTCAAAATGTAAATGTCAGATAAAAATAAAATAAAAAATTCTTCAGCAACCTTGAGCGTCGTCAAAAATACTTAATAATAAAAATAATTTCACTTCAGTTCGATGTTACAATTTAAACATTAAATATTTCACTATCGGATAAAGCCTCATTTATGTCATAATAACTTTTAAATATTAGTCTCGTCTTAGTAAGACTGCAGAATTCATTTCTTTGTAGATCTCTTAGTTCTGACGGTATTTTATTGAAAAATTTGAAACCCATAAACAAAAAACTTTTACTACATTTCACTAATCGACGATTTGGAAGTGCTATTTCATCTTTTTTCCTCGTTCAATGACCTCTGTCATTCTGCGGAACTGCCTTTTCATGTGCACATATTTTGCGAAAATACCTGCCCAGATGTTATACCAATAATGTTATATTGTCTAGATTGAGCATACTGTTTGAATCGTGCTAAAAAAACAGGCCAACATTGCGCATTGGTCGAAAATTAGGTACTCAGCGATGGCATTATACTTTTTTACTTGTCTTGTCTTCCTTAATAGGTTCTTCACACTTTGTTAGGACAAATCGCCATTTCCGACACCTCAATTTTGCCTAGCGGCATGTACGTCTCCAGTGATGGAACACATGCTAGTAAGAGATTTAACGACCTGGAGACGTATTTTTGAATCATGCGAATTCCAATCCGAATACGAAATCGCAAGATTCGAATGCAAATTCCTAAAATCACTATTTTTGAAAATTCATTACGTGAATTCTGCAACGACCACTCGTTTTTGTTTTCTACTAGTAGAAAGTACGGAAGAATTACATTGCCAAGTAAACGTATGTTTGACAGAAATTTGACATAATAACTTTTTATTTATGTTCGTTAGTAAGTTTTTGCTTTATGGTTTATGATATTTTCTGCGTGAAACTAAAATAGTTACAAGATTTCAATCTAATAGCGATACCTATTTCGAGTGATTAAAAAATGCGTAAAATCGTGAGCAATAGAAATGAATTTCATACCTACACGAATTGTTTTCGTGTTCGAATTCGAAATTCATTTCTAATGCTTCAAAAATACGTCTCGGGTCTGGAACAATTTTTGTTGCAGCGTTCGCTACCTCGACTGTCCGTCTAGATATAATGTACTTGATCGAAGGTAGCTACATAGATAGCCTCCCAGCCATGTAATGTAGGCACACTTACAAACGCTAGTAAGTTTCCACTCGGCATTCTCGTCACTTTGATCAATGGGTGTTTGTCTGGCGTGGTTGCTTCCTCGTAGTGGCTCATAAAATCAAACAATGTGCCATTAGTTCGCCACAGTACGTACCTATGTTGCTAGGCTTTTCGGAAATGGAAATCTGATGTTGCTAGTTCCTTATAAGAGTGGTTTCACACGCGACTTTTAAAAAAAATATGGACTAAATCTCGCTCTATATCGGAGCAGTGATTCTGCCAATGTCTAGTGATTCTTGATATAGTGTTTACTATAAACGGGCGTTTAGTTTTGATTGCTTTTCTCGAATTCAATGAAGGCTACTCTTCACTGAGAAGCAGGTTTCAAGACGCCATCGGGTATAAAGCAAGTTGTCTTGAGACAAGTCACTTGACACTCGATGCGCGTTGAATACAATGATATTTCAATAGTTCTAGATCATTATCACTTTACCAAACAATGGACTACACCAAACGTACCGGCAAGCGCAGCGTAGGACGTCCACCTACAAGGTGGACAGACGACCTGGTAAAGGTTGCAGGAAGCCGCTGGATGCGAGCCGCTTTCAACCGGCCAATCTGGAAGTCACTGGGGAAGGCCTATGTTCAGCAGTGGACGTCCTATGGCTGAAATGATGATGATGATGATGAAACTTGCACTCTAAAGCTCTTTTTATTGTTTAATGTTACCATTTATACCGTGTTTTGTGCAAATAAACTATTTATTTATTTATTAAGCTCTAAAGGGTTAGTTACACTATTTATAAGTCAAGAACGGCTGGACCGATTATGATCCTTAGTTTGTTAAATTTGTATTGGCCCCAAATAGCAGAATAAGTATTATAAGATCAGAAAATAAACGAAAAAAAAATGCCGGGACAGCTAGTGATAAATAAAGACCATTAAAATAGCTCATGTGACTTACCGTAAGTTTATTCAAACGGCGTCAAAGTCAAATTCAAAGCATTTATTTGCATAGAATAGGTAGGTAAATTAAATTACAAAATATCTTATTGAGTACAGTGCTTAAACATTGTCAGCATTCAAAATATCCGTTTAGGAGTTCGCCGATATTATAAAAACAGCAATCTATATGCCAATTTCGAAGTTTACATGTCATTACATTTGTCAGGTTTGCTGGATTCATTTTCAAAGCATTCGTGGCTCAGCTACGAAGTTATTGCGTGGGGAAATAGTACGGACGTCCCTGATCTTTCAATTTTACAGAAAAAACTAGTTCGAATTCTATTTAACATAAACAAAAACCGATAGCTGCAAACCTAATTCGTCGAATACAAAATACTCACTCTCTGATGTATATATGTAAATAAATAAATAAAATAAAAAGCATTTATTTCGGAACAAGGGTCCAGAGTGTTAGTAACAATTATTCTTAAAAACTATGTTCTAGTAGTAGGGCCCAAAAAATAAGGAGACATGTTCTGCCATATGGGCCAATAATGTTATTATTGACGTTCATAAGTGACAGTTTTCTGTCCTAAACTGAATAAATGATTTTTGACTTTTGACTTTTGTATTATAATTTATTTTGGTTTCTTTGGCGATCTGGACGCGCGTCCAGTGCTGCATAATGGCACTGTCCACGTCCAGCCTCGCCGCGACCGTCTCCAGGAGGCTGTCGGTGCCCCGCACCTGCTTCAACAGGGACGCTATGCGCTTTCTAATGATAGCCTAGATATATATATATATATATACATCTTAGAAACATGCAAATTTGTTAAAAGATACCCGGAATTTTACAAAAAACGAGAAGACGTTAATGTGACATATACATCCCGCCATAAGCTATACTCATCCGGTGCCCTTTCCATGTCCATCAAAATTTTAAATAAACTCCCAGACTCGATAAAAATATTGACAAAGAAACCACTTTCATAAATAAACTCAAAGAATTTTTAATTTCAAAACATTAGATATAAGTGAGTACTTAAACAACAAATTATAAAAACGAATTAACTAATAATACTTCTGACAAATTCGTATGGTCCTCCCCTCTCCTGATTGCAGTGCCCTACAGGGCCCATAATGTCTTATAGCTGTGGTCATCTAGTTTTAAGTTCATTGTGGAAGCAATAAACGATTGAGTATTAAAACCCATAAAGGATTACTGTATGTTTATCAAGGCCCTTTTCACCAGGAACGCGAATAGGTATCAAGTTGAAATTACCAACATCAAATACAAGGTCTGCAATGACTTGGCAATAAATAACTCACTCCTGGACATGCCTTCTGCCTCCCCATAGAGCGCAGTCCAGCCCCCCTAGCGTGACCACCAAAACGATATGATATGATATGATAGAGCGACATATCGACGCCGCAATTTTGATTTTTTATCGAAACAGCGATCATAAAATGTGACGTCACCGGCACGGCCATTCAACATGGCGGCTATATCGACCATGTTTTTACAGTTTGTGTCGATATATCGCTACATCATATCATATCGTGCTAAGGTGCTTAGCTAGGGAGGCTGGGCCATTTGCTTTCCTCAACCTGGACAGTCCACTGGGAAGGCCTGTCCACGCTGCGTCTTTAAAACTTGAACTCACCGTATCTATAATGTTTGTGGATTTATAAACGGCAACGACAGGTCAACCTACTCTTAGAGATCATTAATATTTGAGACAATTTGTCGTTTTATGATGGTAGGTTGACGTGCTGTTTTCTGCACGTAAGTTATCATAGTCAGCTCACGTCATTCAGTCTACGCTGGACTTAGTCCTTTCCCCAATGCATTTTCCTCCGCATATCATCGCTCCACCTTGTCTGATTGCGTCCTACGCTGCGCTTGCCAGCAAAGCGACTGAAAATAGGACAATAACAGTTGCGAACTATACAGAAATACTTTTTTACCACCATCTAAATTTTTTCTAGGCATTCGAAATCCTTCATAGAACCCATTTATATTAAAAAATTGGTATGTCAAGTTTTCACCATAAAATATTTTTCCCAATATAATCATCAATTTAATGTGGTTACTGCGTACACATTAGATACATGAATGAGAGGGCGGCGCGAGGGCAGCGGCGCGAGGGCAGCGGCGCGCGGGCAACGGCGCGCGGGCAGCGGCACGGGGTTGCTATGACGACGGCCTCGTGTCAACAAACAAACACACAAGTCAGCCTTATTACCGCGTTTCCGCCGCCCCGAGCGCTGCGTACTATCGCGAAAATATGAAGGGAAAGTCAACAACTTAAGGATCGTAAAAACATCAATGAAAAGCGGGTGCAAGGAGAGGCGTCGACGCTAGCGCGTAGAGTAGTTTGCGTGCCGTGTCCATACTCTTAGTATTTCTTTAGACAATTTCCAGGTGCTTTATCTCAACATTTTTGTACTGGGCGATACCAAAAGAAAAAACAAGTGTATTGCTTTTTCCTTATAGATTATTACATTTAAATTTGGATGGTGATAAAAAATTCTTTCTGTATATTTGCGTTTTAAATTTAGAAGAATATCGTTTTAGATCTTAATGTTACTGAGATCGGATCGACGTTGGATCGCCACTCGTCGGATCGTTAATCTCAGGAGACGTATTTTTGAAGCATTAGAAATGAATCTCAAATTCGAACACGAAAATAATTCGTGTATGAAATTAATTTCTATTGCTCACGATTTTACGCATTTTTGAATCACTCGAAATAGGTGCTACTATTAAATTAAAATCTTGTAACTATTTTTGTTTTACGCAGAAAATATTATAAACCATAAAGCAAAAACTCATTAACGAACGTAAATAAAAAGTTATTATGTCAAATTTCTGTCAAACATACGTTTACTTTTCAATGTAATTCTTCCGTACTTTCTACTAGTAGAAAAAAAAAACGAGTGGTCGTTGCAGAATTCACGGAATGAATCTTCAAAAATAGTGATTTTAAGAATTCGCATGCGAATCTTGCGATATCGTATTCGGATTGAAATTCGCATGATTCAAAAATACGTCTCCTGATCTGTGGTTCCACGGCAAATGAACCATGAATTCTTAAAGCAGGCCTGCTTTTGAACTGCCCGGAAACTGAATGGTTTTCTTTTAGCTTATAACTGGCCTAGTTCACTGCTAGCTAGAAAGGTTCTAGAATGGAGACACATACCGGCAAGCGCAGCGTAGGTCGTCCACCCACAAGTTGGACAGACCTGGTAAAGGTTGCAGGAAGCCGCTGGATGCGGGCCGCTTCCAACCGGCCCATCTGGAAGCAGGGCTTGCTAACGTTACCAAATTCACACTGTAAGTATCGTTAAGTAACAATATTTTCATAATGTTAAAATTATAACGATAATACAGGTAACGGTAGTTTAGTATCGATACCAATATGATAATGTTAAAAATTAACGTTATAATTTATTTTCGATACCTTTTCCGTTACCTAAAACCGTCGTTGCCAACCCGTGCGGTTAGTTTTACAACAAATCAGAGTAGTAGTTCTTTCGTAGTCTTGATTACCTTGGTATAAATATTTAAAAAAAAAGGTGAAAATTAATGAAGTTAATTAACGGTACTTATAGTATTAATTTGGTAACGTTACCATTTACCTGTAATTTTATCAATAACGTTGTCAGTTTAACGGTAGAAGGCCGGCCAAGTATCGTTACCAAGCATAACGTTACCTTTGCTATTAACGTTATCTTGATGAGGGTAACGATACCTGATTTTTAACGGCATTTAAAGCCCTGTCTGGAAGTCACTCGGGGAGGCCTACGTTCAGCAGTGGATGTCCTATGGCTGAAATGATGATGACGATAAGTTCACTGCCTCTTCAGCTCGCTAATTGTTTGAGAGTTTAGGGTAGTATATTCATCATTCATGGCTCGTGATCATGACTCATCTGTAAAAATACACTGAGCTTTGAGGAAAACAATACAGTTGTGTTTATATTCAGGGGCGTGCGGTGCATATAGGCAATAAGGCAGTGCCTACCTGGTAAATAAAATGAGATAGGTGTAGGTACTTATACAGAGTGTAACGAAAAGGTGAAATAAAACTTTAAGGGGTTATTCTACGGCTAAATTACATCAACTTTTTCTATGGGACAAACATCGAAATCGCAAAAAAAAAAAAAACACTTTCCCATACTAAAACGCGACCAGTTGGCATCAGTTTGTATGGAAACGTCAATTTTTTTTTGAGATTTTGATGTTGGTCCCATAGAAAAAGTTGATGTAATTTAGCCGTAGAATAACCCCTAAGTTTTATTTCACCTTTTCGTTACACCCTGTATATGTGTGTCATTAATGAAAACCACTGATTTAAATCAATAAAACACTTAGGTAAGTGTTTACTACCTACCTCGAAATAAAACCAATGCCCGTCACTGTTTACATTACACACATGTTAACGGTGTTATAAGCTGTTCTTTCCTTTATCTTATTACAGATGGTTACGTCTTACCACTGACTAAAAATAACGTAATATTTGACCACTAGAATACCTACATAGTAGTGGCGCGGCGGCGATCGCATTGATCGCAAAGGGTTTCGATTCACGGTTTTAGTATATTTAGAAAATGTTTTTTCTATCAGTACCTATGTCGAGAACATGAGAAATTGGTTTGTTGCATTTAGGTAATAATTATATGAACACAAAGATTTTACTATTATACATATTGATGGTTCTAGAGTGGAGGCCACGTTCTGCCAATCACAGCGTGACGTGGATTTGTGGCCCCTTGTAGGTACAAGGTGGACAGACGACCTGGAGACGTATTTTTGAATCATGCGAATTTCAATCCGAATACGAAATCGCAAGATTCGCATGCGAATTCTTAAAGTCACTATTTTTGAAGATTCATTCCGTGAATTCTGCAACGAACACTCGTTTTCGTTTTCTACTAGTAGAAAGTAAGGAAGAATTACATTTACAAGTAAACGTATGTTTGACAGAAATTTGACATAATAACTTTTTATTTACGTTCGTTAATGAGTTTTTGCTTTATGGTTTATAATATTTTCTGCGTAAAACAAAAATAGTTACAAGATTTCAATTTAATAGTAACACCTATTTCGAGTGATTCAAAAATGCGTAAAATCGTGATCAATAGAAAAGAATTTCATACACGAATTGTTTTCGTGTTCGAATTTGAGATTTATTTCTAATGCTTCAAAAATACGTCTCCTGGAGACGAATTTTTGAATTATGCGAATTCCAATCCGAATACGAAATCGCAAGATTCGCATGAGAATTCCTAAAATCACTATTTTTGAAAATTCATGCCGTGAATTCTGCAACGAGTAGTCCTACCTACTCGTTTTTCGATTTCTACTAGTAGAAAGTACGGAAGAATGACATTGACAAGTAAACATATAGTTTGACAGTGGTCAGAGATTTGACTTAATAACATTTTATTTACGTTCGTTAATGAGTTTTTGCTTTATGGTTTATAATATTTTCTGCGTGATTTAAAAAATAGTTACAAGATTTCAATTTAATAGCAACACCTATTTCGAGTGATTCAAAAATGCGTAAAATCAGGAGCAATAGAAATTCATTTCTATTGCTCACGATTTTACGCATTTTTGAATCGCTCGTAACTGTTTTCGTTTTACGCAGAAAATATTATGAAACGGAATGCAAAAACTCATTGATTTTAAAAACCGGTAGTGAATCGCTATAAACGGAACGTAAATAGAAAGTTATTAAGTCAAACATCTGTTTACTTGTCATTCATTCTTCCGTAATTTCTACTAGTAGAAAAAGAAAAACGAGTGGTCGTTGCAGAATTCATAGAATGAATTTTCAAAAATAGTGATTTTGGAATTCGCATGATTGAAAAATACGTATCCTGGTAAAGGTTGCAGGAAGCCGCTGGAGCAGGCAGCTTCCAACCGGCCAATCTGGAAGTCACTGAGGGAGGCCTATGTTCAGCAGTGGATGTCCTATGGCTGAAATGATGAAGAGTTTCATTATTTTAATCGATTGGTTCCATAATCAGATCATTATATAATTTTATTAGAATGTCGCATAGTTAGAAACTTTTAAAACAGTATTTTTTCCAGTCGGTCAATCTTAAAGTTATTAGAGGAAAATAGAATCATTTATTTGCCTATGTTCAGCAGTAAACTGGCTGGCCTAATGGTTGAAACGATGATCAAATCGATACGTCAACGTCTTCTAAGATTTGATGACATTAGTATTGTATCATCATCATTTCAGTCATAGGACGTCATGAACTTAATTACCAATGTAAATTCTTGAACACACGCACGCACATACTTACACTTACACATTCACACATACACACACATTCACACACAGAGGCGCAATTTAAGTTAAAATTAAATTACTACACTATATACTAGATTAAGAACTTGATCCTGTTTAGCTTCTAAACATTATCTATAATATAAAAATGAATCTTCATTTCCCTTGATCATCGCATCACGCGTGAACGGAGCAATTTCGCTAATTCTTTTTTTGTTGTGTTAATTATTGTCAGGAGAAGGTTCTTTTGAAAGAAAAAAATAAGAAAGTTGCGCAGATTCTTTTTTAATGGAAGATCACGCGAACGAAGTCGCGGGCAACAGCTAGTACCTATACAGTGTGTAACGAAAAGGTGAAATAAAACTTTAAGGGGTTATTCTACGGCGAAATTACATCAACTTTTTCTATGGAACCAACATCAAAATCTCAAAAAAAATTGACGTTTCCATACAAACTGATGCCAGCTGGTCGCGTTTTAGTATGGGAAAGTGTTTTTTTTTGGGATTTCGATGTTGGTCCCATAGACAAAGTTGATGTAATTTAGCCGTAGAATAACCCCTTAAAGTTTTATTTCACCTTTATACAGGGTGTAACTTACACCCTGTATATATATTTTTTAAAATTTTATGTAACTATGGCAAATGACCACTATGTTTGTTCTGGCAATCTATTCGGCTTGACCCCCACGAGACAGGCCTAGCCCAGTGTGGAAGTCATAGAATGTTTGTATTTCGGCTAATGTGATCTAATAAACATATTTTATTTTATTTTTAACTGCTGAACATAGACCTCCCCGAAAAGGGGGGGTATTGCCAATACTCGCCACGCTTGGCAGGCGGGTTGGCGAGCGCAGTTTTTTATATTTCGCACGCAGACGCTGCTGCCCGTCTCGTGCTTCAGGAAATTCGCCTTTTACGAAACGCCTCCTTTTGGCGGTGGGGAAGTATATTCTCTACGGCCGTCCCCACACGGCACAGTATTGTAATTTAGTTACAAGTAAATCTACTTAATTAAACATTGAAAAAACGGACATTACGTATAACCGACTCATAAATGAGACTCGTTTATAATAATAGCAATGAATATGTAAATGGCTTAGTTCTCAGTCACTAACTCCATTTTTATCGATATTAAGTTTCCCAGGTCCAAAAATCTCCGATTCTTTCTCTATGTATTGACCGAACTCGTCTTACTATAAAACGCCGCTAAGTAGGTTTTTACTGAATAAAAAAACACTAAATTCTGTCAAATAAATTTAGTAAGTAACTAAATTCAAGTGCAAGGGCAAATTTCCCAAAAAAAAACTAATAAGTCCGTCAGTTGGATTAACAGAAAATATTGGACACGTATTTTTTCTTTTCTCAATCAAACAAAAAAATATGAAGATACTCGTATAGCCCGTTAAAGTTCCGCGTAACGTCACGCCTTGCAACACTTTTTAGCATGGCGTGACGTCACGTGCTCACTTTGATGCGCTTTATCTTCGTCATTTTTTGTTTGACAAAAGACAAAATATGGGTCCAATATTTTTTAATAATCTGACAGACGGACTAAATAGAATAATCTTTTTTTGACCTGTCTCCTCCACAAGTTTTGTGATAAGTCCTACATTTTAAACAACTCATACTGGGCATAATAATTGAGATACTTACATAAATATTTTTATGAAACGTCACTTTATAGGTAACCGAATGTAGCATTGTTGTATTTTTTTTTATTATTTATATTTTTTTATTATTGACTTACTCTTTTAAAATTATTTTTCTGCGCTTTAAGTAACATTACCTCAAAACAAGGAAAACGGACTTATTGACTTTTAGAACTAAGCCATCCATGTCTCAAATAAGTGATATTTAACATATTGTCAAAACAAACTAACGCATACCACTGCTATCAGTGTTAATTTGCTTGGCAATATGAGTCAGCGTTGATGCAAACTAATTGATGATTCCATTGCTATGAGAGTGTGTGTCTGCATTTGTGTGGGTGCGAGAGACGTGTGTGCACAAACACAGATAACTAAGGACAATAGATGTCGCTAGTATAGCCCGTATTAAGGTCTTTTTTTAAATAGAGTTAGTATTGTTGGTTATATCAATTTTATTTCATTATGGACAGATTTTTCTATCGCCAGATAACTTTTTCAACTAATAAGTTTTTTCTGTCAAAGTTTCTCAATGGCGATTTTGACAATTTAGTGCCAATTTTTTATTCATCAGATAACTTTTTCAATGAATAAAAATGACGCTTTGACACTTTTTCTATCACTATTTGTGTCAATAGGGAAGTCTCGTGATGTGTCATAAGTTTGTTCTTAAGCCGGTGACAGATGGCGGCGGACGCCTCCGGACTCGTCTTGACATTGTAAGGTCAAACGCTGCCATTGGTCGATCCTTTCGTCAACTTCGCCAGCCCTTCAGAAAGTCTCCGCCCTTTCCTGATGACGACACCCACAACACATTGATGACGAGTTGGTCAATCAGTAAATCACGTGATAATTATGTTAAATCATACAAGATGAATTTTTATTAATAGTGCAAAATACTATAGTATTTGATTATAGGTACTCTGATAGTAAATAACTTTTCCCATGAAACTAATAATCTATCTCAACTTAATTTTGTTAGTGTGCGTTTGCCCGCCGCGCTCTTAAATATTGGACAAATAAATATTACACGGATAGCATAACATACTGTGTGGGGACGGCCGTAATACACTTCCCGACCTACAGGAGGCGTGTAGTAAGAGGTGACTAATTTCCGTAGACCCAGCAGCAACAGCGTCTGCGTGCGAAATCTTATAAAAAACTGCGCTCGCCAACCCGCCTGCAATGCGTGGCGAGTATTGGCAGTCCCCCCGGTGATAGGTCATTGGGGGAGGCCTATGTTCAGCAATGGACGTCCTATGGCTGAAATGATGATGATGATGATAACATACATTGCTCTGATCCTAAGATAAGTTGCTAAAGCACTTGTGTCATAAAAATCTGGAACAACGACAGTATCACAACACCTAGACTCGATCTTACATTAAAAAAATGTTTTCTACATTGACCCGACGGAGATTCAACCCGGGGACCTCAGCGATGGCGACCGCCAGTGCATGACGACTCCAGTCCACTTTTTAAAACTCATCCTATAGATATTTCCACTTCAACTTGCCAGCTTTTTAAACTTACATAAGAACTTAAAACGAAGTTGCAATATCTAAGTCTTGACAAACAAGGACAGGCAGGTATCTATTCGTTTAACTTGTCTATGAGTCTGTTCTAATAGCATTCTAATCAAAATGTAAAGAATGTGGGTGAGATTACGCACTGATTATTCAAATAAACTGAGTTCTTTAGCGGTTGACGTGAGTCAAATAAGTTGTCCATTTTTGATACTACGTTTAAGGCGAGTAATGTCTTAGTTGTCAAATGTAAACTAGTTATAATGGATAGATAGATAGATAGATACATACAAGTGAAATACACATGATTTTATTTTATTTTTTAGTTATGTGTTTTCAAAAGCCTACTCCTAAGCCCAGAATGTCAGAAAAATATTTAAAAAATATGCTATGAATAGGCTAGTTTCCTGGGTCAAAAAGATTATTCTACTTAGTCTGTCAGTTAGATTATCAAAAAAATTGGACCCATTTTTGTCATTTGTCAATCAAACAAAAAATAACGCAGATAAAGCGCATCTAAGAGACGTCACGCCTTGCTAAAAAGTGTCGCAACGCGTGACGTTACGCGGAACTTTAACGGGCTATATCTTCATCATTTTTTGTTTGATTCAGAAAATAAAAAATACGTATCCCATATTTTCTGTTAATCCAACTGACGGACTAATTAGATATTTTTAGGAAACTAGCTATCTCAGTGTTTTATTTATTATGTTGAGAAATTTGTAGGTTACGCCAAGTTTAATAGTTTGTTTACAAAATTAGCAAACTTACAAAAGAAATAAATAAATATTGCACAACATCACATAAATTGCTCTTATCCTATGGTAAGTAGCCAAAGCACGTGTGTTACAGAAATAAGAAATGACGACGGTACCACAACACCCAGACCCGAGACAATATAGAAAAACTTTTCTATGTTGGTGTATATTGGTATAAGCAGTGGTAGGGCAAAAAAAAAATTGGGGAGTGTAAAAGTGCTTTTAATGGCCTATTTGCA
The DNA here is from genome assembly GCA_963576865.1 of Anania hortulata. Taxonomy (NCBI): domain Eukaryota; kingdom Metazoa; phylum Arthropoda; class Insecta; order Lepidoptera; family Crambidae; genus Anania; species Anania hortulata. The sequence continues at coordinate 2,427,224 of OY756415.1, read as the reverse complement.
AAAATAAATGATTTTGATTTTGATTGACCGACCGGGAATCGAACTCGCGACCTCAGAGATAGCTACACCAAGTCTACCCCTACCTCGTTGTAAAAAATGTAAATAAATAAACTTTAAGTTATTATTATTTATTACACACACAAGCACGTCTACAAACCTGCCTAACATCTAAAAATCTTGTTAGACAACTTATTTTTTATTCGAAGCCAAAAACTATTCGGTACTAGCCATGTTTTGACTGAATTGTTATTAAGTTGCCAAACACAACGATTAAAGTCGATTAATAATAATAAAAAGTAACAAACAGATGATACGCCGCCATTGTACCTAATTCCGAGCGAATTGGGGTCAATGAACGGGTCACAAAAAAGCGGCCAGTACTTGATGTCCATAGACAACGAAAGATGTTATTGAATGGTTTAATGCATGTTCGAAAATTGCAGAATTTATTGTATTTTAGTAATTGGCTTGTTTCCTGGGTTAAAAAAATATTATTCCATTTAGTCCGTCAGTTAGATTATCAAAAAATATTGGACTCATAATTTGTCTTTTGTCAATCAAATAAAAAAATACGAAGATAAAGCGCATCAGTTTGGGAATGGGAGCACGTCGCAAGGCGTGACGTTACGCGGAACTATAACGGGCTATATCTTCATCACTTTAATAATACGTGTCCGATATTTTCTATAAATCCAACTGACGGACCAATTAGATTTTTTTAGAAAACTAGCCTATTGTGGGCGATTTGCCATTCTATACAGGGTTATTTTTAATACTTACAACCTCTTAGTTGATTCTGGTGCACGAATACTTTTTCTATGGGACCAACATTGAAATCGCAAAAAAAATCACTTCCCCATACTAAGCCGCCACCAGCGGACATCAGTTTGCATGAATCAGTGTTTTTTTTTTATAACTATGTTGGTCCCATAAAAAAAGTTGTTGTGTTTGAGCACTAGAATATCAGCCCCTAAAAAAAAAATCCTAGCCCCAAACTAAACAAAGCTTGTACTATGGCGACTAGGTAACGGATAAACATACTTAAATACTTTTATAAACATCCATGACTTAGGTACAAATGCTCGTGCTCATCACCTTGTTTTACACCTTCCGGGATTCGAACCCGCAACCGCTGGCTTTGTAGTCCGGACCGCGAACCACTACACCAGACGGTCGTCAATTTGATATTAATTTCAATTAGATTCACCTCTACGCATTTATTTATTTATTTAAATAGTACAAAAGGTGGGTAGTTCTCTACCAGTCGCCTATTAGGCTAAACAGAGATGTTTTGTAGGCAGTGCGATATGATGTCCCTGGTAAGAAGGCCTTGACAGACAGACAGACAGACATAGGGACAACGAAGTGATCTTAAATTGGTTCCTTTTTACCTTTTTGGGTAGAAGAACCCCGAAACGTCAGTTGTCTGACATTGACAATTTTTTTTTGACGTAAGTTTATGTATTACCTACCTACATTCCATAAATTGCCCAGGATACGTATTTTAGAATCATGCGAATTCCAACGCGAATACGAAATCGCAAGATTCGCTAGCGAATTCCTAAAATCACTATTAGAAAGTACGGAAGAATGACATTGACAAATAAACATAAGTATATGGTTGTCAGAGATTTGACATAATAACTTTTTATTTACGTTCGTTAATGAATCTTTGCTTTATGGTTTATAATATTTTCTGCGTGAAACAAAAACAGTGACAAGAGTTCAATTTAATAGCAACACCAAGTGATTCAAAAATGCGTAAAATCGGAAGCAATAAAAACTATTTTCATACACGAATTTTTTTCGTGTTCGAATTCAAGATTAATTTCTAATGCTTCAAAAATGTGTCTCCAGTACTGTCAGACAGGACCAAACTGACGGCAACCGGTGACGCTTGGAAATGCTGAAAATAAACAGATGACGTCATCGCCCGCCATTTTGGCGTGGCGCCGAGATGATGGCTAGGGCTGCAACCATAAATTTTTAGGCAATTACAATGTCATCATGAATGACAGACTTGTATGTTGAGAATTTTAAATTACAATCATCCGATAGACATAGTGTGGCAGTGATTTGCTATAAAATCTAAAGGTCCCAGGTTCGCTTTCCGTTTCGAGATAATGGCAAAACACTGGCTCAGATGGCGCTAGCGTGTTTGGTCTTGTCAACGCATTGTCAACAACACATTTTCAACACATTATCAACCAATGTCTACGTAAATGTCTTGATATTTATTGTTCTCGTGAATGAAGACAAAATGGTTAAGTATCGCTAATAACGCTAATAAATCGCTAATAATTCTTACTTCCTCAACTTTATCCTGAGTTATCCTTGCTAATACATATTATAAACGCGAAAGCATGTATACAGGGTGTTAAGTAGAATAGAATAGAATAGAATAAGAATTTATTTGCATAAAATAAAGTAAATGGATACCTATATCTAACCAAAACTAGCCTATGTTAATAAATGCTATAGTGAAGTCAGACACACCTTTTTCATTTTATTTTTACAAAACTAAATCTCAGAATCCGATTTGCATGTTTTTTTTTTTCATATCAAATTTCTGACTACCATAGTATTTGTAAGCATATGTCAACATAGGCTAGTTTCGGCTAGAGTACCATTTACCTAACGCCCTGTATATGGATGTTTGCTACTCATTCACGCAAACACTACTATACAGATTTTGATGAAATTTGGCATTACTATAGACCATGGCCTGGATTATCACATATGATACTTTTTATCCGGGTAAGGTCAACGCAAATTGTGTTTATTAACCTATTATTGTAATGTTATTGACGCAAGTTCGACATAAGACAACATAGCAGAACATACAGCATGTTCATTATTTGTTCAGAGGCAGAACTAGTGACCCAGTGATCCAATTAATCGCTACAGGTAAGATCAAACACAATGTGACACCTATTAGAACTAATGTGAATTGTGGTTCGTAAGCGAACAAGTCGCTGACATAGCCCAACGGATTAGCAAGCTGAACTGGCAGTGGGCGGGGCACATAGCACGTAGAACTGACGGCCGATGGGGCAGAAAGGTTCTAGAGTGGAGGCCGCGTACCGGCAAGCGCAGCGTAGGACGTCCACTCACAAGGTGGACAGACGACCTGGTAAAGGTTGCAGGAAGCCGCTGGAGGCAGGTCGCTTCCGACCGGACAATCGGGAAATCACTGGGGGAGGCCTATGTTCAGCAGTGGACGTCCTATGGCTAAAATGATGATGATGATGGTGTGTTTCCCTATTCACAATTGTTCCAAAGCAGTGGTAGGGTAAAAAATAAATTGGGACGTGTAAAACAGCTTCAAAGACATCGATCCTTATTGACGTACCTTAAATTGTAAAAGACCTCCGTAGCCGAGAGGCGAGCATACCGGACTTGGTGTCGTTATCTCTGAGGTTCCGGGTTCGATTCCCGGTCGGTCAATGTAGAAAAATAACTTTTCTATATTGTCTCGGGTCTGGGTGTCGAGGTGCCGTCGTTGTTTCTGATTTCTGCAACACAAGTGCTTTAGCTACTTATCATAGGATCAGAGCAATGTATGTGATGTTGTCCAATATTTATTATTTATTAATTATTAATAATTACGTTATTCTGTGTACACCTATGAAACACGCTAATCGTCAGAGAAAATAATTATAAACAACAAATACACTAAAAAAATGGCGTTAATGATATACTTTGTTCAGAGTTTAAGTTTAAATATGTAATATTTACTTTTATTTACATATTCAAACTCAAATTCTGAACAAAGTTATACTATTTACGACAATTTGTCAAAGAGTAAATATTTGTTGTTTGTAATTATTTTCTCTGTCGATTGGCGTTATATGTTTGCTACCAAAATATCGTAATTTTAGGCGCATGCAACTTGAGGTAATGCCACGCTCAAACACTATTATTTGCGAAATATTTTTTTTAATTTCTTGGTTTTGTAGACACCCTTGAGTTTGCCTGGATCGCGTTTATGACTGTTGTAAAATAAAATTTTAAGATGGCCGCGATAAACTTGAGATGGTGCAAATCATGAGCCATAACCTCTTTTTATAGCACTTCAGCGAGATAATTTGTTACCTGCTAGATAAAATAGCATAAGATAAGAGTGTATTCGCGCATAATAACATTTAAAAATATATATCTCTTAGTGGTACTTACCTACCGAACTATAGCTGTAAATCTATATATCAACAAAGTCGGGTTAGTTACACCATTTATAAGTCAATAACGGCTTTACCGATTATTATGATTTTTGATTTGATGAATTCTGCTATTTCGGGGCGGAGACAGCCCCGAAATAGCAGAATAATCAAAAAAACACAGAAAAAATATCAAAAAAATATATGAAGAGGCGGTACGAAGTTTGCCGGTGCAGCTAGTTCGTAAATATTAGAGAATTATTTTTGTCCTTCGGGCATTATTTGGAACTATTTCACATTATTTTTAGAGGTTAAACAAAATTTACAGCTATGTATTATAGTTTTGCTAAACGAAAGAGAATACGCTGGACGAAACCTCCTCCTAGCGTATACTCACCAAACTGACTAATTATAATTTCGTAAACTATTTTTTTGGGTACAATTTTTCACTATTTAGGAATCATTTAGGCATTATAGTATGCGTCGAAGAGACAGGATTAAGAAAATATTGCTGTATTTCGGTTTAAATGTTTAATTTTTAACAATGTTTATTTTTTCGTTTTTTCGAATCCCGCAAGAGGCAAATGTTTGTGTGATGGCCACTGTGACATTCAATAAACGTAGTATGCAGACTGATGGTAGGTAGCGCCATGCTCTCGACCTGTAGACATACTCTATCTAATCTGTGCTCCCGAGCTGTCACGCACTGTCACGAGCGGGGCGAGTAGGCGTTACGGTCGAGCTGTGTATTACTTACTGAGAAACGAATTGTTTTAATATTATCCCAAAGCCCTATAGACATCACATTGCAGGCACAAGCATTTTTACCTAAATCATGGGTGGTTATAAAAGTATTTATGTAGATAACTATGTTTATCTGTTATCTATTCGCCATAGTTACAAGCTTCGCTTAATTTGGGGCTAGATAATGGGCTAGTTTCCTAAAAAAATCGAATTACCTAGTCCGTCAGATAATTGAACAGAAAATACTAGACACGTATTTTTTCTTTTCTCAATCAAAGAAAAAGTGATGAAGATATAGCCCGTTAAAGTTCCGCGGAACTTTTTAGCAAGGCGTGACGTCACGTGCTTACTTTGATGCGCTTTATCTTTATTATTTTTTGTTTGATTGACAAAATACAAAATATGGGTCCAATATTTTTTGATAATCTAACTGACGGACTAAATAGAATAATCTTTTTTTAACCTAGGAAACTAGCCTATTGGTGTGATTGTGAAAACAATATATTAACTTATTGTCTCAGGTCGTTGTTCCTACTTTCTGTAACACAAGTGCCTTGGCTACTTAGCATAAGACCAATGTGAAGTTGTCCAATATTTATTTATTTATATTCAGCGCAATCCTACTTACAACAATGCACAGTACTTACTATATCGTCAGCTAGCAGTTAACCACTTAAATTACAGAATGTTTGGTCAAATTCAATTACTGCCAGACAGTGCCCCTATGTTAGTCACTTAGCGTGACTACAAAGTACAAGGTCAGTAATTACGAACAGCAGATTGAAGCTATAAAATTAATGATAGTTTTTGTGCTTCCAATTACTTAAAACGTCTAAAGTTCAACTCCAAAACTTTGATACGAAGTCCAAAAGTAATATTTTGAAGATGCTGCATTTTGGCCTTTGATTGGCAGCGTAACGCGTAAATTTTTAGGGTTACCTACGTACCCAAAGGTTAATGAAGTCGGTTAAAAACGGGACCCTATTACTAAGATTCCACTGTCCGTCTGTCTGTCTGTCACCAGGCTGTGTCTCATGATCCGTGATAGCTAGACAGTTGAAATTTTCACAGATGATGTAGGTTTCTGTTGCCGCTATAACAATGAATACTAAAAACAGAATAAAATATTGATGTATCCCATACAACAAACGTCATTTATTTGCCTTTTTTGCTTGATATTAATACCGGTAACAGGTAGACGCTTGAAAGACTTGAGTCCAATTCGCACTTGGCCGGTTTTTTTATTGAGCAAGCCCCAAGTTTTTCAAGCAAACTAGCTTTAATTAAATTTACTTAAGCCTAATTCACTCGTCAGGGCAAACATGTTAAAAACGATGAATTTTAGTTCGTTATGGAGCCGCAATATTGTATCAAATATCATCATTTCAGCCAGTAGACGTCCACTGCTGAACATAGGCCTCCCCCAGTGATTTTCAGATTGGCCGGTTATAAGCGGCCTGCATCCAGCGGCTTCCTGCAACCTTTACCAGGTCGTCTGCGCTTGCCTGTACGTGGCCTCCATTCCAGAACCTTTCTGCCCCATCGGCCGTCAGTTCTACAGCTAAGTCGCTGAAATAGCCCAACGGATTAGCAATCTGAAGTGGCAGTGGGCGGGGCACATAGCACGTAGAACTGACGGCCGTTGGGGCAGAAAGGTACTTGAATGGAGGCCGCGTACCGGCAAGCGAAGCGTAGGCCATCCACCCACAAGGTGAACAGACGACCTGGTAAAGGTCGCAGGAAGACGCTGGATGCAGGCCGCTTCCAACCGGCCAATCTGGAAGTCAATGGTCAAATGATGATTTGTTTTTGTGATATCGATGCTGTTTCCATAGTAAAAGTTATTGTATTAACTATCTTACTGTTATTGAACCTTACATAGTACTTAGGGGAGATGCGGGCAAGACGGGGTACTTAACGTTTGATGGGAAATAAAACTGAAACTTTTGTACTTATATACTCTGTTTCATTACTATTATTTTCTTTGTTAATTAGTCTTTCAAATTTCTATAATTTTAGGAACAATTGTAACATAATTAATTTTTTAACAATATAAAAGTAAAAAAACTCCACCCACCCCATCTTGCCCTCTAGGTAGGGTAAGACGGGGTACCCCCATCGGGCAAGATGGGGTATAGCAAATCCTTTACTGTTCTTCGCAAAATTCGCAGCTGAATGTTGCTTCATCGTCCTCATCATCCACGCCAGCACAGGAGCAATGTGCCCAATTGCTACATATAGAACACGCAACCCAGCCTTCATCGGAATCCAAATATAGTCCACTACAGTATAAGCAAGGAGTATTTTCAATATTACTCTCGCTTTTGCTACTGGACGAACTGCGATTGCCCGTTACTTTCTTCTTTGATATGACTTGTACCTTCTTTTCCACTAGTCTTCTTCTGCGTCTTCTGTAACTTTAATTGTCTGATTTCCTTCCTTTTTTGCTTACTCTCTTCCAAAAGCTTCTTTTTTTTAATCGTTTCTTCCAGTTCTGTTTTGTAGGGTGACGCAGTAATTATAGCTGTTTTTCCTCGTTTTCGAGTCACGCGTGAAGTTTTGCGAGTTGCTGGACCCCTTCCAGCAACTCGCAAAACTTCACGCGTGATATTTGCTGTGGACTAGCAACAGAAAATTTAGATTGTTGTGGAGTTGTTGGTCTTCGGTCTATTTCGTTATTAACAAGCCAAGTAGAACATCCGGGCTTAGGACTCGACGGGGCGGCAGAAACCATCATAGTGGTCGTATGAATAGTCGCTGCTTCAACCTCGAAAGATGATGAAACTTTTGCAGGTAAGGCGCGAGATGTTGCTGCTGTGGTAGCAACTCCAGTGATATCTGGCACATGCAAAGCCTTAATTGGCTGCGTTTCTGGCTCAGCAAGTGCTATGGCTGCTGAAATTGTTGTGGGTGTTATAATAGCGACACTGCTGATAACTGATGTGGTCAGCGCAGATTGGCTAATTGGTGCTGTTTCAATGGAAGTCGATATTGCAAGATTCACCGATGGTGTTGTTACAGTAGCAAGTTCATTGTTGGATGCACTGGCGGTTGCAGTTATTGATTGAGCGCACGGAATGTCAGTCACCAAAGAAGGAGCAAAATCGCTTTCAGAGAAAACTGATGTATCATACGGCCAAATTCCACATTTTTTGAACCCATTCACAGCTGTTGCCATGGTAGACGTCTCTATGAAGGCCTTTCCAAAAATTTCTGCAACTTGCCGCATTGTAACTACCATTCCTGGATTGCTGCGAAGCCACGCCGTGATTTGTCGATCATAATAATTGCTCAATGGTCTCATATAAGCAACGTCGGCGACCTGAAGACGGTGAGTAGTATGTGGGGGGAAACATAAAATAATAACCCCGTGGGATCGAGCTTCATTAATCAAATCTATGTTTTTTGTGTGGGTGCTATGACCATCTAATAACAGTAATACAGGTCGACCTGCTGTCGCCCCACTGAATTTTACAAATCGTTTAAACCACCCGAGAAATAATTCAGTGGTCATCCAGCCCGAGTCACTTACAACTCCCCATGCTCCAGGGGCAGCATTAAGCATTAACTGAGGGTCCATCCTTTTTCTGGGGAATACCATCATAGGGGGCATATACTGCCCACTGGCACTGAAACATATTTCAACTGTAATCGTAGCACCTCGTTCCGCAGAAGTTAAGGCCCCTACTTGTTTTCGGCCTCTTTTCGCTATAATTTTTGATTTGGTTTTAGGTACAACTGAAATGCCAGTTTCGTCGCAGTTGTAAATGCGGTCTGGTGTAAGATGATGTTCATCATAGATATTACCCAAAAAAGTATAAAATTGATCAACAACTTCTTTGTTGAACCCGGCAGCACGCGCAGCTGAAGTGCTTTCGGGTTTTCTTATTGACAACTCCGGATGTCTGTTCAACAGGCCTTGAACCCAGTCCTTGCCAGCTTCTTGTTTTTGAACGTTGAAAGGATGTGGTTTATTATTTTTTACTGCTAAATTATAAGCTAATGCCTTTAGGTCTTTGGTTGTAAGACCGTAAAGTCGACTCTCCATGTCTAATATATAGCTACAAAGCTCTTTCTCTTCGTCTTCTGTAAAAACAGGTCGCTTAGGCCCTAAAGGAACTTTTATACTTGCAGACGAAGAAGCAGCCAAATTCTCGCGAGATGCCTTGACTTTTCTTTCTAAAGTTGTCTGAGGAACTGAAAATGTCTTCGCTGCTAACATATACCCCATTTTTCCTTCTATAACAGCATCCACAGCTTTTGCCATACTCTCTTGCGCCCAATCCCCTCTATTTGTTTTTTTCTTATACGTTTTCACCATTCTAAAACAAAATAACATCATTATTGATTACACCGTCACTACACACTCCCTTGCACCCAAATCACCCACTACCCCATACACTCATACACGTACGAATCATATAAAAACTTGCGATATAATCAGAAACTACGAGCGGGCAAGATGGGGTATACAATACCCCATCTTGCCCTCGAACGCCTAAATGAATTTTAAAAAACACATACGGAAAACAATACACAATACAGAAATAAACAAGTTCTTACCTGTTAGCTTAATCGTTGACGCTTGAGAATAACTTCGAAGCTAATATAGTCTAGTATTATTTGCGTAGTAAACACGTACCAAATGAACTTAAAAAATAAGAATCAAACTGCCAGAAACCACTTTTGTCTCAATAAACAAAAAAATACGTGTCGCAGCAAATCACTCAACGGACGCACTGACAGCCATCATGGCGCCGCATCGTCACGCGCTAGAACGATCGTGATTGGCCAATTAGAAGTCCTTATAATACGGGTGCCCCGTCTTGCCCGCCACCCCGTCTTGCCCGCATCTCCCCTACTACCCGTGCGAAGCCAGGGCGTGTCATTATAGTAAAATCATAAATTCCTACAATACCTGAAGATAAGCAAATAATTAGTTACGTCCACGGAAGCCAAGCCCGCATCCATTTATAATGAGCCGTGCCCTGGACTCACTAAATCGCTATTATTCGGAAGTGGATAGTGGTGTGCCACGTGACACATTTTCGGAATATAGATATCGATGAATTTCTAAGTTCAAAGTGTAAGGCACAAATAAAAAAACAAACATTATAAATATGAATTTATAAATAAGCAATAATAATTTATAACTACGAATTATAGTTTTTTTACGTGTTAAAAAATTCTCAAATAAAAGTTTTAAAAAAACAACAAGCCAAAAGGTGTTCTTTTTTTTGTGGTAAACTCCGTCAAATTGAAGATTTTCGTTTTTATTGCTTGTGCTATGAGAACACACTTTCCGAATTTGCAGGATTATGTTTGAAATGGAACTAACAAAACCGGACGTTTGATCATACCGTCGTTACTAATATCTTCAACTTAATAACCTCTACTCATGCATGAGAAAATGTGCAAGCTTACACGTCAAGACTTTCTATAATCTGACTGTTTAATAATTTCAATGTTATAAGAATACATTTTAATAATAATTTAAAATGAGCAAACATCGCAAATACTTTGCAAACGTATGCTTGTTTACCAGTGATATTGAAAGACTATATTTACACTATGACTCATTTGTTTATATCGATCTATGTTTATAACTGATATGCAAGAATTATGTAATTATTGCACAGTTATGAATAATTACTTACAGCAATACCTACATATTATTTGAGTAGGTTTAATAAGAATATTAACCTTGAACAAATAAGATGTAATAATTTACAACTAACCACAAGGTGAATAGTCGACCTGGTAAAGGTTGCAGGAAGACTGGATGCAGGCCTCTTCCAACCGAAAATGTTAGTCACTGGGAGTGGCCCATGCTCAGCAGTAGACGTCGTATAGCTGAAATGATGATTATAAACGAAAATTCCTTTAATCTATAAGTATCTAAATATAATAAAACTGATTACTATACCTCAAATTAATTTTAAAAAATAGTCCTCAGACTTTAAAAAGAATCATCATCATCACCTTTTCAGCCATAAGCCGTCCACTGCTGAACATAGGCCTCCCATCTCTACCCCATTGACTTTCAGATTGGACGGTTGGAAGCGGCAAAGAGAAATGTCAGTGGAGTCCAAGAATTTTTTTTTGAAATTGATGTCTGTTAATATGTATGTTACATAAAAACAACTGATTTTGATAACGTTTATACAGATCGAACGACTTATTCTGACTTCAAATTTCAAATACTTTCGTTGCCAATGATTTAGTAGATCCAAAAATACAACTTGACTTCTCTACCGTATGCAATCCCATGCACGATGGAGGTCGCAGTTAATTTGACTTCTCAGATTTCGTAACCAAGCCAAATTGAAATAGAAACTGGCCAAAATAACTCGTGTCTGTGTTGCTGTGGGATCATTTTTAATTACTCTTCTGAGTATTTTTTGAGTCATACACAGAGGACGTTGCTTGCGAAATCTAGTTTTTTTTGTAATATACTTAAGATTAAAAATAAGAAATCCTACATAATACTCATGGGACGCCCCCCAGCTCGATGGACTAACGACCATAGAAAGATGGCTGGCAGTAGCTGGATGAAAAAAGCGGGAGATCTTGCTCTGTGTCGCTCTTTGGGAGAGGCTTACGTCCAGCAGTGGACTGCAATAGGCTGACATGGTGATGATGATGACATAACACTCAACCACAACCTTGCATATGAGCTGGCGCTTCGCCTACTGGCACGTACTCGCTTTAGGCAGTTATATTATGTCTCTAGTATTTCTCGCTTCTAATTTACTTCATTAATTAACTTAGTAATAACTGCTCTTTTCTTTTAATAACTACTTGCTGTCATGCCCCTAATTCTCGTGGTCGCGTAACTCCTACACATGCAGTCGATCAGGAACTTTCTTATCTTTTTCACAAGTATAAAAAAGTTTTATGCCTTTCTAACTGCTAACAAATTCTAAATTCTTTTTTTTATGTAGACCATCATTAGTGAATTTCTTAAGGTTATCTTGCGAACTGGCGGCCGATGGGGCAGAAAGGTTCTAAAAAAGAGGCCCCATACCGGCAAGCGCAGCTTAGCACATCCACCCACAAGGTAGACAGACGACCTGGTAAAAGTTGTAGAAGCCGATGGATGCGGGCCGCTTCCAACCGGCCAATCTGGAAGACACTTGGGGAGGCCTATGTTCAGCAGTGGACGTCATATGGCTTAATTGATGAAGATGATATTGAACTTGCCAATAAAGGGCCAGACACTTTAGATTTAAACAAAACACAAACGACAAATGTGTTGTAGTAGCGGGGCAATAATTTACTTTGAACACAAAGGACCCTAAGATTTCTGGTTCAGATCAATTGAAAAAGAAGCTTTTATTGGCTTGGGAGTGCTGGAAGACGATCCTGGTCAAATTCGTTGTGGTACCGCGTAATAAGGATGTTTATACCTTACTTTGAGTGAGACTGACAGTACAAGGATGACAATTGACAACGTATCTTGATAATTGGCATACCACGACCGTCAGGTGTAGTTCGCGCTCCGGACTACAAAACCATGAAGCAAAACCAAGCTAATTAAGCGGCAAATGTTTGTATCATAAGCATGAGCATTTGCGCCTAAGACTGACCCCACATTAAGCGCGCGCGTTTCTTAAGCGTGTGAACGACGCGAACGCCGAGTGCGCGCCGCGACAACGCGACGTGTGTGCAGCGTGAACGCCGCTCGCACGCTGAGCTCATGTCGCGTTTTATGAGCGACTGAGAGAAATAAATATAAAAAAAAACTATTTTATTTTCTTTATTAAAATCCATTTTGTTAGTGAATGTAATAACGGCAACGCGACGTGAGCTCAGCGTGCGCTGTTATTACGCGACGCTGACGCCGCATTGTCGTGGCGCGCACGCGGCGTTCGCGTCCTTCACACGCTCTAGGAACGCACACGCCCAATGTGGGGTCAGCCTTATTCATGGATGTTTATACGTTATCTAGTCGCCTTAGCACCAGCTTTCCTTAGTTTGTGTTTGGGGATAGATAATGATAGAAACAATTTTAAATGCCTTACTAAAATCTACTTGTCTATCTCATTAAATATTATAATGGCATGTGAAATTAACATTGTTTTAAGAAAACAAAGAGAGGCCTGTTTAAATCTGAATACACAGTATTATTTGATCTGAACTCTGAAAAGGTAAATTGTTTGAATACTATTTAGCATTGGCTCTACAGAAAGAACCGATTGTGTAATTTTATGATAATAAGTATCTAGGCCGCTTACAACGTATTATTTTGATAATACTATCTACTGATTACTATCTCTACACTGATTTATAGTAAACATGATTCACACCCTTGCCTATATTTCGTAATTACAGTAATTATCTTCCCTGGTTATTTGTGATAGGTTTGATTGGAATTAGGGTACTGAAACGAGCTTTCCTAATTGTCTCGTATCTGGATGAGTTGGGACTCTGGAAGACACCTAAGGCAAAAAAAAATACAGTTACTTGTTACTTCGTAGGTAATGTATTATATATAAGGTGCTTCATAAATATCTGCAACGGCTGAAATGGCTAAAAATATTGCTTATATAGATTACGATAGTGAAGGAATTACGTGCCCCGGATCGGTAATTAATTATTTGCGAAAAGACAGTAAATAAATGGTTACTTGCTTCAATTTGCATAACACACTTCGTCATCCGCCCTTGACACTATAGCATTTTTGGAACGATGTGGACGGTTTGAGACAGAATAAAGCCTAATCTTTATTTAATATAATTTTTCTAATGAAAAAATTAATGATGTTCTGGACATAACATTTCTTTACTATCGTAATCTTTATAAGAAATACTTTTCCATTTTATCCTTCCATTCCAAACATTCCATCCTTACCCATTTCAACCATTGCAGATATTTATGAAGCACCTTATAGATAGAGAGATATATTATTATAGATGTTAATTCCTTGCTTTGATACGATAACAGTAAATTGATATTAAGTTGACGATTTATGGATCTAGTATAGTGGTTCCCTCAATTTTGTCCGCGCAAATATGAAACATCTTTATACATTTTCACCCACCATTTCTTCTTTTTAGGGGTTTAATTTCTTAGTGTTCACACAGTACAGTATTTATGGAACCTTTGGTTTTATTCTGGATAAAAATTAAGTTTCCAGGTCTAACAGTTATGCTGTGGCCTGATCCGTCAGTCAGTCAGCTTTCTTCACTATTCTATCCGATAGTAAAAGTCGTATAAATTATCTTATAAGCAATACAACGTGTTGAATATGTCACTAGTTTTATCTAATACACTATAAGTATGTAAGGTCCTATGTTATGTTTAGCTATCTATCTTTTATAGTTTTTTTTTCGCTATAAACGTGATTATTTTCTATATTTTTAGAGAAACACTTCGCAGGTAGAGTGGGTGAAACTTGACTAACAAAAAATTTCACTTAAAGCTCAAGCTAAATCTAATAATGGTGTTTAACTTCCAATATTTTTAACCGACTTAATCAACGACGTCTATGCGATATACTAGAAAAACATTATTTGTCATAAGTCAAAATGTTATTCTTTCACTTTGTCGGCGTTATTAACATGTATTGTATACCCTTGCAAAACTACGGCTTTCTAAGTCTTTAAGCTAAGCCGGACAGACAGATAGATGGACGGACATTGCGAAACAAAAGGGTTCTATTTTGACTACGTAACCCTAAAAAGGACCTTTTATTGTTAAAACATTATTATTCTTATTCTGTTGTATTTCAAAATATCGATAACTCCAATATTTGTTGACACACAGCGCGTCACTACGCTTATTGTTGTCCAGTTTTCGCATTTATAGTTGTCGATAAACGTATTTTATGACGAGAATTAGGTCATGCTACTATTAATACAGATTAGTTTGTAATAAATGGATTAATTCATTTCTATTGCACGCGATGGTCAATAACTAATGATATGGACACAATAAACTTATGCCATTACGTTAATACTAAAATGGTAACTAGATTACTTAATGGGGGGCCTGCCTCCATATAAATAGATTAATTGTGTTAATATTACCTATTATGTGTGCCCAGCCCCCCTAGCCCCCAAAACACGATATGATATAGCGATTAATCGACACTAACTGTCAAATTTTCTTTAGAATATGACAGAAATAGCAGCCATGTTAAATTTTTATCGAAACAGCGGTCATAACATGTGACGTCACCGGCACGGCTATTTAAAATTGGCGGCTAGATCTATATATTTTTACAGTTGGAGTCTTAAATTGCTATATCATATTTTATCGTGTCTTGGTGGGCTGCAGTGGACTTCTATCTAAAGGCTGATGAAGATGATGTGTTCTGTTAATTCCGTGGTATTAACACATCGTGTCGTATTTGACAAAAAAAATAATAATTTTTAATACAAAATTACTAATTATCTTTTATTTATTAACTAATTAGCCTATAGACGTCGAATTTCCGTTCGAAATTGCAAAAAAAACACAAGCTATTGTAAGTTTGTTTGTATAGAGAAGTGATATTTTATGTATTTCGATAAATTATAAATAAATAAATTTTAAATGGTTTTCACAATTACACTATTTATCTAGCTTCAAGAAGAGCAAAGCTTCTACTATGGCGACTAGATAACGGATAAACATACTTTAATTAATACGTTTAGTGGAGTTCGATCTTTCTTTTGAAGTCTTTATCAACGACCCATGTCAGCTTAAAATAATCAAATAAAACAATAAACTTAATTAATGCATCACTCTAAAAGTAAAAGAAAAGAGACACTATCGCATCGGCATTATTTTAGAACAAATTTGATAACCAAGTATGTAATGTTAGCGTGTATATATAAGGTGCTGTAAAAATATCTGCAACGGCTGAAATGGGTTAAAGTATTGCTTATATAGATTACGATACTAAAGAAATTTTATGTCCAGAACATCATTAATTTTTTCATTAAAAAAATTATATTAAATAAAGATTAGGCTTTATTCTGTCTCAAACCGTCCACACCTGTCCATAAATGCTAACGTTTCACATTATACCGCCCGGCGGCCAAGTCAAGGACGGATGACAAAGTGTGTTATGCAAATTGAAGCAAGTAACCATTTATTTACTGTCTTTTCGCAAATAATTAATTACCGATCCGGGGCACGTTATTCCTTCACTATCGTAATCTATATAAGCAATAATTTTACCCATTTCAGCCGTTGCAGATATTTATGAAGCACCTTGTATATATATTTTTTCTTGCTGCACCGCCTGTATTTCTCGGTTTGATCACTGGTTGACTGGTAGAGAATGCGTCTTGGCATTAAGTACGCCATTTGTACAATCATTTTTAAATGTGCAATAAAGTATTAATTAATAAATAAACCATAAAAAAGGTTATAATAATTAAAAGATAGACGTACCTATGCTGTCACGGATTTTTTTAAAACTTTTAAATGGGAACAACTCCGTCATACATGATTTTTTTGCGCCCTTGAGGCCAGAGTCCGACTCACCCCCAGATCGGGCCCGCTAGAAACGAGCCCGACAGCGGTCCGGCCTGTTTCGGCAGTTCCGGTCCCGTCGGCGCCACCACTAGCGGGTTCGCCGCTTGGTAGGGTGCCTTTTTCACTCCACATTGGCCCGATCACGCCTGCTAGTATGGGCTCGACACGTACGAGTCTGAGCCCACACCCGGCCGGGTCGCGGCGACCGCTAGCGGGGCGGACCTAGGCTGTGCGCCTTCAGCGCACGCCACAACTGCCCGGGTTAAGCTGACGAATGTCTTCCTCAAAGGCACTCAGCGATAGGTCCGTCCATTAAAAAAAAAAAACATGATTTTTTCGTAACTTATCGGACGCAACGGAAGCTCTCAAAAGGAATATTTTTCCTTTTTTTGCAACATTTTTAATTGAGGAGCATCAATCTCTCCTTTGGTTCCTTTGGTTTGGCTCCTTTTGGTTGTAGCGTGATGTTTAGCGTATAACCTTGATAAATGGACTATCTAACACAATTTTTTTTTAAAAATCGAACCAGTAGTTTCCGAGATTAGCGCGTTTAACCAAACAAACAAAAACTCTTCAGCTTTTCAACCGACTTCAAAAAAGGAGGAGGTTCTCAATTCGACTGTTTGTTTTTTTTTTGTATGTATTTTACGTGATTACTCCACCAATTATGAATTGATTTTGATGATTCTTTTTTTTTTGATAGATCATACTTCAGAGGTGGTCCCATATAAATTTTATCGTAATTGATTCAGCAGTTTTTGAGAAAATAACAAAATATATACCCAGATAATGTTTTGGTTCGTGATTCATTCAATTCAATTCAATTCAATATATTTATTGCATTCTATAATGTTACACAGGTGTTATAAATAGATACATAAAACAGAATCATTATAGACCCTGTAGGGCACAACAATAAGATAGGTATTGTGGGCAGAGAGGATGACGCCATGCATAATTAGATCAATTCATGGATCTATGTTAACTAATATCTTCGACAAATGTAAACCGATTTTGATGATTTTTGTTTTATTGAATAGCTAATACTTCAAAGATACTATAGTAAAAATTTCTGAAAAAGTTGTACCCCTAAGGGTGAAAAAAAAAGAGGATCAAATCGGTGTTCAGCAGTTAGATTAGGATTTATCACTAAAAATTGATGAAATAAGTAAATTTTATTTAAAAAAATAACGATTTCATAACACTAAAAAGCTAAAAATAATCCTAACACTTAAGTACCTAATCAGTTACCTTTGGAGTCGGTGCCAGCCGATCAGAGATTCAATGTTTTTGTTTGCACCGACTCCAAAAGTAACTGATTAGGTATTTAAGTGTTAGGAATATTTTTAGCTTTTTAGTGTTTTGAAGTCGGTTTATTTTAAAAATAAAATTTACTATTTAATATTCTCCTCCTCCTCGCACCGGTTTTCTCAGTGCTGAGGGTCGTGATTGCCTCGGTGGAGTATCCTGTTTCGGACTATCTGGCGCCATCTGCTTCGGTCAATCGCAGAGTGCAGAGCATCATGGATGGTAGTGTCTAGGGTCTTGCGGATCTGGTCCGTCCAACGTAGGCCTTCTTCCTCTCGGTCTCTTGCCGTCGACTTTGCCAGTGACTATCAGTCTCTCCAGGTCGTCACCGTCCTTTCCGGCAATGTGGCCGAAGTATTCTAAGATTCTTCGGAGGCAGGTTGTGGATATTTTTAATATTACGTAGTATAGATAAAATAAAATACAAAAGTATAGAGTTGCAGTAATGATTTGTAGTTATTAATTACTACTATTTTTTAAATAATTTGAAACCAATTTACCTCATTGAGTCATATTCGTTCGAAAATATCGTGTTTTGTTCATTCGGTCATAATTATGACTAAATAATCAATGAGGTAAATTAAAGTAGTTATTTTTTAGTAAAACTATTATTATTGCAGCCATCAGATTTTGGTAAGTGTAAACTAAAGTCAGCCCCCCTAGTATGACTACCAAAACACGATATGATATGATATAGCGATTTATCGACACCAAATGTAAAAATATATTAGAATAGCCGCCATTTTGAATTTTTATTGCGACGTCAACGGCACAGTGATTTAACATGGCGGTTATATCTATCATATTTTAACAGTTGGTGTCGATAAATCGCTATATCGTATTGTGTTTTGGTGGTCATCATGCCACAGAAAATATAATAGGATAAAGTCATGCTAGGAGGCAGTAACACAAACTTATCATTATAATGTGGATAAATATAAATAGTTTGTTGTTTTTGGGGCGATCGAAACCGGCCTTACTGTCGCACAGTTATTTGCAGCGTGGCCATGTGTTGTTTTAAACTCGAATTAGGATAGGGCTGTGCCTTGTTGTTATCGATAAATTAAAACTGGAATTTTCACAGTTGTTTATTTCAATAGAATAAGGGATGAGGTATTATGGGACGTTGTTAACGATACTTAAATTATGTGTGTGTACACAGTTGCTGTGCTGTTGTTTTATACAGGGTGTAACGAAAAGGTGAAATAAAACTTTAAGGGGTTATTCTACGGCTAAATTACATCAACTTTTTATATGGGACCAACATCGAAATCGCAAAAAAAAAAACACTTTCCCATACTAAAACGCGACCAGCTGGCATCAGTTTGTATGGAAACGTCAATTTTTTTTTTGAGATTTCGATGTTGGTCCCATAGAAAAAGTTGATGTAATTTAGCCGTAGAATAACCCCTTAAAGTTTTATTTCACCTTTTCGTTACACCCTGTATCGATATATTTGATTGTTATCTATAAACTGTGGCGACTTAAGTCCGTTTATCTTTGCTTGGCGAAACAATCTTGGCGTGTCTTTTTACAAAAATATCAATGTATAAAATCAAAGTACTGTTAGAATAAAAATGATTTTGTGTTAAATGAATTATTATAATATGTAGTTGGTTATTATTTGTGTGTCTATCTTATTTTTAAATGAATAACTTCTTTAAATATTCGGTGCTGGGTAGTCGAACGAAAAGCATGGTCGATCTATTTTTTTAAAATCATTTAAATAGATTTAGAGTTCAAATTTGGTGTAGTTTGTGTTCTAATGTTTGGTAAAGTGATAAAGATCCGAAATTATTGAAATATCATTGTATTTAACGCCGCATCGAGTGTCAAGTGATTGTTGTTATTGTAAACTATAGCAAGTGTACACTCGACATTGGCAGAATTACAGTTCTGCTTAAAGAGCGGGATGAGTTCATACGAAATTTACGAGTTCTAATAGTTTTTAGTTTTAATCCGAACCAAGTATCTATCTCGCGATCTTTCGCCTTCAAAGCCCACCATGACCACGCCAATTGGGTCATTTAAACCTACCATGTAACGCCACTCAAGTGTTTATTACTCACAAACAGTCGCTAATTTTACAGTAATTGTACGGTCCGTCTGGTCGTCTTGAAAGTGAAAGAAAGAAAGAAAGAAACGTTTATTTGACACACAAGAGAAAAAATAATAATACACAAAAAAATATAAATCAGATATGTCGAAAAGGGGCACCTTTTCGACATATCTGATTGATGTTGAATCGCCGTCACATATTAAGATCTCTGTTTCGATAAAAATTTAAAATGGCGGCTAAATCTATCATATTTTTTAAGTTGGTGTCGATATTTCGCTATATCATATCATATCGTGTTTTTAGTGCTCATGCTAGGCAGGCAGATTGTATGAAGCGGTGTTTTTTTTTTATTATGATGTTGGTCCCATAGATAAAGTTGTTGTATTTGAGCATCAAATCAGCACCTAGGGGGTTATTGATGTTGTTTAGGGGGTTACGATGCAGCTAGTAGGCTCTATGTCTCCAATAGTCTCCATAGTCCTGGGAAACTGGAGTGGTTCAAAATAATGTGTAAGATTAACCAAGACCATAAGTTGAAATTTACATTTTGTAGTGCGTACGTCAACAAGTCGTTGTCTGTGCAGCTACATGCCTATCACGTCACTTTTAATCGCTCTAACTAAACAAACTGTCTGCTCACAGCCAGACGACTGCTGTCTCTTTAGCGGTCACTGCGCAATGGACTATCTTGTATTTATATTTAGTTATCTTGAAGGTATTTGTTTGAGTTTGAACTTCAACCGCAGTGTTTTGCTTTATTTATTTTAAGAAATCCCTTGATATTTACTTTTACTTTGCGATACGCCAGGTAAAGTAAAGTCAGTAAAGAAAAGTCAATGTTTATTCTCTGTAAAAACTTAACCTACATTAATTTCATCCTTATTAGTTCATTTTTATGCAAAACATTATATTTTTAAAGTAATACGTCAACGATCTTGCAATATTATAATAGTTTAATACAATTTGTATTTGTGTGTATGTCTGTAGCATCTTAGTTCCTAAACGGATGGACAGATTTGCTCACGGTTTTCTTAAATAGAAAACTAGGTTATCTCGTGTGGTTCTTAGCTAAAGCTTAATTGTCAGCACTTATCTCATTCGGTGATGAGAATTCAGCTGTAAAATGAAAATTACAGCTGAGTTCTCTCTTTCATAATTCTGATCGACATAAAATTAAAAACTTGGAACAAATATTTTTTCAAAGCTTTTATTAACGACTAAGTCATAATCCTTAAATCATTTCACCTTTATACAGGGCTAGAAAACTATTTTAGGTGCCTCGTGTTGAGAGATATCTGAATCACCGAAATTTTGCAACAGGATCAGTTTGAAAAACTTCAAAAAAAAAGTAGAAGGTTTTTTTTTATTTTTTTTCTTGCAGCTAAATCTCTATAAACTGTGCATTTATGCATAAAATAAACAGCCTCATAACTTTAATGGAAGTTACTACAAAATTGACCTAAAGTTGAGAATTTATGTTAAGTGAGTTATCATTTAAATTTTCAACGTAAAGTTAATTTTAAAGTTAGATTCGCTAGATAAGCTTTAACAATATTACAAAAAAGTCGGACGTCATAGGCTTCATATGCTATTTAAAAAAAAACGTAACTCGAAAACTACGAAAAATCGTAAAACATACATAGGGGTGATTCAGATACCTCACAACACGAGGCACCTAAAAAAATTGTTTGGACGTCACTTTTCTGGCCACTTGTATACTCTATTTCAGGGGTCGGTAGTTCGTGTTCTCGTCTGTTTATTATTATTTAGACATGGGATTCCGCGTGGGAGGCTTGTCTAGGTGATATGAAAAGTATGTCAACATCGATTCGCGCGTTTTATTCTCACAAATTGTGTAATATTTGAGTACTTACTTACATAAAATTTTGCGCATGGTTTAAAATGTGTATTTTAGCTGATGCCAAATATTAATTCAATTTTGTATGAATTAAGATATTACTAACATAATTACTATGTACAATCCTTGATAAAATTATCGTCTTACTTTTAATGAACACTGTATTTTTTATTTAGGTAAATATTTTTTTTTATCGATATGTTTTTGTTGACTGTCTCATCACTAAATAAACTGGCACTGATGTCCTTCATACGGTCCGTCGAGTTAAAGAACGCATTATTATATCAGCTACTGAGATATTATTACATCGTAATAACAGCCAGTGCCAGTAGCTCATTGGCCACAACGCTTTGGTAGTGCTTACTTATGGGTACTTATGTTATGGGTGACCATTCCAACCACTTTATTGACATTTATCATAAGCAGTACTGTGCTTCGGAAAGCACGTTAAAAGTTGGTCTTGGCTCAAATCGTTTGATATACAATGAACAACAACAATCAACTTGAATACAACAAGTTCTAATATGACTGGTGTCATTTGTGACCCCAGAATGCCGGTTAAGCTGAAAGGACTGATTGTGTGTCCATCATTAGGCCTGTCCTTTTATATGGCAGCGTAGCGTGGCACAAGCAGGAGCTGCGTGTCATGGAGATGAATATGCTGCGGTGGATGTGCGGAGTCACGCGGAAGGACCGCGTGAGGAACTCGCGCATCCGCAGTAGCTTTCGTGTCCGTGATATTGCAGACAAACTGCAGGAGAGTCGCCTACGCTGGTACCGGCAAAGCTACGTAGGAAACAAATGTCTGGCCATGCCGCCACCGCCAGGTCCTGGCAAAAGGGGTAGACCCAAGAAATGCTGGTTTGACGTCGTGAGGGCTGACATGCGTGCCAATGATCTCACAACTAGAGACGATCAAGACCGCGCGATGTGCAGGAGTAAATCAAGGAAAGCGGACCCTGGGCTCCAAATCAATGGCTTTAGACGCAACCGGGATTGACTGTATAGATGATGAAGAAGAAGACAACAAGTTCTAATATGGTTCTCACATAGATAAGGGGAGAATTGTAAAAAAATGCTTAAATATTTCCCACCTTTTTGCGATTTCGATGTTGGTCCCATAGAAAAAGTTGATGTAATTTAGCCGTAGAATAACCCCTTAAAGTTTTATTTCACCTTTTCGTTACACCCTGTATTTAGTATGAAATAACAAGTCTTGTCAACTCTCGCTCATACAAAAACAGTACCGATACAGATTAAAAAATATCGGAAAAGTTTGTCGAACAAATCATATGACATTTCTACTCTATGGATATGTGTTCCATGGTTTTTGTACATGACAGTCAAAAATGGACGTTTGTTGTAAAATGTATTTGATATCCATTTAATCTACAATAATGATACTGCAATGAGCAATATCATTATTATACTTATGTAATGGTAGTGTATAATCTACGATAACATATCTAAAGGCCATTTTGTGGGTGGAACCGAAAATACAATTCATTATCAGCTTAACATTTATAACATGAGTTAGTTGTAATTTACTTGTTAAATAAACATAGAAGTCAAACGAATTTTTATTAAAAATAATCTAAATTAGTATTTATTATTATTATTTCATTGATTCAGACAACGCAGGTCCATTTTATTAGTAAGATCTTATAAGCTATATTAGTAACAACAAAAACAAAACAATAAAAACAGAGAGAGCTACAGATGACAGCGGCGGGTCAGCCAGTGTTCCTCTTGACCAGCACCTTGGCAAGATGGCGTGCCTCAGCGAACATCCCTGAGGCACTGCAAAATCGAGGCAGCCCCAACAACATTCTGAAGCCATTGTTATATTGGACACGTAGAGCATTGACGGTTTTCTGCGTGTAGCTAGCCCACAAGCTGCAGGTATAAAATACTTGACAGTAAGCTTTGAAAAGAGTGATTTTCACTGATCGACTACACCTTGCAAACCTGCGCACCAGCATATTACATCTGACCGCCAACGCTCTACGCTCCCTCTCAATATCTTCATGGTCTTTAAGGTCGTCAGTTACTATGTGTCCTAGATATTTAAATTTCGTAGCTCGTTTGAGCTCAACACCGTTTAACTTGATGGTATTTAATAACGTCTGGATTGGTAGTTCGATGTAAAAAATAAACTTTTATATGTAGACGCCGCTTCCAACCGGCCAATCTGGAAGTCAATGGGGGAGGCCTATGTTCAGCAGTGGACGTCCTATGGCTGAAATGATGATGATGATGATGATGTACCTATACTAGCTGACCAAGCGAACTTCGTTCCGCCAATTCGTTTGACAGGTACGAACGGTTTGTATATAAAATAAAATAGTTGTTTTACTACTTTCCTTGCATTTATTTTTATTTTCTGACCTTTTAAACCTTCCCTGAACTTCCACAAATATTTAAAGATCAAAATTAGCCAAATCGGTCCAGCCATTCTCGAGTTTTAGCGAGACAAACGAACAGCAATTCATTTTTATATATGTATATTATCTCGGGTCTGGGTGATGTGGGAACTTCGTTGGTTCTGATTTTTTTAGAACAAATGCTACTTACTTAGTAATGTATGCGATGTGTTCCAAATTTTTTTATTTATATGTATTTAAATATGTACGTACAATAATTCATTAATACATGACGTTCATTGTTAGCCGATTGGGGTACATATTTACAAAGTCTTTCAGTGAGCAACGGCACTGACAACTATTTCTCAAAGCGTTTCGTCGTTTTTGAACCCTTATAACTTGGGTTTGGATTATACCAGAAAACAAAATTTTCGAGATATGATGTGAATAAATTGTGAACTTATAAAGTTTTAATGGCATAGCTCATACATATAGGTACTTTAGATTATTTATATTGATATTTAAAAAACCCCTATTTCGTCACGGACTCACTGATGATCATCAAAATTCATAAGGTACTTCCTGGAAGCTGAAATTTGGTAAATACTAGATGTATGATGATGATGATGATGATGTATACTACTAGATGTACCCAAGCTAGAATGGGCAAGTTTCCTAAAAAAATCTAATTAGTCCGTCAGTTAGATTAACAGAAAATATTGGACACGTGTTTTCTCTTTTCTCATTTAAACAAATACTGGTGAAGATATAGGCCGTTATAGTTCCGCGTAACGTCACGCCTTGCGACACTTGTTAGCAAGGCGTGACGTCACGTGCTCCCATTCCCAAAGTTTGATGCGCTTTATCTTTGTTATTTTTTGTTGATTGACAAATGAAAAATATGGGTCTAAATTTTTTCGATAATCTAACTGACGGACTAAATAGAATAATCTTTTTTGACCCAGGAAACTAGCCTACGCGAACAATTATAAAAACAAATGAAACTTTTACCCCCTAAACCACTAGGGGATGGAAGTTTGTATGAGACTTCCGCAAAATTTGTTGCAGGGTACAGGGTTATTTGTAACACATTAAGAACCTCCTAGGAGCTGACTTAGAAAAAGAAGTGAAATCTTACCAGAAACGATTATTAAATAAATTATTATCTTCTCCAATAGTCGTCGTCGTTCCCAGTCGGGGTAAGTTTGACCATGATCCTAGTATACGGGAAGTCTGGTCATTACATTTAGAGCGATTGCCAATAGTGTTGCCGACATATCGATAGTTTGATTATCGATAGTTTGTCTATCGATAGTTTCAATCTAATGTCAGCTACTCCATCGATGGTATCGATAGTATTGTATATCAAATCTTCAATAGTATAATAAATAAATCCGAACTATTGTCCAAACCAATCGATATTACAGATACTATCGATAGTTTTGCTATTCTGAACATAATATGTGAAGACTACCGATAGTGTCTATTAATAAATAAATATTGGACAACATCACATAAATATGCTCGGATCCTGTTATTGAATAAATATTGTAGGGCTCGACGCCCACTCTTTTTAAGGTGTCCGCTGAAAATCAGCGTCGCGGCACTCTGTGCCTCGGCATGCAGAGCGGGGGCCTATTTGGTACTATGACTGTTAAGAAAATGAAAAACTGTGAATTGTATTCTTTTTCAATTGTGCCAAATAAAACTTATTAAAAAAAAGAAAAAATTCATAAAATATATACGAGTATATAATAAATCACTCTTGTCCTAAGGTAATTACGTAGCTAAAGCACTTGTGTTAGAAATCAGAAACAACGCAGTTACTGTCTGCTTTGCCTGGTCTATTTGTAGGACCTCTCGACAGACATCAGTGTTGCCAACTCCAGACCAGTCCAATTCGCCAGAAATTTGGCACCATGTAGCCTAAATTCACCGTTTTCTATTTTCCTATGAAGTAGCCTAAAATCGCCTAATTTAAAGTTAAATAGCCTAAAATGCTATTTTTTTTTATGCAGTTACCTTCTTTTGACAATTCCAACTAACATAAAACGAACGAAATCAACTAAAGCATTTACTTTTAAATTTTTGAAATGGTGCGTCCACCTTTAGTTTGTAAATACTATCAAAATCTTCTTTATTGTGTGCACATGGAACCAACGCAATGATTTATCATAAAAACATACGCTTTATTGAGTACCTACACCACGAAATTATGACAGCTTAAGTACTTCAAAATGGTGTCGCCCCTTTATTTTCTCAAAGTAGCCTAAACGGCGACCAGTCGCCGATCTCAATTTTTGGCCGCCCCGACACCCTTCGATATAGCCTAAAAGGCGAAAATTCGCCTAAGTTGGCAGCACTGGCAGTCATCAGAGATACTACTGATAGTACAGATAACAGCTCGTCAACCTACCACAAAATGTAAATTTTTCTCAATTAAAATTGATCTTAACATGTCGGACTCAACCCACGGGCAATGGCTGTGCAACCAATAAACAACAAACCCTATGTAATTTACTACGGTTTATTTACTTTTTATAAAAAAGTTTTAAAATTTTTGGGAATGTGCATTTCTTCGTCTTAATAAACTAATAAAAGCATTTTTTAAGTTGAATATCGGTTCAATAATGTCATAGTATCGACACTATCGACACTTCGATACCGACAACACTGTTTGCCATCTGACCTCCGCAGTCCTTCGACAGGAACCAGACCACTTTTAGTTCATGACATGCGTGTCTATTACCTAATAAATCCATTTTTAGGGTTCCGTACTCAAAGGGTAAAAACGGGACCTTATCACTAAGACTGCCCGTCTGTCTGTCTAACACCAGGCTATATCTCATGAACCGTGATAGCTAGACAGTTGGAATTTTCACAAATGATGTATTTCTGTTGCCGCTATAACAACAAATACTAAACTAAGAGTAAAAAAAAAAATTCCCATATAACAAACGTAATTCTTTTGCCTTATTACCAGTGATCGGAATAGGTAGATTGATTTGGGGTTAATGATCTCAAACATTGATGTTAATATGGACATGCCTCCCGGATTTTGGAATTTCTTTGTATCAGTTTTAAAAAAAAGACATCCATATTACGCTAGCACTACCAAAGTACATCAAATCAATCTACCTATTCCGATCACTGCTTATTATGCTCGATACAACGAGTACATACCCTATATATGTATGTACCCTATATATATATATATATATATATATATGAGCAGCAATACAAACCATTTTTCTCCGAAACTAGTAAGTGATTTTTTACTTACATTTAGTATGAAATGACAACTCCTGTCAACGCTCGCCCATACAAAAACAGCACAGATACGATGTTGATTTCTTATTTTTATTTGCCACCCACCCACAATTCTGTCTTTATTTTTTACCTCATCCAACCGTGTTATTGTTTGTTTAGATTTTGTGTCGTCATTATAATTTGTGCAGCTGTCATTTGTTTTGGTACGATAAGTCCGCTTAGTTTTTCATTTAATTTTGTAAATCGTTGTAAACTTGTTCATTATTTTATTAACCGTGTAAATACTTTATTAGTACCGTGTAACGTAACCACAGAGCAAATACGTGACATTGGCGGAATCGTGTACGACAAATGTCAAAACGCGGGTTATTGCCATAATCAAAAGAAGAAGAACCACAGATACACATAATTAAAAAATGTCGGATTTTTTTCAAACAAATCATATGACATTTCTCCTCTATACCCTATACAGTGCTCCATGGCTCGATATTAATAACGGCTACAGTTAAACGCCTTGAAATATCCAATGTAGATAATGGTACGGAACGGAACCATTCGTGTACGAGTCCAACTCGCACTAGGCCGGTTTTTCTTTTTCAATTATGTAACACCATTTAGTGGGTTAACCACGTACTTGAAGACGTATCGCACATGATTTATTTATATCTCTGATAAAGTTAGTTTTATAGGTACTTATCGATTGGATTGCTATAGATAAGACAAATCCATAGTAAGACTACCAATTATAGCGGGTGTAAAAAAAGCTTAACGAAGCCGAATAAGCACATATTCTACCTATTATTACGATACATTTTTTTCTTCTACATCATTCCTGGGAAATGATATGTTACTGACAGTAGCGTAGCGTGGCTTAGAGTGGGACCAGCCTGCCTAGCATGACTACTAAAACACGATATGATATGATATGATATAGCGATATATTGACACCAACTGTAAAAATATGATGGATATAGCCGCCAATTTGAATTTTTTTATCAAAACAGCGATCATAATAAGTAACGTAACCGGCACGGCGATTCAACACGGCGGCTTTAACTATCATATTTTTACAGTTTGTGTCGATATCATATCATATCATATCGTGTTTTAGTGCTCATGCTAGGCAGGCTGTATCAAAATACTAAACACAAAAATGCTTTCATCAAATTAAAATAAATATTTATTGAAAGTTATCGCTTCATCCTAGAAATTGAGCTAGCCAAACAATTCAAATTAAATATACCTACAATTTTCCTTTTTTTCGGCAAATTGATTTATTAAATCATGCACAGCTGAAGACGATTTTAGTTTTTCTAAAATTTCTGCCTCTACAGACAATAGTGACAAGTCTGACAGCCATTCTTGCCCCATCGAAGTCCTTAGGTAATGGGCTAGTTTCCTAAAAAAATCTAATTAGTCCGTCAGTTGTATTAACAGAAAACATTGGACACGTATTTTTTTTTTTCTCAATCCAACAAAAAATGATGAAGATAAAGCCCGTTAAAGTTCCGCGTAACGTCACGCCTTTCGACACTTTTCAGCAAGGAGTGACGTCACTCCCAAACTTTGATGCGCTTTATCTTCGTCTAATTTTGTTTGATTGACAAAAGACAAAATATGAGTCCAATATTTTTTGATATTCTAACTGACGGACTAAATAGAATAATAGTTTTTTGACCCAGGAAACTAGCCTATTATGCTACCCTTATAAAAAGCCACAGCGAACAGCTCCGGGACGTTATTTGTATACAAAGACTAGGTCGTCAGTCCACCGGCCAGCTTAAGATGACATTATTACAAAACAGCGATCAGAGTTTAGTTTTATCTAAGTGACTGTACGATAAGGCATCGAACCTAATTGGCATAGGTACTCAAGTTGCAAGTAACCTTTAATAGCGTTATTCTTGTGTACACCTATGAAAAATACGTTAATCATTACAAAAATAATTACAAACAACAAATAATCTTCTTCTTCTTCTTCTTCATCTACACGGTCAAGCCCGGTTGCGTCCAAAGCCATCGCTTTGGAGCCCAGGGTCCGCTTTCCTTGATTTACTCCTCCACTTCGCGTGGTCTTGAGCTTCTCTAGTTGTGAGATCATTGGCACGCATGTCAGCCCTCACGACGTCAAGCCAGCATTTCTTGGGTCTACCCCTTTTGCCAGGACCTAGCGGTGGCGGCATGGCCAGACATTTGTTTCCTACGTAGTTTGCCGGTTTCCGCAAAACATGGCCGTACCAGCGTAGGCGACTCTCCTGCAGTTTGTCTGCAATATCACAGACACGAACAACAAATACTCTTTGACAAAATGTCGTAAATTATATACCTTCTTTGTTCAGAATATCAGGGTGAACATGTAGGTAATATTTACTTTTATTTTCATAAACAAATTGATATTCTGAACAAAGTATATAATTTACGACATTTTGTCAAAGAGTATTTGTTGTTTGTAATTATTTTCTCTTTCCACTAACGCATGTTTCATAGGTGTACACCAAAATAACGTTATCTAAGGTTTCTTGCAACTTGAGGTATGCCAGGCTCCATACAAAAAAGTTTGAAGTCTTTTGTAAATTATACAGGCTGGCCTATTAAGAGCGTGCTAAACTACGAGTAAAACAGAAGATAATAGCATAGAAAAATAATTAAATTAAAATTCATTTATTTCAGACAAACAGCATTCATAATTACATGATATCAAAACTTAGTGATAAAATAAAATAAAAATCTGCCTCCCTAGCATGAGCACCAAAACACGATATGATATGATATGATATGATATGATATGAAATGATATGATATGATATAGCAATATATCGACACTAACTATAAAAATATGATAAATATAGCCGCCATGTTGAATCGCCGTGGCGGTGACGTCAAATTTTATGATCCCTTTTTCGATAAAAATTTACAATGGCGGCTATCATATTTTTACAGTTGGTGTCGATATATCGCTATATCGTATCGTATCATATCGTGTTGTAATGGTCATGCTAGGGGGGCAGAGCATTATAAAATCTAATATTTTTAAATAATAATTAAAGAAATCCAATAACATGTAAAATAAAAAGCTCAATCGCCTGTGCAAAAATTGTCCTAATGAAAGAGACGCACCATTGACAGGAATATTGAAATTTTCAAAAAAAAAATTATTGCTAAGTAAAACAACTCAAATTCAAATTTGTGCAAAAATTGTGCGACTTTTGTGAAGTGTTATTTCGGACAGGAGATGAAGAATTTTTTTTTCATTTATTTAAGGTAAATCAGCAGCATTCAAAATAAATAAACAGTCATCATGAGATAGTTGTCAAATTTATCGTAAACTAGCTATTGCCCGCGACTTCGTTCGCGTGGTCTTTAGTTTATACAGGGTGTAACGAAAAGGTGAAATAAAACTTGACGGGGTTATTCTACGGCTAAATTACATCAACTTTTTCTATGGGACCAACATCGAAATCGCAAAAAAAAAAAACACTTTCCCTTACTAAAACGCGACCAGCTGGCATCAGTTTGTATGGAAACGTCAATTTTTTTTTGAGATTTCGATGTTGGTCCCATAGAAAAAGTTGATGTATATATATATTTAGCCGTAGAATAACCCCTTAAAGTTTTATTTAACCTTTTTGTTACACACTGTATAGAGATAATACAAAGACCTCTAGTGCCTACAGTTTGTAAGCCATTGTTAGCTATTTTCTGCTCTATCTACGGTTTCACCAAGCTCATTAGAGAAACGACGTCAAAATTAAAAACATTTATTCACCGTCTGAAATCCAATGACGTCATTGCGCCCAAATAAATATTCACTCTGAAATGGGATGACGTCATCGCGTCCAAATAAATATTCAGTCTGTTGCCGATGACGTCACAGTCGGGAAATTTGGCATGCCGTCGCCACGTGGGGGACGTGTAAAGCGATGTTCACATTTGCGTCAAATAAACGTATCTTTTGCGTGCGATTACGTATCTTGTATGCGCGCGTATCACACGTTATTGATAATTCACATCAAAGTAAAGCTGGTTTTTCACTATGGGATAGAATCTATTTATTTATAGTTTATATCTATTGAATAAAGTATTTTCTTAATAAAATATTTATTTCATCATGAGATATAATTTTTTTTTAGCTTACTGTATTTTT
The DNA here is from genome assembly GCA_963576865.1 of Anania hortulata. Lineage (NCBI taxonomy): Eukaryota > Metazoa > Arthropoda > Insecta > Lepidoptera > Crambidae > Anania > Anania hortulata. Next base: position 2,395,852 of record OY756415.1, on the reverse strand, counting down.
TAATGAAAGTATTTACACTGAGATCTTATATAATATTTAATACCTCTCGAAATAAAATATATCTCAGATTAAAATAATTTTATTATATCCCATCGTAAAAAGCTAGGCTGGCTTTTTGCCAGTGAATTGAATACTTTATTGTTAAATCTAAATTTCTTATAAATAAATATGTGTCAGATCAGACAACACACTAATAATTGTCAAAGTGTCGACGTCCCTAGAAAAAATAATTATCCTGCCAGACTATCAATAATTTGATATATATGCTGCTGTATAGCACATACCCTATAGAGCAGCAATACAAACCGTCTTTCTCCGAAACTAGATAGTGATTTTTCACTTAAATTTAGTATGAAATGACAACTCCTCGCCACCCTTGCCCATACAAAAACAGTACTACAGTTATTTTATTTATAGATCACCGTCATCATCATTTTCAGCCACAGGACGTCCATTGCTGAACATAGGCATTCCCCAATACTACTACTGTATCGATACGATATGGAAAATCAATCGTGAATTCGTGATACGCGTTGATACAAACAAAGGGCACACAATATAGACCCTCGTGATACGCGTCGATACGAAAAAATTACACTATGTAGACGCACCCTAACATGCGTTATTTCCGCGCTCAAATAAAGACTAGTGGATTGTGTTTGTTGATAATTACTGTAACTGTTTGGGACGGCCTTGTTTTTTGCAAGGTCCTTTGATGATGATTATCGTGTTTGTTTTTGGTGTCCTATCTTTTTCACTTGTCACTGTCAAGGCTTGAAAAAACTAACTCAAATATTATTAAATATCGCGGAACATTGAAGAGCTCCAAAATTAATTTTGATTACAGAAAATAAAAATGCTGGCTCGTTCCTCGCATAAAGGCTTAGTTTAGCCATTCAAAGCAAGACTATTGCTTATTTTAGGTACCAACTTTATAATAATTAGATAAAACTAAATTACTTAAGTTTCATGTATATTTATGCTAAGTTTTTATAGAGAAATAAATGTATCTTTATCTTTATCTTATTCTGCGTGGAAACGCTGCTAGCATTCTCGCCTCTTTGCCCCATGGACACGTTTATATTTCTTAATAGTTTTTAGTTTTAGGTTAATTTATTTTTGTGTTATTAGAATTTTAATTTTAATTGAATTTAACTTTTATATAGGGAAAAAATAGTTGGTTCGGGTACAGTCCATGGAGTTCTTTGTTCTCTGGATTCCACTTTGTTGACATTATTTAGAACACTGCACAGCGTGAAGTTGCCATACATCTTCATGCCTGTGACAATTGCCTCCTCGCAATCCTTTCGCGAAAGGTCAAGGACCTCGTAAGTAGTTAATATTCAAAATGAACTCCATTCACTCGTTCATGAACCGTTACTCATTTGTTTTCGTAACTGGCGACACAAATATTTTGCAGGTATGCACCATGTATGAGCGACAGTGATTTGTTTTTATCAATTCAAATTTATTTTATTTTATTACGGTGACCCAGTCTGTCATGACAATGTGTCATGAGGTACAATAAAAACCGGCTAAGTGCGAGTTGGACTCGCAAACCAAAGGATCCGATATTAAACCACAAATATATTTTAATACTTTAGTCTTGCCATAATCAAGATCAAGAAAAAACACGTTTCTTATATCATATCACATTTATTTGTTCATCTCTTGTTTCAGATCTACAGAAATCAATGAGAGCGAAGAAGAACCAAGTGAGCTAAATATAATTGAAGACAACAATTTGGAGTTAGTCGAAACAGAAGACACATTTAATCTTCACAACGATATCGACGTCAACGATGCAGTCGAAGAAGTTGATGGCAACGCAGTTGAAGATGTTGATGTCAACACAGTTGATGTTGAAAATGAGAACACAGAGCTTTATAGAAGCAAACGGCAGGCGGAGAACGAAACCGAAACAACTGAACCGCCCGAAGTGATCCCAGAAGCGAACAATTCCGCGGTTGAGAACAGTCTTGGACCTAGAAGAGTAGATGTGGCTTACACCGGACCTGTCAGGTTAATGGGTCTGAGAGTAGACGAAGCGGATAAAGAGCCGAAAGTGGTACACGAGATGATCCCAAGCGTGTTAAGAGAAACGAAATTCAAACTCAGACTTTTCGGGGAAGGTTTCGCCAATAGCACTGAGATAGCGTTCACGCATCACCCCGAACCGTATGGAACGAAATGCCACTTTCTTTTGGATGGGATTTACAAGGTAAAATAATTAATATACTTATCCATACTAATATCTCTTGAAGGTTGTCTGGAAGAGATCGCTTTTAGCGATGAGACAGCCTAAATTGTACTACTCTAAATTTTTTTTCCTCTGTACTCTCTGTTTTGTGTGGTGTGCAATAAAGAGTATCTATCTATCTCATAAATGCGAAAGTAACTGTCTGTCTATAACGCTTTCACGCCTAAGCTACTGAACCGATTTTGATGAAATTTGGTACAGAGATAGACTAGAGCTTGAGAAAGGACATAGGCTACTATTTTAATTCTATCTCCTAAGCTACTAAATAAGGTGGGACCAAACCTTATTTCATGTGAGCGAAGTCGCGGGCACAAAATATTGATTACTTACTCCGAGACCACGACAATTGGGATGTTGACATCATTCATAAATAATTCCGGGATACTTCTTTTTATAAATAACACCTTATTTAATAAATTTGTTCAGTCATAATTTTAAATTGTTTCTTGAAATAGATTTTTAATTGCTATAAAACTAATAAATAGATAGTCAGTTGAGTTTGGTAAACAGTGACGTCACTGTCCGCTATTGCCATACAAATTCTAAGGAAGAGGTACGTTTTGACAGCTCATAAAAAGTATGTCAATTGATTGGTAGTGTCAACTTCCCTATTTGCGAATAGCTTTTGATTTTTCATTCGTTCAGTAATACAGTCTTCGCCTGCTCACTCATTCGTTCAATGGTTTAATTTATTTGTTACAGGTTGACACGGCTGACTTCGACTCTGCTATGCTCGATATCAGTGCCCCACCTCCATTAGAAGATTACAGATTTTACATCTGCGCTAGAAATTCGCCGAACGACGAATTCGTTCACCAAGGAAATGAAAAATGGAAAATTTTGGCCACACACAACAAACTTCTACCCCTCTGGGCATCACTAGTTCTGATTGTTATACTGTTGATGCTGGCCTCCCTATTTTCTGGCTTGAACCTTGGTCTGATGGCCTTAGACCGCACAGAGTTGAAAATCATTGCTAACACAGGTTCAGAGAAAGAAAGAAAGTATGCCAGAGCCATTATGCCAGTGCGATCTCATGGAAACTATCTCCTATGTACAATTCTGCTCAGTAACGTTGCTGTCAACAGTACCTTCACAGTTATTTTGGACGATTTGACGTCAGGGCTTGTAGCTGTCATTGGTTCTACCCTGGCCATCGTGTTTATTGCTGAGATTACGCCGCAGGCTATCTGTGCTAGACATGGCCTATTCATTGGTGCTAAGAGTATTTGGATTATGAAGGTTAGTGTATAGACCACAATATTTAGATGCATGACAATTTAATGGGTATGACATATGGACTTCAGTCTCCTCTTGAAATAGCTTGACCTTGCCCATAGGTTCCCATGCTTCCGGTATCGCATTCGTCGACTCTTTGCTTCTTGTTCCGAATAGAGCATACATCGATTTCAGCTTACTGGAACTCGAGTGCTGTAGGTGAATATAAACTCGGATCAAATTTGAAAACACTAATATTATGGCCAATTTCGGAATGGTTTTCATATAAGTAGGGGTCTACTGACGGTTTGACGGATGTGGACGGAAGGATCTTCCAATAGCAGTGTGCGTTTAATGTCAAGGAAAGCAGAGTGGAGCAATGTCGAGCAATGTCATAAGGTGTCTGACATCCGTTTAGCAAGAGCTTAATTGTTGTACTCCCTAGTACCTTTTAGTAATAAAATATTAGATTTTAATGGCCTAGCTAGTCTAAGAAAGTCTGACATCCAGCCTGCCTAGCATGACCACTAAAACGCGATATGATATAATATGATATAGCGATATATCGACAGCAACTGTAAAAATATGATAGATAAAGCCGCAATTTTAATTTTTTATCGAAACAGCGATCATAATATTTGACGTCACCGGCACGGCGATTCAACATGGCGGCTATATCTATCATATTTTTACAGTTTGTGTCATTATATCGCTATATCATATCATATCATATCGTGTTTTGGTGCTCATGCTAGGGAGGCTGATGATGGAGTCAAGAGGTGGAACTCTTTGAAGTCCTCTAGTAAACCCTTCATCTTTGGGCTCATTTGGATCGTTTTGACGAATCCAATTTAAATAAAAGTGTGTTATAGTCTTTTAAACTATGACTTCAATGGGCTAGTTTCCTAAAAAAAACTAATTAGTCCGTCAGTTGGATTAACAGAAAATATTGGACGCGTATTTTTTCTTTTCTCAATCAAACAAAAAAATATGAAGATATAGCCCGTTAAAGTTCCGCGTAACGTCACGCGTTGCGACACTTTTTAGTAAGACGTGACGCCACGAGCTCACTTTGATGCGCTTTATCCTTGTATTTTTTTGTTAGATTGACAAAAGACAAAATATGGGTTCAATATTTTTTGATAATCTAACTGACGGACTGAATAGAATAATCTTTTTTTGACCCAGAACACTTTTATGTCTAGATCGTGATGGGGATATGTGCGCCCCTCGCATGGCCCACGAGCAAGCTGCTTGACTATTTCCTTGGAGAGGAGATCGGCACACACTACAACAGGGAGAGACTAAAGGAGTTGGTCAAGGTATGCCGCTTTTCCCCTTAGGGCTGTTACAGACGGTCTGCGACCAGCTTCATCTTGTCGGTGTATTTGTGTGGTTGGCTTATGCAATGAAACTTAGAGTTGGGGTGCAGTTTTTTGCACGGTTGCGGTTTTAGTTTTGCCTCGTGTGCAGTTCGGGGCGAAAGTCGAGTCGCTAGTCGCTACAAACTTACTAATTAACGTAAATAAAGTATTCTCTTAAACTTAGTAAAAACAATTTTATTATTGTTAAAAATAGATAAATAATAATTGTTTGTCTATTTTTCGACGAATTGTTATCTACGAACTTTTTGTCAATTTTACGTCTTATAATTTACTAGATAATTACGGAAATAGTTGTCACTTTTTTAAAATAGGTCTTAAATTATTAATAAGTGTTCCATTAGACCGAAAAAAAAATGGTTGTACTTTTTTAAGACTTAGAAAACTACAAAACTTTTATTTTAAAATAATCTTTTCATAAACAGACGAAAACGCTGTCAGCCATTTTGGTCTATAGATTATCTGTGCCATGACGTAGTCCCTCTAGTAAACAAACAAACAACTTAGACGTCTTTACGAATAAAACCTCTCTGAATTAAACAAACATGATTTCTAATAGTTTACACTAAAAATATAGTAATTATCATTACCTGTATCGTTCGAGAATGCAAAAATACATCAAAGACTCGAATGACATTTGATCGTTTACAATAAGAGTGACGTCACTCACGTCGCGATCACGGCGGATAGCGTTTTCAGAGTTTCAAATTATAGATTAAAACATATATTTTTAAATTTGATTTTTACAGCCATCTTCTTCTTTTAAGTATTGAAATCGATATATTTAGGTTCCTAATGTCGAATACTATTTGTAATAATTCTTTGTTTAATTAATTTTGACATGAGTCAACTAGCCTATTAGGCCTTAGTGTGCCGACTGCAAGCGAACTGCACTTATCAGTTACCAATTTTATTGCACATATGGAAACTGGGCTCCGAATGATTTACAGAATTACCCTTGAACGATACATAGAAATCACTGTTCATCGTTCATCGATACAATTTTTTTTTTACCGACAGCTTGGTTCGCTGAAAGAAATCATTCTTTCGGCGAACTGAACGAAATAAACCGATACAAATATATTTTTTTTTACCGACAGCTCGGTTCGCCGAAAGAAATCATTCTTTCGGCGAACCGAACGAAATAAACCGAGCTGTCGGTAAAAAAAATATATTTGTATCGATGAACGATGAACAGTGATTTCTATGTACAAATCTATCGTTCAAGGGTAATTCTGTAAATCATTGAGGGCTCATGGAAACTACACAAAAACGGCTTCCAGACTGCAATTTTGCAGAGACAGACCGAATGCGGAGTCCGTCTGTTGTGGCCTTTATTCTCTGTTCTATTAATAAGAAGAGCACATTCCCTATAGAGCAGTAGACTCTATGCACATGGAGCAACTTCAGTTGACGCACCTGGCAATTTTTTTTTAATGACTTCAAAAAATGAGGAGGTTCTCAAATTGAGTTTATATTTATTTTAATGTATGTTATGCGATTATTCCGCCACTTATCGATTTTGATGATGAAATTAAAATTGATTTAGCACTTTATGAGAAAATCAACAAATATGTATATATATATCAAATAATTTTTTGGCTTGTGGTTCTTGTTCTCAATCTATGTTACTAAATTCGATAAATGTCAACCGATTTTGATGATTTTTTTTTTATTGAATCTCATATACTAAAGACACCTTATTGTGTGTGTTCCGTGTTCAGCAGTTAATTTTTGTTTGCACTCTTATGATTTATTTTGATTAGGATTTATCACAAAAAAATGATGAAATAAGTACATTTTATTTTAAAAAAACAACTTTAAACCGAGTCAGCCGATGAGAGTTTGAATGTTTTCCTTTGCACCGACTTCAAAAGTAACTGATTAGGTAACTATGTTAATTTTTTTAAGGTCTTTAGTTTTTTGAAGTTGGTTTAAGCAACAGTTGCGATTGCCAACTACTAGCAAGTAAGCGACTAATGTTGCTTAGTCTGCATAGTTAATCAAAATCATATGAACATTAAAAAAATAGCTTGTTGCAAGTTGCCAATTGCCGCAACAAGAAATTAAAAGTTCAATCCGTGTGCATAGCGCCTAATATGGGCCATTAAACATATCAGTGTTTAACTTATAATTAGTTAAAGGTCGAGTCCTGTCAACTCTCGCCCATATTAAAACAGAACAGTCACAGATTAAATAATTGCGTTATTTTGTGGAACGAAATAAATGACATTTCTACTCTATAGGGTATGTGCTCAATTCATGTCATGTCACGCAACACTACTTGTATCCACAGTGTAAAAAGCATGCAGTTGTTTAACGAAGATGCGCAGTAAGTGTTTATATCAAATAATCTTGTATTTCTGACTTAACTGACTAGTCGATTGGCGTACGCCTCTTACGTAAAGAGACCCGCATTCAATTCCCGGTTTGGGTAAGTTGGGAGATCTAATATTTCTAATTTGGCTAGGGTCTTAGTGTGCTTGGAGATAAAAACAGTAAAAATCCGAGTCAATGGGAAACCACACTGCACATTTATCTCGATAGATGTCGCAGTCAGTCTTGCCTGTAGTGATTATTTGACCACTGGTTCTGTCGTGGATCAGTGACAGTTCTCAAGACCCTATCAATGGCAGACGGTTATGCGAAGTTGTCAAACTTGCGTCAAACACATTACAATAATAAGTAAATAAACATAATAATTTGATCTCTATTTAAAACAATGCCTTTGTGTATAAGTTGAAATCACTAGCGAATACATTTTGGGTTTACTTAACGAGAAAAAAAGACATTGACTTGACATTTACTGAACATTGCTTATTTACAATGTTTGACAAGTCTAAGTTTTTTATTTAAGATATCTAAATTTATGTATGAAGTAAATATAATCGTTAGTGCACTGTATGATTTTTATACTGTGGTCTTGTTGTCCTCCTGTTTAAAAAATGCTAATACCCTCTTAAAAGTTGATTCTGATGCTTCATTACAACCGATCTGTATTATGATTACCAATATCCAAAATAAATCTGCGTTCTCATATAAAATATCGTATTTATCGTAAAAACGATAAAAGTATGTATGGAGAATTGGAGAATAATGTTTTCTTAGTAATTTGGTATTGGTATAAAGGCAAAGACAAAGCGCTAGGAAGATAATATTCGGAGGTCTCGCCTTAAGGAGAACGTGACTTCGTTAATTGGGACTCCAGAACGTTGTACAAAATATCACTTGCTTGGCGAAATCTTTTGTAGTTATGTGTAACCAATATGAAAGGGCGTTACTGACTGCGACACAGTCATTGATTGATGTAGTTTATAACGTTACTATCTATTTGTAACATGTTTTTTTAATTCAATAATGAAAATATTAATTTGTTAGTATTTTTGAACATCAAAATGAGCTTCTAAAGGTGCCACCACATTAGAGGCCTGAATACGCGCTACATTACGCGCGGCAGACATTATAAACAATATCTTGAAGTGACCGCCACTCTAGAGCGACTTGAGTTGCTGCAAGCTTTTTTGAAGGCGCATTAAAGAGGGTGTTAGCACTAGAAACTATTGTATAGACTTCCTTTCTTTTCTGCTACTCATCTCATCTCTATGGCCATTCATAAATTACGTCACAGTCCATTACACGTCACGGGGGGAGGGGTTCGACGAAGTGTGACATTGTGTGACAATTGTGGTTGCCAAAAAATCTTGAAATTCGTGTTCGTGTGACGTAAAATATTGATGGCCCCTATTTTGTACCAATCGCATCTGTATTTCTTTACTGCAATTGCTTTGTCGTTATGTGCATGGTATAGTCAACGGCTGAGCTTGCTTCTCAATTGAAATTGTACTTTAATTTTATGAGTTAAAGTTTACAATGGTTTGAAGGATTTTTGCTAAAGCATGCTTTTCCTCACACAACATCCACTCAGGCATTTACTTCACTATATTTGTTTTCACGACTTACGACGTGAAGGTTCATTCACTTGGTACTTATGCATGTTTGATCATTTAATTTTGTTCATTCATTCAATCAAAAAAAAAGTCCAAGTGGTATTAGACCAAAATGTACAGATCGGTTATTTTTTTCTCGATTTCACAATGAGAGGAATATTGAGAAAATAATTGAGACTAATGTCTATTAGTAAATGTGATTTATATTCATAGAAATAACAACTTGGAAAAGGATGTCTCGTTGAAACTAACCACCTGTATTCTAAGCCTTATTTTTTTAACTAGGATACTACATTATGTTAACAATTATCTATAATTGACGACGTCAAGATATAATATAATGCTGAAAACACTCATTACATACTCCAACATAAAAGCATGACAAATAACTTTCACTGACTCATTCACTCCATTAACCAGTTAACGAAACTCATACTATAGTAAAGCATTGACCGACTCATTCCTTCCTTCACATGGAAACAAACCATCTGACATTCAAATCAAGCGAATTTCCGATCACCAGTTTTTAAGTGTCACTAACCAATCCGTTCATTCATTCAGTTTCAGGTAACCGACAACGCAGATGCATAGTCAATAGACAAGTATATTTTCACTCATTCATTCAAAATTTAAACTAACTAATTCACTCAGTCGTTCATTCGTTCGCCAGGTTACAAACCACGTGAACGACCTGGATAAGGAAGAAGTGAACATCATCTCGGGAGCGCTGGACCTTCGTAAGAAGACTGTTAGGGATGTGATGACGAAGCTGAAGGATTGCTTCATGTTGCCTATGAACAGTGTTCTCGATTTCGAGACTATGAGCGAGATCGTCAAGTCTGGTGAGTTATTTTAAGGCACAGGCAGACTAATAGCAGCGCAGCAGCAGCGCGATTACTGCGTATGTTGACAACATATGAACAACTGAAACAGTCGTTAAAAAAACGTGTTTGGTTTAATTGCTTATAAATTGTTAGAGGATTGTCCCAAGTAGATAGTCATTTTAATTTATTAAGTTTATACGGCAGAAAGGTTCTAGAATGGGCCACTTACCAGCAAGCGCAGCGTAAGATGTCTACCTACAAGCTGGACCTGGTAAAGGTACAAAGGTACAGATAGCCGCTGAATGTAGGCTACTTCCAACCGGCCAATCTGAAAGCCACTGAGGAAGGCCTATGTTCGTCCTGTGGCTGAAATTATGATGATGATGATGATAAGTTAGAAAAAACAAAATATTTTCGTAAGGCCTGCTGTACCGCGTGAATGATCTTATGATGTCATCTACATATAAGTCAGTCGCCATCTAACACTTCGTACCTTTTTCCCAGGCTACTCCCGCATCCCAGTGTACGATGGGAACCGCGGCAACATCGTCACAGTTCTCTTCATCAAGGACCTGGCGTTCGTGGACCCGGACGACAACACGCCGCTGCGCACGCTGTGCCAGTACTACCAAAACCCATGCAACTTCGTCTTCGAGGATGTCACACTGGATGTCATGTTGAAACAGTTTAAAGAAGGTTAGTGATTAAGGTCCAAACGTACCTATAGCGATGCACATAGCGCGACGCGTCGCGGTGTTGCAAGTAAATTTGGAGGTAACAGTTGCCCGCTGCGTCTCTCAATTGCATTTTGCCCTACACTCGTATAAAATACAGAGCTAGATAGATACTCTTTATTGCACAAAATACAAGTAAATTACACATGATTTTTTACAGATACGTAAAATTTTGGCGGTCTTATGATAGCGATCTCTTCTAGACAACCTTCAGACTATATTAATTAAAAACTAGCTTTTTTCCGTGGCTTCGCTCGCGTTGTGTAGATAAATAATAGGAACAACATTGAACCTAAAACTTTATACAATTACAATAATAAATAGAATTAAACACAGAAGATGTAAGAACTTCTGACATCATAAGCAGCTATACAAGTTGAAGCGCGAGACAAAACACATTTTTTAATATTATGTGCTCAGCGCAATCTATCGAGTTGTTACAGTACTAAACGTAAAATGCACTTCAGAAAGATGTTACGACAATTTAGAAATGACCTTAACTGTGTGCACGGACAGCGCCGAATCAGCTGAATGTAAACATTATAAGAATGCCTAAGATAACTAAGTAATTGTTTTTTGTTTCGGGATATAAGATTTTTTCAGGATACAAGGTCCTTTTTCTTTACTTCTGGCAATAGCAGCAATTTATTTATGTCAGTAAGCCGAGTTTTTATGCCGGACGATCGTATATAAGTATTCTTTCTATCCCTCAAGAGCAGTACGTTTTTTTCTGAAGGAAACCCTATGTCCCTTAATGCACCCTTGACAATGTGTATGCAAAATTTCATGATGATCGGTGTAGGTAAGACGTAAGAGTGTTACAAACAAGCTCACTTTTTTTATTTTTAGTATTAGTTTAGACTAATTCGGATGAATATTTTATCTGACACATTAACATACAATATATTTTTCTGCGCCGTATCGTGCAGCGCAGCGCCAGTGTGGTTTGAACTTTATTTAGGTGCGTTGGCTTTAGTTACGGATACCAGTCGATAAAAATTCGATCAATCGATGATTGATCCAATACAGATGGCTTTTACAATGGGCTCTTCGTTTCACTATCTTTTATAAATCCGACTTCAACAAAAAGAGCAATATTTACTAAAAAGACGAGCGGCGTCAAAAATGTATTAAACCAGTAATGTGCCGATTCGATTATTTGTACAATCGAATAAACGATTAAATAATCGATCTTTTACAGATTGATGTTCTCTCAAAATATCTTAGATCAACAAAGATATCTAAGCTATAAGCACGTTTTTAGCACAACGTCAACGACACAACCCGAAAAAAGCATAACATATTTATTTTTTGAGGTCACTGGTTATTGTGTTCTTTTTTAATTAAGTATTTTTGAATATCTTCAAATTTATGCATCGATTTTATGTTTTCTTTTATTAAAATATACTCCAGATACCACACCGGCCTCAAAGTAATGGGGCGTTCAAGTTACGTCACAGTTTTTGAAGGTTTTTGACCCTCCCTCCCCTCTATGTAACGCGCGATAACGTTTCTCTGTACCACCCCCCCAAAATTATGTTGCGCAAAATACCTAGTTCCCAGTAAAAATGACGTACAATCCAATCTAAAAACGAAAAAGGTTCCCAACTTAAGAATTTTAATGCATATTTTTTTTAATAAAAAAAAATTACGTAAAGTGTTGTTCCCGCCCTTGTAACACATCGTAACGATTTAAAAGACCCCCCTCCCCCCCAAATTGCGTTACGTAATAATTGAACGCCCCCTAAGGAACTAGCCTCCCTGTATAAGGAAATTGCCTTGAGACAACATTATCTCAAAATTATTATTCTACATTGTATGTTATTATTTATTGTAAATATTCAAGAATACAGGAAAGCGCCAAGGTGGGCCGCTCACCTTGTTACATAAAGTATTTTTAATGTAAGAAGAACGCATTTAGCTACAGTTAAGTAGGTCATCTTTATTTCTAAAAAAATGTAGTTTTGAAATACATTTTCCAGTAGTCTGAATTTCTGTCGCCTGGAATTTGAACTAGTTATAAATACCTAACTATCGCTTGGATTTTTACGGTTTTCTGTTCAATAGATGTCACACATGTTTAAAATTGACTTTACTTTTTGTCTGTCGGTTAATATAGTTGTAACTGATCCTGATCCTGCCTCTTATTTCCCTGTTTTCCCGTAAATTCTTTTTTTATTCATTAGCTATCGATAACATTTTGCAGAGACAATAGACAAAACCATTAATGTGTATTATATATGATACATCGGAAAGGGAACCTGTTAAGAGCTAATAATAAATCACCTTTCTCCTAATACAAGTTGAATTATTTAAGCTAATTTTTTATAGAGTAATGAGAGAATTATCTTATTAATTTTTTATTAGTGTATAATATTTCAGGATTTGTTTATTATCTTTGCCTTTAGCAATTTAAGCAAAAATTGGAAACAGTTAATAAGCTTAATAAATTGAAAATTAAATATGTGGGATATCCTGAAAATGTTACCTACTTAAAGCCGGTGACAGATGGCGGCGGACGCGGCTTCGGACTCGTCTTGACATTGTAAGGTCAAACGCTGCCATTGGTCGATCCTTTCGTCAACTTCGCCAGCCCTCCAACAAGACTCCGCCCCTTCCTGTTCCGAAACTGGCGTCCGGCTGCCGTGTGTCACCGGTATAAAGCGTAAAACGGAACGTTTACATAAGGATACATAATCAACACTAAATCGATGAATCGGTGTGGTCATCTTATGAAAACCTATGCGTTGACTCACTGTCAAAGTTCAAAAACTTTTTACGGCACTTTGGCGACATAACATTGCAAAAATTTTTAAAAATCACTTGAATAAAAATCGATTACCTAAACTTTCTTTATATCCTTTCTCGATATCCAAATAATCGATTGGATTTCGTTACGGCGCATCATTATAAGTGTCAACAGTTAACTGTCACAGAACTCATGTTAAGTTGAAAATACTATAGTTACGGTTATTATTAGGTATTTTGTGTTAATTTGATAAGCACAAAAATTCTGACATTACAACAGCAGCGTGGGTGGCTAAATTTTGGTAATCTCTAAAAGCGCTACTACTTCTATAATACAGGGTTACATTGCAAAGGGGTGCCAAATCATTAGGAGTGACTCAGAATCAGTAACTTAATCGAACTATGCAAAGAACAATAAGTTTTTTGTCACATTGAATTATTCCTATCCGCTGTTAAAAATCGTAAGCGTAGATAAATTTACTCATTCATAAAAAAAATGCACCGTATGTGCACTGCGTAAGGTCCTTGTTGGCTCGCCGTGCCTACGCCTCTAATGGTTGACCGCGCGGCTTTCATAATCTCTCTATTGACTTTATTTTCGGATATTTTAGAGTATTTCGTAACATACGATTATTAAAAATAATAAAGATTAAGACCCTTCTTTATATTGTTCCCTAGATCTTATTTTCTAAATTTGGCACCCCTTTGCAATGTAACCCTGTATAAGACTAATGTATGAATATTATTGAATAATATTTTAATTTATATACGTATAAATGTGTTCTATTCTAAAATTTTATGCGTTGCAGTAAATACACTAAACAAATTCAGCTGGACTTTCACTCTTTGAGCGCTTGCCAAATTATTCCATATCATACATTATTATGTTTTTATTTTGGCTTACGTTCTGAAAGATGATAACAATGTAGGCGGCTTAGATGCTTCAAGTAAAACAATTACAAATAACGCGTTCAAATATTACGTAACGCAATTTAGGGGGAGGGGGGGGTCTCGTCAAACGGTACGATGCGTTACATGGGAGGGAGGGGGGTTCAAACAACACGTTACGTAACACTATTTATTATTTAAAATAAAAACTAGGGAATTAAAATTCTCAAGTTGCCAAACCTTTTCGTTTATGTTTTTAACGGGGAATCCCCGGATTGTATTGTACTTACGTCATTTTTAGTGGGAACTATTTTGCGCAACATAGTTTTGACTTTTAAGTAGAAATGACTTGACGTTACGTAACGTTAAAGAAGAGGGGGGGAGGGGTACAGAAAAACGTTACCGCGCGTTACATAGGGGGGAGGGAGGGTCAAAAATCTGCAAAAATTGAACGCCCCCTAAGCACCCCTAAGGCCCCCTCATGATGACAAACATGGCTGCACTGTTCGTTATTTTACACAGATTAATTTACTTACAATATCTGAAGACCTCCGTAGCTGGGAGGCGAGCATACCGGACTTGGTGTCTCTATCTCTGAGGTCCCGGGTTTAATTCCCGGTCGGTCAATGTAGAAAAATAACTTTTCTATATTGTCTCGGGTCTGGGTGTTGTGGTACCGTCGTTGTTACTGATTTCTGTAACACAAGTGTCAAAGTGATCAGAGCAATGTATGTGATCTTGTCCAATATTAATATTTAGTAACTTTATTACACAGATTTAATAATTTACAATATCGTTGGATAGGTCGCGTCGTTGAAAAATATTGTGGGTTTGTGAAAACCATTTTTCGATTTAGGGTTCCGTTTGCGTAATATACCTAAGGCATAACAATTAAAACCTAAACGACCTGGTAAAGGTTGCAGGAAGCCGCTGGATGCGGGCCGCTTCCAACCGGACAATCTGGAAGTCACTGGGGGAGGCCTATGTTCAGCGGTGAACGTGCCATAGCCATAGCTGAAATGATAATGATGATGATTCAGCAAACGGATTTTGTTCGAATCATACCAATAAGCATTATTATTTCAAACTTAGTTATTGCCTAGTGGGCTTTCTGGTCTTGACGCCAAGCGCGATGCATTGTAAGCCCGACCACCTGCGGCTATCAATTATAATTTTGATAACGGTGTGCTAACATGTCCTCAATGTATGGGTGCCTTTATAAATAAAGTCGGGTACGTAAGCCATGTTAGGGCACACTAACGACAGCAGCAAAATAGGGAGTAGAAGCGGTCGCCGTAACCGAATACGGTTAGGAGGATTATTATTATTATTGCCTAGTGACATACTGAACTCCACGCGGGCAAAGCCGCGGGCGGAAGCTAGTCTTTTATTAACAAACAGCTTATGAACAACTTTAACTAAACCCAACAACCTGTATAGCGTTTTAAAATTTGTTTACATATCCCTAAAATTCATCAAACGTATCCAGCACGTGCAAGAACTCGTAATTTCGTCTAGTCTGCCATGAATCATGTTAGAATTAGACATTCTACCGTCTGGTGGACTTGGCAGCGGTTCAACTTACGAACTGGCTGCCAGAGGCCGATTAAGGGCGAACGCTCGCGAGCGATAATAGAGATCACGACTGGGTAAAGAAAATTAAATTCCATTTAGTCCGTAGTTAGATTATAAAAAAATGGGCATGTATGTTTTGTTTTGTCAATCAACCAAAAAATGACAAATATAAATCGTGTTAAAGTTCGTGACGTCAGTTCTAAGTAATAATTGTACCTAAATGAGACGTCATGCGACATTTCAAATCAATAAATCTTTGTAATATTTAAAAAAGAAACAATACGTGTTCAATACTTTTTGATAGACAAAGAAAAAACAGTTAGTCGTCAGTCATCCCTATTGCTGTGCGATTATTTTGTCGCCAATTAATTCAGGAGACGTATTTTTTATGCGAAATTAATCTTGAATTCGGACACGGAATCAATTCGTGTATGAAATTACGCGAGCGCCACCATAAGAAAAACGACAAAGTTTTTTTTCTCGGTCTATCAGGTAGATTACAAAAGTATTGGATACGTTTTTTTTTCCCGTAATCAAAATATTACAGAGATATATTCATATGAAATGTCGCATGACATCACGTCTTGGTAAATTTTTACTTAGAAGTGACGTCACAAACCCCCACTCCCGAACTTTGACGCACTTTAACTTTGTCATTTTTTGATTGATTGACAAAAGAAAAAATAGGTGTCCATTTTTTTTAAATAATCTAACTGACGGACTGAATAGAATTGCATTCGCATCTTTTCATTTGCATCTTTACCCAGCCATCATATTATCGACTACGAAAAGTAGTACGTGAGCGATCGCCCTTAATTTGGTAAAAGTTTTATCGCAGATTATACCGTTATGATGCGTGTGCTAGATTTTAATAAACATTTGCCCAAATTTGTGGCTGGATGATGCAATAAATTAAGTGGCTATATAAATAGTATGACCTTGATTACGATTTCATTGTCTATCACGTCACGGGTGTCTGTAATATGAAAGTAAAGTATGCCTATGTCATGTATCATATGATCATTTCATGATGTGACCGATCATTTCATAAAATGGCGGCATTTCATGATATAGAACAGAAATCGCTGCCTACATCATGATGTGGTCTGACCAGATCAATGAATACTCAGCGTTTGACGATATAAACAGCTAAACGCACGAATACTTAATTAATATACAGGGTTATTTGTAAAACATCAACAACCTCCTAGGGGCTGATTCTGGTGCCCAAATACAACAACTTTCTATGGGACCAACATTGAAATAATAAAAAACACTTCTCCATACAAACTAATGTCAGAGGCAGCGGTGGCGGCTCAGTATCCAATATATTATATTTTATACTAATATTATAAATGCGCTCACGTTACTCTTTTGCGCAAAAACTACTAAATGGATTTTAATGAAATTTGGCTTACTGATAGACCATCCTGCCTAGCATGAGCACTAAAAACACGATATGATATGATATAGCGAAATATCGACACCAACTTAAAAATATGATAGATTTAGCCGCCATTTAAAAAAAAATCGAAACAGCGTTCTTAATATGTGACAGTGATTCAACATGGCGACTATATCTATCATATTTTTACAGTTGCTGTCGATATTTCGCTATATCATATCATATCATATCATATTGTGTTTTTAGTGCTCATGCTAGGCAGGCAGGGCCTGGATTACCACTTAGTATTTTTATCTTTAGACTTTAGACTTTTTATCCGGGTAAGGTCAACGCAGACGAAGTCGCTGGCATAAGCTAGTAATATATAAGCTGAAGCGGTACTAAAACTACTTTTTACATAAATATCTACGCCCCAATGGATCATTATGGTTGTCCTCCTAATTTTCGTAAAAAAATTTTTTAACCATTCTTCTAACCAGAAAATTGGTTCTGTTCCCAGGTCACAAAGGCCACATGGCATTCGTGCAGCGCATCGAAGAAGGCGACGGGGACCCGGTGTATGAGACCGTGGGACTGGTGACCCTGGAGGACGTCATCGAGGAGATGATCCAGGCGGAGATCGTTGACGAGTCTGATGTCTTTAGTAAGTAGCCATCTTTTTATTTTATTTTATTTTATTTATTTATGGACAGCTAACAAGATATCCACATCCATTTGCACAAAAACATTCGTGATTTATACATGATTACAGTGTTGCCTTAATTAAAAGCGGCCACGAAACGTATAATTATTTGCGTGGAAGTGACGTCTAAGTAACTCAATTCCAAACTAGTTTTGAGTTCAAGCCAGCAATCCAATATCCCGCCTTCCTGTCTATATCTGAGAATAATCTCGTTACAAATGTAAGGGTGTTAAATATCAGATTGATGCCTGCACACATTAATATAGAAGACAAAAGAAAACATCGCACATTGTAAACTGTGGATAACAATATCGACTAAGGAAACCCCGGCCGCCGTTCACGGCCGGCCCTAACCGGAAAAAACCAAGATGATGATGACGAAGATGATTTTAGATTATGTGGAAAGTTCCCACAGGTCTGTATTTGTAAGTGAATAATCATCATCTTTCGTTTTGTCGTGGTCTACATTCAATAGTCATGCTGTAACTCCTTACCTGTCTTTAACGTCTATTTTCAATCATTTTTAACTGGCTTCAAAAATGCAATCAAGGCCTAAAACATTAACTATCATCATTATCATGTCAGCTCATTGCAGTCCACTGCTGGACGTTAGCCTCCCCCAAAGATCGCCAAAGATCACGATCTCCCGCTTTTCAACATCATCATCATCATCATCATCCATCTACTGCCAGCCTTCTTCCATCTCGTCGGTCCATGGAGTTGGGGTGCATCCTCCACTACGTTTGCCAAAGCGTGGTCTCCACCCGAGAACCAGTTTACTTCTCCTTTCACTGGTTCTGCGACAGATGTGGCCACCCCACTGCCATAGCATTCATCATCATTATCATCATCATTTCAGCACTAGGTCGTCCACTGCTGAACATAGGTTTCCCTATTGACTTTTAGATTGGCCGGCTGGAAGCCATCACATAGCGATCTTCAAATTACACACACTAACTCGAACTAATTATATGAATTTGTTTACAGGTGACAACAGGACGAAGAGGCGTCTTGCCCGACCCGCCAACAAGGTGCAGGACCTGGCTGCCTTCGCCGGCCACCACCATCACCAGCGCGTCCACGTCTCCCCGCAGCTTGTGCTGGCCACCTTCCAGTTCCTCAATACAAGTCAGTATTACCTAGGCATTAGGGTTTATTATAGAGTACGATGAGAAGGTGACTTACGCCCATTTTAGTTTAAATCCACAAATTATTAGTAATTATATTTTTAATGAATATTTAAAAATCAATTCAAATAACACAGTACACTAGGGATTCTTATAAAACGTTATTTTGTAGATTAAAAAAGAACCCAAGATACAACCTTGTGAAACTCCCATCCTTAAGAACTACGGTTTATTTTAGAGTACGATAGAAAGGTGAAGTACGCCCTCTTCAGCTTACTGCAAATCATAGACTTAGAAGTAACTATATTATTAATAATAATACTTTTGTGAAGAAATTTAAAAAAGATTGTAAATAAGTGTTTAAAAAATATAAATTCTGCACACAGCACAACTTTAATTCGCTAGAATTCGTCATACGAGTAAAATGTAATTTTGTAGAATAGAAATGGTCCCAGTATAGAACCCTGTGGAACTTTACAACTAGGGTTTATTTTAGTGTGTGATATAACACACTGACGCCTTTTTAAATTACGTCAAATAATACTGTAATAACATTATTATAATCAGCTTTAAAAACCATTAATGCAGCCAACAGCACAACTGTAATATTAATGGCTTCATAGGTAATTTGTAATAGAAATAGAAATGGACCTAAGATATAACCCTACAGAACTCTTTTTTTAAAATGTATTTGTGATGTGATGTAGTGATTAAAGTAACTTTTGGACTTATGAAATGAAATTGTTTATTTCGGACACATGATATCCATATAAGTTGTTAGTATGACTTAATAGCTATGTTAGTAATTATAATATACATATATTACATGTATATCCTATCCTATCCTTGCACATTGGGTTTTACGTGGATTGCCACCCAATGTGCAAGGATAGGGCCATCAGGTTTGCTAGCAATTACCTTCAGGAGAGTGTTGGTGCTGCCCCGCACTCTGCCCCACACTTAACCTCTGCCAACTAAAATTATCAACACGAAAGTGTGTGTTTGTTACTTTTTCAAGCAAAAACTACCAAATAGATTTTGATGAAATTTGGCATACTGATAGATCATGGCCTGAATTAACACATAGGAAACTTTTATCTGGGTAATGTAAGACGGAGTCGCAGGCAAAAACTAGTAAAAAATAAAGCGAATATTGAAAACCGATTCCGTCCCCAGGCGTAGACCCGTTCCGTCCCGAGCTGATATCAGAGACGGTGCTGCGGCGCCTGCTGAAGCAGGACGTGATCCAGCACATCAAGCTACGCGGTGATGAGGACCGCAAGGACCCCAAGCGATACGTCTTCCAGGAGGGGAAGCCGGTGAGAGATCATTACTGCTTTAATTATAAGTAATTCTATATCAATAACAACGGGTCGCTTCCAACCGGCCAATCTGGAAGTCACTGGGGGAGGCCTATGTTTAGCATACGTCCTATGGCTGAAATGATGATGATCAATAACAAAACTATTTATAGTTTATGACGACCTTCGTAGCCGAGAGCCGAGCATACTGGACTTGGCGTCTCTGAGGTTCCGGGTTCGATTCCCGGTCTGGTCGTTATAGAAAATCAACTTTTGTATATTATCTCGGGTCTGGTTGTTGTTTCTGGTTTCTATAAAACAAGTACTTTAGCTTACTTTAGGATCAGAGCAATGTATGTGATGTTGTCCAATATTTAAAAAACAAATAAAAGCCACCCCGTGTATGATTAATACAAATGGACCCAAAGTAGACCCCTGTGGAACTCCACAGTATTCTGATGCCGTGGCCATAGAAGCTGAGTAGAGTGTCTTGCCAGTCAGTTATCGGATTGCAGCTGACATGGCACTCGGGCACGACGAATAGAAATGGACCCAAAATTGAACCCTGTGGAACCCAATGCCATGGCTATAGAAGCTAAGTGGAGTGTCTTACTAGTCATATATCGGATACCGCCAGGATGAATGGAAATGGAAATGGCCTAAAATACAACCCTGTGGAAATCACGGGCTCATACACAATGTCTGACTGATGAACGCGTCTTAACTTACTTAGTCTAACGTTTGGCCTGCAGGTGGACTACTTCGTCCTGATCCTAGAGGGGCGAGTGGAGGTGACGGTTGGCCGCGAGAACCTCGTGTTCGAGGCTGGCCCATTCACATACTTCGGAGTCCAGGCGCTCACACAGAACATTGGTGTCGGTAAGTTTGATTTTTAAATGGCGACCTCTTCTGCTAGTTGCTGCTAGTTTTTATTGCTTTACATGGATTCCGTGAAGACTACTCTTCCCGTAGAAGCAGGTTTCAAGACGCTATTAGGTCTAAAGCAAGTTGTCCACGAGACCAAGTCACTTGACACTCGATGCGCGTTGAATACAATGATATTTCAATAGTTCCAGATCTTGATCACTTCACCAAACATTAGAACACAAACTACACCAGACTTGCACTCTAAACCTCTTTGAATGATAATTAGAAACTATTAAAATTGATGCTTTTCGTTCGACTACCCCCTACCGAATCTCCCGGTCAGTAGGAAATCTTCAAGAGAACTTTCAATTCTCAATTCAATTCTCAATTATTTATTGCGTTCCATAATGTACAAGATAGTAGATTTTCTGTATCTGTCAACGTCATTTAAAATCACAACTTAACAAAAATTATTAAACCGTGTTAGTAGAAACTTCTAGATGAAAGTAAAGTGGACCTGCGAAGCGCTTCGTTCCCCAGCCTGTCCTGCGCTTTCAGTTCTAAGAGACCCAACATCTCTTTTGCCTCTGTCAGTTAAGTGTTCTAACAGCACCATTATTGTCAGCTGAAGCGCCGGCGCCCTCGACCCTGGGCTCCCTGCAGAACCTGAACATGGACTCCATGCTGCGCCACACCTTCGTGCCGGACTACTCCGTGAGGGCCATCGCTGAGCTCTACTACCTCACCATCAAGAGGTATGACTCAAAACTTAATAATAATTCAGGTTATGTAGCACCACTGATCAAGTAAAAATTAATAAACCGATGTTGATGCAAATAAAATGCGCGTTGTAGATAAATAACAAAAAAAAATAGAGGTTTATTATTCCCGAATTGTAAGAAAATCCAGAAAACTTACATTTTTTAACCAACTTCAAAAGAAATCAGCCAAATCAGTCCATGTCTATGCTTCAAGTAATGGTCCGTCATTATAGCAATCGTTTTATATTTCAAACAGATTTGTTAACGAATTAATTAATATATTCTCCCCAGATCCATGTATTTGGCAGCTAAACGCGCTACCCTAATGGAGAAGGGTGCTCTCAACAAAGGAGGGACCAACGAACAAATTGAGCCGGAAGTGGACAAGGTAATTATTATTATTGACGCCGTTGTCAAAATTCAGAGGTGCTTGTAGCTCGGTGGCGGAGGAGCTTGTAGTTCAGTGGCGGAGGAGCTTGTTGCTCAGTGGCGGAGGTACTTTTTAGCTCAGTGGTGAAGGCTTGTAGCTCAGTGGTGGAGGTGCTTGTAGCTCAGTGGCGGAGGTGCTTGTCGCTCAGTAGCGGAGGAGCTTGTAGCTCAGTGGCAGAGGTACTAGTAGCTTAGTGGCGGAGGTGCTTGTAGCTCTGTGGTGGAGGAGCTTGTATCTCAGTGGTGGAGGAGCTTGTCGCTCAGAAGTGGAGGAGCTTGTAGCTCAGTGGCGGCAGCGCTTTAGTAGTGATTACGAAAGACACCTACGCCGCGGTTGAGATGGGTGACCATTCCAACCATATTTAGTGACATTTATGACAAGCATCTCCGTGCTTCGGAAGGCACGTTAATAGTTGGTCCCGCCTCATATCGCTTGATATTCGTGTAGTCTAGTCAGAGGCCTTAGGGCCTTTTATTCAATCTATATTTTTATGACACTGTTTTTAATTTAAGTAAATCTGTTTTTCAGCTTCTGAGAGAAGGAGACGGCCTAGGAGATATCACAGAGAAGCCATCTCAGGTATGAAATTACATTGTATTATCTTCATTTCAATATTATTTTCATTTACTCACTCCCACAATCAACCGCTCAAACACACATACAAATACACGTACGTGCATACATATACAGGGTTACATAGCAAAGAGGTGCCAAATTTAAAAAATGAGATCTAGAGAACAATATAAAGAAGCGTCTTAATAGTGATTATTTTTAATAATCGTATGTTACGAAAAACAATTACTTTAAAATATTAGAAAAAAAGTCAAGAGAGAGATTACGAAAGCCGCGCGGTCATTCATCAGAGGCGTAGGTACGGCGAGCCAACAAGGACCTTACGTAGTGCACATACGGTGCAATTTTATCATGAATGAGTTAATAGAAGATAGACATAATTAAATGTGAATAAAAAAAAAACGTTCTTTGGATAGTTCGATTAAGTTACTGATTCTGAGCCACTCCTAAAGATTTGGCACCACTTTGCAATGTAACCTAACACAGTATGCACCTAATTGGGCAAATAAATATTTCAATTCTTTCTATTAATTTACATAAAAATACCATAATACCAGCAAGTATAGAAAACAGCTCGTCAATCTACCACAAAACGTCAATTTTTTTCAATTGATGTTGATCTCCACGTGTCGGACTTAAGCCGGTGACAGATGGAGGCGGACGCGGCGGCGGACTCGTCTTGACATTGTAAGGTCAAACGCTGCCATTGGTCGATCCTTGGGCTGGCGGAAGCTGACTAAAGGATAGACCAATGGCAGCGCTTGACCTCACAATGTCAAGACGAGTCCGGAGCCGCGTCTGTCGCAGTTTTTAAAGTAGAAAATCTTTCAATGACCTTTAACTGTTTGGGTAGGTTGACCTACCGTTGACTGTACTAAGCGTTCCAGTAAATAAGCGTACAATAAAAGGCATCATATTTTTTAAATGTAAATTCATGAATTAATTATTTAACCAATGTATTTCTAATTTAATAAATTTCTAATTGTTACGGTATTTAATAATGTTACACGCTTAATCGCAACAGACTTAAGCTGGTGACAAACTGCGGCGGACGCAACTCCGGTCTCGTCTTGACATTGTGAGGTCAAGGACTGCCATTGGTCTATCCTTCAGACAACTTCCGCCAGCCCAAGGATCGACCAATGGCAGCATTTGACCTTACAATGTCAAGACGAGTCCGGAGCCGCGTCCGCCGCCATCTGTCACCGGTATTAACGTTAATTTTAAAATGTATAAAACTGTTTTTATCATCGAATTTTCTACAATTTTCTGATTTTTATTACACGCTGCTATAGAATATGGACGAATCTAAAACAAGATATTAAATGGTTTGTATTTTAGAAACAAATAATAAAAAAGCAATCTTAATTTTAGAACAAAAAATACGTAATTATTATTTTATTTTTCCACAGTTCACACCGAACGCGAACTCCAAAGAAGAGCCAATCAACCCTGAAGAAGAGAAACTACTAAAGAAGTAGAAAAGCAAAAGTTGGCAACACTAATTTACCGTTATGACAAAGTAGCATAGGTTTGCGCAGCATGAACATAACAAATAACAAAACCAACATATCATTACGTAAATACTGTGTGATGATTATAAATAATATTTACACGAAGCACATTATAACAAAATAGTCTTCCACGTTTAAATAAATGTACGGTTTATTGTCACATTGTATTCATTTTAAATGTAAAGTGTTCCAACTTTATCAGCAGTTAATAAACGCATGTTATTTTATATAGTTACTTAAGAATAGTATTTTAATAGTTTTATAGTATTTAATAAAGCATTTGTTGAAATTTTTAACAATTAGATATAACATAGAAGTTTTACGCATTAGTACTTATTTCGTTTTGAATGTGGCAACACAGTTTTACGCGCCAAGGTATGACGTTTGGATAGTGGTGGGCAATTGTGAATTGTGCACTCAATTGAATGTAGTAATCGATTATGAAATATTATGTTGATTTGCTTAAATGTTCGCTATTACTAATCGTTTTGAATATTTGTTTTTATGTTAGTCTTAAAGTTTAAAATAAATTGTACTATGTTTTATTCTTGAAAGCATGGGCTTATATTGTAATCGATTAGCGTTAAGACTAAATAAGACAATCGAATGATTTTATTACGTTTATAATCGTCCACTACTATTTATATCCGATCTTTATTTGAATCGAAAGTTATGTTGAATTATAGTTTTACTAAACTTATCTTTACTCTAAAGATAACCTTATTTTAAAATCAAACTTGAATCAAATGTAGGTTTTATCATTTTGTACTTATTATTTTGTCGACTTTTTCAATTGAATAATTGAAAAGGCACCACTTTTCTACTTACGAACTTGTTTTATTCTACAAAACAATAGTTTAGTTACATTTGTATCCGCTATTTGATTTCCTTTTTTATTTTGAATTTGAATTGTAATCGAATAATAAAATCAAAATTTATGCATTATGTTTTGTTATTTTAATTTTATTAATTTTATCCTACGCATTTTTATACTGCCAATAATAATAGTTCAATGACGTATGCTTGTTTAAGAATAATATTTTAATCACAAATTACGATAACACATTGTGTGCCTTAAAACTCCTAGGTGCTTTATACAACTAATCAAAATAACTATTCATTAAGGTTCTACATAGTATATTAATTACCATACAAAAATAAATTTTAAATCCATATTTTGTTTCCTTACTAGAATATTAACAAATCTGTCTATTAAGCGATCATGTATTGTTATAATAAGTTCAAAAACCTTATGTTTGAGTGTTTCTTGGTTTTATACCACGCAAAAATAAGTTTTATTTAACGTGGCGTCACTCCAATTCGCGTTTACTCTGTCATTAAAAGTTATCGAGTGAAACTTGGAATACACTAAAAGTGTAAATAAAATTTCTGAATATTACAAAAAAAATAGTACCTACATAATATTAAAACTTAAAAAACGAGACAACTCTGGCTTTAGCAGCAAGAAACACTAGACAAAATTCAACAGGGAATCCAATGTCATCGGTAGTTTCGTTGGAAGAGCAAACGCCCGGATAGCGAACAGTATGTGGGTACGATTTTCACCTAAGGCAGTCGATTTTTCAAGTGTAATATTATCTTAGTTACAACTAGAATGTAAGTAATTGCAAAAAAACTAAAATTTAATATATATATATTCTAAACGAAACAGGCGCTAGTTTTCCTTTACACATACACATATTTTCATCGTACTAAGTAATCTTATTCTGAGTGACACTCAAATAAGTTCAAATAACATTGTTAAGTCTCTAGTCAGCATTAACATTTCATCAAAATTATAATCATTCAATTAATTGTAACTGATGCAATTGATTTCCTGATTTAATTGATCGGTCCGTCTCTAGTATTCAGTCAAAATGACTGACGTATGCACTGAACGTAGGTACTCTGCCTAGAGTCCGCGCCATTAATGAAGTCCCGCAGACGGGGCGTTGCAATCTCTGTGCCTCGCCTGTGCCAGTCTTGCCAGCACAAGTTCCTGCTTTTTCCGTGGGACTTCTTTGGTGGCGCGGTCTCTAATCTGTGGCACTGAACAAATAAAAGTAGGGCAAAACCTGTTAAAAAATACTATTTTACTAGACAACTTTACAATTACCTATTAAAATAATCCTATCCAATCTAATGATGGTTCTATTTTACTTTCTTTGGCATGCGGCATGCTGCCATGCTGCATTGTATTATATTGCTCAAAACACTTTCCGACATTGAAATCTCAAACAAAGGTCGATTATGACCGTGATGAAGATTTGTCTTGCGTATTGCGAACACAAACGGGTTAGAATCCCGCAAAAGTGAAGAGTGATGAGCAAAAGCATTTTTAGGTACCTAGCATGGAGCATACCTTAAAGAGTAGAAATGTCATATGATTAGTTCGACAAAGTTTTCCGCCATTTCTTAATCTGTATCCGTACTGTTTTTGTATGGGCGAGCGTTAATAGGAGTTGTCATTTCGTACTAAATGTAAGTGAAAAATCACTTACTAGTTTCGGAGCTCTATAGGGTATGTGCTCGATGATACCCAGGCATGAGCGTACAGGCAAGGTGGGACATTTGCCCCACCTTGCTCTCTGACTCAAAGCTAAGAACTTCGCAAAATTAATATAATGTCAAAATTGATTTATTCATTTGGATACTTATAAATTACCGTGTGAAACAATGCAGTAGGTATCGAAGGATAATTTTGAATTAAGGTCTAGTGCAGTAAATACAACGTTTCGATCGTTACTTGGTTTTTGATCTGATCCACCCCTTAAAAATGCTATGTACGCCCATGTACCTAGGCAAAGTCATAGCTGTTTATAAAACATGTACCTATGTAAATAGGTACATACCTGTTTTCATCAATACCTATTTACCATGGCACATAGATAGTGCCCCCTAGCTTGACTAACAAAACACGACGATTTATCGACACTGTTTTTAGGGTTCCGTAGCCAAATGGCAAAAAACGGAACCCTTATAGATTCGTCATGTCTGTCTGTCTGTCTGCCCGTCTGTCCGTCCGTCCGTATGTCACATCCACTTTTTTCCGAAACTATAAGAATTATACTGTTGAAACTTTTTAAGTAGATGCATTCTGTGAACCGCATTAAGATTTTCACAAAAAAATAGAAAAATAATAAAAAATTTTGGGGGCTCCCCATACTTAGAACTAAAACTCGAATTTTTTTTTTTCGTCAAACCCATACGTGTGGGTTATCAATGGATAGGTCTTTAAAAATGATATTGAGGTTTCTAATATCATTTTTTTCTAAACTGAATAGTTTGCGTGTGAGACGCTTCCAAAGTGGTAAAATGTGGTTCCCCCCCCCCCCTGTAACTTCTAAAATAAGAGAATGATAAATCTAAAAAAAATATATAATGTACATTACCATAAAAACTACCAGCGAAAATTGGTTTGAACGAGATCAAGCAATTAGTTTTTTTTTAATACGTCATAAATCATATACCGCTATTTACAATTTCATTCAATCAACTCAAATATAAAAATAAAACATTTAATTTCATAAACATAAACCTTATACATAAACCGTGAACCACTATTTTTTTTAGTTACATTATATAATAAAAATATTTTTTTAAAATCTAAACTTACTAACCCTTTCCTCATGAACGCGTAGAGGTATTAAATTGAAATTCATATAATACTCAGGTCTATAATACCTATATACCAGGTTTGTACGGAACCCTCGGTGCGCGAGTCCGACTCGCACTTGGCCGGTTTTTTTTTAAATATGATAGTTAAATAGCACAGAATTTAAAGATAAATCGTTATAGCCACTATTTTGAATCGCCGTGCTACGTCACATAATATGATCATTAATACGTAAGATGAGTAAGCAATATGAGAACACGGTTTCGATAAAAAAATAACTATACCTATCATATTTTTTGGACGTCCTATGGCTGAAATGATGATGATGATCATATTTAAAAAAAAAGATTATAGTTGGTGTCGTAAAATCGCTTAATCATATCGTGCTTTGGTGGTCATGCTAGGGGGCTGGAAGGATTTATGTAGGTAATGAATTACCATACGACACACTCATTAGCTAAGTAATCGGCTTTTTAGTATGGAAAAGTCATAGCTTTTCGCACTTTCTTTGTTGGCACTAACACACTATTAGTAGGTGCTTTAAACTTTTTTTTTTGCATTCACAATAATGCTAGTTTATTAAACCAAGGAAAATAATTTTGACGACCTTTCACTATCCGGGCGAATGCTTTCCCAACTGAGCTACGGAGGACATAGTGATGGTGACGAATTTCCGAAAAAGTTTTAAGTTCATTATGAAAGCAATAAACGATTGAGTATTGAGTATCGAGCATTGTTTCATCAATGTCTTTGACTTAATACCCACAAACATCCGAAAGAAATATTATTGCAATTATTTAACAATTAGTTATTTTAATATTTTTTAATTTTTTCTTGCATTTACAATAATGCTAGTTTATTTAAATATCAAGGAATCGAATTTATTATATCATGGGCTCGAATCCCAACTAAGGCAGTTGAAATTTTTTTTCAAATAAAATTATTTTCCTTGACCCAAAAACTTGTTGTATTTGAGCAGTAGCTAGCGTAGGAAAATATCTAATAAAATATACTTTTTTAAAGAGAACGTATCTACCATTTTTCCAGTCGAATCCTATTCAACTCATTCAGGGTTACATTTCACGGTAGTACCAATTCTTCAGGGACCACTCAGAATTAGTACCTAACTATTCGCTGTGTGCGCGATGACAGCGCAGCGCCCCTAGTGACCACAATTGTTGTGGACTAGAGTCTTTCAAACTATGGCAACTGGATGGTTTGACAATGATTTTCGGATTGTTTTTCTTCGAAATTAGATGAAAATATCTAAAAAGTTTGCACATATTATAATAAGTGATTTTCTTACTTAAACTAAAATACGAATTTTATAATACCTACGGGATTTTAATCAATACAACATGATATAAGGGCATTTCTACGGGCACGACCGATTGACCTACTGGTTCAAAAAAAGTACCTTTAATATTGAATAATGTATCTGAAAAAAATCACACGTATTTATACAACTCTTGGCCTGATGGAGAGCATATCTAGAAGACTGCCAGGTAGTACATATCGCCTAAAAAAAATCTGAAAGTTCAAAAACGGGCAGAATTTGGCCTAAAATGGAGTGTCCGTTTTCCAGAATTTACTCGATTTTGCTTCATAATTTTAAAAATAATAACTTGCTTATTATTATACGCATATTCCTATAATAAAGAATAAACAATGAAGCTATATACGTGCTTACATAGATTGTGAATCCTTTAGTTTTAATACAGTGACACATTTAAATTTTGTCCGAGGCTTGTGACTCAATTCGGTGAAATTTACTTTTATATACCTGTAGCACTAACTACGCATAATAGAAACGCGCACTACTTATTCCCGCCATCTGACAGTTGCGCCCGAGCGGCCGAGCAGTGTAGCCGGGAGACCTGTAGCACTCAGGAGCAATTTTCAAAGGTAAGAAATCATTCGGTGTTTTTGGTACAGGGTAATTTCTCAAATCGGTGTGCCACCTCAATTATGTTTCTAAAGTATTTTAGGAGATTTGTGCTAAAATTATTGAGTGTTTAAAAGCTTTATATCGTTACGTTTAGTAGAAATTACTGTAACTCATAACATTTTTGGGTATTTTGATGTATTGTGTTATTTTCTCAATTCCATGGATCTCAATTCCGTGGAAAATGGGCCACCGAATTGAGAAAACTTACACCGAATTGAGGTTTTACTTTAATATTATTAATTTAGCTAATTGTTGTTGTTGATTATTGTTGTTTATCGAGGAAATCAACATCACATACATTGCTATAACTTACATTTAATACATTGGGTATGGCCAATTACAGATTTCCCTATAAATAATCAGAAGTAAGTACTAAAATACTAACAAGTATCTTAAAATTGACACAATTTCAATTCAATTTCCCATTTTATGTGATTTATTGTAAATTATTATAAAAATAGGCAATTAAGGGTGTAATAAAATATGAAGGCATAATTTACTAACAAACATGCTGCACCAAGTAGTTACTACCATACATGGTGAATGCCTTCTCCTTCAGCGCTTCAATTATTCGAGATTGAAATAATTTGTGTCTTTTAAAATATCGATAGGATTAAAACGCGAATTGTATGTTTTAGCTATACGCAGCAGTACCGAGCTAATGAGCATTATTCATTTATATAGTAATACTATTGTGGGGGAGATTGTGTGTAGCACTGTTTTATTTTTTCTAAGACTATGGCCACTTTTGGTAAAACTCTCTTATCTTTCACAATTTAAAAAACACATTGAAAAAGTGTAGACAGACAAAACTTTATATGGGCAAAATAAATAAATTAGTGGATTCTTGAGTGCGCACATCTTCTATCTTACTAATAGTTGCTTGTATCGGATACCGTACAAAATAATACAGAAAAAAACGTTTTTCGATAAAAAATACTTAAATTTGTTTCTCAGATGGGAAAGCAGAGTGAAGTCGAAAAAAAGGAAAAAAAACGGATTGCGGAGAGAAGGAGAATAGACAGACATGCCAAAGAATTATACATAGATTGAGAAGTCAAAAAAATAAAGTCTCGACGACATTGCAAAAAAAAAATTCAAGTAGTTCTGGTCCTGCATACTCTTGCAGAATCTATCAAGAGGTTGACAAAATCATCAGAAAATGTAAAAGAAATGGTGATGAAGGTGTTGGAGGATGTCTCAAAAGCACAGCAGACAAAATAGTTGCACGTGGGCATGACATTCCTGACATGGAAACCTTCATCAATCTTTTGAAAAGACACGTTGACAACGTTAAAATTGAAGTAGTCGATGAGTCTGGTATCTTTGAAAAGGAAATGTTGATTCCAGATGACTTAAGTGAATTTCATGGAACACTTAATATTCATCAAGTCATCTGGAATGCAAACAAAAATAAAAAGCTAGCCATGAGAAAACTAAGCTGCTCTCATGATGATTGCCTGCATAAGTCTGTAGAATGTCCTCATGGGCTGCATACAGGCTTTTACGAATTGAAATGTGCAGACTACACGAAAGATAGACAAAAGAAATGTAAAGGTAAACAAGATGTTCACAAAAAATCATAAACTGATTTGAGTAATAAACCTAAAATTTTATCATGCCAAATATTTAAACCGGACAATTCAGCCAGATAATTAGTAGTGAGAACTAAAAATAATAAAATGAAAAAAAACTTGATGAAGGATTTTGAAGCCAGATTGTCGGATATAGAGCAGGGGCGTGCATTGGTTTCAGATGGGGGTAGGCTGTAAGTGAAAATTGAGCAAGTTTACGTGAAACAGTAGGCGATCTCGCGGCAGCCTAACATTGGTTAAATTGCACAGGAACGATCTAAGTTGCGCGCTTTAGTAAGGAATAAGTATAGGTAGACGACAAAATAGTTACAATATATTTATTGTTTATTGTTGAATACGTAATTAATAATTATGGTCAGCTGTTCTGTCGGTTTTTTATTAAGGTAGGCTCTGCATAATAGCCTATATGGGATGCACGCCCCTGATATAGAGCTATCAGAAAACGACAGTTCTTGGAAAGCCAATATAGACGTCGAACCCTTAATGACACCAACACTGGGTGATACCAAATTTACAGAGTAGGCTGATTCTGATTCTGAAGATGATTATATCATATTTTAAGATATTTTATATTGAACTTTTGATATGGTTGTTTATAGAAATTAAGTATGAATACAAGTGATTTCTTGACTGTGATTAAAACGGGTATGCTGCTGTAAAGATACACGTAGATACCTACAGGTTGACTTTGTGAACAGTGCACAATTTAAATAAACTCCACTCATGAATATTAACAACTTTTTCTCAATTTCACTATTGATCTCATAGTAAAAGTTGTTCATATTTATGAGGGAGTCTATTTTTTTAATTAGGATAATGTGAACAAAGTCAATCTGGACTTTAAAATAGATTAAGTTTTGTGAAATTACTGATATGTTGTGTGTATTTGTTACACAATAAAGATAAATATATAGTCAATAAATACTATTGTGTTACCTTCTTTAAAAATTGTGATGCTTAAATTGTTTGAGTTTTAAAAAACAAGACTGATTATTAGTTATATCGAAAAATAAACATGTTGATTAGATTTTTTGTTTTATTATTAACATTTCAAAGAATTATTGATATAGATAGGCACATAAACTATTGAACCGATAGACCAGCAGTCAGTTAACATAACGCTTTGGGTATTTTTTATTTTGATCATTGAAATACATTATATTTATATAAGGTTATATCAATTCTCAATTCGGTTATTCATTTTCTCAATTCGGTGATTCGTTTTCTCAATTCGGTGCTTTCTCAGTTCGGTGCCTAACTTTTCTCATAGGTCAATCAACAAAATTTAGGCAAATCGTTATTTTAAGTTTCAGAATGGAGGAAAGTTCATATTTTATCATTTAAACTACTTCAAAATCCAAATTACAAATCAACCACCGAATTGAGAAAAAAAGTACCCTTCTGTAGAAATGTCCATAACTTTCCAACCTCAAAATGTGCAAAAAGGGAAAAAAATAGTATTAGCACAGCGTGTGAGAGATTTTGACCAACGGACAAAGCTACTTAATAAGATCTGTGATCATAAGACAAACGTTTGTACATTGACTTATGCGTTTGTAACACAAATTCCCTACAAACTTTTTTCTTTTCACAGCTGCAGCTATCTATTTATTTCTTTGCTCCAATTTCCATCTTGATGTTGGAAACAATAAAACATGTACAAAATGTTTTTCTCATTGTTTCTACACTTATAACAGAACATGTATGACCCATAACGCGAATTTTAACGTTTTTCACTTTAAAATACTTAATAACGTTAGTATGGAATCCTATGGAAATATAGCAATTTGACAGATGACAGTCCAGAGTTTTTTCACATTTCTGCTACATTGCGTGCTGCGATCGATTTGACGGCCCCCACCACCTACTTTGCACATAGCGAATAAATCGATCTACATATATATATATATTTTTTTCATTTTTAATTCTTCCATTCTGCATTTGAAAAATAGAACACGTAGAAAATTTACGATTACTCGATTAAATTGCACCGTATGTGCACTGCGTGAGGTTCTTGTTGGAGCGGCGTCGGCGTACGCCTGTGATCTCTGATGAATGACGGCGCATCTTGCGTTTTCTTTTTTTTCGGAATTATTTAAGTATATTTTACTCCAGAAATACGACGACTGAAATTAATTAGGATAAATCAGTATTTTTATATTGTTCTATAGACCTTATTTTTTAAATTTTGCACTACCTTGAAATGTAACCTTGTATGAAATAATACTTACAAATATGTATTTTGAAAATGTTGTTAGAATTTAACAAAAATTTTATATGAATTTAATGTAAATTTACGTAATTAAATAATTAGTTATCTACCTATCTATCTACCTATTTAATCAGTAAATAAGTAGTTTGTGTGTAAGTAAACAATATGTTAACTTAACACATTAATAGTTATAAAGGATTTGTTTTTCAATATGAATGAATTTATTAAGCTTCCATTTTGAAGTTTAATTTCTCAATCCTACCTATTTTTAGGGTTCCGTACCACAAAAGGAAGAAACAACAACATCATTTATGGGTACCTTATATTATTATGATGACTTGTTGTCAGTCTGTCCGTCTGTGTGACCCTTTATCCCAGGAACCCGTGGAGGTATCGAGTTAAATTAAAACCATGTACTCAGTTTTACAGTTACATCTATATCCGTTCACCCGTTTTATCGTAATTGAGTAACATACATCTGTCCTTTGAGACTTTTTGATATAATATTAGTAAGATTAAGGATAATCTTACTATCCTACTTATGACTTATTGATAACCTCCGTAGCCGAGAGGCGAGCATACCGGACTTGGTGTCGCTGTCTCTGAGGTTCCGGGTTCGATTCTCGGTCGGTCAATGTAGGAAAATAACTTTTCTATATTGTCTCGGGTCTGGGTGTTGTGGTACCGTCGTTGTTTCTGATTTCTGTAACACAAGTGCTTAAGCTACTTATCACAGGATCAGAGCAATGTATTTATTTATTTATGTTATAAATGCGAAAGTTTGTGTGGATGTATGGATCACTGTTACTCTTTCACGCAAAAAGTACTGAATGGATTTTGATAAAATTTGGCATACTGATAGATCATTACGGATTACCACATAGGATACTTTTGATTCAGGCAACACAGATGAAGTCGCGGGCAAAAGCTAGTAAATTATAATATTACAAAGTATTTTAAACTAATTTTGTAAATAAAACTCATTTCTTTAAATGTAAATAATAAATGAGTAAAAGAGATAAACCTATACGAAATGACAGTTGCTTTGTTTATTAAATTCTCTATCCATTTATACAGGGTGGTACATAAAGAGGACCTGCCAAACCTTAACCCTGATAATTTTGCCTGTAGATAAAATATATCGTGGTTATTAAAAATTAACGCCTTTATAAGTCTTTCCATAATTGTCTACTCGTAAAAATAACAAATAGATCTCAGCCTTGTAATAGTAGACAAAACTAAACAAATGATCAAATTTAAGCACTACTTAAGGCGCAGTTCTCGCAAATAAAACGACACAAACAAAAAAAACGTTACTTAAAGATAGTAAAATAAAAATTCTTTTGTCCTAATCTAAATACGTTCCGATAAATGTACAATACAGTGCCGTGTGAGGCCGTAAAGAATACACTTCCCCACCGCCAACAGGAAGCGTGTCGTAAGAGGCGACTAATTCCTGTAGCACGAGACGGGCAGCAGCGTCTGCGTGCGAAATCTTATAAAAAACTGCGCTCGCCAACCCGCCTGCCAAGCGGGGCGAGTATTGGCAATCCCCCCCGATGAATGTCACTGGGGGAGGCCTGTGTTCAGCAGTGGACGTCCTATGGCTGAAAAGATGAAATGTACAGTAGGCCAAGAAAGTGGTCCATCACCCTAAGGTTGGAAATCATTTGCTCGTCACAGAACAACAGGGTTGATTTTCCGATTAAAATTATTCTGACAGCTACTAATGCTCTCTTTCTATGACGTCATAAACAAATAAATAATACGTCATAAATGTGCATCTCTTTCATTGTTAAAAGGTAATAAGTCCATGAGTTCAACCATTATCGCTATTTTACTTACACATTAAGTTTTGCCAAAAAATACCTTGGATCTGTACTTCACGCGTCCGGAGACATCGATTGCAACGTCAAAGCACGCATTGCTGCTGCGTGGGCCAAATGGCGAGAGGTGACTGGTGTCATTTGTGACCCCAGAATGCCGGTTAAGCTTAAAGGACAGATCTATAAGTCCATCATTAGGCCTGTTCTTTTATATGGCAGCGAAGCATGGCCGCTACTTGAGCGACACAAGCAGGAGCTGCGTGTCACGGAGATGAATATGCT
This sequence comes from Anania hortulata, assembly GCA_963576865.1. NCBI lineage: Eukaryota > Metazoa > Arthropoda > Insecta > Lepidoptera > Crambidae > Anania > Anania hortulata. Next base: position 2,360,137 of record OY756415.1, on the reverse strand, counting down.
GCGGTGGATGTGCGGAGTCACGCGTAAGGACCGCGTGAGGAACTCGCGCATCCGCGGTAGCCTTCGTGTCCGTGATATTGCAGACAAACTGCAGGAGAGTCGCCTACGCTGGTACGGCCATGTTTTGCGGAAACCGGCAAGCTACGTAGGAAACAAATGTCTGGCCATGCCGCCACCGCCAGGTCCTAGCAAAAGGGGTAGACCCAAGAAATGCTGGCTTGACGTTGTGAGGGCTGACATGCGAGCCAATGATCTCACAACTAGAGACGCTCAAGACCGCGCGAAGTGGAGGAGCAAATCAAGGAAAGCGGACCCTGGGCTCCAAAGCAATGGCTTTGGACGCAACCGGGATTGACCGTATTAAGTTTTGCCAAAACTGGTAGACCACTTTCTTAGCCGACAGTACCTGGGTAATTCTTCGGAAATGTGTTCTCCGTGTAATTTCCATGGTATTTTTTATATTGCTTAATAAAGTGAATTAGTTACACATACAATTTGAAAGGTTATTGCGAATTTAAAGAGCATATAAAAATCGACAGGTAGATCCTTAAAAACTATTATGCGCCTTGGCAAACAAAGTGTAGGACGCAGCCAGCACCCAGCTTAATGGACCGACGACCTTAGGAAGATGGCTGGCAGTGGCTGGATGAAAAGAGCGGGAGATCGTGTTCTGTGGTGATCTGTGGCTTACGTCTAGCTGTGGACCACAATAGGCTAACATGGTGGTGATGATGAAACCATTATAAACAAGACGCAATTGGTATAACGCGACTTGACAGATTAAGATTATAAGACGACCTCCGTAGCCGAGAGGCAAGGTATACCATGCTTGGTATCTCAGATCTCAGAGGTCCCGGGTTCGATTCCCGGTCGGTCAATGTAGAAAAAAAACTTCTCTATTTTGTCTCGGGTCTGAGTTTTATCGTGTGTTTCTGATTTGTGTCACAAAAGTGCTTTGACTATTTACCATAGAATAAAAATAAAAAAAATTTAATGCGAAATCCTGTGTGACTTGCCCTTAAGCCTTAAGGTAACGAGGGAGCAGCGTGCGTGCCGAGGTGGCGTGCCAGCGGATCATAACTCCACGATTGCCGAATGATGTCAAACTGGGGATCGGTTTATGCAAAAGGTTTGGAACGACGGTAAACTTTTACATATGCATACTTTTACATATATACAGAGGTATCTGCGAAGAAGAAGAAAATTTTTTCTAGAAAAGGACAGCACAGATAACATGTCAAAATCACAAACAACTTTTCTTGTTGTCTCGAGTCTGGGTGTGGTGGTCGTCGTTGTTTCTGATTTCTATAACACAAGTGCCTTAGCTATTACCTTAGTATCAAAGCAATGTATGTGATGTTGTCCAATATTTGTATTGTTATTAATACTAACATCAAAAAGCATCAAGTAACAAACAAGAAGTTAAGAACATACAATATAGTATAAATAAAATTTACTATCTGGTGCTGAAATCGAATCGAAGTCACAAAAATCGAATACCAATTCAATAATGTTGGAAATAATCTTACTTAATAGTTATTATATACAGAGTGTAACGAAAAGGTGAAATAAAACTTTAAGGGGTTATTCTACGGCTAAATTACATCAACTTTTTCTATGGGACCAACATCATAACATAATAGCTTAGATAAAGTCATTGCAGACAGACCGTTGCATTTGATTGTCCATCGTCATTCACTGATGTGATGATATAACTATGGAGTTGTTAATTAACGCTACCCTTGTAATAGGATAGTTTCCTGGGTCAAAAAAAGATTATTCTATTTAGTCCGTCAGTTAGATTATCAAAAAATATTGGACCCATATTTTGTCTTATGACAATCAAACCAAAAATGACGAAGATAAAGCACATCAAAGTGAGCACGTGACGTCACGCCTTGCTAAAAAGTGTCGCAAGGCGTGACGTTACGCGGAACTTTAACGGGCTATATCTTTATCATTTTTTGGTTTGATTGAGAAAAGAAAAAATACGTGTCGAATATTTTCTGTTAATCAAACTGACGGACTAATTAGATTTTTAATAGGAAACTAGCCCATTATTAATATATTTTTTAATATTATAAGCGATAAGACCGCCTAAATTGTGCTATTCACTAACTACTTTACTTTACTTTTACTACTTTAAGGGGTTATTCTACGGCTAAACTACATCAACTTTTTCTATGGGACCAACATCGAATTCGAATTAAATTTTTTTTTTGAGTTTTCGATGTTGGTCCCATAGAAAAAGTTGATGTAGTTTAGCCGTAGAATAACCCCTTAAAGTTTTATTTCACCTTTTCGTTACACCCTGTATTATGCGAAACTTTGTGAAACTAGTAGGGCCCAAAAAATAAGGAGACATGTTCTGCCCCATATGGGCCAATAATGTTACTATTGACGTTCATAGGTGGCAGTTTTCTGTCCTAAACTGGATAAATGATTTTTGACTTTGACTGACTTTGGATCATGGATGTTTGTTACTCAACCACGCCAAAACGGCTAAACGGATTTAGGTAAAACTTGTCATAGAAAAAGATTACAGTCTAAAATAGCTACTTTAGGTTACTTTTATCCCGAAAAAACATATGGTTCCTGAGGAATGCAAGATAACTGACAATATACATAGATGACGCTTCTTACTGTTAGATGTCAGTGTTCATTATCATTATCATCATTATTTCAGCTATTGGACGTCCAGTGCTGAACACAGACAACTAACAACTCCCCCATTGACTTCCAGATTTCCTGGTCACTGCAAACCACGCGAACGATCCGCGGGCAACAGCTAGTGTAGTATAAGAAATGCTTTGCTCATATTGCATGAGGCCATCCAAAATGGCAGATCATTGGCAAAATGGTCGGCTATGATTTTATTTTTTACGATACACGCGCGCCCGTACCAAGTACGACTGGTTAGGATTTCATATACAGCATGATTGTTTTTTTATGCAAAACCTTCAAGAATTTGAAATCCGAAAAGCCTGGAACATTAAACATACAGCGGCTAAAAACAAAAAAGTGTTTTAAATCTTCAATATATCAAGGAAAGGCCTATTTTCAGCAGTGGACGTCCTATGGCTGAAATGATGATGATAGTATGGAAAAAGGATTTTTTTTCGACCTTGGTCCCAAAGAAAAGGCTGCTGTATTTGATAAGAAGAATTAACCCCTAGAAGGAAATCAGCTAAAAAATGTGGACCTCGTATTATACCACCACGTTGGGCGCCAACTAGTGTATCACCGAATGTAATTAAAATTAATATGCTCCGGATAACGTATTCACTCGCTCCTGATTGATTCGAACCCGCGACCACCTGCCGCCCTAGCATGACCACCAAAACACGATATGATATGATATGATATATATGATATATCATACCACCACGTTGGGCGCCAACTAGTGTATCACCGAATGTAATTAAAATTAATATGCTCCGGATAACGTATTCACTCGCTCCTTATTGATTTGAACCCGCGATCACCTGCCGCCCTAGCATGACCACCAAAACACGATATGATATGATATGATATAGCGATATATCGACATCAATTTACTGTAAAAAATATGATAGATATAGCCGCCATTTTAATTTTTATCGAAACAGCGCATAATATGTGATGTTACCAGCATGGCGGCTCTATCTATCACATTTTCGAAGTTGGTGTCGATATATCGCTATATCATATCATATCATATCGTGTTTTAGTGCTCATGCTAGGGAGGCTGGCTTTGTAGTCCGGAGGGACAAACGATTTCATAAGTACGGATTACCTAGTACCTATTCATTGCCAATCAATGCTTTTTTTACTTTAGCCCCAATTTTTATGAACATCCTGTCTAAGTCTAGCAGTTGTTTACCTTCGTCCCGTTTGGTTCATACATAAATTGTGCAAAACTGGCGCACAACGAGCCAACTACGAACAGCGACGGGAGCGACGAAATTGGAGCAGACTTAAAGGCAAAAAGGTAAGATTTTCTTGTAAATTTGATTAAACAAAAGCTTGCGAATTACTCTCAGCAACATACTGATCGGTTGCAGCTCCAAAAGCAATGCTTTGTGGCATTACGTTTTGACTGCCAGTACATGAACCACTGCTGTATGATTTATGTACAGTGTACTGCCTAATAACGTGTGAATATTGTAATGATTTTTATTAGATTTTTGTTTTATTCTAATTATTTTATATGATCAATTGAACTGTTATTTATTTGAAAAATGTGACATTTGATTTAAAATTTATGTAATTATTATGGACATAATGATGATAAAAAATAGATGTGCTTTATTTTTTTATATTCCACTTGACGGACCAAATAGAATTTCATTTTCTTGACCCAGTCGTAAACCCAATTGTATCTTTGTTCAAAACAAAGCTTCTGTGTATTAAATATAGTCAATGGGCTAGTGTCCTAAAAATATCTAATTAGTCCGTCAGTTTGATTAACAGCAAATATTCGACACGTATTTTTTCTTTTCTCAATCAAACCAAAAAATGATAAAGATAGCCCGTTAAAGTTCCGCGTAACGTCACGCCTTGCGACACTTTTTAGCAAGGCGTGACGTCACGTGCTCACTTTGATGTGCTTTATCTTCGTCATTTTTGGTTTGATTGACATAGGTAAGACAAAAATGGGTCCAATATTTTTTGATAATTTAACTGACGGACTAAATAGAATAATCTTTTTTTGACCCAGGAAACTAGCCTATTACAAGGGTAGCGTTTATTGACAACTCCATCGTTATATCATCACATCAGTGAATGACGATGGACAATCAAATGCAACGGTCTGTCTGCAATGACTTTATCTAAGTTATTATGAAATCAGGAGCCATTTGCAGGATCAAGACAAGACGTGTTCGTCGATGATATGCAGACTATTACCTAAAATATTGATTGCAAGTTCTGTTGGCCATATTAGATGAACTTCTTTCTTCTTCTACTCATGAGATTGGCTCGTGCATATGGTTCCTGACAGTCGTAATAATTCCGTAATGATCGACCATCCTGAGGCCCAATTTCCTTAATTTGACAATAGCCGCAATCCGGTGTCGATCCGCTCCAAGTAACATTACGATCAGAAAAGGTATTCTCGTAAACTTTTAATTTGACGTAAAATTATCAAAACTATCCCAGTACGGCTGAAAATAGAGCAAAAAAATCTAATTTTGATTTCTTCCAGTTTCAGTCGCATTACGAACTACAATTGCATTTTTTGGGTTTCCGAGAATACCGTTTGTGATCGTAATGTTACTGGTAGCTGATCGACACCGGATCGCGACTATTGTCAAATTACGAGAATTGGGCCTCTGATGTTGGTACCGTCAGCGAAATAGAGAACATTGTCGAAGGACACTGCAACTCCTTTGGGCTAGGCAAGTTTTGTGTCCCTTGCTAACGCTCCATCGCCGCAGTGGGCCTCGTTTCCTGGCAGGCATCTCTCTTCAGATCCTACGGATCCTACGACCGCCGTAGGCCGTCCAGTAACATTAACTAAATACTTTATTTTTTCTCAGGTTACCTAATTGGGCACTATCATGAAGGTGATGCATCAAGGAAAGGGGACGAGGAACTCCCACTCAGTCAGGTTTTCATCATCAGATGAAATGCCTAAATATAAGTCGATGGTAAGTACAAATAGAAAAAAGTTAGGAGCCAATAGCCCACGATTCCATACATAATCAGTAACAAATAAATTAAACTAGGAGGTAACAAAGAAACGTGGCCTCTTACTATAAGGCTCATAAGAAAGCTCAAGCTTGGGCTAAGCTCGGTGTTTCTTTGCGAGATCGAATCAGAAATGAGGTCCGTAAACAAACAAAAGTTGCTGACATATCCCGTCGGATTAGCAAGCTATAAATGCTCGTGCTCATCACACAAACATTTTCCCCTTGCGGGATTCGAACCCACAACTGCACGGCTTTGTAGTTCTCAGCGCGCACCACTACATCAACATGTCAGCCTATTGCAGTCCACTGCTGGACGTAAGCTTGGGGGACCAAAGAGCGCCAAAGAACACGATCTCCCGCTTGTTTCATCCAGCCACTGCCAGCCATCTTCCTAAGGTTGTCGGTCCATCTAACTGAAGGGCGTCCGACTCTACATTTTCCAAGGCCTGGTCTCATTGGTTCTATGACAGATGTAGCCGGCCCACTGCCACTTTAGCTTGCTACCATTGACGACCTTCAGGTGTAAACAACCACTACACCGGACGAATATATTTATCTAGGAAAGACGATCCGTCTATGTAGGTCAAACTTCGACAGAGAGGTGGCACAGCGAATCCAACTCCCTGAGCCTAAAGACTAAAGCCGATGACAGATGGCGACGGACGCGGCTGCGGACTCGTCTCGACATTGTAAGGTCAAACGCTGCCATTGGTCGATCTTTGGGCTAGCGGAAGTTGACTGAAGGATAGACCAATGGCAGCGCTTGACCTTACAATGTCAAGACGATTCCGCAGCCGCATCCGTCGCAGTTTGTCACCAGATTAATGTCTTTGAGCAGTGCGTGTTGCCAGTGATGACTTACGGCACTGAGACATGGTCCTTGACTATTGGACTCCTAAACAAGCTCAAAGTCACCTAACGTGCTATGGAGAGAGCCATAGCTCTCTAAGCTCTAAGCTTGCCAAGCATACTGGGCGTTACTCTGCGAGATAAGATCCGTAATGAGGAGATCCGTACAAAAATCAAAGTAACCGAAATAGCTTTTCGAATTGTCAAGCTAAAGTGGCAGTGGGCAGGCCACATCGCTACCAGAACTGACAACTGTTAGGGAAGAAAGGTTCTCGACCACGAACTGGAAGACGCAGCGTGGGCAGGCCTCCCACGCGGTGGACTGACGACCTGGTCAAGGTGCAGACAGTTGCTGGATGCGGCCCAGAGCCGTTCGCTGTGGCGTTCTATAAGGGAGGCCTATGTCCAGAGGACTTTTAGAGGCTGATGATGATGACATCGGACAGTCGTCAATTATTTATTTGTTTATCTATTTTATTACCCAGGAAACCCAGGACAGTCTCCCAAACTACATTCCCCAGTACCAGGGTCAAGACTCCGGAGCGCCCAGTCCAGATTCCTGTACGTTTCAACCGGCTGCTCAGAGGTTCAGATTGAACGAACAAAGTTAGTATGTTTTTTACCCGTTCGCGCCTGACAGTAAGGTAAGTGACACTAAGATAATAAAGCATTTATATGTAACAAACAGATGACCTCCGTTGCCGGAAGAGGAACATACTGGACTTGGTGTCGCTATCTCTGAGCTCTGAGGTCCAGCCCCCCCGGGCATGACCACCAAAACACGATATTATATGATATGATATAGCGATATATCATATCATATCATACCAACTGTAAAAATATGATAAATATAGCCGTAATTTAGAATTTTTATCGAAAAAGCGATCATAATAATTGTGATGTCACCGGCACGGCGATTCAACATGGCTACTATATCTATTATAGTTTTACAGTTGGTGTCGATATATCGCTATATCATATCATATCATATCGTGTTTTGGTGCACATGCTACCCGGCTGGGTTCGATTCCCGGTCGGTCAATGTAGCTAAAAAAAGCTATATTAACTATCTCGGGTCCGAGTGTTGTCATACCGTCGTTGTTTCTGAATTCTGTAACACAATGTATTCGCTGTGTGCGCGATGACAGCGCCCCTAGTGACCACAATTATTGTGGACTAAGATCTCTCAAATTACGGCAACTGGATGGTTTGAGAATGATTTTCGAATTGTTTTTCTTCGAAATTACATGAAAATATCTAAAAAAAATTGTGCATATATAATGAGTGATTTTCTTACTTGAACTAAAATATAAATGATAAAATACGTACGGGATTTGAATCGATACAACATGATATAACTTTCTAACCTCAAACTGGTGCAAAAAGTGAAAGAATTAGTATTTGCACAGCATGTGAGAGACGTTAAAGAGCTTAGAACCAACAGACAAGCTACATTATAAGAGCTGTGATCATAAGATAAAAGTCTGTGACACAAACCCCCTACAAACTTTTTTCTTTTTACAGCAGCTATCCGTTTATTTCTATGCTCCAATTTGCATCTTGTTGTTGGAAACGAATAAAATATGCACGAACTGTTCTTTCCATTGTTTCTACACTTTATAACACAACACGTACTGTGACCCATATCGCGAATTTTAACGTTTTTACTTTAAAATACTTAATTTCGTTAGTATCGAATTCTATGGAAATATAGCAATTTGACACATGACAGTCCAGAGTTATTTCACATTTCTGCCAAATAGCGTGCTGCGATCGATTTGACGTCCCCCACCACCACCTTTGCACATAGCGAAAAAGCCTTATCATGGGATCAATTGACCAATATTTACCTATTATTAAACAGTGGTCGAGATACAGATTTAGTTTTTATGATTACAGAGTTTAACATATTATTTGTCCGTAACAGGAATCAAACTTCTAACCTCAATAAACCAGGTCGTCCAGCAACGCGCAGAGCTAGAATCCAACCGGATAACGCTCTCCGGACTTCTAGACGAGTTGAGAAGGAAACTCAAGAGGAGAATAGAAGAATGCCACTTCGAGAAGAAAGAGAAGATGAAGGTTAGCGATTGTTTTTGCTTGCATGGACATATAGAGATGTTTTTGGGTATCATAAAGGAACTTTAGGATAAAAAGTTATATTTAGCATAGCATATATGTTTTTTTGCAAGGCTAGAGCTACCTCCATGTCACATTTTATCAAAATTGGTTTATCGAAATCGTAAGTAGCAAAACTCTCGCCTATATTAAATTTTAAAAATTAATTGTATTTTCACAAAAACCTGCATCTATTTAAAAAAAAAGTGACATGCATAATATTAATACCCGGAATAAAAATAAACTTGCTGTTCCAAATTTTAGAGTGCATAAAGTGGAATATTCGTATTCGATTTTTTAACAAATTACCACAGTCCATTGCTGAACTGCTTAGGTATACATTTAAATCGCATGTCAAGATGATTTTAATGAAAAAAGGTTATTACACTGTAAATGACTATTAAATATAAATAAATGGAATTAAATACTGCCCCGCTCGCACAGGTACATATTATCTTGTAATGTAAACACACTATTTAAAAAGAGGCTGACAATAGTGACCGAGTTTCTTGCGCTGCTTCTTCTCGGCGCTAGCTCACAATATTATCCCGAAGCAGTGGTAGGGTAAAAATAATAATAATAATAGGGACGTATAAAAGAGCTTAATTTAGGCCTATTTACAGAAATAAATTTTTAAAACAGTACAGTCTGGCGGATTTTTTGTCGAATAAAATAAATGACATTTCTACTCTATAGGGTATTTGCTCCATATTTAGCCCTGTAGATATTTTCTAACGCTACCTTTATAGGTATACATTTGGTTGCAGGCACTGAAGCAAGCTAACCAGCGGCTGGAGAAGGAGAAATACACCTTGATGTCTGATATAGAACACATGAAGCGACATCTGGAAAGGGAGGAGGCGCACCATGTGAAACATGTACGGACAGTCGTCGCTCAGGTAACCACTAAGGCTCGTATGACCAATCTTTATATTAAGAGTCATATCTCTTAGTCATTCTAGTTACTTATATCAAATAAATTTTACGTTACACGTCTGTGTTTAGGTCACAAATATGTGTAACTACTTAATTTCAACGTAATCGGTCTAGTAGATTGGGAACAAATTGGCTGTAATATCATAAGAGTCATATTATTATGTTGTTCATTCTATATTAATTTCATTTATTTACGTTACCCTTCCGAGTTTATGTCACCGAAATCTATGTAACTAATTTTGCGGTCTAGTAGATTCTTAACAAATTGACTGTGATAGACAGATAGACACAAGAGTGATCCTATGGGTTCTGTTTTTACATTCAACCTAAAAACAGATTTATACTTAGTCTTCAGTGTTAACAACGACATTTACGCACAAACAATATTCGTATTTGCAAGAAGAATAGTGAGTGTGATCGTGTAAATAAACAAAAATATAAGCTTTACCTTATAGAGATTGGTTTACTAATACGGGTCTTAGGAAGACTGTAACTTTAGATCTACACGAATCCAAACGTGATCGTTTATTTCGTTATTCGGTTTTTACTCTGGAATGGCCCCGGGTCTCCTTCGGTATTTCAGTAAGTATTCTTATTTCAGGCTATTCAGGGGATTGTGAGGGATATCCCTACTAATCTACTTTTCACTCCGTGTTCTATGGCAGAACTTCCGAATGCCGTCTGTCGGAGTGTGGCCAAGAATGCGCCTTCCAGAGTTGTAAGTATCATGAAGGCAAAAGAAAATAGCATCATGTCATCCACGTAAGCAACGTGTCACGAGAATTGGGCTACTATTGAGGTGATGGAAATTTTTACAGTAATGTATAGCAACGCACTTTTGAGACCAAAAGTCGTAAGAATTTTATTACTGTGGATGGTCTATCGCTACTAGTACTAGCAATTTTATGCATATTATCAGAAACAGTATATCGTAAGTTAACCTTGTTAAAAGTTTTAATTTTTAATGGTAACGCATTATCTTGCAAAAAATATGGAATACGACTGAAAATAGAACAAAAATAATTAAAAAATAGTTTCTTCCATTTTCAGTCGCATTACGAACTATAATAGTTTTTTTTTTGGAGTCCGAGAATACCGTTTTAGATAGTAATGTTACTGGGAGCGGATCGACACTAGATTGCGACTTCTGTAAAATTACGAGAATTGGGCCTCAGGTCTGAAACCATAATTCGACCGTTTGTGAGCGTAGCCTGCTGCAGCTGTAAATTTAGTTTAAGATTGATTACGAGATCACCATCCTTTTTTATTCTGCAGGCAGACAATAAGCTGGCAGCCGCGCGGCTTATGCGCGACATCGCCGAGCTGAGGCAACGGGTGGCACAGGTGGAGGCGCGACTCGCCAACGAACTGAAGGTATCTTCTTGATCATCATGTCAGCCTATTGCAGTCTACTGTTGGACGTAAGCCTCCCCCAAAGAGCGTCAAAGAAATCGAGCACATACTCCATAGAGCAGCGATACAAACCATTCGTGGAAACTAGTTAGTGATTTTTCACTTACATTTAGTATAAAATGATAACTCTTGTCATCCCTCGCCCATACAAAAACAATACAGATACTGATTATAAAATGGCGGAAAACTTTATCGAACAAATCAAATGACATTTCTACTCTATAGGGTATGTGCTCCGTGGCCGAAGAGCACGATCTCTGATGAATGACCGCGTCGCTTTCGTAATCTCTATATTGACTTTATTTTCGAATACTTTAAAGTAATTTATACTAATAATACGATTATTTAAAATAAGAACGATTAAAACGCTTCTGTATTTGTTCCCAAGATCTTATTTTTGAAATTTGGCACCCCTTTGCAATGTAACCCTTTATTTTAAAAGGTTCCTGGATAGTTTGAAAACACAATTCTAATAGGATGAATGGCTTAGGAACGCATAGAGGGCAAACATATTCTTTAATAGGTTTAGCCCGTGAATTCGTCTGCGTTGACCTTACCCGAGTAAAAAGTATGCTACTTACTTATGTGTTAATCCAGGCCATGGTCTATCTGCATGCTAAATTTTATCCAAATCCTTTCAGCAGTTTTTGCGTGAAAGAGTAACATACATCCATCCATACTCACAAACTTTCGCATCTATAACATTGAGTACGATTCATTCATTTTTATTTATAGATTATTAATAATCCACCAGTGTATTTCTAGCGTAAAAGGCAGGCTGAGCTCGACATTGTGCGACTGAGGAAGGAGCTGTCGGCCACGAAGAGCTGCGTGGCGTCGTTGCGGCTGCCCGGCCGGCCGCAGGGGAAGCACTGCGCTAAGTTCGCTTAGGCACTGCGTATGCGCATGTCCCCTCGCATGACCACCAAAACACGACACGATATAGCGATATATCGACACCAATGGGAAAAATATGATAGATATAGCTCCATGTTGAACAACTGTGCCGGTGACGTCACATGTTAAGATCGCTGTTTCGATAAAAATTCAAAATGGCGTCTATATCTAACGCGATGCATAAGAAAACTTTTGTTCTACCATTAAGTCGGTCTAAATACAGAAGTAACTGCTTTGTTATTAGAGCCTGTAAAAAGTATAATAGTGATTATAACCACATCGACTTATTTCACGAAAGGCCTGCGCGTTTTCGTTGCCTTTTAAAGGCATAAATGTAACCTAAATATGATTGTTTATTTTTCACCTTATTTAGTTTCTTTTTAATTTTAAATTAGAAACTTTTAGGCTAGTGTAAAACTCATTTTTTCTATGTATGTGTATTACCTTGTAAGCTGTTTGTTTTTCAAATAAAGAAAAATAAAAATAAAATAAAATATCTATTATGTTTTTAAAAAACCGTTGGCGTCGATAAATCGCTATATCATATCATATCGTGTTTTGGTGGTCATGCTAGAGGTCTGGATTAGCAAATTGTATCACTGTAGCTCTCCCAGCATAACCACCAAATTACGATATGATATAGAGATTTATCGACACCAACTGTCAATGTTTTTTATAAAAAATATGATCGATATAGCCGAATCTAAACATCGATCATAGCATGTGACGTCACTGGTACGGAGATTCAACATGGCGGCTACATCTATCATATTTTTACAGTTGGTGTCGATATATCGCTATATCATATCGTGTTATGGTGGTCATGCTGAAATGGCTGGCTGAAATAATTAATTAAGGACTGGTTTTACTGGCTGTCTCATACAAATGACAGCTAATTTATTGTGCCCATTTGAAGCGCCACAAGTGAGAGTACCAAGAACTCAATTTGACGTATTATGCTCATGTCATGTCATGTCAACTAAATTAATAATGGCTGCATGATAGGCAGTCATTGACTGCCTATCATGCAGCCATTATTAATTTAGTTCCCATTACTTCCGCATCTGCCTATGGAATGGCAAACAGTGCAAAAATGGCGAGAACCAAATAGGCATGAAATTAATTTGACGCAGCTAGTCTAATATTTAAAGCTATATTTATTTCACGTCAGTGGGAATAGCTAATGTTATCCCATGAAGTTGTAATAGCTACGAATTCATGTTTTATCCCGAAATAATATAGACCTGTATTACACTGGACAGAAATCGGGTATTTACCCAATATGGGTAAAATTCCGATTTATACCCATTATGGAATTGAAGATAAACAAAAACCTTCCATCGCCCATCGCTACATGGAACACAAACCTTAGAGAAGAATGTAATTTAATTGAGGGTATTCACCCAACATTTGTAATTACTACCACTAGCTCTAACATTAAAAAGGACAATCATTTATCGTATGATTGTCCATCCATTTTAAACGCAATTCCGTTCAGCGTACCGCTTACACTGGTTGCAAAGGATTTGTTTGTAAAACATCATTCAAACATTGTCAACATCAAAAGTAACTTAGTAACAACTTTAAAAAAAAAAACTCATTGCAAAACATTCATATATGGTATTCGTGTTTTTAATAAATTACCACAAATAACTGCCAGTATTTGAACTTAAATTACATGTTAAGATGATTTTAATGAAAAAAGGTTATTACACCGTTAGTTATTATATAAATGACAAAAATGTGTGGATTTAAAACTGCTTAGCTCGCACCAAAACTTGTAAATATATTAATTTTAAAAGAGGCTGACAACAGTGACCGGTTTCTTGCGCTGCTTCTTCTCGGCACTAGCCCACAAATTGTCTCGAAGCAGTGGTGGGGCAAAAAAAATATTGGGACGTGTAAAAGTGCTTTTAATGGCCTATTTGCAAAAATAAATGATTTTGATTTTTTGATCACAATAGTCTGACAAAATCACGCAAAAGTCAAATAAATAAGTCGGGTTATCCGGTGGAATGGCGCGGAGACTGTAGTCACATATATTTTTGGGGTGGCGCTAACCGTCCAAGTGACTGTAGTCTGTTTTTTGGCCGCGCGACGATTCCGTTCGGAAAACGTTCGAAATATAGCGTGAAACTTACAAAAGTAGTGTTATTTTGTGCCAGTTATTTTGTCTATGCGTTTACGAACATTATAATACCACGTGACCTGATACGCGGTTAAATTGACATACCAGTATCTTTGCTCCAAGAGCAATTTTTAACTGAGCTACCTCCCTTTCGTAATGCAGCGGTACACACACTACCTACTCGGTTAATTTAAGAATGTTTTTGACAATGTTTGTTTTTTTTCGTGTTTTAGTTGTTGTTATTCTTTTCTGTCTTGTTTTTGTATGTATTTGTCTACTTTACGAAATAAAATTTCTATCTATCTATCTACAAAGATTCAAAGATTCAAAGATATTTATTCACAGAGACAAGGTAGTACTTACGTGATGTTCAAAAGATAAAGAGCAACTTATCTCACCAGCGCAGCTAGTGTGTGATTTTTAGTGTAATGTCGATACAGATATTAATAAAAAATAACAAAAAATAATCATATTTAGGCCCAAAAAACAAAAACAAATATGTATATCAATAATAACATGCACCATACAAACTTTCAATATACCTAATTATTACAAAATGACATCAAATTACATGATCTTAAAAGATCAGCACCACTGATCAAGTAAAATTACGTTAGATTTGAAAATTATATTTTGATGTTGACTGTATGACTGTACTACAGAATTGGGTACTATAAGTACAATTAGGAGTAATAATGCTGTTTAAATTATTCATAATAAGTAACAAGAGAATATTTATTTTGATTAAAGATATAAATGCGATTATTGTTGTTTTATACTAATTTTTTTTTTATACCTACCCTACATACTAACTTCCTAAAGGCACGTGCAGACTAGTATTAAAATATTCGCGTAAGTACTTCTATGACAACTCTGTTGTTGAAAACAGTAACGCTGCCGTCCATGAGGAGAGAAGACGTAAGTAGGTATCTGACATATCTTTATCTTTAATTAGCAAGTCTTTAATTAACACATTCACCACTGATTCTTAGGCTCGGACTACATACATCCGTAATTTTTCAGAACCCCATACAAAACGGATTGAATCCGGGCTTGTCCGAAACCGTTTTGTGTGAAGTTCTGAAAAATTCCGGATGGATGTAGTCCGAGCCTAATCAGATCTGCGGAGGTATCGTTGTAGCAGGGCCATCCACTCTGAACCAAGCAAACGCCATGTTCACCTTGCTAACGCAAAGGCACTCGTGTTGAGAGTATTTGCAATGTCGACAACTACGAGTATAGAGTATAAATAATAATAATCAACATTACTAAGTTATCGTATATTTATGTTTTCAACTACTTAATAAATATTATTATAATTAAAATTTACCGTTACCAACACTAACAGATCAGGTCAAAATGTAAATTTTGTTAGTAGTTTCGTTCGCGGTCTTATGGATAAAAAAGCATATTTTTGAGTGTAATGCAATAGAAAAAATAATAATGTATCGCACGATAAATCTACGATAATCTGTGACATTTTGCTCAGTTAAGTAAAAGATAATTTTATGAAACAATTTTAATGTGTATTTGAATACATTTTACCTTTACTTGGACAACTCTGACTCTGACAGCAATAGTAAAAATTTTATTTTTATTTTTAACAATTTCTGCCAGTTTTCAATCTTTACTTTTTTATTTAACCGAGAGTTAATAGGAGTTGTCAATTCATACTATGTGTAAGTAAAAAATCACTTACTAGTTTCGGAGAAAGATGGTTCGTATTGCTGCTTTTAGGGTATGTGCTCGATGCTTGTGCAGTAAGTGTTGCAGTAATTTAGTAACAAAAACTTGTAATTTTAAAAAGTAAACAAGTAACAAGATTTAAACTTTTGAGCCGTATATTCTGTTCTTTTACTAGATTCGGTAGTTACAAGTACAATAATTTTGTTAACTGGGGATGCGATATCACACGATAAAGGATAACCTATGAAACTGGCAACACTGGCAGGAGACACAATTTTGTCCGATGTTTTTCATTTAAATAAGAAACTGACTGACTTAGAAAAAGTTGTATTGGAGCACCAAAACAAGACACTGAGTATTTGGATCTACATGTTGTTTAATTATTTTTATTTGTGAGGTCTAGAACCCAGAGCCGTAAAACCCAGTATTAAAAAAAAAACAAAGACCTGGTCGGTGAACAAAAATGTCTTCCAGTTGTTGCGTCGCAACCAAAGAGAAAATTAATATAGGGGAAAGTCGCAACGTGCGCGCACCTTCATACATAACAGAGGACGCGACAAAAGTCACCCGTGCGCGCACTCTCTTAGGACACATTGAGTCCTATTGCCAATAGTAGACTGACTAAAAGAAAGACCATGACAGCAAATCCATTTCCAACTAAATAAAACAAACATTTATAAATAAAAATGCTTTAATCACTTTAAAACAACCTTCAAAACTGTTTCGCGCCAAAACACATTCGCCATTTTACACGCTTCTCTTTTCCCGCGCGAATCCATACGTTTTCGAAGCATGTTTAGTTTTTGACGAACCACAAAGTGAATCAATAAAATTCTTCCGGTCTAAATGCATTTGTATATGTTTGTCTAACGTATCTTTTGTTCTAAAGTTCTTTTCACAAAAAACACAGGTGTTTTTTCTGCGATCTCCGTGAACCAATTTCACGTGTTCAACCAAATGTTCAGAGGTCGTATATTTCTTTGGACAAACGGAGCATTTGAATTTTGCAATTCGACTGCGAGAGATGTTTTCTTGCCTTTGCGTTTGAGAGGGCTTTTTTAATAGACTAGGCTGCCTGTAAAAAAAAAAGTTAGTAAAACACTTGTAACACCCAGGCTTAGCTAGCCAAAAGAAGATATTAAAAATACTCTTTCTCCAAAAATCACACAAAACTTGTCAGTCACCATAGTACATACACACAGTTTTTGACGGCGAAAACAATCGCCTCGCATATTAATGATCATCATCATATCAGCCTATTGCAGTTCACTGCTGGACGGAAGCCTCTCCCAAAAGAGCACGATCTCGATCGATCGCATAAATCGATCGAAACATTAAATTGAATTTGACATAATATGTCAGTAGTTTTGTGCCATTAACAAGCACTGAGGTGGTTGCCTATTCTTGTTGACCTTGCTTGACCTACAGAAGACAACCAAAAACACTACAGAAGGCTTAAAAAGCTGGTGATAAACAGGGGACGGACGCGTCTTGACATTATACCGGTGACAGATGGTGGCGGACGCGGCTCCGGACTCGTCTTGACATTGTAAGGTCAAACGCTGCCATTGGGCTGGCGTAAGTTGTCTGAAGGATAGACCAATGGCAGCGCTTGACCTCACAATGTCAAAACGAGTCCGGAGCTGCGTCCGCCGCAGTTTGTCACCAGCTTTACTTCGACTCTTTGCTTCTTGTTCCGGGTTGAGCATACATCGATTTTAGCTTACTGAAACTCGAGTGGCATAGGTAAATATAAAATCGGACCAAGTTTCTTAACACTAATAACAATTATAGCCAATTTCGGAATAGGAAGGGGCGGAGTGTTGCTGGTGGGCTGGCGGAAGTTGACGGAAAGATCGACCAATGGCAGTGTTTGACCTCATAATGTCAAGACGCGTCAAAAGACAAAAGACAAAGACTAAAGTTTTATTTCCCTCATTAGTTTATTGCTAATGAACGAGCACATAAATGTTTAGACATTGACATTTATTTAATTGGCCATTGGTTGACAATGTGCTGACAATACCAAACGCGCTGGCGCCATCTGAAATAGGCTTTGCCTGTGGTTCCACATTAAAGCGATAAGAATTAGGTTCTGTTATTATTATAATATTATTTTACCTTCAAATACATACCTACATTTCCCCCTAGAATCGGTTTTGAAATGCAATCCCATGTGTTCTTTCATCGTCCCAGATGTCACGTACATATTACATTTCTTGCACATACTACGTTTGTCATTATTTTTTTTACATCTCGAACATACAAACTCCTTACACGCCTCTGAAGACATAATCATAATGTACTTTTGTCTGCAAACTTTGCAATGAACATTCGTTCTTTTTACTTCTAGAGGCTTCTTCTCGGTCTGTCTACGCTTTTTCTTGTCAGTCGTCATGTTCCCCTTTAGCAGTTCTATTATTACTTTATTGTCGATAATTCCGAAGTTTTCGTTTTCAGGGGTTGAGGTTTGGACTTCTTGGACTTGAGGGGTGAAAGATGAGGAGGGAATTGTTGAACCTGTAAGTGTACATCATCATCATTATTTCAGCTATAGGACGTCCACAGCTGAACATAGGCCTTCCCCAGTGACTTTCAGATTGGCCGGTTGGAAGCGGCCTGCATGCAGCGTCTTCCTGCAAGGTTTACCAGGTCGTCTGTCCAACTTGTGGATGGACATCCTACGCTGCGCTTGCTGGTACGTGGCCTCCATTTCTGTTCTACGTGCTATGTACCCCGCCCACTGCCACTTCAGCTGGCATATCCGTTAGGCTATGTCAGCGACTTTTGTTCGTTTACGGATGTCCTTATTTCTGATTCAATCTCGCAAAGAAACACCGAGCATAGCCTTTTCCATAGCACAATGTGCGACCTTAAGCTTTCTCATGAGGCCCATAGTCAGAAGCCACGTTTCAATGGGGGAGGCCTATGTTTAACAGTGGACGTCCTATGGCTGAAATGATGATGATGAAGATGGTGTTAATAAATTAACTTAATTACTAACTGGGTGGTTTGTCGAAAGCAGCATGCACCAGCGCCTTAAATCTCTCAGCATTCCGCAGTTGCCGAACACACCACTCGCATATCAGACAGTCTGACGACACCTGAGAAGGGTGGAAAACAAAGGTCGTAGTGTAAGTTTATAAAAAAATCTTAAATTTCATCATTTCAGCCATAGGACGTCCACTGCTGAACACAGGCCTCCCCCAATGACTCTCCATTAGGGGGGGAATTGCTAGTACTTGCCAAGCTTGGCAGGCGGGTTGGCGAGCGTAGTTTTTTGTAATACTTCGCACGCAGATACTGCTGCTCGTCTCGTGCTACAGGAATTAGTCGCCTATTTCGACACGCTTCCTGTTGGCGGTGGGTAAGTGTATTCTTTACGGCCGTCCCCTCATGGCACAATATACATATAAAAATAGCTTCGATTAACTCGTCAACATCCAAGGTTGAGGGAGGAATTACCCCTAGTAATGGTTGACTTGTCTGTTGAATTGAGACGAGATATGTTCTTCAACATGATGGCTGCCCAGCGCACTACAGGAGGAGCGTTCGAACTTGGTTGGACGTGAATTATCGCAATAAATGGATTGGAAGAGGCGGCCCCATAGCATGGCCGGCGAGGAGCCCCGATTTATCTCCGATGGATTTTTATGTGTGGGGTCATATGAAGAGTTTTGTTTATGACCAAATGACGCCGATCGCAAATGTCGATGTTTTAAAACAAAAAATTATGGATGCGGCTGAGGAAATGAGACGGAACCTGCGAACTTCTGTTGTAAAAAGTAATTTAAGAAAAAGAATAAGAATGTGTGTAAGAAATAATGGCGGACATGTGGAACACGAATTATAAAAGCATTACTGTATTTTTTTTGTTTTATTTACCATTTTAGCTATTTTTACCTCAAACTAAAAATGTACCCTCTGCTACCTTAACTGTTATTTTGTCAATGTTTGGCCTATTTAATAGCAAGTGTTATACCTTTTTGAATAGCTAAAAAGACGTAGAAGTTTTTAGAATTACTTGCAGGTTAAGTACCATATTTTTTTTTAAAAAGGTCTTCAAAGTTAAAAACAATTAGTGAAAATTCTTTAATTTCAACCGTTGTCGAGCAGTTAATAGGTTCAGTTTTTGTTGATCATTTTTATTAATTGACATGTCTTCTAACTGGAAACATAAAAAACCGGTCCCTAGTAGCTCCAATCGCAAAAAAATCGATAGAAAAGCCAAAAGAAAAAAGATTTAAAAAAAATATCTTTCAAATTCAATATCTCCATAACGGTTAGGTTTCGGATACCATATGATAGGATCAATTCGATCAGAAATAACCTGAATAATAACGTCCTTCAATATTCTGTACGACTTACAGTGTAAACCTGTATAATAAATACTGCCTTAGGCTTCTAATCTCCTCTTTGTATAAAAATAAAACCTTAAAAAATAATACTTAAGCATCATTATCAGTTAGTGTAAACTGTATGAACAGTAAATTTTCTTAAGTAGGTAATTGAAATAAAATGCATTTTATAAAATTAATTATCTCAAAGATGATGATGTCTTACAAGGTTCATAAGTTATTTACGAGATGAACCAAGTGCAAGTACTTAAGCACTTCTTTCTACGTTTTTTTAACGTTAAATTAACTGTTAAATAGACGACTTGTTAAAAGGTAACAAGGAGACATTCGGAGATAACACATTTTACATGTGAAAGTCCCCGTCTTTCGCGTTTCGCATTTCAGTCAGCCATGGACAGTCGCTAGCAAAAAAAGGGTATTTACCCTGACTCCGAAACAGTCATACAGCTGTTGATCATATCTCTCTTCTACGCCCTCCCACACATACGTATCTCCTAAGGCTCGGAGACTGGTATCACCACCACAAAGACGGCAACACCGGTCGGCCACCGCACCATCACCAGAGGCATGGAGATTCACATTTTCCTGTAAAATAAAGTTATGATTTTTGCACTATTTTAAACAATTGATTTCGTGCCTTAAAAATGCTACTCACGGTGCTAAATATTTTATGGAACTTCCCTTTTGTCCATAATACATTCATGGTTCAAAAATTCCGTTTAAATTTAATAAAAATAAAAATAGGACAAAACTGATAAAATTTTGACGATTTAGACAAATAATGTCATTTGATTTCACCTACAAAACCACTGATCATGTAAAACTACGTTAGACACAAAACCACATTTCACCATTTTTGGGCCATCAATCAAAAGAAGAAAATTTAAAGAGCTATGCTATACGTGCTTGCAAGCGCTCGCAATATTAGTGGTTCAAAATATATAATGAATAAATACCGTTATTCAGTTTTATTTAGCGTGTCGTTATTTATAGACGTACAGTTTAAAGCTGGTGACAAACTGCGGCGGACGCAGCTCCGGACTCGTCTTGACATTGTGAGGTCAAGCGCTGCCATTGGTCTATCCTTCAGACAACTTCCGCCAGCCCAAGGATCGACCAATGGCAGCGTTTGACCTTACAATGTCAAGACGAGTCCGGAGCCGCGTCCGCCGCCATCTGTCACCGGTATAACGGTTACCCCAAGTGCCACATTCAATTTAAAAAAATGAAACTGGCAATGCTGAATGATATCTAGTGATGGGCGATTGTTTTTAAAAACTACAATTGAATTAGCCGAATTAATCAATAAGTACTATTTGATTAATTAGTCGTTTTCTGGTTTTGATTACTTATAATAATAATGCAGGAAGCCGCTGGATGCGGGCCGCTTTCAACCGGCCAATCTGGAAGTCACTGGGGGAGGCCTATGTTCAGCAGTGGACGTCCTATGGCTGAAATGATGATGAAAATAATTTGATAATTGGTTTTTGACCGAATAAATTCATTCGAATATAAAAAACGATGGGGTCATTCGAATGATTTCATGCTTTCAGAAGTGCAGCACAGCACAGCGGTGCTTCCCCTATTTGTGTTTCGAAATAACCGTGCTTCCTTGTTTTTTCAAGTTGAAGTGAAATATAAATTTGTCAAAAAGTGCAACTTAAGTGGAAGTTACAAATAATTAAATACTTCTTAGAAACATAACCACACAGAACATGATTTGTTTCTTTCAGGTCAGTTTCTTTTTTAAACTCAGGTCCATTTTTTATTAGGCAAAGAGAAAATTATTTAATCAATCTTTCTCATTTGGTAGCAAATGTGCCGATATGTAATTTACATTCTTAATAATTTATGTTACTTACATTATGTTATTATTATAATTGATTGACAGCACATGTGTTTTGAAATATATATTCGTTCGAACTGTAATTCGATTTTATAATTCGTTGGAATGAGTTTGTTTGTAAATATTATTAGAAATAAATGTCACAATTAAAAAAATAACGAATCATTATTTGAATCAAATGAATTATACCCATTCGCCCATCACTAAGGCTGTCATACCTGTCATTGAGTTTGACAGATGCTTTCTCAGAGTGGATTTTTTAGCAGTGTGTATTTTATTATTTCTAATCATAATTTATCATTCATGTGTTTTAAAACAAGATTATCTAAACAGTGATACCAATAAAAAACAACATTATTATATTTAACCGATTTATCACTCAAAAACCATAGTCCAAATTTCTCCACAAAAAAACTACGAAACTCACTCAAAATGGGTGGAAAAGCAGAAAAAGGCACGCCAAAGTACATAGCGAACAAGATCAAAGCTAAGGGACTCCAGAAACTGCGATGGTACTGTCAGATGTGTCAGAAGCAGTGTCGAGACGAGAACGGATTTAAATGCCACACTATGTCTGAATCTCATCAGAGGCAGCTCTTATTATTTGCTGATAATGCTTCTAAGTACATCGATGAGTTCTCCAAAGAGTTTGCGGATGGTTACGTCGAGTTACTGAAGCGACAGTTTGGTACCAAACGTGTGAATGCTAACAAAGTTTATCAGGAGTATATTTCTCAAAGGTAACGTTTTGTTTCTTTTATGTAATCTACTTATGAATAAGTGCCTCAGGGTCTTCTTCTTCATCTATAAAAAGCCGTTGCTTTGGAGCCCAGGGTCTGCTTTCCTTGATTTACTCCTCCACTTCGCATGGTCTTGAGTGTCTCTAGTTGTGAGATCATTTGCACGCATGTCAGCCCTCACGACGTCAAGCCAGCATTTCTTGGGTCTGCCCCTTTTGACAGGACCTTAGGGTAGTAAGAAAAAATAAATTGTTTTCACAATCACACCAATTATCTAGCCATAACCTAAGCATAGCTTGTACTATGGTGACTAGATAACAGATAAACATTACTTAAACATGCTTACATCCATGACTTAGGTACAAATGTTCGTGCTCATCACACAAACGTTTGCACCTTGCGGGATTCAAACCCGCAACCATAGTCCGGAGTGAGAAACACAACACCAGGCGTTTGTAATCTTTTATTCAGGTCCAGAACTACCCTTATTATTATTGTTAGCTATCTTGAATTCTAGTTACACATTCACTATGTATTCAACTAACCAAACATTTAATATTGAAGATCTGATATTAGGCCTAAATAGTCTACAATTTATTTAACTCATCAACATCCAAGTGTTTTCACAACAATAGAATGGGCTAGTTTCCTAAAAAAATCTAATTAGTCCATCAGTTAGTTTAAGAAACAATATTGGAGACATATTTTTTCTTTTCTCAATCAAACAAAAAATTATGAAGATATAACCCGTTAAAGTTCCGCGTAACGTCACGCCTTGCGACACTTTTTAGCAAGGCGTGACGTCACGTCACTTTGATGCGCTTTATCTTCGTCATTTTTTGTTTGATTGACAAAAGACAAAATATTGGTTCAATATTTTTTGATAATCTAACTGACGGACTAAATAGAATAACCTTTTTTTGACCCAGGAAACTAGCCCATTTCTATTGTGTCTCGATTACACATACCTGATGGGTTAAGCCATAGTTAGTTAGACCTGCTAGGCTGTTTTGCCACTTAGCCTCTTGATTGGGCCAGTGTGTGTCAATGTTCTTCTTGCTAAAACCAGGCCATCCAAAAAGGTTAGCAATATATTTAGGTTCCGGAAACTGATTTGGAGATTTGATTACCCATACCCGTTGATCTGCCACGCTCTTGCATTCTGTAGCACATGCTCGAGAACCCGTTTACCCCACCTTTTATTAGTTCTGCGACAGATGTGGCTGGCCCATTGCCAGTTCAGTTTGTTATGATTAACCCACTTTACGTGCGAGCGAGCTAAGGTTAACGAGGTTATCCACCAGAAGACCAAAGTAATGGACATAGTTCGTATACTAAATAATAACCATATTTATCATTGCAGAGATCATCTCCACATGAATGCTACCCAATGGGAGACACTCACAGAGTTTGTAAAATGGCTCGGACGAGAAGGCAAGTGTGTGGTGGACGAAACGGAGAAGGGTTGGTTCGTCGCGTACATCGACAAAGACCCGGCGGCGATCGCTGCGGAGAAGGCTAAAGCAAAGAAGGAGAAGACGGATAAAGATGATCAGGTTTGATGACATGCAATCGTACTTTTGTATTTAGTATCTTTTTTTTGTTTACGAAGTTTTTATTTTTTATGCCATCTTTTGTTTTGTCACTTTCATCTTTATTTAAGAGCCATTTCACATTTTTGGCGCAAAATCTAATATTTCCAGCGCCTAATTTGCGACCTTAGAAAAGATTTTAAGAATGTTAAATACATGTAAAAGCAAGCCTAATCTTTGGTTTAGACGTTTAATGTAGCACATTTGCAAATAACACTATTTTTTTTTTATAAAATTATCAAACCCGCCACCTCGATTGACGAAAAGTATTTGCCATGTCAATTTCAAGCAACTAAATCTTTCATTTACATTCATTATTATTGCTGAATAAATACGTCAAAAAATCAGACATATAGATTTATTATCACAATAAGGCGAAATAAAATGAAACAATTTGTGAATTATTTAGAAAAATTGCGCTAGTTTACTCAGGATTTTTGTTTTAAATTGAGCATATTTACAATTAAAAGTTTGTTGCACAATACCTTTGATCTTTATTCATTTGAAATATGTATTATTTTTTTAATCCTATCAGGTAATTAGGATCAAAAACGCTTTCACAACTTACCCTAAATCCTAAATTTTCAATGCACAAGCGCGCGCTCCATACGAACAGCGCGATTTTGTGAAATGGCTCTTAATTACAAATCTGTCACAATTTTCTACGGCCGTTATTAGGGTTACGTTCCCCAAATGGAAAAAACGGAACACTTATAGCATCACTTTGTTGTCTGTCTGTTAAAACCTTTTATCACGGGAACGCGTGGAGGTATCGTGTTGAAATAGGGTTGGGTAAAAATATTCGATATATCAAAATATCGATATTTTTTCAGAAAATAATCGATATATATCGGCGATTTTATTTTTTTCGATATATCGATTTTCGATATTCGCAAAAGGCTTGGTAGACTGTATGAGTATCATTCGCCTGGACTCGACATAAATAAAAAAAAAAATCTACTTATAGTCTATGACTGTTTGTGCAGTGCAACCAATTGCACTTGCATTTCGGTGGTTATTGGTGCGCTTGCATTTCGATTGCGTGTGTTTCATTTTCTAATCTAAAAAAAACAAACCGCCATTTTTCGGGCGGCGAGTGGCATGGCAGCGTGTTAATGTTGTTAGTTTTTGTGTAATTTTTATTATCATGTCTGCTGTTTGGAAATTTTTACAGTGTATTATAAGTAACCGCTTCGGGAAAAAATATCGAAATATCGATATTTTATGTAAATTTATATCGATATATTTGAGAAATATCGATACGATATATTTTATCCCTTTGCCCATCCCTATGTTGAAATAAAAAACCAAAGGTCACATACTAAGGTAAGGTAAGTCCCTCGTAGCTGTACAAAGCCTAACTACTAAGTTAACGTAAAAAAGGGGCCGTTTATAGCAAAAAAAATTATATTGCAACACTCAAGGCAATCAAAATTTATAGGGCATTTTCCGTTGACCTAGAATTATGAAATTTGGCAAGTAATATCGTCTCATATTACAAGTACAGTAAATAAACGCTGCAGCTCAAAACTTATAATTTCTTTGCCAAACTCACTTACACACGCACACACATATATGCTGATACGCCCACACACAGATTTATGCTGAAACACACACACCACGCAAATGATCACACGCAGCAGACCACACATTTTTAAATAAGCTATGTATTACAGGAGACGTATTTTTGAATCATGCGATTTCCAATCCGAACACGAAATCGCAAGATTCGCATGCGAATTCCTAAAATCAGTATTTTTGAAAATTCATTTCGTGAATTCTGCTACGAGTGGTCCTACCCACTTGTTTTTCGATTTCTACTAGTAGAACGTACGGAAGAATGACATTGACAAGTAAACATATGGTTGACAGAGATTTGACATAATAACTTATTATTTACATTAGTTATTGCTTTATGGTTTATAATATTTTCTGCGTGAAACAAAAATAGTTACAAGCTTTCAATTTAATAGCAACACCTATTTTGAGTGATTCAAAAATGCGTAAAATCGGAAGCAATAGAAACTATTTTCATACACGAATTGTTTTCGTGTTCGAATTTAAGATTCATTTCTAATGCTTCAAAAATACGTCTCCTGGTGTAATGCATTTGGGTCTGTGCAAACAAGTTAAATAAACACGTACTAGTAGAAATGTTAGAAATGTTTATTTGCTAAAAACATGGTATAAAGTTGTTACATAAGTCATGACAGAAAGTGCACATGTTTTGCTACACAAGAATAGCATGCAAATTTATATATTTTATAAAATTAAATTATGTCAAATTGCAACAGAATTATTATTATTATTAGTATCATTTGAAATATCAAAATTAAAAAGCATGTCAAAAGAAAAGATAATACATAATATGTCACTTAAAACATAAATAATCCCTAACATCATAAAAGCTTTTGTCAGTGAGCCATTTATAAAATCTACACTTAAATGAATTAAGACTTAGCGTTTTAATTTCACCTGGCACTTTGTTGTATATTCGAACACACATGCAACGGCAGCTTTTCCCATAATAAATCTCTCTTTTACAGGAGAGGATGCTGGAGTTCATACAGAAACAAGTGGAGCGAGGCAAGCAGCAAGGCTCCACTTCGGACCAGCCCACCTACTCTGAGTTCAAGAGAGAGAGCAGCCAGGAGAGAGTCACTCTTAGTCTTAACTTGAAGAGGAAACCTGAAGGTAAACATTATCATCTCATCTCAATAGCATCTCTTTTCAATTATTGTGCGACATAAATATGTCCGGTATCCATAAAATAACGGCAAATAAACACATTAAGGTCAACAAAATCACCCCGAAACATTGGGAATGATCGTCATTTACGTGTTTACCCATAAACTAGCTGCATTCGATGGGAAATGACTCCGGACGCGCTCGGTTCAGCGCGAGTCGCGATAAAACGCTCGCTCGCTCGGCTCAGCTCGCTCGCGCGAACAGTCACAGATAATACAATGTGCGGTGAGTGCATCTACCAAGTCTATCGTTCAGAGCCTGATATGGATAGGTACATTAAATTTCCAAATCCAGCTTGCTGCTTGGTACGTTGCAACTTCAGTTATAATTACATCTCATAATCCATTTGACCCATATTTTGACGACCTCCGTAGCCGAGAGACGAGCATGCCAGACTTGGTGTCGCTATCTCTGAGGTCCCGGGTTCGATTTCCTGTCGGTCAATGTAGAAAAATAACTTTTCTATGTTGTCTCGGGTCTGGATGTTGTGGTACCGTCGTTGTTTCTGATTTTTGTAACACAAGTGCATAAGCTACTTATCATAGGATTAGAGCGATGTATGTGATGTAGTCCAATATTTATTTATCCAATATTATTAGTACGTGTTTATTTAACTTGTTTGCACAGACCCAAATGCATTACACCAGGAGACGTATTTTTGAAGCATTAGAAATGAATCTTTAATTCGAACACGAAAACAATTCGTGTATGAAAATAGTTTCTATTGCTCCCGATTTTACGCATTTTTGAATCACTCAAAATAGGTGTTGCTATTAAAGTGCGTAAGCTACTTATCATAGGATTAGAGCGATGTATGTGATGTTGTCCAATATTTATTTATCCGTTATCTTGGCTAACGTAGTCTAGGATGCCCGCTAGCTCGATGGGCCGACGACCTTAGGAAAGCAGGCAGTGGCTGAATGAAAAAAGCGGGTGGTCGTGTGCTTTGTCGCTCTTTGGGCAGGCTCTCGTTCAGCAGTGAACTGCAATGATGATATGATAATGATGATCCGTTATCTAGTCGCCATAGTACAAGCTTTGCTCAGTTTGTGGCTAGATAATTGGTGGTGTGATGCTAAGTTTTTTTGCAGACAAAAAACCAGAAATAATGCAGACATTGTCCCTAAGATTAAAAAGCAAAGACGATATGTCTAAAAGTAAAGAAGATAAAGAAGCATCCAGCAAGAAGCAGAAGACTGAAGAAGGAAAGAGCAAGTCAGCACTAAATGAGCTTATGGAGATGGAAGAACGAGCGAAAGAGAGAGCTAATAGGTGAGTCTAAAAAAATCCTTATAATTAAGTCGTTTCTGTTTTTTAACAAAAAAAAATCAAATTAAACCTCTATTTTGACATAATAATTCGCGATACCGACTTAAAACTAAAGCTAAAAAAACACTTTTTTTTTGGTGTTGGTGCAAATGAAAACATTTAAAAAAATTCATGGCTGGCAACGACCCCAAGGCATTTTTTTATACAATTTACTTTATCTCAATTTTTTGCATTATTACCTCTACACCGCATGGCAAATCATTTGAGTCCGAACGAAAGAATTGTAGCCCGTAGCGTGAACTACTTACTATACCAGGTGGTCGTCACTAGACCACGCGGTCGTCACTAACCAGGCGGCCCACACTAGACCAAGAGGTCGTCACTAACCAGGCGGCCGACACTAGACCAAGAGGACGTGACAAACCAGGCGGTCGTAATTAAACCAAGAGGTCGTCAGTCACTAACCAGGCGGTCGTCACTAGACTAAGAGGTCGTCACTGACCAGGCGGTCGTGACTAGGATTTTCGCATACCCGACATTTTTAATACCCGGGTATCGGGTATCATTTTTTCATATACCCTAAGACCATAAGACCGCCTAAATTGTACATCTTTCTGTAAAAATCATGTGTATTTTACTTGTATGGTGTGCAATAAAGAGTATCTATCTATCTATCTATACCCGGTTATACCCAGATCCGGGTACCCGGGTAGAAAACCCCAGTCGTCGTGACTACACCAGGCAGTCGTCACTAACCAGGGCCCCGATCGCGCTAATAAAATCGAATCATTACCACACCACATCCACACCACTTCCGTTACGTTTGAGACATTTGGTATCGCGCTAAAAAAGTTCGTGCCATTTCCAAACCACTACCCAACCGTTACCGCTGTCAGATGTCTATGAATGAAAGGTTTGAAAAAAGCAACTTTTTATCAACCAAAGTTCAAACGTTTGAGTAAATTTACCTAATTCTGATCAAAAAAACACCTCATTCACGTCCATTTTTGGAAATATTTGACTAATTAGACGTGTATATGCCTTACAAACTGCATAAACTGGTGTAAATAAAAAGTGTAATGTTGTGTTGTGTGTGACGCCGATAACACTCCCATGGGATTCTTGGAAAACTCTTTCACCACCTTTTTACTTTGAAGTGGTCTCACTCAAGAAAATAGTGTTTACCCAGTGATTACAGTGATAAACATTGTAAATAAACAGTAAATATTAGATAATTTAAGAATACAATAATCAGTTGTTTTTATTCCAAAATATTTCTTCTTAACATATCTTAAAATCTAAATCCCAAGCTATCTACTCAGAAAACTGGAATACATCATAATCTATAACACCAAAAATATTTACAAGATATAGTCATTTAAAGATGTAAATACCTATGTAATTATCCTAAAATAGTTATTTTAGAAAGTTTTCCGTTCCCTTATTCACCACTCTTAACTAGGTACCTATTTTAGTTCCAACAGAATAATCAAAAGTAGCTCTGGTTTCTGTAATGTTAATGTAAAATTAATTAGAACCACTGGTCATCAATGAGGTTTTTGTTGTGATGAAAAGATGAGATGATTATAACTTTTTTCTGTGAAATTATAGAGACAGTCATGTATTAGGTAGTGTTAATATTATATTAATTAATGATATACATACTACTAATGAAGAATTCAGTAATATATCTAGCTGCGGCAGGAATGTTAAACAATTATTAAGATTTCAGATGTGTAGTTGTATTAATGCAATAAATTGTTGAGAAATATAGATAGATGCCAATACAGGTTATACTAAATGGAAGATACAATGAAAAGAGTCACTCTTGAAGTTTGTTAACTAGTGTACGCTGAAACTGGTTTGTCATTTGGGATTTTGTGTTATGTATCTTATTAATTTAATTTTTTACTAATACTATGTAGTAACAATAGATAATACTTATTTAATCTACTAGTCGAAAATATGCAGTAAAAATAATGTTTTAAAATGTCAATCAAAAAGTTTTAGTTTATTCGGCACACTAAAATTAAACTTGCTTGTAAAACAAAAAACCTATAATATCTAGATAGAGTTAAGACTAGAGTTGAAATAGCATTAAATATAAAGCTTATAACTTGTTATGCTTACTTACTATTATAGCATCATTAAAAAGTTGGGGAATTACACCTACAATTACAATGATTTAAAATTAAAATAGGCAAGTAAACTGAGAACATAAGGAAATAAACAGTATAGATGTATAAATAATTTCATTTCATGTTTCTATGGAAAACAAAGAACTTTATTAAACCTATGCTTTATACATAAGTTAACTTTCATAAACTAACCAAAGATTAAAGCTTCTTTGCTCTGTGTGCTCACACTAAGTAGGTACACTATGTGACACATTTTTACTTCTTGAATTAAGGGAGTCTCCATTTTCTTCAGATAAGTAAGGTTTTTTTAGTATAGCAATAGAAGCTAAATCCTTTTATTATTGTTCTTCTACTTTTCTTAAGGGGCTATAAACATATGTTTTACCGCCGGGGTAACACTGTCCGACCAGTATCTTGTGAGCAGCATTTGCATTTGCAAGTTGTAAATAATGTAACCTAAAATAGTTATTTTAGAAAGTCTTCCGTTACCTCACCACTACCCATCTTAACTACCTGTTTTAGTTCCTACAGAATAGTCAAAGTAGCTCGGTTCCTGTAATGTTAATGTAAAATGTTCAATTAGAACCACCGGTAAATACTTACATTATTATATTAATTATTGATGTAATATCTTCCTTAAATGCATGAAGAATTCAGAAATTTATCGGCACACTAAAATTAAACTTGCTTGTAAAATAAAAAACCTGAATTATCTAGATAGAGTTAAGACTTTAGAGTTGAAATAGCATTCAAGATAAAGCTTGTAACTTGTTATGATTACATAGTTCATAGCATCATTAAATAGTTTGGGAATAACCCCTACAAAAACAATGATTTAAAATTAAAATAGGCAAGTAAAATGAGAACATAAGGAAATAAACAGTACAGATATATAAATAATAACAAGTTTCTATGGAAAACAAAGAGCTCTATTTTATTAAACCTATGCTTTACACATAATTTAACTTTCTTAAACTAACCAAAGATTAAAGCATCTTTGCTCTGTTTGCTCACACTAAGTAGGTACACTATTACACATTTTTACTTATTGAATTAAGGGAGTCTCCTGAGTCCTGCTGGCTGATGAGTTTTCTTCAGATATGTAAGGTTTTTTTATTATAGCTAGGTCAGCAATGGAAGCTAAATCCAAATTATTGTTCTTCTACTTTTCTTAAGGGGCGATAAACATATGTTTTACCGCCGTGGTAACATTGTCCTGCCAGTATCTCGTGAGCAGCATTTGCATCATGTTTTATGTTTTAAACTATAAAACAAACAGCTGACTGAAAGCTGCACAGATTATTAATTTCCTCTTTGCGACAGAGTATGTCCAAGGAAAGCTGTCATTAAATGACATTTAGTTTTTTTTTGCGTCACAAGACTAGTGCGGCTAGTAACAAATTGCTTAATCGAGTGTCGATTATACACAAATCACAGATATTACTCAAAAATACTAGGTGTTCCGTCCCTACAGAAACAAAGTTCTAACGAATGGTAACGATTCAACTAATGACATGTAACACAATACGGATTTTGCTTCCAGCTGCATTGTTATTGAATCGTAGCCATGTTCGAATTGGATACGTTTCACGTTCGAAACGCTTACGTAAAAATTAGTGCGATCGGGGCCCAGGCGGCCGTCACTGGACCAAAAAATCGTCGTCGCAAACAAGGCGGTAGTCACTATATTAGATAGGCGTCACTAACCAAAAAATCGTCACTAGACCAAGAGGTCGTCACTAGATTAAACAGTCGTCACTAGACCAAGAGGTCGTCACTAGATTAGACAGTCGTCACTGGACCAGGCGGTCGTTATTTGACATCTAACTGTCAAATAGTGCGAGTTAGCCTTTAAATTAAAATTTTTCTTTTTACAGAAAAGATTACTGGCTTACTGAAGGTATAGTGGTGAAGATAGTGACCAAATCACTAGGAGACAAGTTCTATAAGAAGAAGGGGGTTATTGAGAAGGTGATCGACAAGTACGGGGCTCAAGTAAAACTGGTTGATGATAAAGTCAAACTGAAGCTGGATCAGGTATGTCTGCAATTTTTTTTTAATTCATCATCATCATTTTAGACATAGGACGTCCACTGCTGAACATAGGCCTCCCCCAGTGACTTCCAGATTGGCCGGTTGAAAGCGGCCAGCATCCAGCGGCTTCCTGCAACCTTTACCAGGTCGTCTGTCCACCTTGTAGGTGGACGTCCTACGCTACGCTTGCCGGTACGTGGCCTCCATTCCAGAACCTTTCTGCCCCATCGGCCGTCAGTTCTACGTTTTTTAATTATGGACTCATCCCGCTCATAAAGCGGAGCGGTGATTCTGCCAATGTCGAGTGTATCGCTTACTTATAGTCAAAGATTGACAAAGTTCACATAAAATAACGGGTGTTTATTAGTTATTATTGCTTTTCTTGGATTCAGTGGAGGCTACTCTTCCCGTAGAAGCAGGTTTCAGGACGCTATCGGGTCTAAAGCAAGTTGTCTTGAGACAAGTCACTTGACACTCGATGCGGCGTTGAATACAATGATACTTCAATAGTTTCAGATCTTTATCACTTCACCAAACATTAGAACACAAACTACACCAAACTTGCACTCTAAAGCTCTTTAAATGATAAATAGAAACCATATAATGATGATGAGATCGACCATGCTTTTCGTTCGACTACCCCCCACCGATTCTCTCTAAACTCGTATGTTGTAGCGCGAAAGTGGCACAAGTGTGGCTAATGTCAGATACTTACGTCTTTTCTCCTTATTATATATTTATTCGTATATTTGGACGGCAGCGTCAGGCCTATGTCACTCCGCGTTTCTGTCGAGATAAATACCTACGCGACGCGCACCTTCGAAGAGGCTAAAATCAGTCGAGTGTCACGCGCGCGCGCTGTTACACGTTCTTATTATTAAAATTAGTTTTTTGTACGCGTTACACTTCCGACTTTATTCAGAGTTTATTCACTGTGAATGAGAAAATTAAAAGAAATCGAAAATATTGCGCAACGTTTGGGTTATATATTTTGCCACCGGGTCGCTCGGTAGCATTAGTAGCAGCGACGCGACCGCTCCGTTGTGATTGAAAATACTAACGTCTCGATTTCCAGCAGACCCACCACAATATTATAATAAGTCCATAAACCACTTCTATAATATTTTAAGTCCTCATTAGGTAGGTACATACTACGTTACGACATTTTTATACAGAGCTCTTTAACACTAATATTACGATCAGGGTGTTTTCATAAATTAATTGTATCGATATACCGAAATGGAAAGTAATATTTTCATTGAAATGATTACTAATATCTACACGCTATTTCATGCGTAGGTAGGTATCGACCAAATTCACAAACACAAGTCGCAGCCCTTGCGAGAGAGCGGTAGCTGACAGGACAAAGTAAAAAGAGCTCTCACTTGTGGCGTTTTGGTGGATTATCGCTTGCAGTAACGCTTTGTAGGCTATTATAAAATGAGAGTACATTGCCCGGTGCAAGCTAATTTGCTCTTTGTTGCCGCACATTGAGAGTAGATAATATATTTTAGCAAATGTCTTTAAATATTCTGTGGCAGCGTTACTGTTTTCAACAACAGAGTTTTCATAGAAGTACTTACGCAAATATTTTAATACTAGTCTGCACGTGCCTTTAGGAAGTAAGTATGTAATTTTCGTCCGAAACATCGTATTTAGTTTTTCGTAGTAGGCTTCCTGGCCTCACCTCAACTATGAGGTGGTTTGGGCCATACTCCACCGCGCGGGCACAGTGCGGTGGAGAGGTGTTGTAAGGCCAGTGACTTAACCTTACTGTCAGATGTTATTAGGCCTAAGGCCTCTGACTAGGGTTTACGACTAAAACATATAACGAGTACTTTGTTAATATAGACTTGTTCGCTTTGTCACAGAGTGAATTTAGAAAAAACGTTATAGAATTACTAGACACACTTTAAATGGCCAAGTAATTTTATTTTTACAATTGTTTCGTTCTAATGTGTAGGGATGTGTGTCCCTACTGTGTGTTACTATAAGTTAGTTTAACTAATGTGTACGATCTAAGTAACCGTATGTTCTTCGTTATTTCTACATATATATATATATATATATATATATATATATATATATATGTGCAACCAGCACCATTA
Organism: Anania hortulata; assembly: GCA_963576865.1. Lineage (NCBI taxonomy): Eukaryota > Metazoa > Arthropoda > Insecta > Lepidoptera > Crambidae > Anania > Anania hortulata. The sequence goes on along the minus strand of OY756415.1, from coordinate 2,325,605 downwards.
TTCACAGAAATAACGAAGAACATACACACGATATATATATATATATATATATATATATATATATATATATATATATATATATATATATATATATATATTTGTAATTAACTTCTTATTTTATCAACATATGCAATTGTTTGTTGTCCCTAATAAATAAAAATAAAAAATAGTATCAAGCGATATTAGCCGGGACCAACTTTTAACGTGCCTTCCGAAGCACGGAGATGCTTGTGATAAATGTCACTAAACATGGTTGGTACAGTCAAAGGCATGTGAACAACCGTTAGGTCGCAGGCCGACAGTAAAACACCGTATAGTTTGTAGAATCACAACTATATTGAAACCCGATGTATCATTTGCAAGACAACTTAAATGTCAGGACCGTTAGGTCTTAGGTACACAAAAAATCACACTGCCTGCGCGATGCAATCGACAGGCAGCACCATCTATTGACAAACAGGGGCGTGCATTGGTTTCAGATAGGGGTAGGCTGGGTACATACACATTTCAAGTCAGTGAACAACGAAAGCCTAAACCGTAATTCATATTGAGCGTTTAAATAAATGCTAGATACATTTATTTCTGGTATCACTGGAATTAAATTTAATCCTGTATTTTGTTCACTTATATCTACGTCACAGTAAGAACCGCTCTTAATGCTTTTTAAATATAAATTGTACTCGTCCACATCTCGCGGTTTAGGAAATGTAAATACTAAATAAAAAACACAATAAAATTGACATGTTCACGTAACAAGCGCCATCTTGGTAATTAGATTGGAATAAGTTAATAAATTGGTGGATTTTGCTAAAGCAGGGTAATGATTAGTTATGTGAAAAACTCAATAGATGGAGCTTTAAAAAATAAAATGATAAAAACTTTAATTTTACCTTTAGGATTTTCAACTAAATTATAAAGAGGTACTTCGAAATTCACATGGTATTGCATTGTTTAATAAATGATAATTTCTTACCCAGATGTCGATTTCTTTTTGCAAAATGGTGAATGGGGTCGTAGATTTATTTTACCACAACAAATATCAAAACAATGAATGGAATTAAAACAAGTCATTAATCTGATATCCGTAATGGCTATGTACGAAAAATCTGTTGATAATGTCTTGTTTCTGCAACTAACACAAAAATCCACATTTGATTGTGTTCGGATTGGCGCGTAATTTATTTAACCTAGAATTCGCATTAATACTTCACTTTGCAGTTTTTCCGTTGAATGACACACAACCACACAACACTTAACCCCGAAAACAAAGATAGCACTCAAAAAAGGTGTAAAGATCAGTAATACTATAATCTGATTTATCAAAACTCGCGAGATGACAGCCGCCGGCGGCAAACTATGAAACTAATGGGAAAAATTGCTGACGCAAACTTTGTATCAAAACAATGTCCTGCATTACCTTTCAAGGAACTGTAACCCTTTTTTATTATTTTCAAACGTTTCTATAAATATAATTACGATTTTATCATTTTAAATATTCATTTCAATATCTTGCACTGTCAAGTTTTAATAAAATACGACATATTTAAAGTGCAAATGATCGAAGTAGGCGAGCCTATATCCGGTATATGCTGCTAATAAGGAATGTTCCTTCCGTCCGATTGTCATGTATGAAAAGGGTGTAATCTTCAATTTAGGCGACTTTCATTTTTTTTTTAAATTCAGTTTGTTCACATATAAGCAGCGAGTATCTAAGTGTGAGTGAAAATTGAGTAAGTTTGCGTGATACAGTAGGCGATCTCGCGGCAGCCTACGTTGGTTAAATTGCACAGGAACGATCTAAGTTGCGCGCTTTAGTAAGGAATAATAAGTAGACGACAAAATGGTTACAGAATATTTATTGTTTATTGTTGAATACGTAAATAATAATTATGTTTAGCTGTTCTGTCGGTTTTTTATGAAGGTAGGCTCTGCATAACAGCCTATATGGGATGCACGCCCCTGTTGACAAATTACTACAAACTTTTTTGTATGGAGAAATTACAATAGGCATTATATACTTTGCAGTCTATGCAGCATGTCAACCTACCAAAAAGTTAAAGGTCATTGAATTGGTTTTCAACTTTAACTCCGACACGTAGAGATCAATATCAATTGAGAAAATTTGACGTTTTGTGGTAGGTTGACGTTTGTCCGTACATTGTAACTGTATTTCCTGTAAAAAAGGCTGACAAAGGTGACGGAGTTTGTTGCGCCGTTTCTTCTCATCACCAGCCGATGTGTTGTCCTGAAGCGGTGGTAGGGTAAAGCTATCTTATATAGCTTCAGACTACACAAAATTGGTGATTCATTCTTGGGGAAATGTATAAAATTTTTCAATAAAGTACCACAGACTCTTGTTGAATTACCTGTACATGAATTCAAAATTCACATTTAAAAAATCCTTATGAAAAAAGGATATGTTAAAATAGACAATTATTTATACGACAAGAGTGCATGGACTTAACCTGCTTGGCTCACACTTACTACATGTCTTGTAAACTGTATTTCATGTAAAATAAGGCTGACAAAGGTGACTGAGTTTGTTGCGCCGTTTCTTCTCATCACCAGCCGATATGTAGTCCCGAAGCGGTGGTAGGGTAAAGCTATATATTGGGACGTGTATAAGTGCCCGGGAGAGGGCCTATGTACAAAATAAATGAGTATTATTGTTAACGATAGCTACGCGCACGAAAAAAAAAGGCAATACCTTCAGGAGAGCCGCGCAAGAATTTAGGCTCTAACTCTGCAAATACTAGGCCGATTTTTGTGATTTTTGCACCAATGTTTAGAGTAAGGATTAGGTTAATCAGGAAAAATGTGAAATAGATCAAAAAATAGTGAATACCAATGGAAACCACCGAAAAACTGAAAATGAGTGTTGGAAAGAGAGGGAGTTATGCGCGAAAACAGGATGCACACATTGGTGCCGTGTGCAAAAAATTACGCGCTCTGATTGGCTAAAATCTCCCTCAGATTGCTATATAAGTCGGGCGGTTTCCAAGGGTAGCACTGGCAGTACTAGCAGTACAGTATAAACCTTAGAAATAGTAACATCCAAGTGTATCTTCAATAAAAGCTGAATTCTTCAAAGTGGGTTTTATTCAGTGACCTGCTCCGGCCTCAAATGAGAAAAATCTACAGTCCACTCTCTACCCTAAAAACAGTGTTAGGCCCGAAATCCCTAACAATTATATTCTTGGGATGTGTATAAGTCCGGAAGATGCCATAAATAAATAACTTATTGTTATTTGTTGTTTTTGTATTATTTTTAACTTATTTCTGTGTCATTTTTTAAAATTATTATTTGTTAAGTAATGTCCTTAAAATCAATGTTACTAATAATAGACTTACATAGCACGTAGAACTGATGGCCGATGGGGCAGAAAGGTTCTAGAATGGAGGCCGCGTACCGGCAAGCGCAGCGTAGGACGTCCACTCACAAGGTGGACAGACGACCTGGTAAAGGTCGCAGGAAGACGCTGGATGCAGGCCGCTTCCAACCGGCCAATCTGGAAGTCACTGGGGGAGGCCTATGTTCAGCAGTGGACGTCCTATGGCTGAAATGATGATGATGATGATGGAATATTCTTACATTCTATCAAATTTGAAGTCTACGCGGACAAAGTCATCGCCAGAAGTTAGTGTTCACCTTTTAAATGAAATGAAATAAAACAGTTTATTTGTAATTAATATTTCTCTTATTTTAAATTTTTTTTTCACAATCACACCAATTTTGTCTAGCCCCAAACTAAGCCTAGGCCAAGCTTGTACTATGGCGACTAGATAACGGATAACGTACTTAAATACTTTTATAAACTTCCATGACTTAGGTACAAATGCTCGTACTCATCACATAAACATTTGCCCCTTGTGGGATTCGAACCCGTAACGTCTGGTTTTGTAGTCCGAAGTGCGAACCACTACGCCAGACGGGTCGTCTAGATTGATGCAATGTACCTGTATTCTTATTTTCTCTCTAATTTCGAAGTCTACGCAGACAAAGTCACGGGCAGAAGCTAACTAGTGTAGTACAGGGAAACACCCAAAAATTCCGAAATATTTAATTCCAAATTTGAGTATTCCGATTTTCTTAAATCCGAACTTCATGATTGCATGCATGCCTGCTTGCATGCTGCATACCTACTTACATAATGCATGCTTGCCTGCATGCTGCATGTTTGCAGCATGCAGCAGCTACATTTAAAATTATGTTATGTTTGCATTTTTTTATATTAAATGATATTACATATTTTTTTTATATATTGGATAATTATTAAGTCCGAATTTTAAAAATCGTAATTTTGAAATTAGGAACTATAAACGTTAGGAAAATTTAGATTTCGAAATTTTGTAAATCGGAATGATACATAGGAATTTTCATTTTCGGAATTTTAAGATTCGGTATTTTGAAAATTCGTGATAGTAAAATTCGGAATTAAGTTTTTCGGATTTATTTACTGTACCCGTAGTACAGATTTGTTTTGTATTGTTCTAGAATCATCTAGAAACAGTGATCCCGTCTCCAGGGCGTACAGTGCGCTTCGTTAATGGCGCCTACCGCGGACACACTGGGGTCCTTAAGGATATTGACACTGATAACTTCTGTTGTAAGGTTGAGGTATGTTATTTAAATAGTTCATATCCATTGACATGATTATTACTATCTTACTAACTATAAAACACAATTTTATATAAATAAATTTATATTGAACAATCTTACATACATTGCTCTGTCCCCTTAGCATGTCCACCAAAACACGATATGATATAGCGATTTATCGTCACCAACTGTCAAAATATGATAGATATAGCCGCCATGTTGAATCGCTGTGCCGGTGACGTCACGTTATGGTCGCTGTATCGATAAAAATTCAACATGGTGGCTATATCCTCTCGCATGACACTAAAACACGATATGATACAGCGATTTATCCATACCAACAACCAATATAGCCGCCATGTGGAATCGGTACCGGTGACGTCACATGTTATGATGATAGCCGTTTCGATAAAAATTCAACAGGGCGACTATTCTATCATTTTAAAGAAAATTTACTGTTGATGTCGATAAATCGCTATAATCATCAAGGTGGGCTGGCTCCATCATCAGATTATCACGATGGTGTCAAATTATTATAATGTCATCCGAATGTCAATTCCGTATTCCGTACTGACGACCTCCGTAGCCGAGAGGCGAGTATACCGGACTTGGTGCCGCTATCTCTGAGGTCCCGGGCTCGATTCCCGGTCGGTCAATATATAAAAATAGCTTTTCTATATTGTCTCGGGTCTGGGTGTTGTGGTACCGTCGTTGTTTCTGATTTCTGTAACACAAGTGCTTAAGCTACTTATCATAGGATCAGAGCAATGTATGTGATGTTGTCTAATATTTATTTATTATTCTGTCATATTTTTAAAGAAAATTGACGGTTGGAGTCGATAAATCGCTATAAATGTAGGGATAAAGGAAATGCTGGCTTTCAACGATACTTGATTTTCAGAAGCACACACCAAGCACATCTCCTACTTTCTCCGCAGCCTTCATAAAACAATAGAAAAACGTCCGTCATCACATTCAAATTCGCATTCGTCTCTCCTCTCGCTCACTCCATCTTCAATCTCTTTCACACATCTGACGTTCCATTACACACATCCCACATAAATATTTTGGTGGTCATGCAAGGGGACTGGCTCCATCATCAGATCATCACGATGGTGTCAAATTATTATAATGTCATCCGAATGTCAGAATCTTCACACTACAGTCTCAAACCGATACGTCAGAAGTTGGTTAACTACTTCCAACATCGATGTTGGAAGTAGTTAACCAACTTCTGACGTATTGGTATAGATCCATACGTAACATTGATCGTACGATATTGGTCTCTATATTTCGATAGTTAAGATATCTATTTGTGTAAATTTAAAGGCCGTAGACAAAATGAATTTAAAAATCTTAAAAAAAACATTTTTTCTCGTTTCAGATCTCTGAAGGTCTCCTGACTGGCAGAGTCGTGAAAGGCGTCCAATATGAAGACATTAGCAAATTGGCTAGCTAACAGACATAAAGTGTAGAACTATTTTTATAACTAGAATAATAAATGTACATTTTTAAGAAACATTTGTTTGTTTAACTCATTGCGTTGGGTAGCTAAGGGCAATATTTAGTGGGGTGCTCCTAGTGATATTTACTGGGGTCTTACCGGTGATATTTAGTGGGGTGCTCCGACTGATATTTAGTAGGGTACTCCACCTGATATTTGTTTACTGGCACTTGTTTTGACATTTTGACAAATAAGCTATACAATTAGCTGTCAAAAAAGTGCCAGATAGGTCACCACCAGCCTCTATATTAAAGAAATGCATACAAAAATCACAAAGGTTATCAAATGAAAAATATCTGAAATCAAACAAAAACATTTGCAAAGCGACGTGGAATTTAATAAAGTCATTAGAACAGACAGATGCCGTTAATAATAGTAATTACATAGATAAAATAATAAATAATAATACGCTGACATTAAATTCGATTGACATATGTAATAGTTTTAATGAATTCTTTATTGACATGACCAACAAATCATCAAAAATTAAATTGACATCTAATAATAATTCTAATATCCAATCCATGAATACATGCATTTTCCTTTACCCAACCACAGCTGATTAAATATTCAAAATAATAAATTCTCTCAAAAACACAGCTTCGGTAGGATATTATAAAATTGATTTCGTAAGGGTAAATCCACTACGCTTGCGACATTTAACTTAATAAAGAGTATAACTAAGAATATAGATAAAAACGTAGATGTGACTGCTATTTTTTTGACATGAGCAAGGCATTTGATTTCGTATCTCATGAGATTCTTCTCCAAAAATGTGAAAAATATGGTATAAGAGGAACAGCATTAAACTGGCTTAGATCTTATCTCCATAAAAGACGTCAGTACGTCCAAATTAAATCTTTAAACTCTCGCAACGAAGAAACCACTTCAAAATCTGTAGTTTCTCTAAATAATGTAGGTGTCCCACAGGGAACAATATTAGGACCTTTATTATTCATAATTTACATCAATGACCTGCCTAACGTAGCCAATCATCAATGTAACCTATTTGCAGATGATATATCAGTTGTAATCTCAAAAGCTCCCAACCAAAACTATACTGAAGAAATTAACAACACTATCATACTAATATCAAATTAAATTTTAAAAGATGTTTTTACATCTGTCTGTCGTATCAATTTGAAACTTTGTTATTATAAATAATATATACATCTATGAAATTTTGATTTCTTAATCAGTCATGGAAAAACTCGCCAGTTGGTTAAAAAAGCAAAATATCAAATTGGTTGGAAAGTAGTTAGTTTTATTAGGATTCATGTGTAAGTTACACATGAATCCTAATAAAACTAAATACGTAGGTACAATTTTTTAACAGAAAACCTAAAGATAATCTTAGTATTAAAATTAACGACGAAAATATGACTAAATCGGAGACAGTTGTTTTCTTGGGTTTTATTATAGATAGTCAGTGTTCGTGGAAACAGCACATAGAAAACGTATGCAAATAAATCAACAGATTTTCTTATGCTCTTTGGGGTCTAACGACCCAAGTAAATCAGAATGCTGCTCTAATGGCATACCATGGATATGTAGCATCCAACCTCAAATACGGGCTAATATTTTGTGGGAATTCCATAGATATGCCTAGAGCCTTCATATCTTAAAAGCGATGTGTTCGTGCCATATGCAACGTTTCTCCTCTAACCTCATGCAAACAACTATTTCCCGATCTGAATCTCCTCTCTTCCATCAATGTATATTCTGGAATGTTGTGTCTTTGTAAAAACTTATCCGTCTTTATTTGTGCATCAAGATGATTATGCAACTAAATCAATCAGACATCGGGGAAGGCTATTGTTGCCCAAGATACGAACTACTTTATATAAAAGAAACTGTTATCCAAGCTGTATAAAAATATATAATAAACTGCCGCATTCATTGACTGAACTACCATTAAATTTATTTAAAAATAAACTATTTAACAGGCTCAAGATAAAATGTTTCTACTCAGATAATGAATATCTAGATTGTAAAGTTGACATTACCTAATAATTAATAACTGACATAACTGACGTTTTTCAAAAAGGTATGTATGCGTGTATAAATTTGATTAATAACTGAAATTGTTTGGAGGCGACTTATCTCTGACTTGTTTGTTGATATATTTGTATGCTATTGACTATGGCTGAATAAGTGAAACCTATATATGCTTGTAACCTTATGATGTACCCTATTCAGAACAAATAAATTATTCTTGATTCTAGGTTATCTGAAACTTATCAGCAAGGGTAAGGGGCCGTTAAGAGGGGTACTTCCTGTAATACTAAGGACACTTGTGATTTTTTGGGGATGCAGTGATTGATATTCAGGAAAATGCTCTCTTATGATATTTAGAGGGGGGTTTTCATATTTAAGGGGGAACCTTTCAAAGCCATATTTAGGTGGGTGTGGTAATATTTAGCCCTCATAGTATGACCACCAAAACACAATATGATATAGCGATTTATCGACACCAACTGTAAAACTATGATAGATATAGCCGCCATGTTGAATCGACGAGCCGGTGACGTCACGTTATGATTGCTGTTTCAATAAATCAACATGGCGGCTATACCAATCCTATTTAAAAATAAATACCGTTTGTGTCGAAATCGCTTGCCTTCATAAAGAAAAAAGACGTATGTCACTTTTTACGAATTAAGTTTATATTCGGAATCAGTAAAAAAGACGCATCTCAATCAGTTTAATGGGCTAGTTTCCTGAGTCAAAAAATGATTATTCTATTTAGTCCGCCAGTTTGATTATCAAAAAATATTGGACCCATATTTTGCCTTTTGTCAATCAAACAAAAAATGACGAAGATAAAGCGCATCAAAGTGAGCACGTGACGTCACGTCTTGCCAAAAAGTGTCGCAAGGCGTTACGTTACGCGGAACTTTAACGGGCTATATCTTCATCATTTTTTGTTTGATTCAGAAAAGAAAAAATACGTGTCCAATATTTTCTGTTAATCCAACTGACGGACTAATTAGATTTTTTTAGGAAACTAGCCCATTCTAATTTGATTTCCGTAATGTCAGATACGTTTTTTCTTATGACGGCAGTATACTGTATATCATATCGTGTTTAGGTGGTCATGCTAAGGGGGAGAATTTCAAAGGAAAAATAAAAGAGTGTATTTTTTGTAACTTTTATATTAAACTTAAGTTTATTCGTTCTCCTGGCTGCGCAGGCGCGCGGCGGCGTTGGTGACCCTGATGCTGAGCTGTTGCGCGCGCTCCACGATCACCTTCCGCTTCTTGGAGGACACTCCGTGGGCAATCTCTGCGCAGTACTTCCTGTTCTGCATCATCAGGATTTCCAACTCGCGGACATTGTGGACTAAGACCTGGATGTTGGAGAATTAACGTTTACTATGCCTGTCTAGAAGTCATTGGGGAGGCCTATGTTCAGCAGTGGACGTTTTATGGCTGAAATGATGATGGTGAAAAGCTCGAGTTGGAGATATGCTCCTCCGAGGGACTTTTGTTACTCTGTATTTGGTTTTGTATAAGTAATGGTACATCCACACTTCAGTAACTTTATGTTGCGCAACGTTTGAAAGTGTTACTGGGAAACATTTTATGTGAAGAGTCTGGATGCACCAGAGTGCTAATATAAGTATAATTTATACTGCTTTTGTAAAAATAGGTTGAGCAATAAAATGTTTTATTTTACTTAGGCAAAAACCGTCTGCCGGGAAGACTATAGTTAATCAGGCGAAGGATTATTTACAACAGAAAACGGGCCATTAATAAAATAATATTCTTCCTATCATTGCACTAACTAAGCAGAGCTTATAATTAACGAAACAAGTCATAGGACTAAATCCAGTACAGTGATTTTTATTGGTTAAACAGTGATCAGAATAGGTAGATCGATTTGGGGTCAATGATCTCAAACATTGATGTTATTATGGACATGCTGGGATTCCGGCATTTCTTGGTATCAGATTTTAAAAAAAGGCATATCCTTATTATGCTAGCTATACCAAAGTACGTCAAATCAATCCTACTCCGATCACTAGTTATTAACAAAAAAGAAAACTTTCTTACACAAAATGACCCTCCAGCTGTTACAATTAGTATAGAAAAGTGGCTAGTTTTATGAGATTTTAATGTAAGTCCCATACAAAAGTCTAATGCCCAGCAAAAGGAGACCCAATGGACATTTAATTGAACTCATTATAAGCGCATAACAATGGAATTTCAGTTGTCTCAATTACAAATGCTTGGTGAGTTAAGAATCCTTATCTAGTCCTCATGGGCCGATGACCTGACTCAAGTAGCCGGAACAAAGTGGATGACTGGGCAAAGCTAGAGCGGCATGGATGGAGCTGGAGGAGGTCTTTACCTAAAGGGTTCAGATCTTAGAAACAGTCTAAACTAACCATACTAAAACTCCTAGTTTAAAGCCACTTACTAACCAACTACTAACAACATTTGAAATGTAACTAAGATTTGAAATAAATGTCTATATTATTATTATCAAGTCCTCATAGTACAAGCTTTGCTTAGTTAGGTGATCAATGGAAAATATACTTTATTTATTCTCACCTTACGGAAACCATTGGGTAGCATGTGACGGGTCTTCTTGTTTGAACCGTAACCAATGTTGGGCATCAGGTACTGTCCCTTGAAACGCCTGCGCACTCTGTTGTCAATACCTGGAAAATTATACAAATAAATTTATTTATACATTAAAAAATGGCTCAATTATTTTCAGTAATTTTATTAACGTTCAAGTGGTCTCATGGGACCGCATACCAATACAATTTCTATTGTGTCTGGATTGTGGATGCTTGAATCTTATACATGTTAAGAGCAGGTATAAAAAAAATTATTTTTAATTGTTGACGTTTAAATTATAGGATCAAACTAAGGAATCATTTTCTATACCACTGAATGAGAGACACAGGACCCTGGTTTCAGACCGCATTTTACACCAGTATTTTTTTTTTTAAAAGAAATTGATACTTTATCAGATGAAAACCAAATGGTCTAAACTATCAAAATTGTTAATTTAATTGGCTCAGAGACTACAACTGAAGTATTCGTTATTTTAATTAGTACTCATCACCTGATTCAATCATATTATATTCAAATAGATATTATAGTATGCAGGCATGGATTTCATCATTGAAAATATTATCACATGGTGCATATAATTCGCTTGTAAACAATACATATTAAAACCTATCTTGACCCACTTGAACGAGCTCAGAGAGCAATCCTAAAAGTAGCCAACTCCCTACCTTTTTTCCATCCTACTAACCTATTATATAAGTCGTGTAATGTGCTGACTGTCCGACAATTGTTTATAATGCATGTATTACTAAAACAACATGTAATACTTCCTTATAATGCTGACATTACTAATAAACGACGTAGAGATATAGTTTGCATCACACAATCAACCTCAAAATACACTTTTACAAATAGGTTTTTTACATTTCTAGGACCCTTTCTGTACAATAGACTAAATAAAATACTTAATTTTTATGAGCTAAATTATTATAACTGTAAATTAGAAATAGTTAAGTATTTACTATCTTTGTCCTACGATAAAACTGAACAGTTACTTTTAATATGTAAGTAAAATAGATTGAGTGTCGAAAACTTTAAATTGTATATTTTCCCTATTTTTAATAATTAATTACTGTTAATTTATGTCACCTAGAAGTTCATTTAAGTTCACTCTCGCCTGAAGCACAGGTTCTACCTAGTTCAGGCAAAGGTAACTCCTTGCACTGACTGTTAAGAATGTATCTGCTTTTCATGTATTTTAATAAACGATTTTATTTATTTTATATGAAATTAGCACACTTAAATTTAATTAAAATCACCTACTTATTATCTAGTTCTACATGATCAGTAATATCTAGGTATAAAAATTTAAATGTATCTACTGCTATGATCCTACAGCGAAATCAAGCTGTAAGGAATAGGGTTCAGTTGAATTACTTTAGCAAGGTAACAAATTGTAATTATCATATTAAGAATGTATAACACAGAGTGCCCTTGCATATTCCTGGAAAATCATCGCTAATTTTTAGACCATACCTGATACATAACCTCATTTCAGAGGTTAAGTTTTGGTAAATAAATCACATTTCTTCACATTATTTAGGTTAAATAAGGAACAGAAATAGAGTTTTAAATGATAATTAGCAATGATTTGGACGTTGATCACAGGGAATTTGTAACAAAATATGGGTAAAATAATGATAAAGAAAATTTTACTAAAATCATACCTCTTGGTTTACGCCAATTACGCTTAAGTTTGTCATAGCGATCCGATTGATGGCGGATAAACCTTTTCGTCCTCTTTTTGACGATTGTCGGTCTGTAAACTGGTCTGATAGCCATTTTGATTGTTTCTTTGAGAAACGCGGCAGTGAACCACGCGGTGACACGGGCGCACGAAAAGGAAAAAGAATAGACAATTGGACGCCATTGCTAGAGTAGAAGTGTGTTTTCATTTTCAAAATAATAAAAAAATACACGGATCATTGGAAAATCAATGAAAACTATAATTCAGATTTGTTTGTGTAATAAGAAATTAGAATTATGGGTTCTTATTCGAACATAAAAACATTATAACATAAAAAAGTGTGTGTTTGGTTGGGTAAGTTAAGTTAGTTTCGTGTTTCATTAGGATTTGATTAGAACATTTTCATAAATCCCTCTGTTATTACTCAACTACGCGAAGCCAGTCAGTTTTTTTTCTTAATCACCGTATTGAAATGATTAAATTTTTATCCTTTCAACTAAATCCACATTTTGATTAAATAATTAATAATTTGATTTAATGATGGTTTGTCTGTAAGAGCCTTAAATAAATTTATGGTAGCCATAGAGCAATATTTATGACAGTTCTAGGTTTACAAGAACAAACCAATTTCTCTATGCCACAGACGCCAAATGTCGCCATCGATCAATGACATTTTGTGAAGTTGAATTTATTGATATAAAGCGTTAATGTAAATAATAAACAATTTCATCATAAAAGTCGGCTTCCAGTCGATATGTATGCCAAGGGCAAAGGCTCTACAGTGCCTTCGGACGCTCAGGCTCGTGAAAAGTTGGCACTGTATGTGTATGAGTACCTACTTCATGTCGGCGCCACCAAAGCCGCACAGACGTTCCTCTCAGAAATCCGATGGGAGAAGAATATAACGCTTGGGGAGCCGCCCGGGTTCCTACATTCGTGGTGGTGCGTATTCTGGGACCTGTACTGCGCGGCTCCCGAACGTCGAGATACGTGCGAACACTCATCAGAAGCTAAAGCATTTCACGATTACGGTTTTGTCAATTCTGGGTATGGAGTCAACGGAATTGGTCACAACGCTGGCCCCGCGCCGCCGAACGACGGTACGTACCATTCAACCCATTTACGCGGCGTTATTTGTGAGTTTTTACGACTTTCAGTTTACTAGGCCATGTCTGTACTTATCGTGGTATGTAAATAAAAGATCGCGTATTGGCCTAAAAATCTCTAAGTAAACATAGATTGCTGCTGTAAAATTAGTAAGAGATGTGAATTAAACAGAACAGGATAAGTTTTAGCCTCAATTTACAGTGCAAATGATAAAATTTAGGCCCCAGGCTTGGCTTATCAGTCTAACAATTGAAATTCAACATCTAGGTCACCAAACTAGCTGTAAAAGTCTTATTTTGTGCTAACAGTAGTAGCTGTATGATGTTTTAAAAATCATATGTAATTTCATTTGTACTATAAAGACAATATGTTATTTCAAAATGTTGAATAAAACTATTATTTGTGTCTATGCTTTGACTGAGATCTGAATTCTTTAAAGTAGTAGGTACTTAACAATCAAGTTAAAAGGATACAAATCACGTTAATAGGTAACAACTAGTGGGTCTGATCCAAATTGTATATTTCTACGTGTACATATATTGGCAGAACTTGTCTGTTTTATCTAAGATACCAGATTACCATGTTTCTTGAAATATATTTTTTTTATCATTATACTAAATACTCTAAAGTTAGATGATTATATATCAGATTTAGTCAGTTATCATCATCATCATCGTCATTTCAGCCATAGGACGTCCACTGTTGAACATAGGCCTCCCCCATTGACTTCCAGATATCATTAATGAGACTATAATATACTGTTTTTTTTTCTAAAGACAATATTTTTTTACAACAAAATTTTTGACTTGCTCTATAGCCAAGAGGCGAGTATGCCATCTCTGAGGTTCTGGGTTCGATTCTCAGTCAGGTCTATAAGCAAACTTTTCTATGATGTCTCGAGTCTGGGTGTTGTGGCACCGTCATTGTTTCTGATTTCTATAACAAGTGCTTTAGCTACTTACAAGAGAGCAATGTATGTAATGTAAAATATTTTTTAATCAAAAATTTATTTATTATTATTTATGTTTGTATGCTAAAAACAATTAATAAATAACCACAACTTTTTATTGTGGGAAAAGTTTGGGGACCCAGCCATATTATGCCTGTTTGATTTAACCTCCAGAGACACCTTGTATAAACATACTGAAATAACAAAAAATATAAATTTTAATTTCTAAATATTATTTTTAGCTCATGTAACCCCAAGTGGACACTTCAGACTATTGTTTTCTATAATGTATAGAATATTTTATTTTAGTAACAACAAACAATATGTGGTTGAAAAATTATTATTCAGTTATGGGACACCTTGTATATTTTTTCACATGAAACTAAAGAATACCTAACAGTGATACATTATGGTTTGAAGGCAAAAAAGCAACCTAGATGTTATCAGTCTAAGCCAAAGTTATTCCTTAAGGCAGCCTTTCTCAGCCTTTTCCGAAAACTGCTCTGTCGCTATAATGTGAACCACTACACCAGTCTAACTAACTGCATCTAACTCCAATAGAGTTGTAAATTGACGGTCATATGCTATAAGCGTCCGTCATTTATGATAAATGCTCGGTTTTGGACATTTATTGTCACGATGGTCACATTTGCTTAGTATAAATTGAAAAAAAGAAGAATTCCACTAAAGTAAGTCTTAAATGTTAAGTATAATAGTTATGACAATAAAAACATACAATAAAACATGTAATTGGATCTGGATCGAACTAAAATAAAACTTGCGTGTACGTGATACGACACTTTTTAGCTTGTTCGTGCAGAAAGATATTAGAAATTTTATTTCTTTAAAGATCACCACTACTAAAGCCTGTCTCTCGTATAATAATGCACTTATTTGTACTCAAATGTTTTTTTTTCATAGTTTGTCAATAGAATTTAATGTGACGTTACTGACAATAAATGACCAAAACGTCCAGTCACATTGAGAAAATGTCTGATTTGCAACTCTAAACTCAAACCACCCCGATTCCAGGTATGGGCGGAGGTGGTATGCCCCCCGGCTTCTTCCCTAACTCGCCCCTACGACCGTCACCGCCCGCGCCGCACCCCGGGCCGCAGCCCTCGCCGCACGGGCCGCAGCCGCAGCTGATGGGAGCGGGGCAGCCGTTCATAGGGCCGTGGTACTCTGGGGGCGGGCCGAGGGGCGCGGTGCGGATGGGGATGGCGAACGACTTTAATGGACCACCTGGTGAGTTGATAACCAGTAGACAGGGCCGTCTTAACATATTCCGGGGCCCTTGGGCACCCTAAAATTCCGGGGCCCTATTGCAAAGTAAAAAAGAAAACTGTTGGTATGAATTGACTTGCCAAAAATAATTCCGTTAAAAGAAGTTTTAAATTTTTCCTTTGTTTTCTAGGACCCTCTTCTAGGACCTTTTTGGACCCTCTTTTCTTTATTTTCAGTTAACAGTGTTTTTTAGTTTACAAACATGTTTTAGTGCTTTGGGGCCCCCGTGAGGCTGGTGGCCCTAGGCACAGGCCCCATGTGCCCTTATGGTAAAGAGACGGAACTGCCAGTACGTGTAAACCTATAGGCAGGACAGACGTGTTCTTGAGTCTTGAGTCTTGACCGCGACTTGACACGCGGGGCGACCTCCGACTAGGTGGAGCGACGATGTACCCAAGGCTGGCAGTGGATAGAAATGAACTGCCGAGGGTCGGGCTCAGAGGTGTACATTGGGACAGGCCTATGCCCACCTGTGGATGAAGTGGGCTGGTTATGATGAGGTGTGATACTTAAAACCGGTTTGAAATTGTGAACTGAAAATGCAGTGACTTTTATATTTTTAAACAGTTTTAACAAATAACGCATTTTACTCAGTTAATTATTTTTTGCAATCTAATAATAATAACATTCTGATATCTCTTTGTTAAATATTTTTTTATTAAATTTTTGACATCTCATTAATACATTTAACTTCATCTAGATTTTGTGACTTTTGTATGCTGACAAGGCGCTGATCAGAGCAAGCACATTATTTATCATTATGTAAAACATCAATTTTGTATTTTATCTGTAGAAAGAGCTGGACTCTCCTAACAAAGTGCACTACTTAAAAGGGGAGTCCCTAAACAAATAATGACATTTTGAATTTTTGATTTGATTTGATTCATCATCATCATCTCAGCGACAGGGTGTCCACTGCTGAACACAGGCGTCCCCCAAAGATTTTCGTCAGGGGGGATTGCCAATACTCGCCACGCTTGGCAGGCAATTTTTTTTTATGAGATTTCGCACACAGCCGCCGCTGCCTATCTCGTGCTACATGAACTAGTCGCCTCTTACGTCACGCCGCCTGTTGGCGGTGAAGAAGTGTATTCTTTACGGCCGTCCCCACACGGCACATGATTGATTTGATTGGCCTATCGTAACATGCCAAGCGTGGTGAGTATTATCAATTCCCCCCAATAATAGAAGTCATTGGGGGAGGCCTTTGTTCAGCAGTGGACGACCGATGACTGTTATGATGATGATGATGATGATGATGAACCGACTCGATTGTCATAGGTCAAGGCATGATGGGCAACTCGATGGAGCGTGGCGGCGGCGGGTCGGCGGGGCTGCTGGGCGGGCCGCGCATGACGCCCCCGCGGCCCGGCATCGGGCCCATGAGCCCCGGCGCCTACGCCGCGGGCATGCGCGGCCCTCCGCCGCAGGGACCAGGTGAGACGAAACGAAAAAAACCCAAAAAAAAAACAAAAAAAAAAAACATTTTAAGACCAAATTTTTTTAAAAATACGCAGATATACAAAAACAACTCAAAAAACCGGTTCTGGAACAATATTACTTTGGTTTTTATTTTAAAAAAACCTATTAGGTATACAAAAAAGACCCAAAAAAACCTTGCAGGGATCAGGTGATCAGGCGAAAGCTTAAAAAACAACGAAAAAACCATCCGTTGCAGAGACCGGTTAAGACCAAAAATATAAATAAAACATAGGTACACAAAAGACAGGGGCAAAGGCGTTGTTGGGCTACACCGCGGGCATTCGCGGCCTTCCGCCGCAGGGATCAGGTGAGGATGTAAAAAAAAATACCCTCAAAAAACCCATTTGCAGGATTTTGAGACAAAAGATAGCAAAAAAAAAACTAGTAGATACACAAAAACAAACCAAAAAACCGTTGCTGAAACTAAGGAAAAACAAAAAAAATGGTATACAAAAAATTACCCTAAAACGTTGCAGGGATCAGGTGACACAAAGAAACTCAAAAAAGAACCCATAAAAACTTATCCATTGCATGGACCAGTTGTGACCAAAAATATAAATAACAAATAGGTACACAGAGACAGGTTCGACGGGGCTGCTGGGCGGGCCGCGCATGACGCCCCCGCGGCAAAAATTGAAAATTATTCATATAGGTACACAAAAAAAACCCAAAAAAAATAGGAATACAAAAAATAACCCAAAAAAAACGTTGCAGGGATCAGGTGACACAAAGACACTTAAAAAAAACAAAACCATCCGTTACAGGGACCAGTTAAGACCAAAAATATAAATAACAAATAGCTACACAGACGGTGGGGCTGCTGGACGGGCCGCGCATGACGCCCCCGCAGCCCGGCATCGGGCCCATGAGCCCCGCCGCAGGGACGAGGTAAAGATGTGAAACGCAAAAAAAACCATCAGTTGCATCCATTATTTTCTCTGTCGATTGGCGTATGTTTCTTAAGTGTACACCGAAATAACGTAATTTTAGGAACTTAAGGTATATCGATGAGGTTAGATGCCTTTTATGGAGCCCTCTTTCGAATAAGAACAAAATAAATGTACTTAGGTACAAAAACATTGAAGTTTTCTTGAAAAATCCAATGAACTGGTGTTAAAATCACGTATTTGTACACTGCAATATATTTATAAAAAAAATTATTTTATAAAATTTCAGTATTTGTATTTTTTTTTACTAAATAAAACCCATTTTTTACCCAAAAAATTAGTATCGCATCCCCCACCTCCACATACACTCAACTAGCCCCCTAAAACAGGTATGCCACCGATGGGAATGGGACCCCGAGGCGCTTGGGCCGGCGCCAGCGGCGCTGGTGGGGGCGGAGGCTCGGCCCCTTTGAACTACAGCGGGGGCTCCCCGGGGGCCTACGGGGCCCCGCCTGGAAGCAACGGGCCCCCAGGTCCGCCGACACCCATCATGCCGAGCCCGCAAGACTCTTCTAATTCTGGTGAGTGTAGTTCATAACTCGGGTGGCGGTGTGGCGATGGGTTACGCTTAGATACCGGTTTAAGATAAAAAATAAACGTTATTTTTTGTTATTTTTATAATTTTCTAGTATAGTTTTGTGTTGAATAGTTGTGGATGAGTTTGAAAACAAAGTTATGGGTATCAAAAAATCGGTATCTGAGCGCGCTTTCAAAGTTAACTGTCTGTCAGCGGAAATTGGTCGTAATATTTTTTAAATGTATCCCTACTATATTCCGTACAGTTTTCGCTCTCCGTCGCTATTGGTCCCGTTAATAACACTTTGAACTAAACCCAGCACACGTTAAACGAGTATTTAACCTTTTACATTCAGAAGTTTACAGGTTCTTATATCTTTACAACACTAAAAACCAGGTATTTGACTGTGGCACTTCCTTTGGCGTCGTTTTTTTTATTTTACGCACACCTTTTTAAAGAAAAAATAATTGGTATCAATGATACCAGTTTTTTTATTGGTACCAATGAGATCATTTATCAAAACCTTTATGAGGCGTGACTTAATGTTTTTATTAAAAAAAAAACTTCACAGATTATTTCTTACTTTTAGTTTCGCTTGCTTCATTCTCGCTTAACCTTGGTTCGTCCGCTTTGGGTCACTTCTGTATACGCTTTTTATGTTTCCTTTATGTTGTATAAAACGTATTCTCGTCCTTTTATGTTTGTATCCATTTTATGTTAGATTTAAGTTTTCCTAAAGTTAATACAGGTGATCCATTATATTGTATTTAGTTGTGAATGTTTTAATAAAATATTTTTAATATTGTTTATTACCTGTATTAATGAAAGAGGATACATATTATTTTAGTTTTCTAACTAGTGTATTAAAATTTATGCATTTTTTTAAGCATAAGGATAAATAAGTCGGAAAATATTAAACTTTGTAAATAAAACTGGTTAAAAATAATATTTTACAAACATAAGTAAAATTAAATAGTTTTATTATTGCAAAATTCTAAACTACTCGTTAGAAAACTAACATTTTATTAGGTGTATAAAATCTGAGTATGCTCGCCCTCTAGATGTTGTTAGTTTACGAATGTATGTACTTACCTTACAAGATACCCAATATATTTATTCTTGAATGCCTGGCTATGTAATTGTCACTCTTAATCTTAAACAAGTTTATTTGTACCTGATGAGCTATAAATAAAATTTGGCTAAAATTTTCCAAAAAATGTTACTATTACTACAGTACAGACTTGAGATAAAAATGATTAAAAATGTTGCTTGACCCTTTAAATAAATCTCAAAAAGAACCCGTCGTCAACCTATGCTTCGTACTAACTTTATTTAAAAAAACTTGTGTAGTACTCGCCTGGCATACTGTATTATCTCGTGGCCCTCATTATTAAAACCTTTTATGTATCGAAATATGTTATTTCCCAAAATAAGTAGTAAATGTAGACAATGCAAGTGTCCTCCCAACATTTCCACTGAAAATATAGCTAAGCAGTTGCGAAAAGCATTAGGCTGAGCTCGTAGTGAATCACAAAAAGCATTAGCAATAAAATACCAGTTTCAAAAACTTGGTATAACTCCGCGGCAGGCGGCGACAACATGTACACGCTGATGAAGCCGGTGGGCGCGGGTGCGCTCGGCGCCGAGTTCCCGCTCGCGGGCGAGCACGGCCCGCAGCCTCAGCATCTGCCGCAGCCGCCCGCCAGTGAAGGTGCTTGTCAGCCCTGATCAAGGTTTCGGGCATTTTTTTGGCCAAAAATTGGTATCGATACCAATTTTTTTCGGTATCGAAATTTTTCTCGCTTCCTATTTTTGTGACCCGATTTTTATAATAGTCTACACGTAAATTTTGTAAACCGGCCCACAATTTTGCAGTTGCTTTGGATTTGCCCACTGGATATCAATTTTTTTTTCTTAAATACTTGTTCCTGCCACGGCACAGATTATGTTGAGCAGCGTTAGACAGTAGAATAACATCGACTTGTTTTAAAATACGCATCGTCATGAAATGCCCGAAAGTTTGAATACTGTTGAAGATTATACAAAATTATTAGGGTTTTTAAAATATATTCTAATTGTACGGAAAACATGAGACGCTAGTGTTGTAGTTGATTTATTTTTCTAATATAATATTTATTTAATGACCAAGTCTAATGTTTTTCGTATTAAACAAACTTATGCCCACCACACTGCCACCACAAATTTTAATATTTATCTCTTATTATTAAACGTAACACATAACGCATTGGAAGTATTTCTTCAACCTAATAAAACAAATATTTTGTTCAGCGTTTTTGTTTGTTATGTTTAGTAATATTTTTATGCAATATAATCTATTTCTACGTTATTTATGAATAGAAAAATGTATGTCAAACGATAATATCAAACATTGATCTTGTTTTTTAAAATACGGAACATAAGATATACAAAGTTAAGCATTCGTTACAACAGTTAAATTTGTTTAAGTATATTTTTAACAAGATCAATGCACAACTACACAAACTATTAAATAATGGGACGTCGCCTAAGTGAGAACTTACTCTGATAATATAAATTTAATAGTTAGACCACCTTTACATGTAAAGAATATACTAACAAGGGAATAAAGAATTAATGTGTGTAACTATTAAGAAAATGGCCAACCGGTTTTACACTTACGATGTCCTATTATCTGTTTAAAAATATGTTTGACCACGTTATTGGAGAATGAAGCGAAACGAACTTAAATCCACATGTCAAATCTTACAGTTTCTTTCTAATTTTAATTATTTCAAGGGCAGCATTTATGTTAAGGAAATAACCCGAACGCCAAAGTGATAATTGGTTAATGCACTTATTGAACTTGCGAGATAAAATGAGATAATTCACTTTTTTGAAAAACTAGGTAAAATCATGACTGAAGAATAGGTTATTAAGATGTCTGTGTCAAATGTTGTCTATCCCTTTAAAATTTTACGCTTGAGACACTATTATATGTGTTGTCTCTGTAAATGTCAATAAACCAACTATCTAGCATCAATGCTTGTACTGTTTATTGGTGACTAGATAACGGATAAACATACTTAAATAATTTATAAACATCTATAACTTAGGTACAAATGGTCGTGCTATGAAACAAACGTTTGCTTCTTGCGCGATTCGAACCCGCAAACGCTTTGCTTTGAACAAAAAATGTCACTGTTTGTGGTTTGATAAGTATCATTGATTTATTTGCACGGTAGTTATGAGCCATGTTTTTTCTCTTTACAAGTTCATAACTATAATATAATGACTTTGTTCGAAACACACTAAGTAGATAAAATACCTCAAGTTTGGTATTTACTTCAACAGCCTTCAAATTGTACAGCAGTGTAACTTCGAAAACTGTATCGCCTGACTTCAGTATAGTGATGATTTTTATAGTTTAAAAAATTATAAAACAAACTTTAAATGTAAAGGATTTAGCAAAATGAATCAAATGAGTAGACAAAGATTTTACTGGTAGCTATCGTTACATTATCCACTTCCTGGCTCCATCATCAGATCAGCACGATAGTGTGGAATTATTGTATTGTCATCTAAATGTCAGATTAGAGAGACAAAGTTTCAAATTGATACGTCAGTTAGAAGTAGATTTTATTACATATTTAGTGAGTTAGCAGTAAAGCTAATAAAAGTGTGTTAGTAACAAGACTAACAGAATTCCTACGCCAGTAGCGCCAACTCGTGAGCACAAAACGATAGCTCCTATTGGTTGGTTATTCTTTCTTTAGTCAAGAGAAAGGAAACAAAGAGAAAGAGCAAAGATGAAAGGACAACGTTTATCTCGGTATAGACATGTGATGAGAAGGGGATAGGAGCACGTAACGAGGAGAGTGATGGGTATGAGTATTGATGGGTGGAGAAGTAGAGGACGACCTAAGAAGAGATGGATGGATTGTGTGAGGAGAGATATGACTGAGAAGGGAGTAAATGACGAGTGACCGGATTGCATGGAAGAGAAAGACATACTGCGCCGACCCCAGATGAACTGGGAACAGGACAGGCGAATGATAATGATGATGTTTCTTTCTTTAGTCATGGTTTAAACCTAGTCTTTCTGTATTAATTTGTTTTCAATAAAAACTAAAATTATTCACGTTATTTATAAATGCTTTCCTTATGTACTTGCTTGTAATTATCAATACTAATCTTGTACAGTACATTTTGAACTTGGCGCCTTGGAAACTTTTTGAATAAAATGCATTATCATAGCATGTCCGTCCATGCGATACCCTTTGTATTGCGTGGATATTGTTTTGCAAATGATACTTATATTTACACCTAGACTATAGAAAAAAAAACAAGATTGACCCGAACCGGCAATCAAACTTGTAAACCCTTTGCGTTCATGACGGATCACCGGTGCGGTGCTACTACGCCGATTGGGTCGTATATTCGGTATAATAATACGATTCCGTGCATCTCAATCTTGAATCAAAATAAAGCTACCAAGGCGCTCAGTCCTATTTTATAACATTACGCTTTTACTAATACAGCGACTTGAACAGCCTTAAAAATCCCTCCAGGACTAGGAGGTGTGGATGGGATGAAGTCGTCGCCAGGTGGCGTTGGAGGGGGAGGTCCGGGTACTCCCAGAGAAGACTCTG
Source organism: Anania hortulata (assembly GCA_963576865.1). Lineage (NCBI taxonomy): Eukaryota > Metazoa > Arthropoda > Insecta > Lepidoptera > Crambidae > Anania > Anania hortulata. The sequence goes on along the minus strand of OY756415.1, from coordinate 2,302,311 downwards.
GATCAGGAATGGGTGATTACAACAGCTTAAGTGAGTACTCCACATCCAGATCTTATATGTAGACGACACAATTGTTACAACGGTACATGAATTTCTAATGTTGTTAATGTTCATTATCGCTGAGCCAGGACAAGTTATACATTGACGATCGGTCTAAATAAACGATAGTATACAGTAATAGAATTTTGTTCTTTATTTTTCATTACTAAACCTAATAGGAACACACCATATAATTCATTCATAACACTTTTAATACTAAATAAGTTTTTGAAACTTGATAGTTTTTTTTAAAATGTTTTTTATTTAAATCGGGCTTGAAAATTTTTATAAAATAAAAATAGAAGTCAGAGTATTTTTATTACATTTCATTACAAAATAATTATAATTGTAAGCTTAGAATAACTGTTGTTATATCTTGCCGTTAGTAAGTTTAGAGATATCTTAGGTAGTTAACATTTTTTGTGTTGATCCAAGTATAAAATACTATTAGATGGAAACTGATGAACAAATAAAGCAAACAAATTAAAAATATGTATAAATAATATACTTCTACTCATCATTTATTTGATAGCTGATCATATGAGTTCGATTCTCATATAAAGAGCAAATTATTAAATGAGATTATGTATTGATAAGTGTTTCTGTAGTGGTTTTAATTTGTATTCGGTCTGTAAAAGTTTGCTATAGATAATATTGCTCGCCCCTCTATGGTACAAACTGAGAAAATTCCTAACAGCACTATTCAACCAATTCTCGTTTGCGCTAAAATGGTAAAATGCGGCGATTTAATTATCCTAATAGTCACACTAATCTGTGTACTTAGCGAAATTAGTTGTAAATATTAACCTTCTAATAAAATATAATTATTTATAAAGGGGCGGGTTATATTAAACAAAACTTAAAATCCTTAAACAACCGAATTGGCCACGACCCGACGATTTTCATTTAAGTTTTAGTTTAAATGCGCTTGAAAACGCTGTCCGAAAGGTTTCGGCGGCCCAGGCGGAGATCAAAACGACCAGACCGAGTCGGCGGCCATCTTGAAAATCAAAGAGAGCATGCAAGAGGAGGCGAAACGATTCGAGAAAGACCCAGACCATCCGGACTACTTCATGCAGTGAATCGCGCGATGGTCGGCCGCCAGCTCGCCAGGAAAATGATACCAATTTTTTTCGGTATCATTTTTTTTGCCGAAAATAATTGGTACCAATTTTTTTCGGTATCGGAATTCGTCTAGCAAAGTATTTTGGTGATCTCAAAATTTGTTTTTGGCGGGTTGGCGCCGCCTCGCGATTTGTTTTCCAACGATCTGAAGAGTTAAATATCTAACTTTTTTTGTAATAGAAATTCTTTGACTTTTTTCGCACGTTATTTATTGTTTAGAGACACTTATAGTTTTCGCGCATTCTTCCTCTGGTGTGTTTGAGACTCTTTGGACAGCTTTAGGAAAAACCTACTTATTTTCAAAAATTATGTGCCAATCAAATTAATGTTCCTTTAATTATTATACTCGTTTATATTAGTGAAATAAAGCTAAATTAGGTAATAAAATTGGTCTACATCTGTGATGTAATATCTTACATAAACCGGACAGTCGAGTATCATGTCAAATGCCGCATTGGTTGCAAGAGTGCGGCTAAATGGAAAAGACTGACAGGTGACCGGAAGCGGAAACCAAGTCACCGATCATTTTTTAGGCATTCTTAGTCCCTCATGATAGAAATGCTCAAAAACCAACTATCACTCGATTTAACAAAGGCCATTTAGCATTGTATACAACTTGACGCATCACAGCAGCTGTCTGTCATGCCATTTGACAGTCCGGTGAGTTTAAAAAACTAATATTAAGCATTACAGAATTAGCGAAAATATCTACTTACATAATCTCCAACTTATTGTTTTTCCTTTTCGCTGCTAATATTATCTATTTTCTTATTCCAACTGTCTAAAGAGTCGAAACAAGGCCTCTGCACATAGTAGCGACTTGAAATAGAAAAAAAAAACTTAATTAGTGATATTCTATGTATTATCTATGATATTTAGTTATTTAGATTTTTTAAATCGAATAAAAATATGTATGTATTGACTTTACATAAGCACTGAGTTTATTTTGACGTTGACACGTCTTTTATTTCAAAGCTAGAACATAACAAATTATTTGAACTATAGCATCGTATTCTCAAATAATGATTTTATTTAATCAATGAAATAAAAATATATAAAGGACAAGATTTATTTAATATCAAGTGCAAGATCTGAATTGTATTTTCTATAATTCTAATCCAATTTTGACAGTTACTAAAGATGTTTGCCTTCTCCATCAAGCACTTACCCTATAGAGCAGCAATACAGAAAAACTTTCTTCGAAACTAGTGAGTGAATTTTCACTTATATTTAGTACTAGCTGATCCACCGAACTTCGTTCCGCCAATTCGTTTGACAGGTACGAACAGTTTGTATAGGAAAATAAAATAGTTGTTTTACTAATTTCCTTGCATTTTAAAAATAATTTCTGACCTTTCAAACCTTCCCTGAACTTCTACAAATATTTCAAGATCAAAATAAGCCAAATCGGTCCAGCCATTCTCGAGTTTTAGCGAGACAAACGAACAGCAATTCATTTTTATATATATAGATAGATTAATTGACAACTTCTGTCAACGCTCGCCCATACAAAAACAGTACAGAGAAAGATTAAAAAATGGCGGAAAATGTTGTTGAACAAATCATATGACATTTCTACTCTATAGGGTATGTGCTCTATGGCCTCCCATCTATAGAAAAAAAAGGATAACGCTTTGAGCTGTCAGATTTAGATTTAGTTCAGAAAAGAACTCTTGACATTGAACTTGTATAATGAATACGTGTAATTATGATTATTTACATGGTTTATATTTTAGGAGTATGTATTTATTTATTTATTTCTACGATATTAAAATAAACATCGTCTTTATAAATAGGAACTCGAATTTATTCGAATTTAAACGTCAAAATCTAAGGATTTTTATTTTCATAGAAAATATTATTTGATCAATATTGTAAAATATATAATTAATATGAAAATCCTTAAGTTTTGACTTGCTTTATCATTTATTAACTTAATGAAATATTACATTGAAAAGTTAAAACTATATTTTTTTTATATAGATTATCTAGCAAAAAATATACACTGCGTATCCATGCTACAGTTCAAATAAATATAATATAAGATAACGCACCTGATTTGAGTGCGTCCACTTAGTAATAAATACATCAAACAAATGAAATATCTTCCTCGTATTTTTCGTTAAATAAATTATTTAGCGTTAACGTTTCGTTTTAAGATCTAATGTTCCTAGATTATGTATTTTTTTTATTCTTAAGATCGATTTGCAAGATTACGGTGTATCTGCGTTGAACGGAGCGGCAAAGTTGCTTGAATCACCCTAAACCTTTTACATTTATGCAGTCTTAGTCATCTGGTTATAGGGAATGTTGATCAAAGTGATCACTCATATTAATACAATCCTTTTTTACTGGTGAAAAGTCTAAACAAACATGGGGTCTTCCAATTATTTGTATTACCTATATGAGTTATTCATTCATTGATTCAATTGAATGAAAATAAATCACCAATTTAAAAAAGGTACTTAAAAAAATTGCGATAGGATTAAATCTGTCATATCAAAATATAATTTGATGAAATGCTCGCACATATTATTAAATCTATGATAACTTAAAATCATTCTACTACTGCAGGTGGGAATCGAACTCACGTCTTTTCGCTATCCGGGCGACTGTTCTTCCAACTGAGTTACCGAGGACTTTAGCTAACCATTCGAATGGGTTTGATGCCTACCTGAGCCAGTTGAATTTGTAATGAATTGTAAAATTTACAATAATGTAAAATAGATAAATACTCTTTATTGCACATCACATAAAACAAAGTACAATAAGTTTTCGACATAATCCACTTAGTTTTCAATTATTGCTTCACATCATTTGCAGCTTTAAAAAATTATATGTCACGCTTCGACTGCACAACTGGTTTTATTAGCTACACAACTATACTTGTTTGCTTTCTATCAAATACGAAATTTCGATTTCAATATTGACAGCAGCTCGTTAGTTTAATGATTTTTTTGTGTTTTTGGAATTTCCATTCCATTAGTCACAAACTAAAATAAATAAAAGCTTTTTTTGACATTGGACAGACAATCAAAATATTTTTTATTATAACAGAAAATTTGCATAAAACATCGCAGCTAACAAACTGCTATTTAATCAAATTTTGGAGATATGTTTTAACATCACCAAATCTATCTTGAAGCGTAAAAGGCACAATAAAAATTCCTTGAAGATCACGATTTAGATAATCCATACTTCTACGATTTAGGAATGATTGGTTGATTTGACGCGATAAGGTTTCATCGAAATGTAATAATAAGGGGATTTAAGCAAATTTGTCAGCTTTTGGTTACGTCTCTCATTTTACGTTTTGATGCGCGACCGAATTTTATAACTTCAACAAAAAAATTGGTATCAACATAAAAAATTGGTATCAAATAAAATTTCTCTCGCATCAGAACACGCATTTATTCATGTTATAAATTATGGATTTTACGATATTTCTCACGCGATAACAGCATTATCTAGATGTATTATGATGCTTAGGTAATCAGCTCAAAAATGTATTCATCATTGATACCAGAAATTGTAAAAAATTTTGTTCTTACCGGAATACATTTTTGAGCACTGAGCTTCAAGATTTTGGGTGGAAATTTTTATGGAAATTTTATACCATGAGATAGTGATGTGTTGTAATAGTTTTTTTTTTAACTCTGGTATCTTCATTGATGTAGTATAGGATTATATTTTTCTTGGGGTGTATGGAAATCTGTATAAATTAGAATATTTCATAGAGAGATTTGGAGAGGTAGTTTTTAAGTTTTGGGGCGTCTGCTCTGTCCATAGTTCTGCGCAAGTTTGGGTTCTTTTAGTGATACCAAAAAAAATACGATGCCTCAAAAATCGGTACCGATTTTGAATCTCGACTGAAAGTTCGGACTTGGCCATTTCATGAACATAAATAAGTAAAAAAAAACAAATTGTAAATAAAATCAATTTGGATGTGTAATTGTGGTGTATTTAATTTTTTGATAGAATTTTTTGTGTCAAAATTAAATAAATAAATAATATATTAATTTTTAGCGAAATTTACACTAAACGGACCCAAAAATTGTAAATTAAAATGCAGCGTTGAATAAAAAGATTAGTTTTAAGTGAACTTAGTGTAAACTGAAGAAAAAAAAATAGAATTTCGACAAAATGCCGGTTCATAACCTGCATGTTTTTTTTAAAGAATATAATAATTTAAAATTGGTTTTTAATTTAAACATTAAATTAAAGATACGTGTAGTGTGAGGTTGTATGTTGTTTTAAGGTATATTATTATTATTATTAATTATTATTTTTCTTCATTTGTGAGTTAGGTAAATGAAATATTTTTTTCTTATCGATGTAATGTTTATATACTTACATAAATAGTTATTATATATTAAAGTATTGCTCGTTTTATTTCTATGCCTACCTTACCTTATTAATTAATCGACCATAGCAATATTGTTAGGATCTTCGGTGGTGGAAGATGTTAATTATATTAAGAAGCGGACTGTATGATAAAAAAACAGTATAATTCAAAAGTATAATGAAAGGCTATGAAGGGAGTGTTTGATCGAGCATCGATGTTCGCTCGCGAACCGAACGTTGCTCGCTGTCGTTCGCCGCCGTTCGCCGATCCTCGTTTACAAGCCCCTCCGCATATACTATGCTCGTGCGTGGAGAAATATTGTGCCAGTGTGAATTTTATAAAATAACCGGTTCGCATAATTCGATTAAAGAGCAGAGACCAACCAAGGGCGTCGCCAGCTGATGGCCCAGAGGGGCAATAAGGGATGAAGAAAGTATATAAGGTGCTTCATAAATATCTGCAACGGCTGAAATAGGTAAAAGTATTGCTTATATAGATTACGATAGTAAAGAAATTTTATGTCCAGAACATCATTAATTTTTTTATTAAAAAAATTATATTAAATAAAGATTAGGCTTTATTCTGTCTCAAACCGTCCAGATCTGCCCAAAAATGCTAACGTTTCACATTATACCGCTCCCGCGCAGTGTCAAGGGCAGATGACGAAGTGTGTTATGCAAATTGAAGCAAGTAACCATTTATTTACTGTCTTTTCGCAAATAATTAATTACCGATCCGGGGCACGTAATTCCTTCACTATCGTAATCTATATAGGCAATACTTTTACCCATTTCAGCCGTTGCAGATATTTATGAAGCACCTTATATACATTGTGGGTACAGTCTTGAGCCCATGAAGCTTCACACTTGTAGTGCTCTTACCTTTGCGTAAATTGTAATAAGAACGGTACAAAGTCCAATATGTAAAGTTCCACGGGCTTTTGATTTTTTTTTAATGTCTAGGGGGGCATCTGCCCCTCCCTGCCTCCCCCCACCCCTTGGCGACGCCCATACAGTCTTAAGCCCATTACTAAGCTTTACACTTGTGTTCATAACATTACGTAAATTTTAATAAGAACGGTACAAAGTCCAATATGTAAAGCTCCACGGGTTTTTGTTTTTTTGTCACATATTATGATCGTTGTTTCGATAAAAATTCAAAATGGCGGCTATATCTGCCTGCCTAGCATGAGCACTAAAAACACGATATGATATGATATGATATAGCGTAATATCGACACCAACTTAAAAAATATGATAGATTTAGCCGGGCAGGAGGATGTCGGCCTCGGCACGTTCTGGACGACCCTGACGATTCCTACACCGCGTACTGTAGAACAAAAGCCAACACCGCCTTAAGCACTTCAAGTACTGCACAACATCGTAGTTCGCATCACCGCACCCGCCGAAGGGTGCGAGGTCCCGTCTTTCATTTAGGCCGACACAGACATGTGCCTGGCCGTTTTTCCCCTGCCCACCCTACGGACGACGGCCCAAGCCGAGGTCCGAGCCTATAGAGGCGCCCTTGAGGCCAGAGTCCAACTCACCGATAGGTTCTTCCATAAAAATAAAAAAAAAATCGACACCGACGGTTATTTTAAAAAATATGATACATAATATACTTAGACGCTATGTTGAATTTTAATCGAAATGGCGATCATAACGGCACGATTTAACATGGCGGCTATATACCTACATCTAACTAAACATCCAAGATTTAAAGCGTGCCTAAAGACATTATTCGATCTTCAAAGCGTTGCCTACAGGAACAAATTATCTTGGCCAAAGGCAGCTGTGCTCAGGGTAGAACACCTACGAGATGGTCAGACGCGGTGAACAAGACGGGGGGCGGAAAAATGAAAATGAAAATATTTTATTCCTTTTAAGTGTTGGAGACACTTTTGCCACTTTCCCATATCGTATTAGGGGTGATAGAGTATACAATAAATAATGATATGATATTAAAACAACATTTACAAAAAACATGCATCGTGCGGTCCACGCAGCGTATGGTCGCGGTCTGTGGAAGAACATTGTATATGGTCGCGATCGTCACCAGTGAGGGACCGAGAAAGAAGAAAGAGCAGCCATCGCTGAAGTGGTAGACCTATGAAAAGATGGCGCGACGGTATTAACCTGACGAGGGTTGATTCGTCGGCGAGGGATTGGGATCAGTGGAAGAGTTTAGGGGAGAACTTTTCCTAGCTGTGAGATTCATCATCATCATCATCATGTCATCCTATTGCAGTCCACTGTTCCACGCAAGTCTCCCCAAAGAGCACCAAAGATCACGATCTCCCGCTTTTTTTCTTCCATCCACTGCCAGCCATCTTCCTAAGGTCCGTCCTACACAACGCTTGCCAAGGCGTGGTCTCCACTCGAGAACCCGTTTACTCCACCTTTGATCGGTTTCATGACCGGCCAATTGCTACTTTAGCTTGCTACCAACCAATTAAACCAATTTACCTATTCTGCAAATAGCCCTAAATGAACCTTCTTTACACGTCCCAATTATTTTTTTACCCTACTATTGCTTTGGGACAATATTGTAGGTACTATGTCCATTACTTTGGTCTTCTGCCGGATAGCCTAACCTAACCTAACCTTGTAGGATTAGGTTAGTAAAAATAATAATGGTACAACAGAAAGTAACGGTCTGAGTCGCCTACGCTGGTATATCCATGATTTGCGGAAACCGGCAAGCTACTTAGGAAACAAACGTCTGGCCATGCCGCCACCGCCAGGTCCTGGCAAAAGGGGACCCAAGAAATGCTGGCTTGACGTCGTGACGGCTGACATGCATGCCAATGATCTCACAACTAGAGACGCTCAAGACCGTGCGAAGTGGGGGAGTAAATCAAGAAAAGTGGAACCTGGGCTCCAAAGCGATAGATTTGGACGCAACCGGGACTGATCGTATAGATGATGATGAACAGAAAGTCGCGATGCGTCGTGATGACATAGTCTTTAGTGTTGCGCTTTTGGTCCTAAGATATGTCCAAAGAGAGAGTATCTTACTGTCACCCTAACTGAGTTGCATGTTTAGTAACACCGTGTGTGAGTTCCCACACTCATTGACGAAGCTAAGATGGTTATATAAACGGCCTGTTGAAATATTCAGGTGAAGTACAGTCGTGAACAAAATTATGTTTTATTAACATTAAAAATAATGATGTAGCAGCTTCGCTTGACTAGCGTTACTTATACAGGGTTACTTCCAAAGTGGTGCATAATTTTCAAGAGCGACTGGCGATTGGCGTAGTGGTGCATTCATTCGCCATGATCGCTTCCCGGTTCGGGTTAATTCAGAAGAATAACTTCTAAATCGACTCGGATCTGGGTGTGCGTGTGTGGGAGTCACTCGTAACACACGGATGTTAATACCTACTTCTGGACGGTAGTACTATTAGGTATTCTGTGCTTCTGGGCCGTGGCAATTTAATATGGCGCTTATTTTTTATAACTGGCCGGAAATCCGCTACAATCGATGTAAGAGCTGAAATAAAGTTTCCTGCTACAATAGTCTAATCCAGTGTTTCTCAACCTGTGGTCTCCGGACCGCCAAGACCCCTGGGGGAAACCTATCTGTGGCGGACAGCTAATGAAACTCCCGTGGTAGTAGTAAACAGTATAATTAATTAAATAAAAGCAACTTAAAACACAGAAACATATTGGTAGAAACGACAGTGACTCGCAATACAAAACGACATCATTAATAAAAAAGTATTTAAATACCATTATCATCTGAGTAAAGGTCTGTCCTCGACACCTCTCTATCTAAGGAGGCCAACCTATTTCAGGGGGTCCGCGAACAGAAAATAAATAGTATTTACAATTTTCTATTTTCTATACGACCGTACTACCTACCTCATAAAATCAAAGCTAACAATATCAGGCCTGCCTTTTGTTTGAGCATTATTTGTCCACACTCACTCAATTATTCAGCTAAGAAAACCAACCCCTTCATTTTCAAGACAAGAAAATTATAGTGCCTTTGAAAATTGACCGATATTTTGTCTTGAACTTCGTGGAAATTCGCGCGCTTTTTTATTTTTTTAAAACTTGGCAAAGAAGTCTTATTTAGATTTCGAAACTTTTTGATAATTTCGTTTACAAAATGTTTTCAATTTAAAAAAAATCCCTATGTTAGAAAAATTAAGGATTTTATTTTATGTTTTTTTGACTCTGTTCATTCCGTACGTGCTACAGGAATATATTTCAGCGATATTAATAAATAAAGTAAGGAGTTGCAATTGTAGATATTGCGATAATTAAAGATGGACGTCCCGATATTATTTTTGTTAATATTTCTCATACACTTGGCCTGTGTCGTCTCGGAGTTGTCTTTGCGTTTCGGTAAGTTCTAATTAAATAAATATTGAACCACATCACATAAGTCCATTGCTTTGATCCTAAGCTAAGTAGCTAAGTGTTATTAACTACTAACAACGGTACCACAACACCCAGACCCGAGACAACATAGAAAAATTCGTTTTCTACATCGACCGGACCGAATCGAACCCGGGACCTCAGAGATGGCGACTCTTCTGGCCTCTCGGCTACGAATGTCGTCAAATAATTACACAAAGACTTCGTTATCTATCTAGGTACCTACTTCTATTCCAGCCTGCCTAGCATGAGCACTAAAACACGATATGATATGATATGATATAGCGATATATCGACACGAACTGTAAAAATATGATAGTTAAAGCCGCCGTGTTGAATCGCCGCGGCGCGCCGTGCCGGTTCTTCTTCTTCGTCGGTAACACTTGTCAGTGTGGTCGTGGTCATCACTTCAGGTGTAGGTGGCAAGCTTCACAACACGTCGCCACTCTTCTCTGATTGCCGTCTTCCTTGTGCATTCATGTAGTGATGATGAGCCATTTACTACCGCTTTTATCTGGGCAGTCCATCTCATAGGCGATCTTCCTCGTGGCCTGGTACCCTCAACCTTGCCCTGGACCACAAGTCGCTCAATAGCCACCTCCCCTCGGCGGCATATGTGACCAAAAAATGTGAGGATACGAGACTCTACCAAAGATGACAAACGCTGCTTGATGCGGAGTTCTCGAAGTATAGACTCGTTGGTAAGGAAATCAGTCCACAGCATTCTTCTCCAGCACCAAATCTCTAGGGCGTCTATCTTCTTCTCTACTTCCCTGCCGGTGCCGGTAACGTTACATATTATGATCGCTGTTTTCATAAAAAATCCAATTGGCGGCTATATCCATCATATTTTTACAGTTGGTGTCAATATATCATATCATATCATATCGTGTTTTAGTAGTCATGCTAGGCAGGCTGGAATGGTTATGTATGCGGGCTGATTATGTATGATGATAATGGGAATCGAACCCAGGACGCCAATTGGATCACAACAGATCATGGCTTGGTTAACCTATTTACCTTTTGTAGTATTCGTCATCGAAGTCCACGACTCGGACCTGGCACACCAGATCGGGCGAGCGCTGAAGATTGCCGAAGATCAGAGGTCTGAAGTGAGGATCAGTGACGCCGTGGTGCAATTGGACAGAGAGAATGAAGATGAGAGCTATAGACGATGTGAGTATCCAATGATACTATATAATGATGATAGAAGGCAATCCTTCTTTATATATATTCGCAATTTTGATCAGGCTCCTCTTTCCCACTGGCACTTGCCTAGTCGCCTTGTCCCTTTTATTCGCAATTTGGATCAGGCTCCTCACTGGCACTTGCCTAGTCACCAGGTCACCTCTAGAATGACCACCAAAATACGATATGATATAGCGATTTATCGACACCAACTGTAAAAATATAATAAACGTAGCCCCCATTTTGGATTTTTATCGAAACATCGATCATAATATGTAACATCACCGGTTCGGCGATTCAACATAGCGGCTATATCTATCAGATTTTTGCAGTTAGTGTCGATCATCATCATCATCTATACGGTCAATCCCGGTTGCGTCCAAAGCCATTGCTTTGAAGCCCAGGGTCCGCTTTCCTTGATTTGCTCCTCCACTTCGCGCGGTCTTGAGCGTCTCTAGTTGTGAGATCATTGGCACGCATGTCAGCCCTCACAACGTCAAGCCAGCATTTCTTGGGTCTACCCCTTTTGCCAGGACCTGGCGGTGGCGGCATGGCCAGACATTTGTTTCCTACGTATCTTGCCGGTTTTCGCAAAACATGGCAGTACCAGCGTACGCGACTCTCCTGCTGTTTGTCTGCAGTATCACGGACACGAAGGCTACCACGAATGCGGTATACATCCACCGCAGCATATTCATCTCCGTGACACGCAGCTCCTGCTTGTGTCGCTCAAGTAGCGGTCATGCTTCGCTGCCATATAAAAGAACAGGCCCAATGATGGACTTATAGATCTGTCCTTTAAGCTTAACCGGCATTCTGGGGTCACAAATGACACCAGTCACCTCTCGCCATTTGGCCCACGCAGCAGCAATGCGTGCTTTGACGTCGCAATCGATGTCTCCCGACGCGTGAAGTACAGATCCAAGGTATTTAAACTGGTCCTTGCGCTCGACCTTGTCTCCGCCTATGCGAACGGGTGTAGTGTCGATATATCGTTGAATCATATCGTGTTTTGGTGCTTATGCTAGGGGGGCTGGGGTCGATAAGTAGGAATCCTATTTTAAAAAAACACCGTTGGATTCGTACGTATTTTGGTGGACATGCTATAATGGCATGTCGATAAATAACATATGTTATTTACCAGTGATCGGAGTAGGCGATTGATTTAGGATCAATGATCTCAAACATTGATGTTAATAAGGACATGAGTTTTTGAAAAAAAGGCATATCCATATTATTCTAGCACTACCAAAGTACATCTAATCAATCTACCTATTCCGATCACTGGTTATTTTACAGTCTGCTCAGCAGTATCCAAAGCAACATCTCTAGTCATCGACCTGTCATGGGCACCTTGGGACATGGCAGAACAGCTTTGCTCTGAAGCTGGTCTACCGTTACTCCGTACGTCTCTCGGCTCACAGCAGCTGGTGGCAGCATTAGATGGATATCTGGAGAGTCGGAATGCTACTGATGCTGCAATACTGTTAGAGAATGAGAGTGGTAAGTTTCTGTAAACTTCGCAGCTTCGCTAAATTAGACCCTTTTACACCAGGGACTGTATACTGGCATGAATATGGGTACAATTTATTTCTGTATGACGTCATACATATCATCATCATTTCAGCCATAGGACGTCCACTGCTGAACATAGGCCCCCTTGACTTCCAAATTGGCCGGTTAAAAGCGGCCTGCATCCAGCGTCTTCCTGCGACCTTTACCAGGTCGTCCGTCCACCTTGTGGGTGGACGTCCTACGCTGCGCTTGCCGGTAAGCGGCCTCCATTCTAGAACTGCCCCATCGGCCGTCAGTTCTACGTGTTATGTTCCCCGCCCACTGCCACTTCAGATTGCTAATCCGTTGAGCTATGTCAGCAACTTTTGTTCGTTTACGGATCTCCTGATTTCTGATTCGATCTCGCAAAGAAACACCGAGCATAGCCCTTTCCATAGCACGCTGCGCGACCTTGAGCTTTCTTATAAGGCCCATAGTGAAAGGTCACGTTTCAGTTACATAATATCATCACTGGTATCACACACTGGTTGTAGACTTTCGTCTTTAGGCACATTATATAATTATATTTATACATTTAAGTACCTATATTTATTTCTGTATAACTTCATACATATATATTTTGGTAACGTATTTCAATACAAATATTAATACCCTTATTTATTTAAGTAGGTGCGTGTGAAACAACCTATGAATTTTTCTTTCAGAGGTAGACAAGACCCTCTACGAGCTGTTAGGGAGGTCCAACGTCCGGCTGTGGGTCCACGCTGGACTCACTCGGGACTCGGCCAAAGCACTCAAGAACATGAGACCAGAGCCAAGCTTCTACGTGGTAGTTGGGGAGAGTGGTTTTGTTATGGACACTTACAGAAGGGTCAGTAGATATTATTACTGTGTATGTTTTGCCATGCAGAGGCTTAATTTCCGTAATAGGCTAGTTGCCTGGGTCAAAAAAATATATTTTATTTAGTCCGTCAGTTAGATTATCAAAAAATATTAAGATAAAGCGCATTATAAGCGCAAAATTACGAAGATATAGCGCATCAACGTGAGCACGTGACACCTTGCTAAAAAGTATCGCATCGCAAGACGTGACGTTACGCGGAACTTTAACGGGCTATATCTTCATAATTTTTTAATTGATTGAAAAAAGTAAAAATATGTGTCCAATATTTTCTGTTAATCCAACTGACGGACTAATTAGTTTTTTTAGGAAACTAGCCCTTTTTAAAATAGTCAAACTTAATCAAGAATATAAAAGAAGTTCCGTAGACGTACCAAAATTACTGACATAGCTTTTCAAATTGCAAAGCTAAAGGCCCAGGCCACATCGCTCGCAGAACTGACAACTGTTAGGGAAGAAAGGTTCTCGAGGGGCGACCACAAACTGGAAGCCGTAGCGTGGGCAGACCTCCCTTGCAGTGGACTGGCCGCTGCATGCAAACAGCCCAGAGACGCTCGCCTTGGCGTTCTATGGAGGAGGCCTACCTATGTCTAGAAGTTGACTTCCAAAGGCTGATAATAAATCGTTAATAAAACCATAAACTTGTTCTTTCTTACGCCAGGCAGTAAAAGAGAAGTTAGACCGCCGTGACTACCGATGGAACCTCATCCTCACTGACTACTCCGGAGAAACTATTGACGTTGCTCAACTGGCCTTGCCTACGATGATACTCCATGTTGACCAAGTGGAGTGCTGTAGGTTACTTGGTTTGAAGGAAGAGTGCAGTTGTCCATCGGATCTGAAGGTATGCTTTTTTAAATCCGGCTCAAAGGACCAAAATTTTTGTGGTGCTGGTGTTTGAGTAAAGTTAACGTTCTAGTGATGAATAAATGAGGTTTGAGGTAGACAAAGGTTGGATGAGATCTTCAATAGACTGTCTTTCCAGAGAAAGCAGTACATCCTCAACGCTCTTTTCATGTATTTATCGGAAACCTTCTTCAAACTGGAAAGAGAACTGCCTCTTCTGACTACTAGAGTAGACTGCGATAATATCCAGGGTTCAGAGATGAATAGCACAAGAGACAGGATCGTAAGGCAGTTCAGTGAAGATGCTGAGATTAATAATGACACAATCTTTTATTGGGACGATGAAAGGTAAGATATTATACATAATATCTATTATGGTAGCTCAGTTAGAGAGCAAAAAGCTTGGATTCGATTCCTATCTGAGGCGTTTGTTTTTTAAGTGACATATTCTCTTAGATAAAAGACTCTATTCCACTATCAAATGGTCAGTTCATGTAGTCATTCAGGGTTCACATTTTAGAATGGTTCTTGAGTATCGACGTAACGAGACCTCGCACGCGCTGAGCAAAGACCTAGTTAGGCAGACGCAAACGGTCCAAAGCCGGTATTCTATGCGGGAAGCTTATGTTCAGCAGTGGATCTTTTTTGGACGGACCTTTCGCTGGTGGCCTTTGAAGAAGATCCTTCCTAGCAACACCAGTCGAGTTTCGGCGAGCGCTGAAGGCACTCAGCCTAGGTCTGCTACATAAGTGGTAGCTGTAACGCGGCTGAGCGAGTGAGAGATTTTGTGTAGCAAAGCGTCAGGGCCCCACACTTGCGGACGTGATCGGGCTGTGTAGTGTAGAGTACAAATTACAAACTTTAGACTGCCTCCATTGTAACAGGCCTGGCCCCCGATTTAGAATCCTTCGATAGCGATTTGACAATCTGTAAAATGTAACACTTATGTTACGACCTTAGGAAGATGGCTGGCAGTAGTGGCAGTGGCTGGATGAAAAAAGCGGGAGATCGGGCTCTTTGGCTCTGTTGAGAGCTAGACGTAAACCTCCCCAGGTTTACGTCTAGCAGTATACTGGAATAGGCTGACATGATGATGATGTGAAATCAAATAGTGCGTGGGGAATCGAACTGGTGGCAGTAGACATCTAGAGGGTAATGCTCATGAGTAACGATTTCCTTGCATCTCAACTTAAGTATTATGTTTAGGTCTGGTCTGTTCCTTCGGTCTGGCTTCAGACTGTCCACCTATAAGCCGGACTCAGGACTAGAAACTGTAGCTACTTGGTCTGCTAACGAGGAGTATAAATTGTTGCCTGGAGTAACTCTGGAGCCTCTGCGGCTTTTCTTCAGGATTGGAACTTCTTCGGTAAGATTTTTCAGTATTCTAATGAAGTTAATTCTAGAAAGTCTGTTGAATTATTCAAATTTATACTCGTATTATTTGCTTAGCGATGAAGGAAACCATTGTAAGATAACCTGCCTGCACATCTAGACACACGGTAGAGTGTCAAGCCAAGTTCAAGCTAACAGAACTGGCGAGCAGCACCGTGTGTTTTAGATTACACAAGGTGTGTACTCAAACGGTTTGATTGCATGGTACCTACGAAGGCCAGATGGCAATCACTCCAAATGCTTTCCGCAGCTACTTAGGATCAAGCGTGGATACGCCTAGGAACGAGACAAAGCTTTAGAAAGAAGAAGAAGTCTGTTGAACCAGTCATTTGGATCAGCAACTTCTGTTGGACCGGTCATTTGGATCAGCGAATTCTGTTGAACCAGTCATTTGGATCAACAACTAACAGTTCTTGAGTGAAGGAGCCAGTGAACTTGGCAAACGTAGCTGGGCGCCCCTTCGATAAGGTGTAAGAATGAATAATTAACGCTGCTGCTGGCAAGTGATAGAAAAGAATGACCGAGGGACAGGTTCAGTTGAATTGGAAGAGGCTTGACCAGCAGTAGACTGCATATAGGCTGAAACAGTTTTTTAAAATTATTTCTGCCATAGGCAGTCCACTATTGAACATATAGGCCTCCCCCAATGACCTATCGAGGGCGATTACCAATATTCACCGCGCTTGGCAGGATTGGCGAGCGCAGTTTTCTATACCATTTCGCATGCAGACGCTGCTGCCCGTCTCATGCTACAGGAATTAGTCGCCTCTTACGATACGCCTGCTGTTGGCGTCGGGGAAGTGTATACTTTACGGCCGTCCCCACACGGCACAATAAAACAGTATTCTGTGAATATCTTTCGCGATGTTTTCCATTAACGCCAAATGGCTTAAAAACCTTTTATTACAGATTCCGAAATACCCAGAAATTGGTGATAGAATCCAAACTCAAGACCCCAGAAATGTACAAGACGAGAATCCCATCTACTCCTTGAAATAGGGATGATGACTTACTTTTTTTGTTCGTCTATCAGATAGATTATTAAAAAGTATTGAACACGTATTTTTTCTTTTTTCATATAATCAAAATATAACAGAGATATATTGATTTGAAATGCCGCATGATGTCACCTCTTGGTACAATGTTTACTTAGATTAGTGACGTCACGAACCCACACCTGAACTTTAGCGCGCTTTATCTGTTGATGGAAAAAAGAAAAAATATATGTCCATTGTTCCGTGTGGGGACGGCCGTAAAGAATACACTTCCCCACCGCCAACAGGAGGCGTGTCGTAAGAGGCGACTAATTCTTGTACCACGAGACGGGCAGCAGCATCTTAGTGCGAAATCTTATAAAAAACTGCGCTCGCCAACCCGCTTGCCAAGCGTGGCGAGTATTGGCAATCCCCCCTGATAAATAAGTGGTAGGTAAGTCATTGGGGGAGGCCTTTCAGCAGTGGACGTATTATGGCTGAAATAATGATGATGATGATGATGTGTCCATTTTTTTTTTTAAATATTGGACAACATCACGTACATTGCTCTGATCCTGTGGTAAGTAGCCAAAGCACTTGTGTTACAGAAATCAGAAACAACGACGGTACCACAACACCCAGACCCGAGACAATATAGAAAAGTTATTTTTCTATATTGACCCGACCGGGAATCGAACCCGGAACCTCAGAGATAGCGACACCAAGTCCGGTATGCTTGCCTCTCGGCTACGGAAGTCGTCTGTTTAATTTAACTGACGGATTAAATAGAATTTCACTTTCTTTACCCATTCGAGATCCCAATTATTTACAGGCAGTACCATGGACTCTAGAGAAGGTAGACCCTGAGACTGGAAAGCCAGAAGTGAATGAAGATGGTCAACCTGTTTACGAAGGGTACTGCATTGACCTTATTGCTAAACTGGCTGAGGTAAGATGTATGTGGAAACACGTATGTGCACACCGAGCACATACCTTAAAGAGCAGCAATAATCTATCTCCGAGACTTATTAGTGATTTTCACTTAACCACAGGGCCGTCTTAACATATCCCGGGGCCGGCACACAAGAATTTGGGGGCCCTATTGCAAAGTAAAAATGAATTACTGTTGAGGATTCATGATTTCCAAAAACATATTTTATATCTCCCTTTGAAGTATAGGTACTTTTGTATTTGCCTTTTTTTTTCTAGGCTTTGACCCTCTTTCCTTTCTTTTCAGTTATCAGTGTTTCTTAGTTTACTGTTGTTTAAGTACCTATTGTTTAGTATAGGAACGCACGGAGTCACACAAACGCCAGTCTCCTAATAAATGGTTGTACGGGTCACACGTGTTTGATTTAACATTTACAAACACGTTTTAGTGCATTGGGGCCCCCGCGAGGCCGGGGGCCATGGGCACCGGTCCCGTGTGCTCTTATGGTAAAGACGGAACTGCTTAACTAACGTCTTATGTAACTCACGCCCATGCTAAAATAGTTCTGTCGAACAAAATAAATGTCATTTCTATTCTATAGGGTATGGTCTTCTCAATGATGGTAACATAGGTAAGTATAGGATTGTTGGAACCCGTCAAAATGAAGCTTAAACTTAAAGTTTTTACTTATAGTAGCTTTTGAAGAGATACTTGATCAATGGATGAATTGAATGACCAGCTCGATAATACCAAAATATTCGAAGACGCCGACTGTCTGGTGTAGTACTTAGTTTGCGCTCCGGACTACAAAACGAAGCGGTTGCAGGTTCGAATCCCGCAAATGATTGTGTGATGAGCATAGTAGGTATTTGTACCTACATAAGTCATGGATGTGTTAGGAGTAACCAGCGAAAAAGCGGGCCAAGCGCTACGTCATAGTGACGTAGATCCGGTCGGGTGGTGGCAGCGGAGCACGAGACCCGACTCGCAGTCAGCCCACTTTACCTCAAGCGCTCGGATGCGATAGACGTGCCTAATATTCGTTATTTTGTAATTATCGTTGATAGGTATTTTGGAATAATTTGTAACAATCGTCTTCTTTATTAAAAATAATATCCCTTCCTGGTTGCTAAAAGATGTTTATAAAGGTATGTTATCCGTTTACTTGTCACCATAGTACAAGCTTTGCTTAGTTTGGGGGTACGTAATCGGTGTAATTGTTGGAAGAATTATTGTTATTATTTTACTTGCAGACAATGGAGTTTGATTACGAGATAATAACGCCAAAATCTGGTAGCTTTGGTAAGAAACTGCCGAACGGAACTTGGGATGGAGTCGTTGGAGATTTGATGAGAGGGGTAAGTAATTCCCATATCCCACCATTCAGTGGAGTGCGAGAGGGTACAATGTAATATTGCAGCTTTTAGATTAGTAGCGCCCAGTCCCTTAGTTTTGAATGGGTACAATAGAATGAAAATGATTACTGTGGGTTATCTTTCTTAGAGACATACATATACAATCGCAGAGTTTTTTGTAGGTCTTTTTTAAGGTACACCAATCCGTAGTGCATCCGAAACTAGCCCATGTTAACATATGCATATAAATGTTATGGTGAAGTCAGAAATTTGATATCATCTTTTTTATTTTTTTTATTTTCATACAAAACTTAATTCTCAGAATCCGATTCGTATGAAAAAATTTTTATTAAAGATGTTGATATCAAATTTCTGACTACACCATAGCATTTATATGCATATGTTAACATAGGTTAGATTCGGCTTGTTATACCATTTACCTAACACTGTATATCTTACTTTTATTAAAAATTCGTTCTTCTGTCTACACGGTAGATAAGTAAATTTATCTTTTTATGTAAATGTTCCCACGCTCTTATAACAAGATAGATCAGGTGTTTTATGGCCCTTGATTCCTGATTTCCAATCACTTAAGGGCTAAACATTAACAAAAATATATGCAGGAAACCGATCTGGCTGTAGCAGCCTTGACAATGACGGCAGAAAGGGAAGAGGTGATTGACTTTGTCGCTCCATACTTTGAGCAGACCGGAATTCTTATTGGTGAGTTAAACACTATAATGTACCTTTAAAATAACTAAGGGTTGATAATCTGTTTTAAAAAAGATGTACTTGCTTAGAATAAAATGAGGCAATACTGTAAATGATTTTCAATATGACATATTAATTAATTCTATCTATCGATCAAGGTTTCATACAATCTATAAAGTATCTATAGTGCCCAATCACTATTAGGGTATAGGTACGACTAAAAAAAAACAGTCACAACGTTAGCTTGCTTCGAAAACCAGTTTTTTTCTTCTTCACTAGCAATCCGCAAGCCGATCCGGAAGACCTCCCTCTTCAAATTCATGACGGTGCTTCGGACGGAGGTGTGGCTGAGCATCGTTGCTGCGCTAGTCCTCACTGGATTCATGATCTGGTTACTTGATAAGTACTCACCGTATTCTGCGAGGAACAACCCCCAGGCTTACCCGTACCCTTGTAGGTGAGTTGGGCAGGTTTTGCTCTCACGTTAAATCTTCTTTTTGTGTCGATGGCTATTCTGTCAAATTTTTTGTGACCAGAAGTCCGCTACACGAACCGCACTATCCCTATCCGTGCTGCGTAACAGGTCTTCGCGTGTGCAGCTGTCCGTACATGTAGGAAGCAACGCAATCGTATTTGCCATATCATCAGCCCATCAGTGCCATCAGTGTAGGTCTATCTTCTTAGGTTATACATACAACGGCAGACCTGTGTTCGTAGCCTATTCAAGGCTGCTTAAGATTTAATGTGTGGTGTGTGGTAACGTATCTAGCCGAGTAAACAAAAATATTAATTATTTAACAGCCAACACATGAATAGGTACCATGATCTCGAAGTAAGGCATTTACTTGCGTTGTTTACCATAAAATGGTTTTTCCAGGGGCGTCTCCCAGCACCCCAGACTCAAGCCAATTTGGGAAAGATCATTTTACTTATGAGCTGTCTCGAACCGGGAATCGAAGTCGATCGAGACTCTTTACGTTTAAACCGAATGACCCCGCCTCTACGCAATCAGGCACAATCGGATCGGGTTAAGAGTAGAATAGCACTTAATCCATTAATCTGGCAGGTTTATCGGAGTGTCGTTAAAAGCGACTAACGTCTGAGACAGTATACCTAGAGGATCTGCAGACCAGAAACCGGGCAGTAGCGTTGTCTGTCTCCCATTACTGCCATCTCCCTCATGCCACCCAAGTGTGGAGGTTACGGCGGATCCGTCCAACGAGAGAGGTTTATGTCTAGCAATGGACTGTTACGAGCATTTTGCCATCAAAGACAAAACATTTTTTCATAAGGGATTATAAAAAATAAATATCAATCTTTTAAGTACCTATATGCGCTTAGGGGGGCAGGGGGGTTTATGAAAAATAAATGTATTTTTTATTTTTCATACACATACCGAGAATGTATTGAACACCCATTGTAGTACATACACACTTACTAAATAATATATTCATATATTTATTATGTATTTTTACATTATTAGCGGTAGTAAGTATTAAGCGCAGCGTAGGACGTCCACACTAGGTGGTAAAGGTCGCAGGAAGACGCTGGATGCAGGCCGCTTCCAACCGGCCAATCTGGAAGTCAATGGGGGAGACCTATGTTCAGCAGTGGACGTCCTATGGCTGAAATGATGATGATAAGTAGTAACACAGGTTCGCCATTTGTAATTCTCAATTGTATTAGGTGACCAGCAATGAGTTTAAAACGATTAAAATTGTTTTAAGATTTAAGAGGCCGTGCACCTTTTTTCAGTACAAAATTGAAATACAGTTCTATGCTTGTGTGAGTCTATGATGCGGGATAAAGCGTCAATAATGTTATTACGTAGTGGACGTCCTACCTTGGTTTGAAAAACGATCGGTTTTGCGCGCTAGATTTTATTGTTAATTTTGACTTAGGTTTACTACTTAATTTTTTGTTTTTTACATAAAATTAAAATTCTATTATTTTAAAAGTATACCTGAAGATTATTGTGGTGTTTAAATCTTTTAATAGTTTTTTATAACAATAAAAAAATTACCTAATGATATTTGAATAGAAATTTCTAAAATTGTATGTTATTTCAGCATTTTTTTTAACTGCTATATTTTTTTTGTATATATAGATAGAATAGATAGTCAGGAATATATATAGAATTGTCAGGATAACTTGTAGTCTCTTGTAAAATGATGTGCAAACGTAACTCGAACGTAATTTTTCTGAAATAAGGGTAGTTCTTTTGGTGATTTACCTTTATTATTGAAATGATATGAAAAATTCATTCGCGCTACATACAAGAATAAAAACTAATATTTTAAAATCACGTGTTATTTTGTTAAAATTATCATTCTTCAGTCTTTACAATCAGAAAACAAAATGTACGGAAATACGAAGATTTTTAGGACGGCCTCTTAAATTAAGTAAACATTTAAAACTTTTTTGTTGTGTCAATAAATTAGAAATAATAATCATTGTATGAACTATTCCACAGAGAATTCACACTCAAAGAGAGTTTCTGGTTCGCCCTGACGTCTTTCACACCTCAAGGAGGAGGAGAAGCGCCCAAAGCACTCTCAGGAAGGACGCTGGTAGCTGCCTACTGGTTGTTCGTGGTGCTAATGCTGGCTACGTTTACAGCCAATTTAGCAGCGTTCCTCACTGTTGAGAGAATGCAGGTAAGACCTAAGTATATATCCTGAAAGTACTTATCCAGGAGTCGTAGTTATTTTTATACCGTTAGATTTCGATTCAGATTTTTTATTGCAAGTCACGTTATTCTTATGAAGTTACAGGGTAGTTATTAGGTAAGTGACGCCCCGCAGGGCACAGCAAACATGAGCAGCCATTGCATTACTTACTTACTTACTTACTTATAAATAAAACAGTGTAATTACATTATTTTCTAGCAGGCATTTTTCAATTCAATTCATATACTAAGCATTTCATTACATTAGTATCATTTTATAATACAATAATAAATATTTCATTATCGTTATTAGTCTATGAAGAAATAACTATAGTAAAGCTATCGCAGTAGTTTATTAGAATTCTTTTTAACATACAAAATTGCAAAATTTGTATACAAAATCATAGTTACTTATTAAAAAATAATTACGTTTGTGGTCTTTATCATTCGTTAATACTACAGGCAGAAACTACAGAAGAACGAAAGCCTACCTACCCATACGTAGAATTTCTGACCTTCTTTAGAGGTTAATGCTTTCCAGTTTCAATTTTTTTTGCGAGAAACGATTACATAATTTTTTTTGGCAACACTTATTTCGACAGATTCAAAAAACTAACTAACTAAAAAAAGAAAAAACCCGATTGTAAAATTGCCAATTGCAAAATTGCATGATTTACTTCCGTGCGCAAATTTACGATTCGCTTCTAATGCTTCAAAAATAAGTCTTGGGCTGTCGTTATTCTTAACTGTGCTTTTCAAGATTATATTTCTATAAAATGTTTAATTCTTTCCAGACCCCAGTATCATCTCTAGAGCAGCTAGCCAGGCAATCTAGGATCAACTATACTGTGGTCGAAGGGTCCACCATTCACCAGTACTTCATTAACATGAAGTTTGCTGAAGACACCTTATACAGGTACCTAATACAGGGGAGACTAGGGAATTGCTATAACAGGATATTCTACCAATTCCAATAAACTACTTTTATGGGGCTACTAAAGAAATCAGAACGGATTAGCAAGCTGAAGTGGCAGTGGGCGGAGCACGTAGAACTGACGGCCGATGGGGCAGAAAGGTTCTGGAATGGAGGCCGCGTACCGGCAAGCGCAGCGTAGGACGTCCACCCACAAGATGGTCAGACGACCTGGTAAGGGTCGCAGGAAGACCCTGGATGCAGGCCGCTTCCAACCGGCCAATCTGGAAGTCACTGGGGGAGGCCTATGTTCATCAATGGACGTCCTATGGCTGAAATGATGATGATGATGATGAAAGAAACCGAAAGAAAAAAGTTCACCTTCCATATTGTATGGATATTTAATAATTTTGTTTTGAGTTGCGGATTTGGCCTTATAGTTAAAGCTGTTAACCTTAATAGGCAGAATATTGTGTTATCACAATTCTCTTGTCTTATGCAAGTGTCGTAAATATTTAAGTAATTCGTTTAATGTTTCCCACAGGACAGGCTTTAGCTTAGTGGTCCCCTACCTGTAAAAACTAAGACTGAAATTGATTTTATGGAAATAAACTTTTTCTTATTCTTCCTTATTCCAATTACAATCAAAAAGTTGCCCCTTAATAATTACTCGTCACCACTACGCCATCGATAGTTTAGAACTAAGTATCGAAATTATTACTTTTGCAGAGTGTGGAAAGAGATTACCCTTAACGCAACATCAGACCAAGCACAGTACAGAGTATGGGACTATCCTATCAGAGAGCAGTATGGGCATATTCTTCTTGCTATTAACGCTTCAGGTAACCATCTTGTCTAGACCCATGGAGTACATATCCTATAGAGTAGAAATATCATATGATTTGTTCGACAAAATTTTCCGCCATTTTTTAATCTGTATCTGTGCTGTTTTTGTATGGGCGAGCGTTGACAGGAGCTGTCATTTCATACTAAATGTAAGTGAAAAATCACTTACTAGTTTCGGAGAAACATGGTTTGTATTGCTGCTCTATAGGGTGTGTACTCGATGTCTAGACCTAACCTGGTAAATGTCACCTTGAATGCCCTTGAGGTCTTGTGTCCTGTACTGACATAACCCGGACAAGGTCCCCTTAAATGACCTTTAGCTTGTGTTGCTGCTAAACGTACTTTTTCTATGATTTGGTTGTATAAGTGGATTTTAACATGGAAGGAGATTTCCAAATCCACAATTACGAGAATTAGAGTATAATTGTCTAAGGAGTCAGGCTACGTTAGATACTTCTAATATCTATATATCTATCTATTATACTAAGTGACGCTATTGACATAATTATTATAATTTAGGAGCATAAATAATAAATATTGTCTAATAATTGTAAATGGAATGATAATATTGTTAAGATTAATTTTATCAAATAATTGAGTTCACGAATGCCTCATAGAGGTTATAATGTAACTATTTTATTACCATCTTTTTAAGCCTATTAACTGTACTGCTATTGGTTTACATTATAAAGTGAATAAATGAATATGAATATGGTTTGTAGTGCTGTTGTCCTTGTCTATGATCTACACTATCAATAGTATTGCTTACCGTTAAAATGTATTGTATTGTTCCTAGCTATCGATATCGATAGACTATCGGCTCGATATCGACTATCGATCGGCAGCACTATGTTATCCGAACTTCATAATATTATGAAAGTATGTTAAGTTTGTTATTTTCTTCAATATTCTGTTTCAGGACCTGTGCCAGACGCTAAAACTGGGTTCGAGCAAGTGAACGAACACACAGACGCTGACTTTGCGTTTATACACGACTCGGCTGAAATAAAGTATGTTAACTATGTATACAGGATGTAGGTACAAAAGAATAGAACACATTAAAACTACGTGATCAGCTGCTCATATAACCAGTATTATAAGAAGAAACATTTATATATTATTTCTTTTAGATACTCCATTCATCATTCGCCAGCCCTGTTCCCAGGTCACCTAGGGTCGGCGCAGTATGTCTTTCTTTTCCATGCAATCCGGTCACTCGTCATTAAGTCATTCACTCACTCCCTTCTCAGTCATATCACTTCTCACACAATCCATATCTCTTCTGAGGTCGTCCCCTACTTCTCCACCCATCAACACTCATATTCATCTCTCTCCTCGATACGTGCTCCTCTTCCTTTCTCATCACATGTCCATACCAAGATAGACGGTGTCCTTTCATCTTTTCTGCTACAGGTGCCACTTTCATACTTGCTCTAATATATTCATTCCTTATCGTGGCCATTCCCCACACATCCACCTTGACATTCGCATTTCTGCTACATGCAATTTCATGCAATCTCTTTATCGCGCGCTACCTTTTAATTAACTTGTAATACTTTACTTAGTAAAATTTTAAGTATATGTTTGTACATCGGCAACTGTTTGCGGTTTTGTGGTGTTCTATTCATTCGCGTACGTGTATAAGACAATAATATTAAAACTACTTCAAATAAAAGGAGGTAAAATTATAATTAAGATTTCATCTTTTTGACCTTGTTGAATACTTGGCGTCGCTATCTCCGAGGTCCCGGGTTCGATTCCCATTTGGTTTGATGTAGAAAACGGACTTTTCTATATTATCTTGGGTCTGGGTATTGTGGTACCGTCGTTTCTGCCCAGCTAGCCTGACCACTAAAAAGATATGATATAGCGATATATCAACAGCAAACACACGTGCTTTAGCTACTTACTTTAGGAGCAGAGCAATGTATGTGATGTTGTCCAATATTTATTTATTTTACTTGTTTTGTACTTGGCTACGCCTAAATTCAAATTGATTAATACCTTCCTCTTTTCTTCTTTCCACTCGTGTCTACCGCATAAAAAACTAATTTACTTACTCTGTTAAATGGGATGCAGCAAACAGACGCTTCACATGCATGTCCCATACTCCACCAAATGAGGAGTACCATTTAATTATAAAGCAATGGGTGACGGAGGGTTAAAATTTCCTGGAAATTCCCTGGCTAATCGCAGGAACTACTGGTTCGAATTGAAAAATTATTTTGTGTTAGATAATCCATTAATTGAGGAAGGTTTTAGGCTATATTACATCACGCTACGACCAATAGGAGCGGAGTAGCAATGAAAAATGATGCAAAAACGGGAATATTCTTCCTTTTAAGAGCTTCCGTTGCATGCGCTGCGTAAACGGTTAAAGTTACGCAAAAATCATGTATGGCAGAATTATTTCCTTTTATACGTTCTAAAAGAAAGTCCGTGACAGCATATGTCTATTTTTTCAGGTAGACTCACTATAACTTTTTTATGGTAATCAAATTTGTTCTAAAGTCGTCGCTCAACGCTACGCTACGATCATGTCATGTCCCTTCTCCTTCAGGTACGAAGTGACCCGCAACTGTAACCTAACAGAGGTGGGCGAGGTGTTCGCGGAGCAGCCCTACGCGATAGCGGTGCAGCAAGGGTCCAGGTTGCAGGAACACCTGTCCAGGGCACTGTTGGACTTGCAGAAGGAACGGTTTTTGGAGCAGCTTGCTTCTAAGTAAGGAGTTTGTCGTAACGTGTTTGTAATATATAAATAATCAATTGCTGAATGTATATTATGTAAACTCATTACAACAGCGCGGCTGCACGTTTCTGGATAATTCTTTATTTGTTGTGTTCGAGAATCGAGATAGCCAGGAAAAGGTTTGCATGGAAAAAAAAACTGAAATTTTTTCCTAGAAATGTTCTTTAAGTTTGGGAAAAACTGAACATCGTTTTCTATGAGAAATTGGCTACAATTTGCACAAATTTCGTTTTACAGCGTCGAATTTCGACAGTGTAAAACGACATTTTAATTAAAATTAATTTTGCAGGTATTGGAACGAGTCGGCGCGTCAAGCCTGCCCAGATGCAGACGAATCTGAAGGGATCACTTTAGAGAGTTTGGGTAAGCTTAGTACTTATCTATATATAACTCTCTCACTTACACACACACGTACACATACACATCAAACACTCGCTCACCACTTGAACATTATACAGGTTGGTCCAGGCCAGATGGACATAAAATTGTTTTTAGGTAGTCGGCTTAGGGGCCTATTTGTACCCGCCAGGAAATAATCAAATGCCTGACTGACCTGGCCTGACCAACTGACTAGACCTAGACTCCCGCCTCCCGTGACTCAAAGCCTGAATCCGCCCTTGGGTGCCCCCCCCCCCCCCTAAATAAACTTTTCTTTAACTTTAGTCAGACAAATGATTTATTTTCTAGGCGGAGTCTTCATAGCCACCCTCTTCGGTCTCGGCCTAGCAATGATAACGTTAGCTTGGGAGGTCTTTTACTATAAACGCAAAGAAAGAAATAAAGTCCAAGGATTCGACGCGAAAATAGAGAAGGCTGCTTTCGTCGACACGAAAAAGAAGCTGGACAAAGTCGGCGTCAGATTCAGAAAGAAGAATAAGTCTGGCAAAGTTGGGAAGGTTGATGTGGTTGGGAAGCCTATTCCTAAGGGGGTGACCATTGGGGAGAGTTTTAAGCCGGCTGCCGAGAAGATGGGAGTTTCGTATATAAGCGTTTTCCCTAAAGGAGATTATAGGCCATAGGCCCAAGTTTCTAAAGCATTTTTTAGGTTAGTGTTTAGATTTTTTGAAAACTATTTAAAAAAAATATATAAGGTGCTTTAAAAATATCTGCCACGGCTAAAATAGGTGAAAGTATTGCTTATGTAGATTACGATAGTGAAGGAATTACGTGCCCCGGATCGTTTATAATTGTTTGAGAAAAGACAGTGAAAGACAGCAACGTTAGCATTTTGGCGGTAACATGAACGAATTCGTAACCGCAGCGCGTGGGACGTAGTACAAGCGGGCTGGTTAGATGAGTGTGGACGGTTTGAGACTAAATAAAGCCTAGTCATTAATTAATACTATTTTTAATGAAAAAAATTTATGATGTTCTAGACAATATCTTTACTATCGTAATCTATATAAGGAATACTTTCACCCATTTCAGCCGTGGCAGATATTTTTAAAGCACCTTATATATATTATGTGGTTTTGGATATATAAGGTCGCCTTTTATAAACGTGTGAAATTTAAAGAGCAATTACAAAACATAAATAAATCATTTTGTTAAAAAAAAAAGAAATTTTTTATACGCTAGTTTTCGAGAAAAACGCCAAAAACTATTTTGATTTCAACGTAAAATAAAACACCCCGTGCCCCGTGCGTGCACCCCGAGGGAAGAGTGGGGCACGATTGAAATGAGAGAGATAGAGGTAATGACGTAGGGACGTTTCAGACTAGACAGGATGCTCTTATTTTTTTTTGTTATGAATAATAAAAATGAAAACTAGCCCGTTTTTAAGAACGAAAATAATAGGGCCCGGTTTCTCTAATATAGTTAGAAGTTCTGATAAAGTTTCACCCGTTTATATCGCAATAATAAATATACAGGGTGTCCCGTAAAGACCATTACATTTTTTTAACCTTGATCTCTCTTTGCACCATGCAATGTCCCACATCGTTGTCCCCGCGGCGATATGGTTGACTCACTGGGTCATCACGGCCTGTCGTGCAGCCGAAGCGCTGGGAGATTTTCCCGACATACCAGGCTTAACTAGAGTTCGCCGGGACAGCTAGTTACATACAAAAGTATAGTAAAAAAAAAAACGAAGACGCACTTTTAACATTATTCTCTAGATTTTAGATAATAGATACTCTTTATTGCACACCATACAAGTAAAATGCACATGATTTTTACAGAAAGATGTACAATTTAGGCAGTCTTATCGCTAATAGCGATCTCTTCCAGACAACCTTTTAGTTTTAGTTTTTAAAAGGCATTCTACGATATGCTTTTTTCAGAAATTCAGGGTGAACATGTAATATTTATTTTTATTTTATTCATAATCAAATTGCAATTCTGAAAAAAGGGTATCATTTACGACATTTTGTCAAAGAATATTTGTTGTTTGTAATTATTCTCTATCGATTAACGCATGTTTCGTAGGTGTACACCAAAATAACGTTATTCACGGTTACTTGGAACTTGAGGTATGCCAGGCTCTATACAAAAAAGTATTTTGGCACTACCTTGCAATGTAACCCTGTATTTATGGATATAGTTGCAATAAAACAATATATTAACCAATAACTAAGTCTTTTATTTACAAATATACCTATCCAAGATATAAACATACATTATGTGACACTCATAACATTATTCATTGATAATTTCAGGATCTGGTAATAGAGAACCACACTGCACATTAATCCCGATAGGTGTCGCTTTGTTTTTGGTCTTGCCCGTAGTGATTTGATCAATGGTTTTGTCACTTCTGCCACTGATTAAATAACCATACGATAAAGGTTATGATAAGTTTTCAAACGTGTGTCAAACTTGCGTCATGTTAGCACAAAAAAAATTCTTAGTCATTTGCGTTGACATTAGTTGACAACGGTTGACAAGACCGAACACGGTGGCGCCATCTGAGACAAGTTTTGCCTGGGCTTTCTCATTCACGTATAAGGAGTGTATGAAACAAATAACCTAGTTATTTTGTTGCACCAGAGATAATAGACTCCGATCGGGATGAGACACGGAGGCTATCCCAGTTGACTTTGTGCGACCTTGCAGGCTGACATCGCATCTACACGGAAGCCTAGCCCACAAAATACAGAAAACATAGACAAAATAACGCTAAAATCTTTTTAATAGTCTATGGTTTTATCTGTGATGTTGGTGGTGTCACTGTGTGCATGTATAGTCAGCGTCAAAAAAATGTATACATTTGACAATAAATGAAATTAAATAAAATAAGTTTATAGGCACAAATAGGATGGTGCAAAATTATTCTAGCTTTACCTGCGGGTTCGCTT
Source organism: Anania hortulata (assembly GCA_963576865.1). NCBI lineage: Eukaryota > Metazoa > Arthropoda > Insecta > Lepidoptera > Crambidae > Anania > Anania hortulata. The sequence continues at coordinate 2,272,129 of OY756415.1, read as the reverse complement.
GCGTGGAAAACTGTCACACTATATTTACTACTCGCTTAGTAGATGTAAAAAAATTAAGTAGCATATGTCCTTCCCTAGATAAGTTTTTTCCGTACAAAATTTTATCAAAATCTGTCTAGCTTTCACAACTAAAAGTAGTCTATGTCATTTTCCAAGGTCCCATCTGTTTCTATATTAAAATTCATCATCATTCGTTTACCGGTTTAGGCGTGGAAACGTAACAGACAGACAGATTTTTTCCGCACTTATAATAATAAAATAAAATATGGATTAATTAATAAATCCTAATAATATTATAAATGAGAAAGTTTTAAGTATGGATGGATGTTTGTCACTCATTCACGCAAAAACTACTGAATGGATTTTAATGAAACATGGCATACACATAGACCATGGCCTGGATTAACATACAGGATACTTTTTATCCGGGTAAGATCAACGCAGACGACGTCGCGGGCTAAAAGCTATCCTACTTCCTACTAATATTAAAAATGCGAAAATAAGAAAGTTGCGCAGGAAATCCTTTATGAATGGACCACTATGGACCACGCGAACGAAATCACGGGCAACAGCTAGTATGCAAATAAAATTGCTGAAACGCTAAAAGCATACATGTTTTTGACACCGACTGTACCCTAACTATCCACATTTATGCCATAAACACTACTCAAATGCGTTTATATGAAAGAAAATAGAGTTTATTAACAATTAAGTCTACCAGAAGGTCCTAGCCGTTGGTTTCTCCACAAAATCAGTGCTATTATCCAAGAACCTCTTCCCGAAGGTCACCCTGAAATGGTCTAGATTCAAATATTCTCCATCATCGATTTCTCTGATGAGCTTCTTCACTTTGTCTTTGGCCATGTCGACATAGCACGCGGCCAGTTTCATTTCCAGTTCAGCGTTGCGAAGACCTATGCAGTAAGATCTGTGGAGAAATATTTACATTAAGCTCTTGCTAAGCGGCTGCTTGACGACCGATGGGGCAGAAAGGTTCTAGAATGGAGACCACGTACCGGCCAGCGCAGCGTAGGACGTCCACCCACAAGGGCAGACGACCTGGTAAAGGTCGCTTTTAACCGGCTAATATGGATGTAACTTGTTTGAAATTCAATAGGCTAGTTTCCTGGGTCAAAAAAAGATAATTCTATTCAGTCCGTCAGTTAGATTATCGAAAAATAATGGACACTTATTTTTTTATTGTCAATCGATCAAAAAATGACATAGATACAGCGCGTCAAAGTTCGGGAGTGGCTTGTGACGTCACTTCTTAGTAAAAATAGTTCTAAGACGTGACGTCATGCGGCATTTCAAATCAATATTCTCGGTAATGTATTGATTATGTAGAAAAAGAAAAAATACGTGTCCAATACTTTTTGATAATCTACCTGATAGTCGAAGAAAAAAAAACCAACCAAGTGCGAGTTGGACGCGAGGACGGAGGGTTCCGTACCATTATCTATAATATTTTGTGAATATTTCAAGTGTCTACCTATTGCCGTTATTAATATCGAGCAAAATATATTATATTCTGGCAAATAAATGATTTTATTATTATAATTATTATAAAAAACGCCAAAAAAAACACGTTTGTTGTATTGGAGCCCCACTTAAATATTTATTTTATTTGTTGTTATAACAGCAACAGAAACAAATCATTTGTGAAAATTTCAACTGTCTAGCTATCACGGTTCATGAGATGCAGCCTGGTGACAGACAGACACACGGACAGTGGAGTCTTAGTAATAGGGTGCCGTTTTACCCTTTGGGTACTGAACCGTAAAAAGTTATTCATCATTCCTATTAACAACTATTATTACCTGGATGCTCTCGCTAAGACTGCGGTCATGGCTAGTATTTCTGTGGCTGCCTCTGCTAACCTATTCAGCTCGCTGTAACAACAAAATGATTTTTAGTAGTTAATGAAGTTTGACTCTTGAGTTGTATTGTCGTTTCAAAACCTTTGTGTTTAAAATAAACCCAAGAATTCAAAATTACCCCTAGGATTCCTAATAGTCTCTAAAATAAACCCAGGTGATTGTGTAGGGTTTCTTAGCCTTAATATGTCTTAAGTAATAAGGGTCTAACATAATTAAGGTAAAATTAAATCCAAGGATTTAAAATTACCCCTAGAGCTTTCTAAAATTCTCTAAAATAAACCCAGGTGATTGTGTAGGGTTTCTTAACCTAATATGTCCTAAGTAACAAGAGTCTAACATAATTAAATAAATTAAAATGACCCATGAGGCTTGTGTATGATTTCTTTACCTCCAAGCTTTTAAATTAACCCGAGTGTATAATGTAATGAACCTAAGGGACTAAAATGAGCTCGAACGGTTTCAAATGAACCCGATGGACTATAATGAACCCAAAGGTTCAAAATGAACCCAGGGCTCAAAAATTAACCCAAGGTTATTATTAAGAAACCCAAAGGTTTAAAACAAACACAAGGGTCTAAAATTAACCTAAGGGACTATAATGAACCCAAAGGTTCAAAATGAACCCAGGGTATAAAAATAAGCCCAAGAGTTATAGTTGAACCTAATGGTCTGAAATAAACTATAGGCTATAAAATGAACCAAAGGTACTTCAATTAACTCAGGGGTTCAAATGTACCTGGGTACATTTGAACCCCTGAGTTATAAAATAAAGGTCAGGGTCAGGGTTATAAAATAAACCCAAGGTTTTAAAATGAACCCATGGGTCTAAAATAAACCCAAGACGTAAAAATGAACCCAATAGTCCAAAATAAACCCAAAGTTCCAAAAATACATCTAAAAAGCGTCTCACGTGAAGGCAGTCCCCACATCAACCCCGTGCCTGCCCATCAAAGTCTCGCACGCGTATCTCATCCTCAGAACGCAGTACTCCAACTGTTCCGCCGGCTGCTTCAGTGTGGGGTGGAGGTACTCGATGAGGTACAGGTTCAGTTTCGGGTCGTCTTTTTCCTAAAAAATATATAACGATACAAGGTGGCAGTTTAAACGAGGGTTAACTTTATTAGATGTTCTGCCAGTTAATAGATAGATTGGCAAAAGAAGTAATCCATTTATAGTATTTAATAACCTAAATTACTATTATCACAATCAATAATTATTACAATTTAAAATAACACAATGTCAAATCGGAAGTGAATGTACCCATAACACGGCAAACTTCTGCACCAGAAATGATCAAGCCCCCCTAGCGTGAACACACACGAAAAAACACGATAAAACACGATATGATATAACGATATATCGACACCAACTGTAAAAATATCGTAGATATAGCCGCCATATGTTGAATCGCCGTGCCGGTGACGTAACTTAATATGATCAGAGTTTCGACAAAAACTCAAAATGGCGCCATATCATATCTTGTTTTGGTGCTCATGCCAGAGACCCAGAACGAGGATCACCAGTCCTCAGTCTTCGACCTACCTACTTCTAGTATTTAATTAATCAATTATAGTTTCTATTTTTTTATCATCATGTCAGTCTATTGCAGTCCACTGCTGACCGTAAGCCCGGGAGGCAAAGAGCGCCAAAGATCACGATCTCCCGCTTTTCTCATCCATCCACTGCCAGCCTTCTTCCTAAGATCGTCGGTCCATCGAGCTGGGGGTCGTCCTGCACTACGTTTGCCATCTTTCTATACTGACTTTAAAAGGTTTTTAATTCAAATTTAAGTTTCGACCCTAAAAAATATGGATATAAGATCACTTCATTGACCGTCTGTCTGTCTCTTTAACGAAAAGTTAATATCATGTAGTTCAATCTACCTTTTTATGACAGCCCTACCAAAATACGTATCAAAAGACTTCGAAAAGGCATCAAACCTAATTGGAATACCTCAAGTTGCAAGTAAACTTAAATTACGTTATTTTGGTGTACACCTGTGAAACATACGTTAATCAAAAGAGAAAATAATTACTAACAACAAATACTCTTTGACAAAATGTCGTAAATGATATACTTTGTTCAGAATTTCAATTTGAATATGTAAACAAAAATAATTATTACATATTTAAACTGGAATTCTGAACAAAATGGTATAAATGTGGTATATGATGTATACCACATTATGCCAAAAAGTATTTGTTGTTTGTAATTATTTTCTCAATCGATTAACGTATGTTGCATAGATGTACACCAAAATAACGTTATTTAACGTTACTTGCAACTTGAGGTAAGCCAACTAGGTTCGATCCCTTTTTGAACGCTCTTTAAGGTTATCACCTGTTTTCTGTTAGCAAGGACTTTCTTGAAGATGAAAGTGGGATGAAATAATGGATTTCTGATTTGCTTTATCTCTTCTGACATAGCCTTGCCGGCGTGGTGGATTCCGTTCAATGCTGAAACAAAAAAATGTCTTATGGGACTCATGGGGAAACTGGGATAATTTGATTTAGTATCATCATGTCAGCCAGCAGTACACTGCTGGACGTAAGCCCCCAAAGAGCGCCTCAGAGTACTATCTCCACTGCCAGCTATCTTCGTAAGCAAGTATATGATTGCAATAAATAATTAACATGTGAGTTTCGGTAAATACCGCCGAGAAAGTCGTCAGCGAAGTGGGAAAATAATGCGAGCAACCAACCGACCCCCACCCCTTCCCCCCCGCCCGCGTCAAGCCGCTGGATGCGGACCGTTTCTAACCGGCCAATCTGGAAGTCGCTGGGGGAGGCCTACGTTCTGCAGTGGACGTCCTTTTGATGATGATGACGGCTTACCAATGAACATATTGATGCCATCCAAGCTGTCTCCCCTCGCCGCCAGGTTGCGCATCTCATCCAGGATCTGTTTGCACTCGATCTCTTTCTCCAAGGCCGGTATGGCCAGGAGTCGAAGCATGGATGACAGACCGTGATTCGCCATAAAGTTTCTAAGGGTACAAACAATGAAGTGTGAAATTGTTCAATAAGATCCCAAAGAAATTAACTTGATGACTAAAACCGTCTTATTTACATAATTTTAAAGTTTGTTTCTCTTTTTCTTGTAAAAAAGTGAACGAAACCTTTATTTCTTTTTCCCTTGCATTGTTAATACTAGGTACATATTTGTAACTGATGTTGGCAACATTGTATTTTTACTATGACATTAAAAGATGGCGCTAGTGTGTCATGGCGAACGTGTAGGGTGATTTGTTTTGACCGCCAAATCTCTACTGTATTATGAAGGGTAGAGGTAAGGAGTACTATCTCTTACGGGCGGAAAGTTGAAAAGCGTCTAGCTAAAGCAGTTCCAAAACCCTCCGAAATGGCGCTAACGTAGGCAAAGGGTATGGTATGAATGTTCATATTCATATTCATTTATTTCATCTTTAGGTAATACAGTACACTTAGATACGTCATTTTACAAATAAATTTTATAATAAATTTTATGTTAACTCAAAATTATTAATACAGTTAACATTCTATTAATTATTTGTACATAAATTTATTTAATGTTAATGTCTGTAAATAAAGTAATGTCAAAATGTAAATGTCAGATAAAAATAAAATAAAAAATTCTTCAGCAACCTTGAGCGTCGTCAAAAATACTTAATAATAAAAATAATTTCACTTTAGTTCGATGTTACAATTTAAACATTAAATATTTCACTATCGGATAAAGCCTCATTTATGTCATAATAACTTTTAAATATTAGTCTCTTCTTAATAAGACTGCAGAATTCATTTCTTTGTAGATCTCTTAGTTCTGACGGTATTTTATTGAAAAATTTGACACCCATAAACAAAAAACTTTTACTACATTTCACTAATCGGAATAATGTTGTTGACGGATTGATGTATGCCGAGTATGGAGTGCCGAGTTAATAATTTTTTTATCGTTTTAGTGACTTAAATATGGAGGATAAAACCGTCCTTTAAAAAAAAACCATTTGAACAATTTACCCTATTGCTACTGTGGCCCAACCTAATTTAACGCACTTTGACGGACACTTTTTCAAAACGAAGATAGTACTCCTTACCTGTACGGTAAGAAAGTGGTCTACCAGTTTTGGCAAAATTGAATGTGTAAGAACAATTGCGACAAGGTTTAACTTATGGACTTACACCTTATTAACAATGAAAGAGATGCACAATTTTGACGTATTTATTTAATAAGCGCAACCAACAAATCATCATCCCAGCCACTGGACGTCCACTGCTGAACACAGACCACCCCAATGATTTTCATCGGGGGCGATTGCCAATACTCGCCACGCTTGGCAGGCGGGTTGGCGAGCGCAGTTTTTTTATAAGATTTCGCACTCAGACGCTGCTGCCCGTCTCGTGATACAGGAATTAGTCGCCTCTTACGACACGCCTCCTGTTGGCGGTGCGGAAGTGTATTCTTTACGGCCGTCCCCACACGGCACCAACAAATCATACACTATTAATACAATTAACAAGTAATAACTATTTAAAATACGAGCTAAGTGTAGATTTATTTGTTTTTGACGTCATAGATAATATGGTAAAGAAAACATTAGTACCAGTCAGAATAATTTTGCATGGAAAAATTAACCCTGTTGTTCTATGACGCGCGAATGCTTTTCGACCTTAGGGTAATAGACCACTTTCTAGGCCGACTGTGCCCTCCATGCTATTTAAATATAAAATAAATTGTAATCAGGGGCGTGCATTGGTTTCAGATGGGGGTAGGCTCTGAGTGAAAATTGAGTAAGTTTGCGTGAAACAGTAGGCGATCTCGCGGCAGCCAACAGCCAGCCGGCAGGCAACATTGGTTAAATTCCACAGAAACGATCTAAGTTGCACGCTTTAGTAAGGAATAAGTACAGGTAGACGACAAAATGGTTAAAGAATATTTATTGTTTATTGTTGAATACGTAATTAATAATTATGGTTAGCTGTCGGTTTTTTATGGAGGTAGGCTCTGCATAATAGCCTATATGGAATGCACGCCCCTGATTGTAATTAACGCTAAGGCCCTGAGAGATGTACCTGCACATAGCCATCTCAAGCTCCGCGTCTGGTTCTTCGTATCCATCCATGAGGCCAGCGGTGAAGTACTCGCTGCTCTCACTGGCATAGAGGTCTAGGAGCGCGTCTCCTATTGTGGTTCTGATTGTGGACAGCTCTGATAACGGCTTGCCTGTTTGAAAAATGTTTTTGCATTGTTTGAATGAAAAATATAAAGAAACATTGGTAGACATGTGATTGAGGAAAAATATGTTATCGTTAATCATGTTTTATATTGTGTCAAATTCTTCGATCAAGAATACACTAGATAAAGCCTCGTTTATTAAAACAGTACTCAAACGTCTTACTATATTATTTAGTAGAAAAAAGGACTATAAATAAAACAATCAATAATTCAGTTCTAACGTATGCAACGTATGCCTATAATGACCTAAGGTTCAAAGTTTATCCAATATGCGTCCCTACCCGAAGCAATCAAATTCCGAGGTCCTACTATACTAACCCACGGAACACAGACCTAAAGAGTAGAAATGTCATTTATTTTTTACGTTTTGCTGCCATTTTTAATCTGTATCTGCATTTTTATTTGGGGCGGGAGTTGACAGGACTTCGTCATTTCATACTAAATGTAAGTGACCATTTACTTACTAGTTTCAGAGAAAGTTGGTTCGCATTGCTGCTCTATAGGATGTGTGCTCGATCGTATATGAGTTTAGACATGTCTAAAATTACCCAAGGTTAAAAAATGCCCCACAGTACTTAAATTTCCAATACCGATTCTAAGTCATATACGTATGATATGACCTATGTGTCAAATAACCCAAAATTCTAAAGTGACCAAATATGCGTGCCTACCCGAGGTAGTCCGATTTTAAGTTTCCAGCTATATTATACCAACCAGAGAAAGCCTGAGGCTTGATGTAGTCTATGCAAGCTTGCACCGCTCTCTTACTTATCTTAAAAACGAACCTCGACGTTCTAAAATGACTCATACCGCTTGTAAAGCGATATATAGCACTTGTGTCTAAAATGACCCCAAATTTCTAAATTTACCCATACCGATTCTTAAGTCATATACGTATGATATGACCTATGTGTCTAAAATGACCCAAGTTTCTAAAATGTCTAAATATATGCGTCGAATAACCAATTTTAAGGTCCCAGCTATATGATACTAACCAGAGAAAGCCCGGGGCTTGACGTAGTCTATGCAAGCTTGCACTTCCGATTCTTAGCCGTCATAATATACGTATGATAGGTCATCCTATGTGTCTAAAATGAACCAAGGTTCTAAAATGTCTAAATATATGCGTCGAGGTAGTCTAATTTCAAGATCCTCTATTATACTAACCAGAGAAAGCCCGGGGCCTGACGTAGTCTATGCAAGCTTGCACCGCCCTCTTCAAGCCGACCCGGCAGAGCGTGGCTGCGTACAACCTCGATGCGCTCAGCGTCTGCGCTAGGGCCTCTTCAGATATCACACTTAGCGGCGTCGCTAGAGGGATTAAGTTATAATTAGCATATAATATAATTAAAAAGGATTAGTGTACATTTACCACAAAGTTTTCCACAGAAAGAAGTATGTGAAAAAGCATCGAATTTAATTGGCATGCCTAAAGTTGCAAGTACCTAAAATTACGTTATTTTGGTGTACACCTATTGAAACATACCCTCATAGAAGATAAAATAATTACAAACAACAAATACTCTTTGACAATATGTCGTAAATGATATACTTTGCTCAGAATTTCAATTTGAATATGTAATATTTATTCTCATTTATTCTTTAAAATAGTTTTTTTATAAAACAATGGTTTGCTATCATTTTAGATAAGATAAGATAAATCTGTTTATTATAATTTATAATTGTGGTACATAAAGATCGTAAAAACTAGTCGCTTTACACAATCAACCTATTAACAGGCATACCATATTTAACTTAAAAGATAATGTTAAAGTTGAGATTTTTTAAAATCTTACCTTTTTATTTATTTAGTTTTAAGTATGGTACAAATAATTTGAAATAAAAACATTGTATGAAGATACGTTAGGAAACTATTCAGCAAGCATATCCGAAAACCAGATTTTGAAGATGGCACAAGTTTCGCTGACAGCTTATTTTTTTTGTTCGTTTTTTTAAAACAGTCTTAATTTAGTAATTTTTTTAAACAAAATGGAATTAAAGCATACAATTTTAGGCCTACGCATTCCAGTTATTATTGTTGTTATTGAGTGACCAAGCATAGCAATATAGACACTGCTTTAAATGTACCCACCTCAGGCCATAAGTACACCATCTTCCTCCCCTTAATATGATATTATTATTCTTTCATTACCAAGGGATCCAAAAGCAGTCTCGGCCATTACGCTGTCATGAACAGGCTTCAACGACAATATAATGAGTTACAGAAGAAATCAAGTACTCATATAGATAGATTTTCTAACACACTTCCCAAATTTAAAAATTGGCTACAGAAGAACTAAGCATATAACTCTTATCTGTAAATCTTGGCTATTGTTTGTCTAAAATTAAGACTTAAAAAATATTATTCCATTTTATTTTTATAGGTAAGCTCTTGTTTTAAAAGTGAACTATAACTCACATTTGCAAGTCGTGGCAGCCTGTAACTGAATCTACACTTAGCTCATATTTTAAACTTGTTACTTGTTAATTGTATCATTGGTGTAAGATTTGTTGGTTGCTCCTATTAAATAAATAAATAAATAAATTATTGACGACCTTCTGGTGTAGTGGTTCGCGCTCCGGGTTACAAAGCTAGCGGTTGCGGGTTCGAACCCCGCAAGGGACAAATGTTTTTGTGATGAGCACGAGCATTTGTGCCGTTTATAAATGTATTTAAATATGTTTATCCGTTATCTAGTCGCCATAGTACAAGCTTTGCTTAGTTTGGGGCTAGCTAATTGGTGTGATTGTGGAAACAATTTATTTATATTGATCTATTATTTTTACGACACCCAGCATATGTTAGCAGTCCTATAAAACCAATACTTACCCTGAGCTCTCAAGAAATTGACAAAGTTTCCGTTGTGAGTGACTCCAGCAACACCTGGATGCACGAGGAACGCTCTAAGGCGTCCGGCCTCCATGGAACATAGTACCAGCATGTACCCGCCTGCTTTCTGACACACCTTCTCACCGGTTATCCGCCATATTCCTGCAAACATGTTGAAATAAACAAATTGACCTGGTATCAGAGTAATAATGTAAATAAATATTAAACAACATCACATACATTGCTCTGACCCTATGGTAAGTAGCCAAAGGACTTGTCTTACAGAAATTAGAAACAATGGTACCACAACACCCAGACCAGAGACAATACAGAAAAGTTATTGTTCTACATTGACCCAGAATCAAACCCGGGACCTCAGAGATAGCAACACCAAGTCCAGCCCGCCTTTTAATTACAGAGGTCATCTAATGAATCAAGTTTATTATGTTGAGGTACACCCTGACTTAAGTATATTTATAAAAGGTTGTTTTTCTGACCCCGAGCTGACCTGAACTGGGACCTTTTGTCAAGGCCTGCTTCACTAGACTATTAGTCAAGGAGTCGCTTTTCTGATCCATTCCATAGCAACATAATTAGTGTAGCGGTGCATTAGTTCGCATTGAACGCAAAGGGTCAGTTTCGATTTCCCGTTAGTGTAAATATTCTACCAACCTTGTGCATCCAGTTCCGCTGTAGTTCTAAAATCGGCTTGTGAGATCCGTTCCGCAACTCGTTCTTTTATACACAAAGAAATCGTTCTATCACCTGTTATCAAATCATCAATAATTTGCTGGTACTGATCCGATTCTAAACCTCTTCGTAACGCTTCCAAACCCACCCAATGGTCGCTGATTTCCTGTCCGAGACTCAAATCAGATGATATAACCTCCAAATACCTTATACTTTCAGTAATATTCATTGCTAGACCGTTATTTGTCAAGCTTACAGGAGCGGCATACATTAAGGTACGTTGTAGAGCTATTTCTCGGTCTTCTCTTGTTTTTTCTGGATCGGAAAACACTCGGTCGAGAGCGGAGATTCTTTGGTCTAAGCTATCAGACTCCTCTTTATTTAGAATCTCGGGGAAAGCAAGCAGTTCCTTGTTGAACACAGAAATGAAGACGTCTTTCATAAACGGCTTTATTTTGGATTTGCGGCGCTCAGTCCGCTCGAGAACTTTAAGGTCTTCGAAGTCAAACTTCTCTTCTTTCACCTGAGGCTGCGTAGCTTGAGCTGTTTCATAATTTACAGCCGAAATACGAAGATTTCTATCGAAGTTCAGGCTGACTGTCGGATGGCGAATTGTGCAAAGTCTTCGAGCTAAATTCATGGTTCTTCAACAAAACTGTACCTTCTGTAGGCAATTTTGTTTTTTGAATACACTTTCTCGTATTAGTTGTGGCTCAATTTGCAATTAATGACGAAAAAAACAGAGTTACGTTAGTCAGTTTTTAGGTTAGCTAGCTGTCAACTCACTGACATAATTGACATTTGACTTGGATTTACGAACTATGTTTCATTTCTTTCATTGAAATGTTATTCTTTAGTTACTTTGTTAGTCATTCAATTTGGTTTTAAATTATAATATGTAGGATGGCATTTAGTAATACTTAAGTTAAACTCCGATTGTGTAGACTAGATACATTTTTGAATTTAAAAAACTACCATTCATGAATTTGAAGTCAAGAATAGCTTGTAAACAGCGTCTTGATTTATGTTTGATTCAGTAGTATTTTTTTTTTAAACCAACCAGCCTAATTTTTTTAAACAAAATTTTAAATTGACGTAACTTTTCCGTATTAAGTAATGTCAATTATTTATTATTTTCTAGAATTAAAAAGTATTTATTTTAGGTAATAACAACTTTTTGAACTTGCTGAATTTTTTCACAAAAGTTTTTGCACTAAGTGTAGGTACTCAATATGTCGGTAGAATGATATCCATAGTTTAAAAACTATAATATAAAACACACCTTAAAAATGTAACGGACTTAGGGCTACCAGATGAAAAAATCAAAAGTCCGGGAAAAAGGCCAGATTTCCATTGAAAAATCCTGAGATTTTATTACCTACCATTTGAAAACGTACTTAACTAAATTTTAAAAAGTCGCAATATTATCGTCTTTAAACCCCCCTCCTACGAACCGCCCTTCGCCCCAAAATATGTTTTGATTTTAATTGTGCAATTATTACCAATACCAAATGAAGATTATTTTTAGTGTTAAACTTTTTACTAAAGAGATATTAAAAATGTAAGCTATATTTAATTGAAAATTCTAAAAATCCTGAGATTTCATGAGACTTGCAAAATCCGGCCACAGTCCTGAGAAAAGTTTAAAAATCCTGAAATCTCGGGACAAATCCTGAGATATGGTAACCCTAATCGGACTTGACAAGACGAATCAAATGATATCAGCAGGTCGAATAGTATGGAGAAGTATTTTTTTTTTGCGATTACCTTGTTGGTCCCATAGAAAAAGTTGTTGTATTTTAGTACCAGAATCGGCCTCTAGGGGATTGTTAATAAATTATTTTATTTTATCACAACATCCACAGCTCTAATTACAATTTAGATGAACTTATGAACTAAACTTACAGCCAATAACTGTTGTTAATGTTTTAAAAATAACCCTGTATTAATATAACGTGATAACTTAAGTCTGGATAGATCTAACCTGTAAAATTATCAAAATCGAAGTCCTAAAACAGCCTAGTTAGTAATACCTACCTTTTTTTACAATAATTGTCTCTTTAAGGCTGCGAAATTATGCGGTCAATACAAGGGTGACGGGACCTCAATTATGGACCTTAATTAGAACTGTAAACACGACAATTTAGCTAGAGAAAAACAATGATAAAATATGAATTTTGGAATGGCAACATTGATTGCGTAGTGATGTGTAGTGCGTAACGGTAAATATATTTTATTTAATAACGTTATAATTATAACGTATTTTTAACTGTCTTCTTCTTCTTTATCTATACGGTCAGTCCCGGTTGCGTCCAAAGCCATTGCTTTGGAGCCCAGGGTCCGCTTTCCTTGATTTACTCCTCCAGTTCGCGCGGTCTTAAGCGAAGTTGTTTTTTTTAATTGTATGGTGTTCTTTTTGATTTTCGGAAAAACCAGTAACTCTTCCTAGGCTTCTAGTCATAATCAGTCAAATCCAAGAACAATTAGAAAGGTTTGTTTTCTGTATTAACCCAAAGTACCTACACCAGCCGTGCTCCCACACGGCTCCGAGTGGGATCATCATTTCAGCCACTCGTCAACTCGACGTTCACTACTGGGGGGTTGCCAATACTCGCCACGCTTGGCAGGCGGGTTGGCGAGCTCAGTTTTTTATAACTTTTCGTACGTAGACGACGCTGAAGCTGCTGCCCATCTCGTGGTACATGTACAGGTACTCTTACGACATGCCTCCTGTTGGCGTTGGGGAAGTGTATTCTTTACGGCCGTCCCCACGCGGCTCACTTGAGTTATATTTTACATAAATATTTTTTGGTATTTTGTATGAGTTAAATAATGTATAGGCACTGAATGCGTGACTCTTGTTGCGTAAATTATAAACATGTATTAAACTCAAACTTATTTGTTTATTTGCATTATTTTGGGTATTACATTATGGTATTATTAAATGTACACAATGTTACAGTCAGACACACCAAAATATGATATTATTTAGCGTACAAATATTATTTGGCCCTTAATTAAGATTTATATAATTACTCATAGCTTAGGTTTATAACAGTATTAGACAAGTACACACAAGGCAACATTTAACAAGATATATTTTTTTAAAAACGACAAAAACACTAAACACTTACTAACTAATGAGTTAAGTTACGTACTCTACCAGTACGAATACCGCTGACCCCGGGCGCCTAACTAGAGCACACAAGATATTGCAAGATCACGGAAACGCTGACTCTGCGCTCGTGCGCCGCTAACGTGACCAAGCCGCCGGACATTAGGCCAGCGCCATCATCCTCACTTCGTATCTAACATCGATCGAGTCAATTAGTATTAGGAACTAGTTTTATTGTAATTTTAATTTTTAATTAAATTAGATTATAAGTAATTTCGTTTTTTTTCGATCCTCCGGCTGTCGCTTCGTAATTGGCGCAGTCGGTAGGATCCTCGCGGTCGGTTTCGCGTCGCGTTTCATCATGAAGATTTCCGTCGTCACGAGCCGCCCGTGTGGCTATCAAGTCACGTTCGAGGATCCTGAATCTGAAGCCAGCCAGAGGGTATCCAGACATCGATACACGAAAAAAAAGCCGAAAAAATATGTATAAGTAAGTGCACTTGAATCATTCTCGTGTTCCTTATCCTGTCCTATTTTATAATCCTTTACCTTAAGTAGTTAAAGTTTTGACCCGAGAAACTCTGGGTCCTGCGGTTCTGCATCACGCAGCCTCGTAGGCAATTTTTAAATTTAATTAGTCTAGAAAATAGTTATATTAGCATTTACCCGTGCATCGTGCACACATTCAATGCTAAGAATAGACCTATTATGCTATTAAAATTAAGAAATATCTTTGTCAAAAATAGCATATTGGATTTAGAGTTATAAGGGAATTTTATGATCAAATAAAACCCGTTTACTATTTTATAGATAGAGGCATAGTGTTAGGCTTAACTTTCCAATAGTTACTAAATTATCTTATGACCTGTTTAAATTATCTATAGTACCTATTAAATAACACCAAACCCTTATCTATTCTTATCCTTTCCTTGCTACCAACGATAATGCTTTCGTGTACATAGAGGCAGAATGCCCGAAGTTATCTCACGGCTATCTCTGTGAAGAAGACGTCTACCATCATATTCGCACTGTGCCCGACTGAATCCAGCATCTCATCTCGTGACAATCATTACTACAACCAACAATAACGACGAGATAAAAGGATTTAAGATAAAGAAGATCCCGAATATTGAAATGCAAGTTACAAATTCATCTCACATCAATTTACAGTTTTCACAGCATCCAAGACTAAAATAGCGCTACAGATACCAGTGCAAATCCGAGAACCTTCAACTGAGACGTTCTGTCATTCGACGATACCTTTCTACGGCGTACTAATATGTGCAACTAAACTCATCCTCGTAGTCATGCTACGTCGCTATGAGAAACTTACCTCTAATCGTATCCGTGACGCAGATCACTGGAGACAGAAACCCACCAGCAACAGTTTCGCTGAACGTTCTCAAATAGTTGCTCATCTGAGGGTGGAGGAGTTACGTACTCTACCAGTACGAATACCGCTGACCCCGGGCGCCTAACTAGAGCACACAAGATATTGCACGATCACGGAAACGCTGACTCTGCGCTCGTGCGCCGCTAACGTGACCAAGCCGCCGGACATCAGGCCAGCGCCATCATCCTCACTTCGTATCTAACATCGATCGAGTCAATTAGTATTAGGAACTAGTTTTATTGTAATTTTAATTTTTAATTAAATTAGATTATAAGTAATTTCGTTTTTTTTCGATCCTCCGGCTGTCGCTTCGTAATTAGCTATATGTTGCACAACTTAATATTTATTGCACATAAATCACATTATTTACAAACAAAGAAATGGTGTGTGTAACACATCCAAATTATACTAAACAGTAAAAGAAAAAATATCATCAAGTGAATAAAAAGTGTGCACGCGTGCATGCGGCTTTAATTAAATTAGGCAAAACGAAATTAATCTATATTTATATTATTGAGGTATTTTATTGTTTCACATACAAGTATGCTGTTCGCACTTTGCTCTGCGTGCCACATCTAGTTGCGCTTATCCGTGTTCCGGCCGAAACCAGATTCTTTCTATCGCGAGCCCGGTTGCCTCACGCGCACAATAACTGACTGCAGTGTTCGTCTTGTTATTAATGATACAAACAAACAACTCACTTTAGGATTTTAATTTAACGTGTTTATATTGTTCGCTCGCGCATTGAAATTTGTAATGTTAATATTGTTTAATTTATGTTCTCATGTAAGTGAAATGTATTTTTGTTTCTTATGAGAATAAATCATCTTTAAACCTAGGTATACATAGCACTTATTTATTAATTAACTTGATTGAAT
The DNA here is from genome assembly GCA_963576865.1 of Anania hortulata. Classification (NCBI taxonomy): domain Eukaryota; kingdom Metazoa; phylum Arthropoda; class Insecta; order Lepidoptera; family Crambidae; genus Anania; species Anania hortulata. The sequence goes on along the minus strand of OY756415.1, from coordinate 2,256,129 downwards.
GGGGTGCAAAAAATATAATTATCAATAGCCCACCGATTGCTTAAATTTTCACTTTTTCAGTTTTAAGTTTCTCATTTTATAATTTTATTATTACCTACTGATAGGTAACGTGTCTGAAGATATAATACTTCATGGAAAACCTGTTATTGGCCTTCTACAAGTAGATTGTATATTGACAACGTTGTTATTTATTTGTAAACGCTGTTGGTTTAATTTCACAATAAAATAATAAAAAACGATGCCTTTTTAGAGAAAATTTCTAGAAATAAAACTTTCTGATGACAGATAACAGTGAATTTGCGGATTAGTTATAAATAACGGTAACTGCAACTTGTAGATACCGTTATTACAATTCTATCATCCACAATGTTGAAGCACATCCCTTCCAAATAGGGGTTGGGGTGGCAAAGCCGCCACCCTCATTCCACCCTCAAATCAATACAAACCAAAAGCCCTTATTTTAGAGTTTAAAATCCAGTGTATCGAAGTAAATGAGTGGTTTTACTCAGCTATAGGATATTGTATGTACTCCATGAAATAATCAGTACGGAATCCTCGATGGCAGAGTTTGTCGTCCCTGAATCGTTTTTCATGATACAACCGCGTTTTCAGCTTAGAAAATGAGCGTTTTGTGAAGTGTTCGTCATATTATGTGGATAGTTTGTTCGTGTTTTATTCTGTGAAGTGAATGCTGAGATATGAGCGCGGATCTAGGTATTCTAGCGTCGAATGTTTGATAGAAGACTTAGGCGATTCCATGCTAGCTATTGGAGCACTCTTGAAGGTAGGTTCCATGCATAAATTCTCTTTTGTATTGTGTATTTGACTTGCATACGAGAAGCATTGATCAAGAATTCAAAATGTTACGTACGTATATCCTATAGGCACTTTAATAACCTGTTAACGAGATTGTGGTTCGTTTAAGATAATTAACGAAGGAAAACGTAATTAACGGGTCGTTATCAATAACGTTTAGAGTTATTTTTGTTTATAATTAGAGGTTAAAATTGTTGATTATTGCAGTGTTGACTGATTTAAAAAATGTTTTAATTTATTTACTAATAGCTTATGCCCGCGATTTCGTTTGAGTAGACTTTAGAAATATTGAAAAATCATATAAGGAGAACACAATGGCGGGATATCTATCTAACTCCGTCGAGCTGTTAAACCGCGATTTAATAACGACATCCAAAAATACTTCAAACTCATCATGTCAGCCTATTGCAGCCCACGGCTGGACGTAAGTCTCCCCTAAAGAGCGCCAAAGAGCACGATTTCCCGCCTTTTTCATCCAGCCACTGCCAGCCATCTTCCTAAGGTCGTCGGTCCATCGAGCTGGGGGGCGTCCTACACTACGTTTGCAAAGGCGCGGTCTCAGAACCCGTTTAGTCCACCTTTCATCGGTTCTGCGACAGATGTGGCCACCCCACTGCCACTTTAGCTTCAAAGTAACATTTTAAATATAATTACTTATATACCTAATTATGAGTCAGAGAACACATTAATTCACACACTGATATCATTTGTCCGTCTTATCATTTCTTATTATGGCACCAAAGCTGTATCAGCATTGTACTTGATTTTATGTGAGTTCAAAATTACATTTCTCTATACATTTTTGAAAAAATAATTAAATAAAACAATTGAAATAGCTTAACAGAACATAACATTTTGGATGTTTTTTAGGACAATTATTATTATAAACATACCATGAATATTAGCTATGTGTGGGGCTCCAGACTGTGACAGTGAGGCCCGCCTACCCAACAAAAATCTAACGGTGTCCTCCGGTGCCATTTAGTGAGTAGGAATTGCGGTTTATCGCCCCAGGCAAGCTTTCGCAGTTCTGAAGGTGGGCAAGGGAAGGTGACTCCCCTCCGGTCCTCAGCAAAACGGTCTGCGAAACACGTGCAGCACCACCGCAGAACTTTCTTTAGCAGACAGCCGACACAGAAGTGGCATACGAAGGTTATACTGCCTTCTGCGGCGCCTAGTAAGTCGGCGGCGGATTTTCGGGGCGTCAGCTGCAGCCTCTCGCTCCATCTTCACTGCTTCCTTCTGCGAGACGACTGCCTCGAAGAAGGTGAACACTTGGGCAGCCCAACAGGATTAGGGTAGCCCGAAAGGTCTGGCGACCATGTTTCCGTCGCGTCCACTCCTTTAGCACCGGACAGATGGCTGTCACGGTGCGTCGCCCAACTGTGCGACTGGCCAGTCAGCACTAACAAGTCTCCAGGGCCTGGTCATCCAACCTGTCCCCTTCCACCTAAATTTCCATCGGAGCAGATATCCCGTATATCCTGGGACCTTAGGTATTCTCGCCACTGTAGGTAGACTGCAGCAATGACCATGGCGTCGAGGTCCCAGGACGGTGGTGTCCCTGCCAGGAGGAGGGCCACATCTGCCGAGATTGTTCGGTAGCCCCAGACCACCCGTATCGCCATGACGCGCTGGACTTTGCTTAACTGCCTAAGGTTGCCGGGAAACAGGGCGTAAAACCACACAGGGGCCCCATACAGGTTCATTGAGCGGTCGATGCCCATGTAGAGTCACCAGCAGGTGGCTGATGGTCCGCCACTCTTCCTTGTTGGGCTTCCGACTTCTCAAGTGCTACCTCCGTGACCAGAATCAGCCCCTAGGAGGTTGTTGATGTTTTACAAAAACACTGTTTGTGTCGTACTTGTTAAAATTAAATTCAATGACCTTTACCTTTTTCGGTAGGTTGACCTGCCGTTGACTGTAGTACAAAGTACGGAACCCTCGGTGGGCGATTCCGACTCGCACTTGTCCGGTTTTTTTAGGTTATCGACAATTACAATAGTAATGGGTTCTGAAAAATTCCGGATGCATGTCGGACTATATTCATCCGGAATTTTTCTGAACCCCATACAAAAAGGATTGAATCCGGGCTTGTCCGGAGACATCTTGTATAAAAATTCCGGATGCATGTCGGACTACGTGCATCCGGAATTTTTCTGAACCCCATACAAAAAGGATTGAATTCGGGCTTGTCCGGAGACATCTTGTATAAAAATTGCGGATGCATGTCGGACTACGTGCATCCGGAATTTTTCAGAAGCCCATACAAAAAGGATTGAATTCGGGCTTGTCCGGAGACATCTTGTATAAAAATTGCGGATGCATGTCGGACTACGTGCATCCGGAATTTTTCAGAACCCCATACAAAAAGGATTGAATCCGGGCTTGAGCGGAGACATCTTGTATAAAAATTCCGGATGCATGTCAGACTACGTGCATCCGGAATTTTTCAAAACCCCATACAAAAAGGATTGAGGCTTGTCCGGAGACATTTTGTATGGAGTTCTGAAAAATTCCGGATGCATGTAGGCCAAGTCTAATAGGTAGTAAGAAGCAAGTCACGTAACTAACTTGCAGTGTGAATTTACTTTGCTATCTTTAGCGCGAATACTAAAATTGCTGACATATTTTTAATCAGCTGAAATCCGATTGGAACAATACAGTTTGCTCATTTAAGACTACAAACACTGTTAGAATAATTAAACTGAAAAGTAATTGCGTTTTCGTAACATTTTTGATTGTACTTTAAAAATATAAGGTAATAATATAAGGCTTCATAAATATCTGCAACGGCTGAAATGGGTAAAAATATTGCTTATATAGATTACGATAGTGAAGGCATTACGTGCCCCGGATCGGTAATAAATTATTTGCGAAAAGAGTAAATAAATGGTTACTTGCTTCAATTTGCATAACACACTTCTTCATCCGCCCTTGACACTGCGCGGGAGCGGTATAATGTGAAACGTTAGCATTTTTAGACAGATTTGGACGGTTTGAGACAGAATAAAGCCTAATCTTTATTTAATATAATTTTTTAATAAAAAAAATTAATGATGTTCTGGACATAAAATTTCTTTACTATCGTAATCTATATAAGCAATACTTTAACCCATTTCAGCCGTTGCAGATATTTATGAAGCACCTTATATATTGATATAAATGGGTGCTATATTCCATAAGCAAGATTCACATAGTCTGTGTGACTGTGAGCGGGCGGTACGCCGTTTACCCCTTCTCCATAAATACAGGGTTATTTGTAAAACATCAACAACCTCCCAGGGGCCGATTCTGGTGCTCAAATACAACAACTTTTTCTATGAGACCAATATTGAAATCGCAAAAAAAAAAACACTTTCCCATACCAAGCCGCCATCAGCTGACGTCAGTTTGTATGGAGAAGACACATTTTTTTTTTACTTCAATGTTTATCCGTTTTACGTTTTATGGTAAGTTGACGAGCTGTTCTCTATACAACTATACCACTGAAAAAACACCCTATATCCTAGCAAAAAGTGCAAATGTGCAGAAAATAAAAAATCATTATCATTTTCTCTGGCCTTTATAATCATGTCACAAGGTTGAGTTCTACAAAAACTTTTCTTCGCTTTTTTGCTTCGCTCGCTCATCGAGTACCACTCAATGGCTTGTTCGCGATCGCTTCCGAGTGCTCTCGAAAAAAGCTGCTAACTTCAATCTTCTTTGTTTTTAGTCTTGAATTTTACAAGGGATCTTATTTATGAGATAAAGGTTTTAACTTTAGCGAAGTCGATGAACAATGTTTTTTTACAGAATAGGGTTACAATATTGTTTAGACATATTATATTTAGTAGTTAGCTATGAATTATCTTATCTGTGTTTTTAAATACGATATAAATACTTATGTTTTATTTTATTTTTCTTTATTTGGGACAACAAACAATTATTTGGGGGTGTGAGGAACAGGGAGTAAAGTTCCTCATCCCCCATTGAAAAGGGAGGATCCTCCGACCAGACGGGTGTTGTGTCTGGTGGGCTACTGCCCGACGGTTGTTTGTCGGGTTCTTGTATATATGGTTCAATCGCTCCGATAACTTTAATATCGCGATGTAGGATACGTCAGTTTTATATGTAGCGAGATAGATGTCGCTACATCACTCCCCTCCGAGACCGGAAGTCGATAGCAGGTTGAGTCGTCCATACATGTTGTGTTGCTTGCCGGGCCAGTGGAATGTTCCAGTGAGTCGGAACCAGATGCCGCATAGTTCACGGTGAGTCGGTACTGTCTGCGGTGATGCCCCAGTGAGTCGGGGTGATGCTGCAAATGCTCCAGTGAGTCGGAGTGGTGCAGTGCTGCGTAGTGGCTAGCTGCTGCGTCGACCAGGAGAGAAGTGCGTCTCTGCTTGTTGCATTGGCGGCTTAGGTACTAGAATGTAAGTAAGTCAAGTAAGTGTTACTAACAATGTAATCAGCACCATTATCCACAGATAATATTTTTTATTATGTGACAACCGTCTGGTCCAGTGGTTCGCGCTACGGACTACAAAGCCAAGTTGTTGGGGTTTCGAAGCCCGCAAGTGGCAAATGTTTGTGTGATGAGCAGCAGGACCTAAGTGTGTTTATGTATTTATGTGTGTCTATTCGTTACTTAGTCGCCATAGTATAAGCTTTGTTTAGTTTAGGGATAGATAATTGATGTGATTTTGGAAATGTATTTTAAGTTACTTATTTTTGCCATATTGATTTGAAACTTCGTTCGTTGTGACACGCAAGGTAGAAACCTCACATCACAGAATTATGATGTGTGGTCTCTGAGCTAAACCACGGACAAACGGACAGACAGACGGACGGACAAGGCGAAACTATAACGGTTCCGTTTTGACTACGGAACCCTAAAAACTGTTAGTAAATTGACCCGAAGCAGGAATCGAACACCAATTAATCAGTCTCTACGCCAATCGGGTTCGAATAAAATAAAATAAATAAATAGTTTTCACAATCACCAATTATCTAGCCCCAAACTAAGCAAAGCTTGTACTATGGCGACTAGATAACGGATAAATATACATAAATACTTTGATAAACATCCATGACTCAGATACAAAGGATCGTGCTCATCACACAAACATTTGCCCCTTGCGGGATTCGAACCCGCAACCGTTGGCTGGGTAGTCCGGAGCGCGAACCACTACACCAGACGATCATCAATACCTAACAAGTGTGGTGTAAAAAGCTCTAAACAAGATATACTTACCCGCTTGACATCTGACACCCCTAAAAAGAGGGGGTATTTTTAACCTATGCCCAACTTTTTAGTAACATTACACGCACTATACGGCTTCAGTCGCGGCTCCACAAACTACAAATTAGTTAAAAGTAGGTAAACGAAAAACTATTTTATAGTAATCGTGCAATCGAAAACATTCAAATTATTTTTGGCTGGCACCGACTCCAAAAGTAACTGATTAGGTAATTTGTTAATATTATTTTAAAGCTTTTTATTTGAAGTCGGTTTGTTTATTTTTGTAAAATTTACTTGTTTCATTTATTTTTAACCTTCGGAAAAGGTGGAGGTTCTTTTTCTCAGGATCTTTTTTTTCTTTTTTTTAAATATTTGTTGATCAAATACATTGATGTATCAAAATAGGTTCACATTTGCCAAAGATATTGGGTAACATAGATAATCAGTTGGCGTGGTATGGACTTCATGCAATGTTTGATGATTTTCTTAAAGATCCCGTCATCAGATCTCGACCATATTTATATGGGACCATTCCAAAAGTATTTCCTTTCGAACAAAAAAATTGTCATCGAAATCGGTCATCGTGGTAACGAATCATCGCTGAACATACATAAAAAAAGATGCTGACGAATTGCGAACCTCCTCCTTTTTTGAAGTCGGTTAAAAAGTTAAAAATTCATCTAGAATGAAGTTCGCTGCACCTTAGTCAACAACAAACAACAGTTGCCATTGCCGAAATTGTCCGGCCGAAAACAGCAATTGGATCTCCCTAAAACCTTAACAAAGTTGCTTTCTCTCTAAAGATTTTCGGTCATAATCTGCAAAAACTCTCGGCAGAATATGACGAGTGCCTTCGGCGTAAACAAAGATTTTAAAAGTTTTCGCATCACAAACTTTGGGTAAGTGAGTTTTCTTTAGGACAAGACTTCGTCTGCGGTTTCGTCTGCGTCTCGAAAATGCTGGAGCTATTCTGTACCTGCACCTCTTACTACGATGAAACAGTACCTACTGGGTTCTTGTCGATGCCGCTTCTATTAAATTACTCCGAGAGTTATTAATGTTTTCTAACACTAACCTAGAATGGAGGCCGCGTACCGGCAAGCGCAGCGTAGGACGTCCACTTACAAGGTGGTCAGACGACCTGGTAAAGGTCGCAGGAAGACGCTGGATGCAGGCCGCTTCCAACCGGCCAATCTGGAAGTCAATGGGGGAGGCCTATGTTCAGCAGTGGACGTCCTATGGCTGAAATGATGATGATGATGATGAACACTAACCTCTCAGTCCCTTACCTTCAAAGAGATTAAATATTGTAGGAAATAAAAATTAGTACAAAATTACACATTTTAGCCTCCCCTCAAATTTTTTGTTCGGCAACCCTGTATTTTTCGTTCGTAGTTTGCTCCGTCTCGTCGCCCCCTATCCGTAGACACCTCACTCGCCCGTCTACGGCACCTGGAACTGCAAAATATATAATTATATATATATTACGATTCAGTAATCAAGTACACAAGATTTTTCGCTTCAACGATCCCATTGTTTGAAAGTTACGCAACTTGGCAAAGGCATTTTGAGGAATAGAAACAGTAGGTACATTATTTATTTGGTACAACATATCTAACAATTAAAATACACTATTATCAGTAAGGTACCAAAATGGAATTCGCTCAGTATCAGGGACCGTATTTTTGAATCATGCGAATTCCAATCCGAACATGAAATCGCAAGATTCGCATGCGAATTCCTAAAATCACTATTTTTGAAAATTCATTCCGTGAATTCTGCATGAGTGGTCTTACCCACTCGTTTTTCGATTTCTACTAGTAGAAAGTACGGATGAATGACATTGACAAGTAAACATATGGTTGACTTAATAACTCTTTTTTACGTTCGTTAATGAGTTTTTGCTTTAAGGTTTATAATATTTCCTGCGTAAAACAAAAATAGTTACAAGATTTCAATTTAATAGCAACACTTATTTCGAGTGATTCAAAAATGCGTAAAATCTGAAGCAATAGAAACCATTTTCATACACGAATTGCTTTCGTGTTCGAATTCAAGATTCATTTCTAATGCTTCAAAAATAAGTCTCCAGGTCGTGACGGCAGAGATGGAAGATTTGATGACATGCCGCGTTATTAATGTTGTAACTGAATAAAATTTTCATCTTATCTTACAATAATATTAATAAAAACCAATAACAAAACCAATTTATTTGCTGCACATGGGTCTGAATAATTGATGTTGTAATTTTTTAAAATTAATTATTAATTAATATACGAGTATATATATATTTTTAAGGTTTTTAGTTTTAGGTTCATTGTTTTTGTACTAATTAGGTAGATTAATATTTTTAGTGCATATTCTCATGTTTAACAATATTTAATATTTACGTAATTTGTAACTGTCGTTAGTGTCAAAATAAACGTCATTCGTATTATTATTTATATATTGATATATAAATTTATCTTAATACATTTTTTTATTTTATTTAGTTAAGACATCTCTTGATACTAAGGCTGGCTTATACCTAGGCCAACGGATTAGCCTAGCTATCCAGCGTGGTAATGTAGCCAGCCTTTTGGGCACCTTTCCTACAAACAGCGATCTAAGTCAGATAATTTATTTATAAGTTTCTTTCTTATTAATAAAATATCTGACTGCGTTAATATAAATAGTTTAGGTTAAGAATATATACATAATTCAAATTAATAGGGTTCATATATTTAATTCCTGACATCATAGTATTTATATGAATATGTTACCACATGTCTTTTTCGGCATTATGGAGATACATAACCTAAAATAACTAACCCCTAACACCCTGTATTTTTAAGACCCGAACAATAAAGCCCATTTATTTAATATCGCACATGGGTTAAGGGATTTGCAACTAAAGTTTTTTTAAAATTTTCCAATGTTTCCCTAAAGACTTATTACTTACTAAATCATTTATTATGTTAGACATCCAGATTCTTATCAAATTGGCTGTTGTGACAGTCCCCCCAGCATGTCTACCAAAACACGATATGATATGATATGATATAGCGATATAACGACACCAACTTTTAAAATATGATAGATATAGCCGCCATTTTGAATTTTTATCAAGACAGCGATCTTAATATGTGACGGCGATTCAACATGGCGGCTATATCTATCTTACAGTTGGTGTCGATACTTCGCTATATCATATCATATCGTGTTTTAGTGCTCATGCTAGGCAGGCAGATGGACAAACAGATACACGAGTGATCCTTTTGATAAGCCTTCGTCAAAAAGAAAAAACGGTACCGGTATAAAACGTTCGGTACCCTCAAAAGTGCGTTAATTTTAACTCCACCTTTTTCGTCATGATCACCTCTAGGAGCCCACTGCTGGACTTATTCCTCTTCAATAGGACACCACAGCGAGCGGCTCTGGGTCTTTTGTATCCAGCGACTTACCGAAACCTTGATTAGGTTGTCAGTCCACCGGGTAGAAGGCGTTTCACACTGCCGCAACCTAACATGACCACAGCGATTTATACTGAAATAAATGTCTAATGCCTATGTTATAATGATGTAAATCTAATGTTATAATGATGTAAAGAATACAATTCTTTATCGCCAACAGGAGGCGTGTCGTAAGAGGCGACCAATCCGGTACCTCCAGACAGGCAGCAGCGTCTACGTGCGATTATATAAAAAACTGCAATGATGAAATGTCTAATGAAACTAATGCTTGTACCTAGATTCGTCATCATCATTTCAGCCACTGCTGAACATAGGCCTCCCTCAATGAATTCCAAGTAGGATGGTTGGAAGCTCGCATCCACGTCTTGCAACTTTTACCAGGTCGTCTGTCCACCTTGTGGGTAAACGTCCTACGCTCCCCTTGCCAGTACGTGGCACCCGCTCTAGAACCTTTTTGCCCCATTGAGCGTCAGTTCTATGTGCTATGTGCTCGCCCACTGCCATTTTAGCTTGCTAATTCGTCGGGCTGTGTCAGTGGCTTTTGTTCGTTTATGGATCTCCTCGTTCTTGCAAAGAAACACCGAACATAGCCCTTTCCATAGCACGCTGTGCAACCTTGAGCTTTCATGAGGCCCATAGTGAGAGGCCACGGATCAGTTCCGTTGGTCATACTGGTAACACACATTGGTTGTAGACTTTCTTCGTTAGGTACAGAAGTATTTTAATATGCATTTTAATGAATTATTTACCTGGATTGCAAGAACATAATACTCTTTTTTAAATAAAACACACAGCCGTTGAGAGCTCCATAACAAAATCATCTCATTTTTGTTTGTCCTGTTTACAGAAAACTTTTCGTATTTACCAACTTCCATAAAAGTAGATGAAATACTTACAATTTTTATGCAAAAAATGCCACCCTGTATTATTGTGTTATGAGGGCGAGTTTCCTCTAGTGTTGTCACTCGATAATCCACTATTAATAACATATCGATAAACTATTGAGAGTATCAAATATAGCAAAATTATCGATAGGCATATGGATAGTGTCAATCATATCGAACAGCAATAGTATTGATTTAGCAAAACACTATCGATATTATCGATCTTATTGATATCTGCGCCAATTCAAGTTTATTCAGAAAAAGTATATTTTGTATTGCTCCACAAATTTATAACCCAACACCAGAATCCATTCGAGACACAAATGACATTAATTGTTTTAAATCAAAACTAGTGAATTATAATCGACAAATGTTATATTCCTTTAATTAATTTTATCGTAGGATTGTATAATAATAGTACTTAATTATATTAATGGTTTGGAGTAAATTATTTATTGCAAGATTTAATAATAAAAATAATGTTAAATGGTATACTCGTGATAATAATGTATTTAAATGATTTGATTGTACGCCCTAGTGGCAGACACGGTTAGTTCTAAGTATGACATTTTATAAGACCCTTGTTGTATACCTGTTTTTCACAATAAAGATTTATGATTATGATTATTATGAAAATTAATACACTGTCGGTAGTATTGATCCTGACATCCTATTTCTCTTTAGTAAAATTTGTATTATTTTCGTCATTAAGTATTTAAAAGCCTTTTGTCTTGATTCGATTATTTCATGCATATCTATGGCTTCTACTTCAGAAAAAAAAACATTGAAAAAACAAGGTTTATTTTTTCAAGTAAAAAAATATTCTTGATATAATAAACTAGCATTATTGTGAATGCAAAAAAAAATGTTTATTGAAAAAACAAATAATAAAAAAGATGCTAATTCTCCTTCTTCTTTTTAACGGCTGGACTAATTTAATTCGTTTGTACGTCGATTGAAAGCACAACTTAATGGCTACACACTGAGTATGGGATTTTTTAATTAAACAATTGCGTCCATGCGAAAGTTTATGTTTCCCCAATTTTCGCTAAAAACGCAGCGATTGTCGTAACAGCCACGTTTTATTGCGTGCTGTTATGAACAATTTTAATGAGTTTTCGTTCGATATTTGTACTAACACGCGTCGAGTCGCTAATTAAGGGGAACTACTCGCCTTAAGGCACGCAAGTCACGGAACCCTAAAAAGCTTGATATGTGTAAAAACATTGACTCTGTGTACCTACCTACTTGATTTGTCAAAACTCCTCGCAAGAAATTCATTTTGAAAATGTTTCTTCAATTAATTCAATAAAAAACTTTTATTCGAATTACTCTCAAATTCCAAAAATAAATTTGCATTGGACTTAGTTTCAACGTTGAGGAGTAGTGATGGGATGTTGCCCACAATAAAATTATCGACACCTTATTTTGAAAGAAAAATAAAGTGAATAGTGATAAGATAATTGAAAGTGAAAATGTAAATTGAATAAGGGCATTCTTAAAATATTAAGGATAATATTTTCACTTGGATAAATTTTTCAACTGCCTTCGTTGGGATTTAAACCCACGACCTTTCTACCATGTCCTCCGTAGCTCAGTTGAAAGAACAGACGCCCGGATAGCGAAAGGTCGTGGGTTCGGAACTTCGGAACCAAACAAAGGCAGTTTAAAAAAACATTTAAAGTAAAAATATTAGCCTTCATATAATAAATAAAGTAACATTATTGTGAATGCAAAAAATAAACTACTATCGACTGTCCACTTCAATACTTAGATTTATTCAATTGAACTTATAACGTCACAAACTCTTTGCCTCTTATAATATAAATAATGTCCGCACACTAATTTCTACTTCGACTATCATTGTAACGGCTTAGCATCTGCTCACTTCAAACACTGACGAGCAACTAAGTAGCGATCTCTTCCGATACTACCGCGCCGTTTCCCACACCATAACTTAATTACGTCAAGTCCTTTCCCCGATCGACCAGTTAGTGTTGCCATCAAAATGTAATTTTAGATTTCAGACTAGCATAAAATAATAAAGAGAATTATAAATAAAAATATATCAAACCACAACATTCGGCAATCCGTAGTTAAATCATATTTGACGCAAATCATCATCATCATCATTTTAGCCATCTTTTATCGGGGGGGATTGCTAATACTCGCCACGCTTGACGAGCGCAGTTTTTTTACGATTTCACACGCAGACGCCGCTGCACGTCTCGTGCTACAGGAATTAGTCGCCTCTTACGACACGTCTCCTGTTGGCGGTGGGGAAGTGTATTCTTTACGGCTGTCCCCACACGGCACGCAATTAATGATCCGTTAATAAGACCGACGATACAACTTTTAGGTGTGGTGTGGTCGACAAAGGTACCGTACTTTTTTTACTAGTCGTAAACTATCGTTAACATGACTCATAATTTTAAAGGCACATCACTAGTGGTGTCCTAAGTCGTCACAAAAGAAAGAGAGAATCATTAGTCATATAAATTCTGTTTAGAACGACTTTAATGAAAGAAATCCTCTCTTTAGATATTCCACTTTGACTTTTGACTTCAAAGCGTATTGCTTGGAGTGATTGACCTTTTGGGGGGGAGCGTTGTGGTTGAACTTGCCTCTAAAAGTCGTGAGTTCCCAACAAATATCTCGGATTTATCTATCTATCAAGGATTTATACAACTTGCACGGTGAGAAACTATGGGTATTGTGCAGTTTCAGTTTTAACATTTTCTTATAATGAAAATCGCAATCGCAAAAAAAAACACTTTCCCATCCTAAAGACTTTTTTTTTGCTGATGTTCGCATAGAAAAAGTTATTGTGTTTTAACACCAGAATCAGTCCATGAGGTTATTTGTGTTTTTTTTAGGGTTCGGTAGTCAAAACTGAACCCTTAGTTTCGCTAAATCCGTCTGTCTGTCTGTCTCTTAGTACGACAGCCTTAACTTTGCAAGGGTAAAATCATTATCATTATCATCATTTCAGCCATAGGACGTCCACTGCTGAACATAGGCCTCCCCCAGTGACTTCCAGATTGGCCGGTTGGAAGCGGCCTGCATCCAGCGGCTTCCTGCAACCTTTACCAGGTCGTCTGTCCACCTTGTACCCACAAGGTACGCTGCGCTTGCCGGTACGCGGCCTCCATTCCAGAACCTTTTTGCCCCATCGGCCGTCAGTTCTACGTGCTATGTGCCCCGCCCACTGCCACTTTATCTTGCTAATCCGTTGGGCTATGTCAGCGACTTTTGTTCGTTTACGGTTCTCCTCATTTCTGATTCGATCTCGCAAGGAAACACCGAGCATATCTCTTTCGATAGCACGGGTAAAATAATATTCAACATATGTTTTTTTTCAATTTTTAATTTTTGTACTTTGTTAGCTTGATATATATGTTATGTACCCGTTCCAAATTACAGCTTTTTATTACTAAGAGTCTGGGCTAAGCTTTGGACAGACAGATGGACATGGCAAACTATATCCGTAGTTAACACGGAACCCTAAATACAGGCATACAGTCAAATCGACTATTTCTTCCTTTTTAGTCGTTTAAAAATAAACCTTCAGTGCACGAATCCGACTTACGCTTGTTCGTTTTTCATCATCATCATCATAATCATTAGAATTAGTCGACCCTTACGACACGCCTCCTGTTGGTGGTGGTGTTCGTTTTTAGGGTTCCATTAAAAAGGGACCATTATAGGATCACTTCGTTGTCCGTCTATCTGTGCGTCTGGCTGTATGTCTGTCAAGACCAACGATATTAAATAGTATTTAATATCGTTTATCTCGGCAACGTGTAGAAGTATCGAGTTGATATTAAAAACTATATATATATATATATGTGTACTCAGATCTAAAGTACATTGCAGCTGTGAAAAAACAAACTTCTAAAGTTAACGTAAAAAAAGATACAGCGGCAAGTAGGCGATTCCGACTCACACTTGTCCAGTTTTTAGAGTTCCGTAGCCAAATGGCAAAAAACGGAACCCTTATGGATTCTTCATGTCTGTCTGTCTGTCCGTCCGTATGTCACAGCCACTTTATTCCTTAACTATAAGAACTGTACTGTTGAAACTTGGTAATTAGATGTATTCTGTGAACCGCATTATGATATTCACACAAAAATAGAAAAAAAAACAATAAATTTTGGGGGTTCCCCATACCAAGAACTAAAACTAAAAAAATTATATTGAGGTTTCTGATGTCATTTTTTTCTAAACTTGAACTCTCAAACTCAAAATAGTTTGCGCGAGAGACACTTCCAAAGTCCTCCCCCTGTAACTTCTAAATTAAGAGAATAATAAAACTAAAAAATGTATGTGATGTATATTACCATGCAAACTTCCACCGAAAATTGCTTTGAACGAGATCTACTAAGTAGTTTTTTTAAATATTAGTAATGTTTTGGATTTCATTTTGCAATAAAAATACCATAACTATGATCCGATTGTCGTGATGGATGAACTTTTACTTATATAGTTACCTACATGTTTGTACGGTACCCTCGGTGCACGAATCCTTCTCACACTTGTCCAGTTTTTATTCCTTAAGCTACTCTTTCCCCCAGGATATGAGGGGAAATAGGAAATTACTCGGAAAAGATGTTTTTGCTCGTTAGCAAAGTAATCGATGAAGATCTAACACAATGAAGATAAAAATGTTACATTGGGTACCGTAATAGATCATTTAGTGTCTATACTTCTATCTATACTAACACTAGCTGTTGCCCGCGACTTCGTTCGCGAGGTGTTTCATTAAAAACAATCCCAACTTTCTTAATTTTTTCATTTAAAAGAACCTTCTCCTGCCTGACTATAAATAATACAACAAAAAAAGAATTAGCGAAATTTTTCCATCCGTTTACACGTGATGCGATGACCAAGGGAAATAGCGATTCATTATTATATTTATGATTATAAAGTGAAGAGTTTGTTGTTTGTTTGATCGCGCTAATGTCAGGAACTACTGGTTCGAATTAAAAAAACATTTTTGTGTTGGATAGTGCATTTATCGAGGAAGGTTATACGGGGTTACATTGCAAAGGGGTGCCAAATTTAAAAAAATAAATCTTAGTAACAATATAAAGAAGTGTCTTAGTCGTTATTATTTTTAACCGACTTCAAAAAAGGAGGAGGTTCTCAATTCGTCGGAATCTTTTTTTTTTAAAATTTTTATTTATGTTCAGCTATCATTCGTTACTACGTTGACTGATTTCTTGTTTAAAAGATAATACTTTCAGAATGGTCCCATATAAATTTGGTTAAATTCTGATGATGGGATCTATAAGAAAATCATCAAACATTGCATGAACTCCGAACCACGCCAACTGATTTTAGTATCTATCTTACTTACCTTATATATTTGCCAAAATTAAATGTGGACCGACTTTGATGATTCTTTTTTAATGAATAGCTTATACTTTAAAGATACTGTAATAACAATTTCCAGAAAAAATTTCACCCCTAAGGGTGGAAAAATAGGAAATGAAATCGGTGTTCAGCAGTTAAATTATGTTTGCACTCGTAAGATTTGTTTTGATTAGGATTTATCACTAAAATAGATGAAATAAGTTAATTTTATAAAAAAAATAAAAACCGACTTCATAAAACTAAAACGCTAATAATAATCTTAACACTTACCTAAGTACGTGTACAGTACCTAATCAGTTACTTTTAGAGTCGGTGCCAGTCGATGAGAGATTCTATGTTTTCGTTTAGCACCGACTATAAAAGTAACTGATTAGGTATGTACTTAAGTGTTAAGATTATTTTTAGCGTTTTAGTATTTTAAAGTCGGTTTTATTATTAACTACTTACCTTTAAAAAAACCTTAAAAATTTCCGAAAATAAAGTCAATAGAGAGATTATGAAAGCCACGCGGTCATTCATCAGAGGCGTAGGTACGGCGAGCCAACAAGGACCTTACGCAGTGCACATACAGTGCATTTTTTTCATTAATTGAGTTAAATTATCCACGCATACGATTTTTAACAGCGGATAGGAACAATTTAATGTGAAAAAAAAAGTTCTTTGCATAGTTCGATTAAGTTACTGATCCTGAGCCACTCCTAAAGATTTCGTACCGTTTTGCAATGTAACCCTGTATAACATTAGGCTTCGATCAATAGGAGCAGAGTATCAATAAAAAATGTTACGAAAACGAAAAAAATGGATTAATTAGCTTTTGTTACGCAAAAATCATGTAAAGCAAAATTGTTCCCAAAAAAATAAATCCATGACAGCATAATAATATGTCTAGATATGTTTTTTTATGGTAATCTTTGTTCTAAAATAAAGCACTTGCCCGTCGCTTTTTCGATTACTTTTAGAGCGAGGCATCATCATCATCATTTCAGACATAGGACGTTCACTGCTGAACATAGGCCTCCCTTAATAATTTCCATCGGGGATCCAATACTCGCTACGCTTGGCAGGAGGGTTCGCGAGCGCAGTTTTTCATAAGATTACGCACGCAGACGCTGCTGCCCGTCTCGTGCTACAGGAGTTAGTCGAATCTTACGACACGCCTTCTGTTGGCGGTGGGGAAGTGTATTCTTTACGGCCGTCCCCACACGACACGAGCGAGGCATTGATATGGTTTATTTGGTTATTTTGAGCTGGGAAGTGACATGGGTCGTTGATAAAGACTATATGTGACAGATCAAAATCCACGCGGGCGCAGTCGGGGGCGGAAGCTAGTTTCCTTTTTAAGGGCACTCATGTTTGACAGTCGGTGACCGATTTTTTGTCGAAAAAGAAAACACAAAAAGTCAGTAACTAAATTAAAAGAAAATCCGTACTTTACGGCCGATATGAATATTGTATATTATATATAGTATTGGTGGAAAATGGAATAAAGTTTCAATTTATTATTCCGTGTTGCGACTTTATAACTGCCCCCATATTAACTATAAACGACAGAATTTTGAGTGATTTTGATTTTGATTGACCACCGTCTCACGCCGTTCACGCTCCGGACTACAAAATCAGCGGTTGCGGGTTTGAATCCTGCAAGGGGCAAATGCTTTTGTGATGAGTACGAGCATTTATTTTGTACCTTAGTTATGAATGTTTAAAAACGTATTTAAGTATGCTTTTTGTTATCTAGTCGCTATAAGCGTTGCTTGATTTTGGGTTAGATAATTATTAGATAATAAATTGTGGCAACCTGTAGGTGAGTGGCGACACCTCGGACCCCGATCCTCTAGAGGGCCCGTATTTATTTGGCCCTTGCCAATTGTCCTTGCCTTAACTGGCTGGCCGAGAGTGGAGTTGCAAGAGCAGAACCTGTGCTCAAGGTTGGAAGTGTAAAATGTCATAACGCCGGAACCTGTTAACTGGTGCGTTTAGCCCTGGGATCTTGCACCCCGCAGACTCACCTCTCTACAACCTTAGCCGTTCACACCAATCTTGCTACCCTCGCTACCTTCTGGTGGCTTTAATAGGGCGGCCCTTTTAGTGAGCGGCGAGTCACCGTCTGCCCTGATTATCGAGATGGGACCTTTGATATGGCAGGCGTCCCGTTGTCTCATCAATATAACGGCAACCAGTCCATCAAGTTCCTTTCCATAGACCCGGTATAGTTTCCATCTTATCTGCAATAGTCCTTGCACCTAGCGGGTGCTGTCTTTGGCTGTATCTTCTCAATAGTGCAGGCAGAGATGGTATCCGCTAGGTGTACATATCCCAACTCATTATCGTATCTCAAAGGGACCTCTTCGTGTTGGATCTGTATCCCCACGAAATTTTGTATGTATGGCTGTTTGTCACGCAAAAACTACTTAACAGATTTTGATGAAATTTGGCATACAGATAGACCATGGCCTGGATACTTTTTACACATACATACATAAATTATATTATAGATATACCATTTACCATACGCAAAAACTTGCGCTAAAGTAACGGGCAGACTAGACAAAAAATATCTGCTTTGACAAGATTATTCTCTAAATTTGGCTAAATTCATACAACCGCCATACATAAGTACATAGGATACTCTTTTATCGGGGTAAGAACAACGCAGACGAAGTCGAGGGCAAAAGCTAGCTTTTTTTTCTTGGTGTAATTTTTCACCATTTATCGTTTAAGTTGACATTTTAATTGTTGTCAGGTCGTGAGGCGTTCGCGCAAGCTGGGTGATGTTGCGGCAACATGTCCCGTTGGTGGTGGCTGCTGCTGCTGGACGCTGTCGCCGCTCTGTCTCCTGTCGTTAAGATCGGTGAGTCATATGTGCGTCACATGAGTCATATGTGCGTCATTGGGTAAATGTTTTGAGAGTAATACTTACCGCTATGAGACACTTTAAGATCTATGAGTCATATGTGCGTCATGAGACATTTGTTCTGAGAGTGACACTTGCCGCGAATGGATCCTTTTAGATCAGTGAGTCATATGTGAGTCATATGAGTCACATGTGCGTCACGAGGCAAGATGTTCAAATGGGGGTAATTTGACTTCTGAAGTAAGGTCAAAAGTCACCAAGGCTATATAATATTAGTATATGTGTGTAGAATCATAATGTGTGGGCTTCATCTTGCTTCAAGCAATGAGGTATCATTCATCATCATCATTTCAGCCATAGGACGTCCACTGCTGAACATAGGCCTCCCCCAGTGACTTCCAGATTGGCCGGTTGGAAGCGGCCTGCATCTAGCGGCTTCCTGCAACCTTTACCAAGTCGTCTATCCACCTTGTGGGTGGACATCCTATGCTGCGCTTGCCGGTACAGGCCTCCATTCCAAAACCATTCTGCCCCATTGGCTGTCGGTTCTAAGGTGTCATTAGTCAGGTTATATTCTTCGGTCACGACCGGGTGTGCTGGGCTGGAGTTCTTTGGAGCTGTAAAAAACACAAACTTCAAAGTCAACATAATCAAAAGTTAAGGTATGTTTTGCCGCGTATTTTGACACCATCCTATCAAAGAATCTAAATTTATAGGGTACCTCCTTTTTACTTAGAATCATGCAAGAAGCAATTTCCTATCGCAGAAGTAAAGGAAAATTTTTTAAAACCTTAATTACAATAAATTATTCAAACAAACTCAGAAAAAGCCATAAAAATCTCTAAGATTCGATTCTCCTTATGGAGAAACTAATAGGTCGGGTATAAAGTCTTTTCGCATTTTAAAGTACATGTTGAACTTGTAATAAAATCTCATTGGTAATAAAATCTATTTATTTCTTGCTGGTTTTGATGACATTAAAAAGGTAACATTTAAAAAAAGAAACAAATTAGTAAGTAATGTTGTTTTTAGCTATTTTCATATGTTTTTCTTTGTGTCGAAATAAGTAAGTCTTCATAGAAATTCGATATATTTTTATATCACGTACAAGTCACGTACTACCTACAAGATGACAGTCATCAAACAAAATAACACAAATACTGTACATAAATGTAAACAAATCCATATAATAAAACAAAGTCGGGTTAGTTACACCATTTATAACTCGAGAACGGCTGGGCCGATTATTATGATCTTTGGTTTGTTGTATTTCTCTCCGCCCCGAATAACAGAATAACTATAAAAACACGGGAATATTCACGAAAAAATAATATGTAGGGGCGACTCGTAGTTAGCCCATTTTTTCTTAATTTAACTATTGGTACCTTAGTAAAATTTGGATATGTACTTATTATAGTCATGTATGCTTTTTTTAGGGGCAATCTTCACAGAAGAGGCGAGGGGGGGCAGCGCTGAGCTCGCATTCAAGTACGCCGTCTATCGGATCAACAAGGAACGAAGCTTGCTGCCTAACAGCACGCTAGTGTACGACATACAGTACGCCCCTGCCAGAGACTCATTCAGGACTTATAAAAAAGGTTCGTAAAATATCATTAACAATATCATTAGCTTCTGGAAGTCTGGTTAGACGTAGACCTAGCCTGCCTTCCGTAACTTTCTGCCTAGCTTGTCTTTAGGCGAGTAGTGTTCTAAATTGGCGACTTGGACAATGGCCCAATCATGAGGCTAAGTGCGGAGAAAGCCCAGCTAAACTAACTAGCGTCTCGACGCATTTTGGAACGAATATCATACGAAAACTTAATAAAATACGGTTCATAACAGCGCGTAATACTATTAGATATTCTGTGCTGTAGCTCGCTTTGTGATATGTTACATTACGCTCCGTAACAACAACGCTGTGCTGGTCAGTGTCAGTCAGTCAGCCTTTATGGGCTTTGTGCGATCTGATATTTGTACAGATTTTCTCACTGTAATGTAAATTTTTCTCAATTGATATTGATATCTACGTCTCGGACTTCAAGTTGAAATCGGTTTAATGACCTTTTACTTTTTGGGTACGTTGACCTGGCCACTGTCTGTAGTTTCTGCGCCCCTGCACCGCCCTAGTTACGGCACTGCATATTCCTATGCACAGGACTTTTAAAGACCTGATGATGATGATAGGCCCCTTTATAGAACGGCATAGCAAGCGGCTTCCCGCAACCTTGAATGGGTTATCAGTCCACCGGGTGGGGGTGGGAGTGTAATATAAATAGTATTAATTTTACACAATAAAGTTTATTACAATAAAACATTTTTAATGGATTGGGCTTATCAAAACAAATTAAATGAGCAGAAACACGAGGTTTTACACAAACATTCTTTTAAATGTTAATGGCCTTACTACAAAAAAGATAGACTAGGTTTAAACCATGTCTAAAGAATAGCCATACAATTTGGAATATTGACACATCACACATGTCTCGGTTATGTTACGAGTACCATACTTTTTAATTAGTTGGTTAATCTTTAGGCAGTGTTTAAACCTAATTTTAAGACACTTAAATATCATCATCATGATGTCAGCCTATTGCAGACCACAGCAAAGAGCGGCAAAGAGCACAATCTCCCGCCTTTTTCATCCAGCCACTGGCAGCCATCTTCCTAAGGTCCTCGATCCATCGAGCCGGGGGGCATCCTACACTACGTTTGCCAAGGCGCGGTCTCCACTCGAGAACCCGTTTGCTCCACCTTTCATCGGTTCTGCGACAGATGTGGCCGGCCCACTGCCACTTTAGCTTGCAACATTTTTGGACAGCTACATTCCATTAATTTGGTCTGTTGGATAATGGAACTCGTTTCGGATAAATAAAATACGAATGCGGGGAATAATTCAGAAACTATATTTCGTTCTAGCAACCTACTTTTTTCATATTAAATGCAAACGCCCAATTTACGTCAAAAACACAATAGCCGAGGCTTTTTTCGCAATAAAAAGCCTGGAAGGAGGTCAAGCGTCTCGCCTGAAACGCAATATGGCAACCGGAAGTGGCGTGTCCAAGGACCCTTGGCGCGGTCGGCGGGAGATAAATTTAAACCAGTATTTTTTTAAACTGTTGGAACAAATTGAGGCTCTATTTATGTTGGTTATTGTTTTTCGCCTGTTTTGTGAACAAGTTTAACTTTTAATGTCTTTAAATTTATCGACGACCTTCTGGTGTAATGGTTTGCGCTCCGGACTACAATTCTTAGCGGTTGCGGGTTCGAATCCCGCTAGGAGCAGATGTTTGTGTGATGAACACGAGCTTTGTATCTAAGTCGTGGACTATTATAAAAGTATTTAAGTATGTTTATGCGTTATCTAGTCGCCATAGTACAAGCTTTGTTTAGTTTAAAGTTTAGATAATTGGTGTGATTGTTTTTTTTTTATAGGTAATTAATAGTCATCGGATTATATGCATTAACAAAATGCCAAAATATGCATTCAAATATGCAATAAAAAAGGCCGAAATATGCACTAAAAACGATTGATATGCCTAAAATATGCACAATACAAAACCAAAAAACCTTTATTATTTTTATATTTTAATCAAAGAGTGTACAAAAACAGCGAAATTCTCTTAAAATTAAGTATATTTTGGTGGCAATATACAATTAAGTATTTTTACAAATTTTCGAGCGCAAATTTGTGACGTTTGTCACCCAGTATCGATTTGTACGCCGAGATTGACCTCTCCAGGTCAACTGTCATCATTGGGCAATATTAAAAATTTGGCGCCATTTCTGGAGATACCTGTTCAGGCAGGGTACAACCTCTGCCGTTGATGTAGCCATTAATGTTCTACTTAACGAAATATGCACGGTTTAAAAAAAAGGCTCAAATATGCACTAACGCCGTAATTAGGGAGTATATAATCCGATGTCTAGTAATTAAATTATAATTCCGACATTTATTGCGAACATATTATGAGATAATATTCTACTATACTATAGTAATACATAACTATATATATAAAACAAAGTCGGGTTAGTTACACCATTTATAACTCGAGACCAGCTGAACCAATTTTTATGTCTCCGCTCCGAATAACAGAATAACTATAATAACACGGAAAATTCACGAAAAAAAAATGTATGTAGAGGCTGTACGAAGTATGCTGGGACAGCTAGTAATACAAAAAATAATATTATAAATAAACTAATCTTAACTAAAATCTAAGTAATTTCTCAAAACTAAAATGTCCATAATGCACGCAGGGGCAGGGCGCAGGGCGAGGACGCAGCGTTTCCTGCATTTGTTTTGATGCAAATGCCTGGTTCGTGTCAACTACAAAAACGATATTTTTCAAATTGGCTCGAGTCTCGGTGTTCTGGGAGATACCCCTGGCAAATTCCATGGTCTGGTACCTCAGTACACTGTTATTTTCATTCCTTACCTCGAGACCATGCCATTTTGTTTTTAACATCCTGTTTAAAGCAGCGTCAGCCGATTTACTACAGAAAGTGGTACACCACGTACTTTTTTTTTTCAGCCTGCATACAGATCAAGTCAGGAGCCATAGCGTTGTTTAGCAGCGCCGGCCCGCTGCTCGGCTCCACGCTCGGCGCGATGTGCCGCTCGATGCACATACCACACTTAATAGTAGCTCCACATTTGGAGGAACAATGTAAGTGATTTGTTCGATGCTCAGCTCGACGTTCGGTTCGGCGCTCGGTTGGACGCTCGGCTCGAAACTCAGATGTGTCGCTCGATACACATACCTCACTTAATAGTAGCTCCACATTTAAAGGAACAATGTAAGTGATTTGTTCGATGCTCAGCTCGACGTTCGGCTTGGCGCTTCGATGGACGCTCAGCTCGACACTTAAGTGTGTCGGTCGATGCACATCCGATGCACATACCTAATAATAGCTCTACGTCTGAGGAACAATGTAAGTGATTTGTTCGATGCTCAGCTCGACGTTCGGCTTGGCGCTCAGTTGGACACTCGGCTCGACACTCAGATGTGTCGCTCGATACACATACCTCACATAATAGTAGCTCCACATTTAAAGGAACAATGTAAGTGATTTGTTGGATGCTCAGCTCGACGTTCGGCTTGGCGCTCAGTTGGACGCTCGGCTCGATACTCAGATGTGTCGCTCGATGCACACACCTCACATAATAGTAGCTCCACATTTGGAGGAGCAATGTAAGTATGGCGTTCAATACTTTACCTCAATGTTCAGTTCGGCGCTCGGTTGAAGGTTCGGCTCGATACTCGAATGTGTCGCTCGATGCACACACCTCATATAATAGTAGCTTCACATTTGGAGGCTCAATGTATGCGATTTTCTCGATGCTCAGCTCGACGTTTGGCTCGGCGCTCGGTTGGACGCTCAGCTCGTGTGTCGGTCGATGCACATACTACACCTAACTACCAAACAGCTCTACGTTTGGAGAAACAATGTAAGTAATGTGTTTGATAGGTCGATATTGGGTTCGGCGCTCGGTTGGACGCTCGGCTTGACACTTAGATGGGTCAGTCGATGCATATACCACACCTAATAGTAGCTCCGCTCCACTTTGGAGGAACGATTAGAAAAGTCATTATTATAAAAAATGGTAATAATTTAGTAATAATATCGCGTAACATAAAAAAAACATACAGTCTGTCTGTCAGTCAGAAATCATTGGAAACGCTAGCGCGATTTAAAACAGTACAACGCCATCTCTTGGTGCCCCTTTGAACTAATGATTCGTAACTTTCCGTATTTCTTTTACAGCTCATAACCATTCGGATTCCTTCACGATAAACCTCCATCCTCCACGGGAAGTCATGGACCGGGCGTTCCTGGACCTCACAGCGTACCTCAACTGGACTAGAATGGGGATCATCTATGAGGACTATGGATATGGTATGCTGATTCTTTTTTCAACCGACTTCAAAAAAGGAGGAGGTTCTCAATTCGACTGTATGTTGTTGTTTTTTTTTTGTTTATATGTTACGCGATTACTCTGCGAATTATGAATCGATTTTGATGATTCTTTTTTTGTTTGGTAGATCAAACTTTAGAGGTGGTTCCAAATAAATTCTATCGAAATTGATTTAGCAGTTTTTGAGAAAATAACAAAATAAATACCCAGATAATGTTTTGGTTCGTGATTCTTGTATCTGTTACCCAATATCTTCGACAAATGTACACCGATTCTGATGTGTTTTTTTTTATTGAATAGCTAATACTTCAAAGATACTATGGTAAAAATTTTCGGAAAAAAAAAATTGCCCTAAGGGTGGAAAAAAAGAGGATGAAATCGGTGTTTAGCAGTTAGATAAGGATTTATCACTAAAAATAAATGAAATAAATAAAAAAACGATTTCAAAACACTAAAAAGCTAAAAATAATTTTAACACGTAAGTACCTAATCAGTTACTTTTTGAGTCGGTGCAAGCTGATCAGAGTTTGAATGTGTTCGTTGCACCGACTTCAAAAGTAACTGATTAGGTACTTACGTGTTAAAATTATTTTTAGCTTTTTAGTGTCTCAATATTACTTGTACAGGTTACTTTTGAAAAATTTCATCATCATCATCATCATTTTAGCCACAGGACGTCCACTGCCGAACATAGGCCTCCCCCAGTTACGTCCAAATTGGCCGGTTCGAAGCGACCTGCATCCAGCGGCTTCCTGCAAAAAATAACTAGGTCGTCTGTCCACCTTATGGGTAGACGTCCTACGTTGCGCTTGCCAAATGCCAGATTTAGGGAGAAGAATATGTTTATCAAAAATATTCTGATTCTATGGTAAGTAGCCAAAGCACTTGTGTTACTAAAATCAGAAACGACGACGTTACCACATCAACCAGGCCCGAGAAAATACAGAGAAGCTATTTTTCCTACATTGACCAACTGGGAAACGAACCCAGGACCTCAGAGATAGCGACACCAAGTCCGGTATGCTCGCCTCTTGGCTACGAAGGTCGTCGGACAATGTATGTGATGTTGTCTAATATTTATACTTATTGTTTCATGTTTCAGGAGAACTAAACATTCTGAACATAGCTAAAGATGGCCGCGACATGTACGCAGTCGGCTGTAACACCCCCCACGAGTACCGGCGCGCGCTCGCTCAGCTCAAAGCGCAAAATATCGCTCGCGTTATAGTGGACACCGACCCCCGCCGTGTAAGGCAGCTAGCAAGAGCTGTAAGTACATTTAGGGCGAGTAGTACCTCTAAATTAACAACTTGACTCATGTTAGCACCAATATTGCACGAAAACTCTTTAAGGCGACGGGTAAGGCAAGTGACCTTGAGCATTTAGCGTCGTCTAATGCGACTTCTATTAAGTGCCTCAAATAATACAAATGCTTCTCGCAGACTAAACATCCATCCGTGGCGCTCCTGTGCAAATAGATTATCATTGCGAGCAAAATATCCGCTCATGGAAAAGTAGGCGCTAAGAGTGAAATCCATTATCCTTATAATTCTTAATTTGTTGACTATTTGAAAAAAAAAACTTCATTCTAAAGCACGTATGTTACATTAACTAAACTAACTTTAAAAGCTAAACAAAAACGTCGTTTAAAATATAAATCTGTACAAGCTCGCAATATTTGCGATACTTAAATTTTTTTTTGTGTTTATAAGAAATAATAACTAGTATTTAGATACAACAAGAACAACTTCAACATATAAGTTACATGATATATTAATTTCCACATCCTATAAATAGTATTTTCGCCAGAAAACTTGTCCAGAAACACCTCTTTTACTTGTATTCTCCTTACCCTGCGCCTTAAAATACGGTTGTAACAGCGCGCAATAAAACGTGGCTGTTACGACAATCGCTGCGTCTTTAAATAGCGAAAATTAGGGAAATAATACTTATGCATGGACGCAATTGTTCCATTAAAAAACTCTATGCACAGTTTATAGCTATCAAGTTAGTATCAATCAACATTTAAACCAATTAAATCGCTCAAGCGGAGAGGAAAGAGAATTAGCATCTTTTTTGTTTGTTTTTTCAATGATTTTAATGTTTATTTTCTCCAGCCTTCCTAGCATGGCCAGCAAAACACGATAAGATATGATATGATACAGCGATATATCGACATTAACTGTAAAAATATGGTAGATATAGCCGCCATTTTGAATCGCCGTACCGGTGACGTCACTCAATGTGATCGCTGTTTCGTAAAAAAAATCAAAATGGCGGCTATTTCTATCATATTTTTACAGTTGGTATCAATATATCGCTGTATCATATCATATCGTGTTTTGCTGGCCATGCTAGGGGGGCTGAAGTAACTATACCTAAGTAAGTACTAGAAATAAATGCTATGCTCAAAAAATTGGTTTTGACAATTTATAAATGAAATGAAATGTGAAATTGAGTATGTACATATGTTTGTTTGTTCACGAATGCATTCACTATACTATTGTTAATTTTTTATTCTAAATCAAGGCGAAAACTAGGGCAAAAGCTCGTAATTTTCGGTATTTTCGATAATAGATATTGTTATTTTGTAATGTTCCTAGCTATTAATGGTATTTACTATCGACAGGCCTATAGTGTACCTTTTTTTTTAGTTTCTATCGATATTTTACTATAGATAATTCTATAACAAGCAAGTGTAATATTTTGCGTATGAATGTAAAAAGGCTCTTATTTATATTTCAGATCTTACAACTTCAAATGAACAATGAGGATTATCATTACATTTTCACATCATTTGTAAGTGTTTTTTTAAAACATACTTATTATAATAATGTAGTTTTACTTGTAACTTACAAGCTATATTAACAGTTATGGCTTGCATGCGGAGAACTGTTAAATTAGTTGTTAGCCCGCATGCTGTGTGTGAGAATTTCTGTAAGGTATGCCTTAGGGTTCAGCAGTTGATGTGAGAAACTGACCCGCTCGCTTTTAACTGCCTAGCCGATTAATGTCATAGGTAGTCATACATAATTACATATGACATGCGGAGATTCTTTATTAAAATGAAGACGGGCTGTATAAAAAGTAGCAGAATTTAGAAAAACATACGTAGGACTTTCTTTATCTAGTCTATCTTGGTCTAGCCTACCTTTATCTAGCTTATCTATATCTAGCCTCTCGGTATCTAGCCTACTTTATCTAGCCTAGCTGTATCTAGCCTATATTTACTTAGCTTATCTTTATTTAGCATATCTTTATCTAGCCTAGCTGTATCTAGCCTATATTTACTTAGCCTATCTTTGAATAGGACATGGAGCTGTTCGACCTGGAAGACTTCTATTACAACCGCGTAAACATCAGTGGCTGGCGACTGGTGGACCGGGACTCCGACAAAGTGAAGGAAGCGCTCCAGGTCATGGAGAAGTTCCATCCCATCGGCGCTTCTATACTCAGCGGGGGGCATATAAAGGTAAGCTTCATGTCTTATCGTTTAGAAGACGCAGCGTAGGCTCCCCACCCGCTGGACTGACGATTTAGTCGGGGTTGCTGGAAGACGCTGGATGTAAATTGTGGCGTGTTGTGGCGTTCAATGGGGCAGGTCTATGTCCACCAGTGGAAGATGATGTGATAGTTTAATCAATCACAGTGGGGGGGCATATTAAGGTAAGCATCATGTCACATGTGTGCCGTGTGGGGACGGTCATCAAGAATACACTTCGCCACAGCCCACAGGAGGCGTGTCGTAAGAGGCGACAAATTCCTGTAGCACGAGACGGGTAGCAGCGTCTGCGTACGAAATATTATAAAAAACTGCGCTCGACAATCCGCCTGCCAAGCGTGGCGAGTATTGGCAATACCTTCAATGAAAGGCCTATGTTCTGCAGTGGACGTCCCATAGCTGTAATGATGATGATGATGATCATGTCACATTATCTAGAAGACGCAGCGTGGGCAGGACTCCCAAACAGTGTACTGACGACCAAATCGAGGTTGCTGGAAGCCACTGAATATGAATGGTGGCGTTCTATAAGAAAGATCTTCTGAGGAAGGGTGTTGTGGTACCGTCATTGTTTCTGACTTCTATAACACAAGTGCATTGGCTTCTTAACTTAGGATCAGTGCAATGTATGTGATGTCATACATTTTCATTTATTTACTTTAAAAACTGTAGAAACTAGTACTAACCGCCCAAAACCGGTTATTTCCAGACAGAACCGGCCCTCCTATACGATGCAGTGCAAGTGCTTGCGCTTGCGCTGTCCACGACTGAGAAGATCCACACTACCAACGTTTCTTGTGACAAGGATGCACCCTGGAGCAACGGGAAGGCTTTATTGGAGAATGTTAATACGGTAATAATGCTATTAGATAATAAAATTACAGAGGGTTGTCCCAAGCTCGTTTATTGACATCAGTAGTAGATTAAAATAAAAATATCAACGTACAAAAATGACTTTAAAAATTCTAAATTGAAAAGGGACATTAAACGAAACGCCCTGTTTTCAACCAAAATCGTAACATGGAATAGACAGACAACAGCACGTGAACCTACCACAAAATGTAAATTTTTCTCAATTGATATTGATGTCTAAGTGTTGGACATAAAGATGAAAATCAATTCTATGACAATTTACTTTTTCGGTAGGTTGACCTACCGCTATCTGTACTAGCATATTTGCACTGAGCAAACTGGCAACGTCGCTTTTCTGTTTCGCTCGCTCTGTGAGACGGGTAGCACTTTTTTAAAAAATATTTTAAAATGAATATAATTTTTGTATCATATGGGATTATTTTTTGCTATGTTTGGACGCGACGCTATTGTATTAGGGCTATGGGTTAACAGGAACGACTTTCGTTAGTTAACATATTTACTGTATACAGAGTGTCCTAAAAAATATGTCAATTGATCACCAAACCACAATATGAAATAGTGATAAATAAATAAAAATGCCAGTGACGTCACATATTATGACAGCTGTTTCGATGAAAATTCAATATGGCGGCTGTATCTATCATATTTTTACAGTTAGTGTCGATATATCGCTATATCATATCTTGTTTTGGTGGTCAAGCTAGGGGGGCATTTGGATCACTATCAGTTTTTTTTAAATTTTTGTTAAATATTGATTGAGTGACTGTATGTAGTGCCATGTGGGGACGGCCTTAAAGAATACACTTTTCCACCGCCAACAGGATGCGTGTCGTAAGAGGCGACTAATTCCTCTAGCATGAGACGGGCAGCAGCGTCTGCGTGCTAAATATTATAAAAAAACTGCGCTCGCCAACCCGCCTGCCAAGCGTGGCGAGTATTGGCAATCCCCCCCAATAAATAATGAACTCAGATCAGCAGTTCGTTTCTACCCATAACCCAGCATTTTCAAATAATTACCTCCAGATAAAAGCCCACGGTCTCACCGGCCCCATAGAGTTCAAGAACGGTTCCCGCAGCAAGTTTAACCTTCAACTGATGAGGTTATCCGGCGGCGAGAGCGGCGGGGCCGTACTCGCCGGCCACTGGACGCCGAGTGAAGGGTTGACAATCACAGACCCGGCCGCTTACAAGAGAGATCCACCGCCGAATGTGACATTAACCGTGGTCACTGTTGAGGTATGTTGTTTTCCAGGGCCGAATTTAGGGAAAGGCCCGGGGCCCCCACAAAGAAGGGGCCTTCACAAATCCACAGTATTTTTTTTTAGTTAAGAAAATGTACATCATTTGTGTGTCTGTATTTAATTGTGAACATCGTTTTTTTTTACCTGTTCCAAAAAAATTCGGGATCTTTACTTCTTGGATACCCTAGGGCCTTCACAATTTAAAATCCGGCCCTAACGTTTCTCTCTAAGGGGCGATTTTACAATACCCAGATAACTTTTATTTGAAGAATAACTTTGACATGTTGACAGTTTTCGTATTGTAAATGTGTTAGGCGTCAATTTTATTCGTCGGATGAAAGTTAACTAGCTTTTGAAAAATCGGCCCTAAAGGGTATAATGGTGTCATTTTACTACGGATTTTTGTTTTAAAATAGACATATTTATAAACAAAAGCAAGTGTCACAATACTTTGATCTTTATTTATTTAAAACTAGCTAACTCGGCGAACTTCGTACCGCCTAACAGTCGATATTTATACCATACTAACGTCACTCAGTTGTTTTGCCTTCCCGGAGCCTCTCCACTAACACTTAAATTTTATGGTATGGTATTAAAGTTCAAATTGACTTAAGTATTATTACGAATCGTTTGTATGGGAATATAGAAAAGTGTTGTTTAGACTTTCTGTAAATTTAAAAAAAAAATCTCTCCGTAAGAACCATCCTCGTACTTCAAGGAATATTATAAAAAAAGAATTAGCGAAATCGGTTCAGCTGCTCTCGAGATTTGCGCTTAGCAACACATTCAGCGATTCATTTTTATATTGTAGATAATATGCAATTTTACTGACAATCATTTTAATGACAATGACTGCACTGGCCAATTCGCCTGCCAAGCGTGGCGAGTATTGGCAATTCCCCCGATGATAGGTCATTGGGGGAGGCCTATGTTCAGCAGTGGACTTCCTATGGCTAAAATGATGATGATCATCATGGATGACTGACAATCAGGTAATTAGACCCAAAAACGCTTTGACAACTCATCCTAAGTCATAAATTTTCGATACACAAGCGTCCGCTCCATAGTAATGGCGAGATTTCGTGAAATGGCTCTTAAATATGTCAACAGTACAAAAAACACTCATTCCCTTTATAACCGTGGGACAAAGATTTAATTTAAATTACGTTCTTCAGTTACAAATCACTCGTTTCTTTATTTATTCTTATGACTTATGTGTTATTTAAAAAAAATGCTATCCTGGAATTGTTCGTGAAAACCAACATCGTTCCTAAATTAGTCTGACGCATCTTATAAGTCATCGTCAATACTAAAGAGACGCAATTTTTAACACTAAAATATAGTTAGCGTAGAACGTCCACACAAGGTGGACAGACGACCTGGTAAAGGTTGCAGGAAGTCGCTGGATGCCGCTTCCACCAATCAATCTGGAGACGTATTTTTGAATCATGCGAATTCAAAAATCAGTAATAGTAAAAATAGTTACGAGTGATTAAAAAATGCGTAAAATCGTGAGCAATAAAAATGAATTTCATACACGAATTGTTTTCGTGTTCGAATTAAAAATTCATTTCTAATGCTTCAAAATTACGTCTCCTGGAAGTCACTGGCGGAGGCCTATGTTCAGCAGTGGACGTCCTATGGCTGAAATGATGATGATGCTGAAAATATAATTATTTCCTAGGAAAAGCCATACGTGATGGTGAAGGAAGGCTGGAACCTCCAAGGGAACGCTCGCTTCGAGGGCTTCTGCATCGACCTGCTAGCCCGGGTGGCGGCCAGGGCCGGCTTCCATTACCGGTTGCGGCTCGTCCCGGATAACATGTACGGAGCTAGGGACCCGGATACGGGGCAGTGGAACGGGATCGTGCGGGAGCTGATGGATAGGGTATGGAAGTCTTAATATCGCATGTAAAGGTTAACGAAGCCGAATGCTACATTTCTACTTATTATTACGTTTTTTTTTCTACACCATACCTGGGAAATGACTGGTTACGGATCATAGAGCACATACGTCATACACTATAGAGTAGAAATATCATATGAATTGTTCAACGAAATTTTCCGCCATTTTTAGGGTTCCGTAGCCAAATGGCAAAAAACGGAACCCTTATAGATTTGTCATGTCTGTCTGTCTGTCTGTCCGTCTGTCCGTCCGTCCGTATGTCAAAGCCACTTTTTTCCGAAACTATAAGAACTATACTGTTGAAACTTGGTAAGTAGATGCATTCTGTGAACCGCATTAAGATTTTTACAAAAAAATAGAAAAATAATAATAAATTTTGGGGGCTCCCCATACTTAGAACTAAAACTCAACATTTTTTTTTTTTTCAAACCCATACGTGTGGGGTGGGGTATCAATGGATAGGTCTTTAAAAATGATATTGAGGTTTCTAATATCATTTTTTTATAAACTGAATAGTTTGCGTGTGAGACGCTTCCAAAGTGGTAAAATGTGTCCCCCCCCCCCCCCTGTAACTTCTAAAATAAGAGAATGACAAAGCTAAAAAAAATATATAATGTACATTACCATAAAAACTACCAGCGAAAATTGGTTTGAACGAGATCAAGTAATTAGTTTTTTTTTAATACGTCATAAATCGTAAACCGCAATTTAACTTTCGTAATGTTATGGATTTCATTTTGCAATAAAAATACCATAACTATGACTCGATTGTCGTGATGGGTGAACTTTTACTCATAACGGTACCTACAGGTTTGTACGATACCCTCGGTGCACGAGTCCGACTCGCACTTGGCCGGTTTTTTTAATTTGTATGTGGTATCTAAGACGACCTCCGTAGCCGAGAGGCGAGCATACCGGACTTGGTGTCGCTATCTCTGAGGTTCCGGGTTCGATTCCCAGTCGTTCAATGTAGAAAAAATACTTTTCTATATTGTCTCGGGTCTGGGTGTTGTGGTACCGTCGTTGTTTCTGATTTCTGTAACACAAGTGCTTAAACTACTTTTCATAGGATCAGAGCAATGTATGTGATGTTGTCCAATATTTATATATCTATACTATTTTGTATCAAGTCCAAGAGCTACTCAACTAACATACGAGAGTTGTCAGGACTTGTCATTTCATACTAAATACTAAAAAACTTTTTGGTACCCAAAAATAAAAGGCATTTTCTAGCAATTATTTTTATGCATTCAACTTGGTTTGATGTACAGAATGCTTTGTTTAAGGCTTCGTTAGGCTTTTACTGTATTATTTGAGAAATAAATAAATATACTTACACTTTATATGGAAGAGAAAGACACTGCTCCGCCCCCCCCCCCCCCACAGAAGACCTAGGAACAGGACAGGCGAATGATGATATTTTTTTATGTTTTGTTTGTATCTTATACAGAAAGCAGACATAGCAGTCGCTTCGATGACTATCAACTACGCAAGGGAGGCTGTCATCGACTTCACAAAACCCTTCATGAACCTTGGCATTGGGATCCTTTTTAAGGTGAGCACAACTACGCACCCCACCGCCAACAGGAGGCGACTAATTTCTGTAGCACGAGACGGGCAGCAGCGTCTGCGTGAGAAATATAAAAAAAAATGCGCTCGCAAACCCGCCTGCCAAGCGTGGCTATTTTTAAGGTGAGCACAACTACCCTTCCCCCGCCGGGGGAAGGGTCCCCGCCGCCAACAGGAGGCGTGTCGTAAGAGGCGACTTATTCCTGAAGCACGAGACGGGTAGCAGCGTCTGCGTGCGAAATATAAAAAAAAACTGCGCTCGCCAACCCGCCTGCCAAGCGTGGCGAGTTTTGGTAATTTTCCCCTTTTCGGAGAAGCCTATGTTCAGCAGTGGACGTCTACGGCTGAAATCATGATGACAATAACGGGGAGGGGGGGAAAACTGTCATGGCAACCGGAAAAAGTCTCTTGCCGTAGTTGCTGTGTACAAAATGGTTATGATCCGACACAATAAAAGTATTTTATTTTATAGAAAGCTAGATAATAATTATGCTGTGTTCTAATACTACCAATAAGAGCAATGAAAAATGTTGTAAAAAGGGAAAATAATATTTTTTTCGTAACGTAAGTAATTATGCGGATTTCAAAGTTATTGTGATTTATCTCCTCGTAGGTTTAATTTTTAAGCGAAAAATGTACATCAGGAAAATTTGTCTCTATTTAGGTATGAAAATATGATTTTTTGGGAAAACTTAGCTTCGGATAAATGATTAATGGCTAATATAACGTTAAATACATATTTGATTGACGTGCATACTTTTTTTTTATTTCATTGTATGACATGAAATAATGGCCCTAAATGCCTTGTATTAAATTACGCTCGCACTATAATAAATCACTCAACACTGACATGTTTACAAAATAGCTGGACTCAGTGTTAGAGATAATAAAATCTAGTTTATTCACAACAAAGTTATAGGGGAGTCAAAAATAGTCTGAACTGATTCTAGGAAAGGATAGTACGGCCGTTCCGCTTTTTTGCTCGACTTGGCAGGTGCACTACCATGCCCCCCGTTACAAGTACTATACACCAAATTAAAGAGCACTTAATTCTTTCTCTTTTACTTACATTTACTTACCATTTTTAGGTATGAATAAAAAATAATATTATGCGGAACGTATTCTTCCAAAGGTTTTTAATACTCTGTCTTCTTTTTCAGGTCCCAACATCGCAACCCACCAGATTATTTAGCTTCCTGAATCCACTTGCAATCGAAATCTGGCTGTACGTGCTCGCTGCGTATGTGTTAGTGTCGTTCACTTTGTTCGTGATGGCGAGGTTCTCACCTTACGAATGGTAAGTGTGTTTTGTTTGACTCATCACAGTGGCGGATCCAGGATTATGGTTTGGGGGGGGGGGGGGGCGGGGGCTTGACCCAGTTAACCTGTCAAGCATGTGTGAACGAGACACAATAGAAATTACATTGTTATGCGACCGCCGGCGT
Source organism: Anania hortulata (assembly GCA_963576865.1). Lineage (NCBI taxonomy): Eukaryota > Metazoa > Arthropoda > Insecta > Lepidoptera > Crambidae > Anania > Anania hortulata. The sequence goes on along the minus strand of OY756415.1, from coordinate 2,221,070 downwards.
TCTTATAATCCTCAACGGGTTGGAGACGCTATATCAAGGTAGTTTTTTTAGGCTTTGTTATTTCCGAAAAATTTGAAGGGGGTAGGGTGAAAGTCGTACACAGTACTAAAGCACGCGCGAGTCGTAAATAGATATTAATACTCATTAATACTCATTTATTCAGTATATAGGCCCTCTTCCGGGCACTTATACACGTCCCAAAATATAGCTTTACCCTACCACCGCTTCGGGACTACATATCGGCTGGTGATGAGAAGAAACGGCGCAACAAACTCAGTTACCTTTGTCAGCCGTTTTTTACAGGAAATACAGTTACAAGACATGTAGTAAGTGTGAGCTAAGCAGGTTAAGTCCATGCACTCTTGTCGTTCAAATAATCGTCTACCTTACCTTAATACCCTTTTTCATAAGGTTTTTTTTAATGTGTTTTTGAACTCATGTACAGGTAGTTCAACAAGAGTCTGTGGAACTTTATTAAAAAATTTAATACATTTCCCTAAGAATGAATTACCAACTTTGTGTAGTCTGAAGCTCGGAACGGCAAGTTTATTTTTATTACGAGTATTTTAATGATGAAAGTCACATTTTAAGCTAAACAAACTTAGATTTTTTCGAACGTACATAATATTTTCAAAAATGTATTGAGAGGCTACTGTTAATATATTAATATCTTTAAATATCTCCCTCAGAGAGTCACGAGGTCCAAGACAGTATATTGCACGTACGGCTCTTATGTCAAAGGATAAGGCTAACTAAGCGTATACTCAGACGCAGATAACGCAATTGCCCGCAGCGCACGGCATACAGCGCTCGATCTAGGGTTAATTTAGGCTGGAGTAAGATACCATTATGGTGCCCCTTTGAGTTTCTGGCCATTATGTCAACGAAGATCTCGAACGATTGACAAAAGTACTTAAAGATGCGACCTTTTTTTGGGCCGCATTAATGTTATAAATTTTACCATGGCTACAAAATTAATTTACTATTCGCATATAGCATGAAACATGAACTTACATCATAAGTAACTCACAAGCGCGAGCGAAGCGAGCGTAAGAATCAATTTCAAAAGCATGGTGTTGTTGGAAGTAGAGTCGATTAAATTCATCAAATATAAATAACTCCCTTTCCGGAAAGTTTTTTTCAGCTCAAATATAGAAAGTTTCCCTAGGAGACCAACATCAAGATCTAAAAAAACACAATTTCCTCACACAACCCGTTACTGTAGATTGGCTATTTGAACTAACAAAGTGATTTTTTTTTGGGCTTTTAACGCTGGTCCCACGTAGAAGCAGTAGAATAATCTCTTAAGAGAAAGGCAACTGATAAACTAGGATCTTAGATAAATCACAACTACCGCGAGCGAAGCGAGTGCGAATTTTTTTTAAGATTGCGAAGAAATCTGTCTGGTATCTGTTGTCTGTTCTTAGTTTTTGTGCTCGTAGAGGTAACGCTGTAAAATGACGTTTTTTGTCAGATTAAATTCTATTTATAATTTTATAAATCTGCCTTTTAAGTTGCACAAATGCCAAAATAGTACTCTCATCCACGTCATACTTAGTACAAGGAATAGACAATGTTAGTAGTATGGATGATTTGTATTATACGGATACGGATTAGTTACTAATTCAATTAAATGTTCTATTATTTTGGCACCAAAATTATGAAATCTAGCTAAAAACATTAAGCTTGCTTACGCTTCACAAAATAACAAAATTTACGCCGTGAGGCACTGCGTCACCTGCGTCTCAGCATACGCTCACTTGTGGATGGTAGGTAGTTATTATACCACAGATTATGGAAAGGGAATGATTTAAGGTGTCCTAGTATAATATCAAGTTATAATTTTAGATTTGTCAGGGTTGATCCTAGATGATTTGGGGGGGGGGGGGGGGGGGGGTGGCTTAACTATTTTAATATAAATATTGGACAACATCACATACATTGCGGACATAGTGTCGCTATCTCTGAGGTCCCGGGCTCGATTCAATCAATCGGTCGGTCAATTAAGAAACATATATTTTCTATATGGATTTGGGTCTGGGTGTTGTGGTACCAATCTGAAACAACGACGGTACTACAACACCCAGACCCGATACAATATAGAAAAGTTATTTTTTTACATTGATCGATCGGGAATCGAACCTGGGACCTCAGAGATAGCGGGTGTGGATCGGAGTGGGGATCGCTTTGCGCATCTTACGAGACGATCAGAGACCAATCCCGGCCGGCGGTGCGGGCGCAGCGTGCGACTGGCCAATCACGTAATCGTAATGGTCTATCTGCACATCTTTCGCCCAGTGCTCAAGATCCGTGCCGCCAGTTGTAATTACGACAAAAAACCTCACAAATGCGAGTTAAACTCGCTTAGAGAGGGTTCCACCATCCTTGTCCTGGTTGGGCGAGGTGAACCACTCAAAATGCCTTTCTGCGGCCTTATTACTCACACCATCTTCTTCTGCAGGTCAACAAGCACGCACGTCTGCGGGCACGAGACTAAACTGCTGACGAACCAGTTCAGCGTCTGCAACTCCTTCTGGTTCATCACCGGCACCTTCCTGAGGCAGGGATCTGGGCTGAACCCGAAGGTAATATCTCTCCATAACCAACCCCAAGAAATATTTTCCGTAGGGCATACGAGCATACAGACTATCTCTCTCTCACACGCACACACACATACACAAGTACGCAATATTTATGAATTTGAATATTAGATTTAAGGAATTATGTGACTTTATGCTCACCTCGTATTTAAAAGAAGATTTCCTGAATTAATGAAGTAACTCACTTACCACTCACCCATTCACTCATGCACGCATTTTCGTCACTAACTCATTTACTTAACATATGAGTTCACTCAATTACTCATTCATTGAATTTTTCACTATATCGTTAAATCATTAATTTACGTTGATACGTTAGATAGGTATTTAAAATATTATCTGATGATAACTGAATTATTTACCCAATTCAGTAACTCACACATTCATTCACTTTCTCATTTACTTACGCATACTTTTTCTTTATCGATGACTCATTCTTTCACTGACCCGTTCAATAATTCATTCATTCACATGTATATCGATAGGCGTTGATTTGCAACTAATTCAGTAACTCACTTATTCATTCACTTAGGCATTCTTTAACTTTAACAATGACTCATTATTTCACTCACCCATTCATTTATATATTCATTCACATGTATATCGATAGGCGTTGATATGCAATCAATTTAGTAACTCACTTATTCATTCACTTTCTTATTCACTCACGCATTCTTTTACTTTACCAATGACTCAATATTTTACTCACTTGTTCATTCATGCATTCATTCACTTGTATATCGATAGGCCAAACTAGCTATCGAGTATAAAACACATGATCTTTCTCCTCCAGGCGACGTCAACCAGGATAGTAGGCGGGATCTGGTGGTTCTTCACCCTGATCATCCTATCCTCATACACAGCAAACCTGGCAGCTTTCCTCACTGTGGAGCGGACGGTCCTCCCGATACAGAGTGCCGCGGATCTTGCAGCACAGAATAGTATACAATATGGAACGCTGAATGGGGGGTCTACTATGACTTTTTTTCGAGTAAGTACCATACTGAAGTTGCTACTAAACCTTTTATATATAAAAACAGCAGTACATATTATATATATCTTCTTATATCTAAAATTCTCGTGTCACAATGTTCGTTCCCGTACTCCTCCGAAACGGCTTTACCGATTCTCATAAAATTTTGTGAGCATATTGAGTAGGTCTGAGAATCGGCCAACATCTATTATTTTCATACCCCTTAGTGATAAGGGTTGTCCACCCTTAAAATTTTTATTTAATTTTATTTTTTTTTAATTTCTTTATTTTTTTATTATGCTGCATTAAAAAATACATACAACCCTAAATTTTTACCCTTTTTCACCAACCCCTATTTTTTAATAGCCATTTTAGTAATTTAATCATTTTAAAAATTATGAAGGGGCGGTACGAAGTTCGCCGGGATTGCTAGTATATATATATTACTGCTCTTGTCTACTACCTTTTATGAAGGAACATTCTACTAGCTGTAATTTTGCACACATAAATACAGGTTGCTAAAAATTGCTACATTTTTGAGAAAGGATCAAAATTGAGTTTAGAAAAATAACTAAAAATATATAAAAAACCAATAAAAAAATACTTTTTTGATGAGAGACGTGTCTATTTTCTTATCTGCAATGACTTATGTAGCTAGTTTTTATAGTGGGCATCTTCTCTAGTTTAAGAACTCGCTGTGTAAATTTTTGTAATGTTTAGCGTAAGTTTTCATATTTTCAACCGACTTCAAAAAAGGAGGAGGTTCTCAATTCGACTGTATGTTTTTTTTTTTTTTTGTATGTATGTTACGCGATTACTCCGCCAATTATGAATCGATTTTAATGATTCTTTTTTTGTTTGGTAGATCATACTTCAGAGGTGGTCCCATATAAATTTTATCGAAATTGATTTAGAACTTTTTGAGAAAATCAACAAATATATACCCAGATAATATTTTGGTTGTGGTTCTTGTTACCTATCTTCGACAAATATGAGCCGATTTTGATGATTTTTGTTTTATTGAATAGCTTATACTTCAAAGATGCTAAGATAAAAGTTTGAAAAATAAAAATCACCCCTAAGAGTAGGAAAATAGGGGATGAAATCGGTGTTCAGCAGTTAGATTAGGATTTATCACTAAAAATAGATGTAATAAGTAAATTTTATTAATAAAAATAAAACCGACTTCAAAACACTAAAATGCTAAAAATAATCCTAACACTTAAGTACCTAATCAGATACTTTTGGAGTCGGTGCAAACAAAAACATTGAATCTCTCATCGGCTGGCATCGGTTTTATTTTTTTAAATAAAATTTACTTATGGAACTAATAAACGTCTAGTACTAGTATTAACTTAAATGATATTCTTTAATAACCTCTAACATTTTAAAGTCAGAAAGAAGACAAGTGCCAAGTCTACTTTTAATATTGTTTATCCAAATATGCAAGGCTTCAAATCAAATCATTTATTTAATTTGGCAAAGAGGCTAATTCATCATATCATTTTAGCCATAGGAGTCCACTACTGAACATAGACCTCCCCTAGTAATTATCCTTAATTAATTAGCCATATTCTTACAAGATTTAAATGTACCAACATGTTATATGTTTAACGGAGCATTGGAGTAATTAACGAATTAATGACAAACATTGATAATAGGGTTGTTTACACCATTCTTAAATAATTCTAAGACAACATTTATTAAAACTGTCATCTTTTTTTAGGCCTAATAACCCGGCACATTATAATTAATTTTAAAAATCTATTTTAAATTGTTCCAAAATAAAAAAAAAGTTAGTCCGTTGAGTTAGATAAACAGTGACGTCATAGTTTGCTATCGCCATACAAATTATATATTAACACTTACGTACCTAATCAGTTACTTTTGGAGTCGGTGCAAACGAAAACATAGAATCTCTCATCGGCTGGCACCGACTCCAAAAGTAACTGTTTAGGTACGTAAGTGTTAAGATTATTTTTAGCGGTTTAGTTTTTTGAAGTCGGTTTTTATTTTTTTTATAAAATTAACTTATTTCATCTATTTTAGTGAAAAATCCTATTCAAAACAAATCTTACGAGTGCAAACATAATTTAACTGCTAAACACCGATTTCATTTCCTATTTTTCCACCCTTAGGGATGATTTTTTTTCCAAAAATGTTTGATTATAGTATCTTTGAAGTGTAAGCTATTCATTAAAAAAAGAATCATCAAAATCGGTTCACATTTGGCAAAGATATTAGAAGATAGATACTAAAATCAGTTGGCGTGGTACGGGTTCATGAAATGTTTGATGATTTTCTTATAGATCCCATCATCAGAATTCAACCAAATTTATATGGGACCATTCTGAAAGTATAACCTTTCAAACAAAAAAATAATTATCGAAATCGGTCAACGCAGTAACGAATGATCGCTGAACATACATAAAAAAAAGATGACGAATTGAGAACCTCCTTCTTTTTTGAAGTCCGTAAAGACAGTTTTTTAAAAGTATCAATTGACATACTTGATTAATGGTGTAAAATACCGTATTATAAAATCTTTACAAAATCTTCTAGGACTCCAATATCGACATCTACCAAAAGATGTGGCAGCACATGTCAACAGCCTCCCCCCCTGCACTAGTGTCGTCCTACGAGGAGGGCGTGCGGCGAGTGCTGGGGGGGAACTACGCTTTCCTCATGGAGTCCACGATGCTGGACCACAGGGTACAGAGGGACTGCAACCTCACGCAAATAGGAGGGCTGCTGGATTCCAAGGTATTGAGTGGCTGATTTTAGCGATGACATACACTCGACCTTCGTAGCCGAGAGGCAAGCATACCGGACTTGGTGTCGCTATCTCTGAGGTCCCGGGTTCGATTCCCGGTTGGTCAATGTAGAAAAAATACTTTTTTATATCGTCTTGGTTATGGGTGTTTTTTCTGATTTCTGTAACACAAGTGCTTTGGCTACTTACCATAGGATTAGAGTAATGTATGTGATGTTGTCCAATATTTATTATTTACACCAGGCCATAGTAGGTGACCACTAGTAGGCAAGCGAAGCCATTGAATGAGATCACTTAGCCGTAGATAAGAGGAATAGCTAGTTTCTAAAGCTTGATTTAAAGTGACCCACGGACGCGATCTTTTGTTATATGAATTATTCACTCATTCATTCTCCGCTAAATTAGTAACTCACTCATTTACTGATCCATTTACGCGCGCACTTTCATTCACTCTCCGCCAATTTAGTATATGCCTTAATACGCACACGCACTCACTCATTCACTCGCTTATTATTTATTTCCACATTCATACACATATTTACTTACTCATTCATCCTTAAACGTGTGCGTGCATGTATATATAGTTGCTTTGCTAAATAGACAAAGGTCTTTCCTAAGCCTTATTTCTAAAATCGGAGGTCATTCCACAGGGCTACGGCATAGCAACTTGGAAAGGCAGTCCGTGGCGGGACAAGATCTCTTTGGCCATCCTAGAACTCCAAGAGAAGGGGGTCATCCAGATACTGTATGATAAGTGGTGGAAGAATACGGGAGATGTCTGCAATAGAGACGGGAAGGATAGTAAGGCAAATCCTTTGGGAGTACAAAATATTGGTGAGTATTTAATACCTTTAAACGTATTCATATTCATATCCATTTATTGCTATGGAAAGAGCTATGCTCGGTGTTTTCTTGCGAGATCAAATGAGGAATGAGGAGATACGTAAACAAACAAAAGTCGCTGACATAGCTCAACGGATCAGCAAGCTAAAGTGGCAGTGGGCGGGGCACATAGCACGTATAACTGACGGCCGATGGGGCAGAAAGATTCTAGAATGGAGGCCACGTACCGGCAAGCGCAGCGTAGGACGTCAACCCACAAGGTGGACAGACGACCTGGTAAAGGTCGCAGGAAAACGCTGGATGAAGGCCGCTTCCAACCGGCCAATCTGGAAGTCAATGGGGAGGCCTATGTTGAGCAGTGGACGTCCTATGGCTGAAATGATGATGATGATGATTCATTTTTGGCGTCATCAGTATATTAAGGTGTTATTACATTACGTCAGGTGCTCCGCAGTCGCACTGCGGTGACTCCCTTAATCCCCATTTATGGAGGTGGTGGTTAGTTTTCCCGTTGTTGAAACGAAATCGGTTTAGTTGAGTTCAGGATTTACGGTCCGAGTCGAAACCGGACAGCTTTTGAGTGGGGTCTAATATGAGATCTAGTGTTCTCACTCGATAGGTCAATATCGTTTGTCTATCGATAGCCTATCGATAGTTGAAGAAAAAACGAGAAAATCGATAGTCTATCGATACTATCGGTACCTAGTATCGATATCTCTTTTACTGCAATACTATCGGTAAACAGCAATACTATCGATAGTATCGATCGCTGCCAACCAATGAACTATCGATAGTATCGATACTAACGATAGTATTGCTCTTCAATATCTAACAGACTATCGATGGTATCGATACTATCGATAGTTTTATACTATCGTAGGTGATATTTATTTCAACAGTATTGCATTCAGTATGCAGGCATAATAAGTGGTAGAATACCTAATGTGGTATATTCAACGAAATCAAATTAACTAGTATATTGACTTTATTTATACGTACGTTTAGTTTTTTTAAATAAACATGGCAATTCTTTGAATTCTTAGGTGGCAATACTATTGAATTAAAGCTCACTATCTATAGTAAAAAACTATCGATAGAATCGATACTATCGATTGTCTTATCGATCGTATACCTAGATGATTTTAGCGTTCAACTATCGATTGCAAAACTATCGATTTTTCGGCAAGGCTAACGAGATCCGTATTAATAGTATGCTTTAAAAGGCCCCACTCCGAACGCCAGGCCTCCTCTAGATCAAACTGGTTTTCAATCCGCTCGTTTGTCCAGATTGGCAGACCCTTTCCCATGTGGTAAACGAATGCCCACTTCGCTGTTTTCCTGGCGAAATGTCGGAAAATGAAATGAAATGAAATGTATTTATTTGCTTTAAAAGTGGTACACATACAGGTGATAATATAAATAATGGTTCCTCACATTTCACCAGACACTGGCATGCAAAACGTTTTAAAAAGATCATTAAGAATTGAATTTAATTGAATTTATCATGATAATGTCAACAACAATGAATTTGAATAAATCAACAGTACATTTAAATTATTACAGGATTAATTAAATTATTAATACCAATACAATGAAAAAATTAACTATACAGTAATTGCAAGTCAGCAGAGTAGTCAATTTTGTGTCAAAATATTCGTCAAGAGAATAGAAGCAACTATTAATTAGCCAGCATTTCAATTTTCTCTTGAACACATTCAGTGGTAAAAGCTTAATATCGTCATTGAGCCTATTATAGATTCTGACCGCCATTTGGTAACTGTTTTTACTTTTGACTGATTTTGACTTTTTTGGAAGTCCATGATTACAAACCTGCCGCCACAAGATGTCTTAAAAACCTGGATATCGACGTCTGATCCACGCAGGATGAATGCCATACGCAACAATGATTAAATTACATGGCATTGTGTGAGACCATACTCATGGACCCCATAATGTGGAAGTAGTAGCTACGCGGTCGCTTACCCTTTCCCCCCCCATAATCATACATAATTCAAAATCTGTCACACACGCTGCTGTTGTGAGTAGATGGGTGACTATTCCAATATTTAGTGGCATTTATCACAATCTCCGTGCTTCGAAAGGCACGTTTAAAATTGGTCGCGACTTATATCGCTTGATACTAGTCGTGTAGCCTAGTCAGAGGCCTTAGGGTGGCTTAGTAACATCTGACAGTAAGGTTAAGTCACTGGCCTTACAACACCTCTCCACCGCACCGCACTGGGCCCGCTCGGTGGAGTATGGCCCACACCACCTCATAGTTAAGGTAAGACCTGTGCCCTGCAGTGGGACATAATACATTCATATACTTTACTTAACTACAAGATTTCATGTCACCTTTGTTAAGAAAATTGTGGGTCACGAGTTTCTTTTTTTTTCTTTTCCTGCAGGTGGAGTCTTCGTGACGCTGCTATGTGGCCTAGCTTTAGCTATAATGGTCGCCATATTGGAGTTCTGTTGGAACACGAGAAAGAACGCTTCGCAGGGCAGACAGTCCTTGTGCAGCGAGATGGGACAGGTTAGAGTTCGAATTAAGGATGTTATGGATATGAAATTTCGGATCTAGATTCGGATACGGATATAGAATTAAAATTATACCGGTTTCGGATACGGTTACGGATATGAAATTATTTCGGATTATCCGCTAAGCCATTGCTAAATAGAGGACGGACGCCTCTCGATATTGTGCGGACAAACGCTGCCATTGTTCGATCCTTTGGTCAACTTCCGCCAGCCCGCCAGCCAGAGACCGGCCCCTTCCTGTTTCGAAACTACCATAATCGATATTAGTGTTTTAAAACTTGGTCTGAGTTTATATTCGCCTACACCACTCGAGTTTCAGTAAGCTAAAATCGATGTATGCTCAATCCAGAACAAGAAGGGAAGAGTGGACGGTCAAAGCAATGTCAAGACCTGTCTGTCCCCCGTTTGTCACCAGTGTTAGATTCAGTTATAGATATAACATTTTTAGAAAATTGTAAAAATAAAACAGAAATAATTAATAATTGGCTATAATTTCTTTCTTGCATCTTTTACTTTATCGAACTAAGTACTCGTAAATGTAAAATAGTAATGTGATTCCGCAATGACTGACTAGTTATGACCCTTAAGTAAGACTAAGAAATAGAAATAATAAACAAACATGCAAGTGGGTCACTTGCGCAGGTAGTACGTCAGTTCGGCCGGGCAGAAAAACCTGTCAAAATGTGTGTCAATTAGACTTGAACCTTATTCGAAATTATCCGAAACTTTTTTATCAGATTCGGTTACGGTTACGGACAGACTTTAATATCGAATATCCGATAGTTTTGGTTACGGGTACGAAGATCCATAACATCCTTTAATCCGATTTGTTTGTTGATTGATTCGGTTAAATTGCCGATGGATTCTGAATCGAAGTCCTGATCCGAGCCGAGAACTGAACCCGGGAATTGCCACAACACTACACTAAACACCTCGTCATACACACAGTTTAACAAAAACTATTTTTCCAGGAACTAAGAACAGCCATGCGAGGCGGATCATCCACCAGAACCGTCTTAAGACCTGGGTGCTCCAGGTGTTCGCCAGCCACCCACGTGCCTCCAGCACCTAATAGATATGAGGTTAGTTTCCTAGCACTAAAGTTATCAATACAGCTCAAAGGATAAGCAAGCAGCCGAAATTAACCGTTTTTTTTATCGGATTCGTTACGGATAAATTTTAATTTCAGACGTGCGATAGTTTCGGTTACGGGTAAGAACATCCCTTAATCCGATACTCGATTCGAGAACGATATCAAATCTTTTGATTCGGTTAAATTGTTGTTTGTTAAATCGGTCTGAATCGAAGCCCTGCCTATCATGACCACCAAAACACGATATGATATAGCGATATATCGACACCAACTGTAAAAATATGATAGATATAGCCGCCATGTTGAATCGTCGTGCCGGTGACGTCACATTTAATGATCGCTTTTTCAATAAAAATTCAAAATGGTGGCATTATCATATCTAATAAATAATTGACAGTCGGTGTCGATAAATCGCTATATCATATCGTGTTTTGGTAATCATGCTAGGGGGCAGATAGTTTATCTTGCTATAAAAAATGACAGGTCTGAACGCTAAAATTAGTTTTTACTTCATACAGTACATAAGGAATTCCTAGAAAATGGCTGATTTTTTCCGTTTTGTTGTCTTAATTGTTTTGTTTTATTTGCTTTTGAATATATTTTGAAACAGGTGACTTGGAGCCCCGATCATTACCCTCAGACGGAAAGAGTGGTAGAAACAGACTTTGGAGTTTTAGAAGAGGTACCTTTTTATAGCGTGTTGAAGTATATACAGTGTGTAACGAAAAGGTAAAATAAAACTTTAAGGGGTTATCCTACGGCTAAATTACAACAACTTTTTCTATGGGACCAACATCAAAATCTCAAAAAAAAAATTGACGTTTTCATACAAACTGATTCCAGCTGGTCGCGTTTTAGTATGGGAAAGTGTTTTTTTTTTTGTGATTTCGATGTTGGTCCCATAGAAAAAGTTGATGTAATTTAGCCGTAGAATAACCCCTTAAAGTTTTATTTCACTTTTTCGTTACACCCCGTAAAAAGCTAGAATATTTGCTAGCTTAATTTTATACAAAAATATGTAGTTTACACTGGATTTTCTTGATATCACGTCGGGCTAAACTACAATGGACAACGTAAGAGTAACGTATCCGATTCGCGCTTCGCGGGTTTACTCTATCGTTAGCTAGATATTCTTAATTGGTCCATTATTTAAACCTTCGCACCTACTTTTGGCTGGTTTTGGTGGAGCACGCGGCTAAATACAACATTAATGAAATATTGCAAAACCTAGTAAGGTATTTCAGAATTAATTATAGAAACGATTTTTATGAGAAATCCTTAAACGCAGACCGCAATGTTCTTGTTTAAAAAAAATGCTACTCTGGCTTACATTGTACCAGTCTGAGTGTAATTCGAAATACTTTTACTAAATAATCAATTAAATAATCAATTTACCCCATTGAGTCAATACCAATAAGACATTTATGACCTAACAAGTCAACGAGGTAAACTGATTATTTAAGTGATAGTATTTCAGTAAAACTATTACTATTATTAAATAGTACCTTTTAAGTGTAGTACTAAAAAGGTACTATTTAATATTAATTAGTACTAAAAAGGTACACTTTATTATCAATTAGTACTAAAAAGTATCAATTAGTACCTTTTCAATTCTGATTGATACTAAAAATTATCTTTTTAGTACCAATCAGAATTGAAAAGGTACTATTTAGTATTAATTAGTACTAAAAAGATAATATTTGGTACTAAAAATATACTATTTAGTACTAAAAAGGTACTAAAGGTACAATTTATTAGATAATTTGTACTTTGTCCCAGATCCAAGATACGCCTAACAACACAGTGGAACTAAAAGAGCTCCGCTGGTCGTAGCGGAGCGCGCGGCGGGGCCCGGCCTCCGCGCCAGCCTCGCCTGCGCGCTGTGCGCACCACTCCTTCAGGAGATGCCAGCACTACAGTAAGTACAACTTGCAGCACCGATCTTGAGTGGCTGGGCGAATGAAAATGAATAGGCAGGAAACCATTACGATTACATAATTGGCCAGACGCGTGTCGCACCCGCACCTCCGGCCGGGATTGGCCGCTTGCTCCACGCACAAGCGTCTTATACGCTGATGGTTTCATAAGATGCGCAAATCGATCCCCCCTCTTTTTTCAGCGCTCAAGATCCGTGCCGGGGATTGTAGTTAGAACGGTGCGTTTGAAAAATGCTTTTATCTTTTTATTCTTAACGATTGATCAGCCCCTGATCTACGGTTTTGTTTAAATATGAAAACTTGATTTTAAAAAAAATCGAACTTTTTTTCAAATGAGTCTTGAAAAACGTGTTTTGAATAAATAAAACTTTTTTTTTAATTACGTAGAATCCTTACTTTTTTTAAAAATTTGATTTACTCTTAAAAATAATAAAGCAGACAATGACAGAAGACCTGGTAAAGGTTGCAGGAAGCCGCTGGATGCCGGCCGCTTCCAAGCGGCCAATCTGGAAGTCATTGGGGCAGGCCTACGTTAGCAGTGGACGTCCTATGGCTAAAATGATGATGATGATGACATTCAATAATAAAAACGTTTCTCTGCAGATTCTGTTGGATCACTGAGGAGAACAACGTCATACGTACTAAAACAACCGAGAGAGACCGTCAAGAAACATGTGCAGATAGTGGCGTAGTATTTGCTGTAATTTTAGTTAAGTCAAACGGAGAATACATTCCACTATTTTAAAACCCAGTTAATCGTGTTACCGTGTACTTCTCCGTTTGACTGTTTCATTGTTTTTATATTTAGATAATGTGTAAATGAAAAGATTTCAACAAATTAGTTACTAACAGTCATAACTCATAATAATGAATGGCCTATGTCAAATAAGTCCTTTTACCCACTCAATCTTCACTTTTTGAAAGTCATAAAAAGTGCTTGTACTATATTGTTAGATTCAGCATGGGACATGCTTAATCTTCAGGTGGTTTTTTGCATTAACATAAACTACATTTAGCATAAACCAGTAAAAAAATCAGCTCATCAGCCTAGGACGGCAAAACTATAATAACAAAATAAGGTTTACCCTACATAGCTTTGCCCTACCACTGCTTTAATCAACATACTGATGATAAAAAAGGCGCCTAGTAACTCACCTTTGTCTTCTAAACCGCCTAAACTGCCGTCGTAACGAAAAAGGACTCAACATTTTTTTTTAAAAACGTCGAAATATAAGTATTCGGAATCAGAAAAATGGCAGTTGTGCCTTTTTTATTAATTTTATGCAAAAATAGTAATAATAATACTGTCAAAGCCGATTGCGGCAATGCTATCGTAGCTTTGTGCATTGATCAAAAATCAAAACCTAAATAATTTATTTTTGCAAATAGGCCATTAATAGCACTTTTAGACGTCCCAATATTATTTTTTGCCCTAACACTGCTTCGGGACAATTAGTGGGCTAGTGCCGAGAAGTAGCTGATACATGATACGAGTACATTGCATACGTTTTAATAGTCTGACTGATTTGTGACGCTCTTTAACTAAGACGCAGATGCACGCGTGGCGAGTTCCCGCGTTCCTACGTAGCGTTGTGCATTGATTTTCTACAAAGGGACAAGCACGCGTGAGACCGCGCGCGTGTGGCTCAAAATCCCCAATGATTTATTTCTTATGATAGTGAATTAGTGACTATTAAAGTTTATGTTTTGTAGTCCGAGCTGCAGACTACACAAAGTTGGTATTCATTCTTTTGGGAAATGTATTAAACTATTCAATAAAGTACCACAGGCTCTTGTTGAACTACCTGTTCATAAGTTCAAAATTTAAAATAAAATGACATAAAAATCCTTATGAAAAAAGGATATTATAAAGTAGACGATTATTCAAACGACAAGAGACTTAACCTGCTTAGCTCGCACTTACTTCATGTCTTGTAACTGTGAAAAGACTTACGAAGGAACTGAGTTTTTAGCGCCATTTCTTCTCATCACCAGCCGATATGTAGTCCCGAAGCAGTGGTAGGGTAAAGCTATATTTTGGGACGTGTATAAGTGCCTGGGAGAGGGCCTATATACTGAATTTCTGTTATGACTAAGATTATAATTATTAAATCTGTAATTAGCTGATAATTCGTTTTAGAAGAAACTTTACTAATAAAATTATGTATACCTTTGAAATTAACTTCATAAAATCTTGGAGAAATCTTTTCATTTGTACAAGTTAATCCCATGATTGAAACTCCATTTTGTTTTCCCAATAAACTAAGAATATACAAAATACATTGTGTTCGACTAATGTAAATATATTTATATTTAGCTTAAGTACCTTTAACTTAAGTAAGTGTATTTTATAATACTTGTAAATCATAAGGTATTTAATTATGTGTTAATTTATTACAATTTATTTCTTCTTTATTATTGTAATATTTAATATCAAAACATATTTAAGTGTTGAGAGCAGCAGAGCGTTATTATTTTATGTAATTTATTCCACAAGTTTAACTAACCTTGCGTGTCTCTACTAAGATTTTTGGACGGAGTTTGGTCTGATGAAAGCCAGTCTTATTTGAGCGGTTGCCGCGGCATCACGTGTCGGTGGCCCTGGGACACGGTATGGTTAAGCGCGCTCGCCTACTTTAAGTAGCTTCGAATGTTGCAGCGAGTTTTTCGGCGACTTGTCAGTGGTTTTGTGAGCGATTCAACGCACACGTCCGTCACTTTGTCGCTGGCCTCTTCTTACTGGCTTCCCCTTTTTAGCAGGAGTACGCCGCCGTTTGTCGGTTATTGTCTGCGTTGGCTAATACATTTCCGAACATTCTATTTCACAGTGACTATAGCGTCGTCCGGGATGCAACGATTTTTTATGAGCTACTTTTACATGGGCGTTTCATTATTAAGCTTTGAATGTTTTATATTTGAAGATAAAAAAATCACAGTGCGATACTCGCTTAATGGAATACAAAGTTGTAAAAATCCCACAAATACAGTTGGCTGACAGAATGGAGATATTTCCTTTCACGAGACGTCATATGGTATTAAAAATTTGACACACTTGGTTTTCATACTGTTTGAAGACGATTGAAATATTATGTCTTAAACTTCAATATAGATTAGTGGTTAGTATTTATATTTTGTTACAGCCCAAACTGGCGTTTGAGATTAGAATTTATTAATTTAGGATAGTCGGCTACTGTATATTTTTAATCAACGCATATGCAAAAAGAGTTCGGCGTCTACGTCGGCGTTCGATTTAAAAACAAAGGATTAGCGCCACCAAGTGACACTTTATCGAAACCTTTTTCAATAAAAATGCTTTTTCTATAGTGCAAAAGTTAAAAATTCAAAATATGACTATTTTTTTTTACATTTATGAAAGATTTATTAAATTAACATTGGATATTGTTAAGTAAGGGTATTGATAAAAGTGATTAACGCTAGATCTTTATATACTGTAGTGTATCCTGTTTTTATATTTAAAATTTTATACAACTTCAAGATCATTTCTGTTTAGCCTAATGGTCGACAGGTAGAGAATGCCACATGGCATTAATTCCACCTTTTGTACGATTTTATTTTGTGCAATAAAGTTTAAAGAAATAAAGAAATAAGATCAGTTGTCTTTTTTACTAATCTGGCGAAAGACAAAACCTTTGATGTCGCGGCGTAACAAATTTCACTGGTACCTTTTAACACCTTGTATATAGGTGAATTTTTAATGAGCACACAAATTTTATACAATGTTTTAATTTTACACTTGATCAAACTTTCAGGGAGTGCTCTACTCATGGTTGTGAACAACTTTTACTATGGGACCAATACCCTCAAAGAGAAAAAAAATCAGCTGTTCCATACAAAATGGTTGAACCAAAAGCAAGTTTTGTATGGAACAGCTGATTTTTTTTTCTCTTTGAGAGTATTAGTCCCATAGTTAAAGTTGTTCACAACCATGAGTAGAGCACTCCCTGTAAGTTTGATCAAGTGTAAAATTAACACATTGTATAATTTTCTACTTTAGAATGTCGGAGATAAGATAAAAATCGAGACTGTATTTTAATACTTATTAGTTATATTGTGATTTCATGACGCGTGACATCTATTAGTCCAATGGATTTTGTTGTTGTTTTTGTCGGAAATGTAGAGATAGTCCCTCGACAAGGTACTCGACTCTCTGAATTGAGGTTTTGGGAGAAGATTTTCATGAAAGTTAGCAATGTTTTGTGTTGGAAAATCGTTGTTTTAATCAGAAATTTAGTGATTGGCATGAGGTCAGACTTGTAGAGACGAGGAACATGTCTATTTCCGCCAAGAAAGACTGTTCTCTTCGAATAAAAATCAAGAACGTTGCTCGAGGAACCTTAGAAATGGCAATCACGAACGTTGATCTGCATTGCTCGAGGAACCTTAGAAATGGCTATTTAGATGACCTGTTAAGATAAACTGCCTATGATATCGTTGTTTGACCATACATTCTGCGACAAAAATATACAACTTTTACTATGGAATAAATAGTAAAATAATAAAGAACTAAATTAACTAAATAGTACTAAAAAGTACCAAAAAGTACTAAAAAAGTATTAAAATCGCAGTTACGTATTGAAATCGCAGTTCTATTCGACTCAAGTGTATACAAGCTAATATTTTTTTCATGATTTTACTTTGAGTCATATTCATGAGTAGAACACTATGTTAAAATTTGTGTCACTAAAAAGTCGTAATTAAATCAAGTTAATGACTATCACATCTTCAGTTTTAGAGATGTCATGTTTGACACATAATTCGCTGGATTAGTCCAGAAAAGATAATATTATAAAATCTCTCGCTTTCTTGAGCATCTGTCAGAGTTTTGAAATCTTTATCGTTTTGTTTATTTAACAAGCAAAAAATTCAGGTATTGATTACGAAGACATTGGTTAACAAATGGTTGACAAGACCGATAATGCTGGCGCCATCTATGAATAGCTTTGAATGTGCCTCCCTATACGTACATTCAACGGCAGGTCAACCTACCCAGCAAGTTAAAGGTCGCTGAACCTATTTTCAACTTTAAGTCTTACATATAGAGATCAATATCAATTGAGAAAATTTGACGTTTTATGGTAGGTTGACGAGCTATTGTCTGTATTCTGGTTGATAGATTATAAAAAACATTCATTCGTTCATTCATTCATTCGTTCATTCATTCATTCATTTAAAAAGTAACAGGCAAAAATAAAAGATAATACTTCGATTAGACATACCGATGCTAAAGAAATCGTGAGTTTATTTAGTGAAAAATATTAATTATTGTTTTATATTAACAATATTATGTATTATAAAATGTGTGTATACGTGTGTCAGACTGTTTTTTGCGATTTTTACTGTAAATATATTATTAAAAACTATGTGTATTTATAGTGGAATGTATTATTGTGTTTATTAATAATGTTTTTGTTAATCTTATGAAATCGATAAGTATTAACAACAAGTTACCAAGTTTTCGGCTTGCCGTTCATTTATTTAGTTAAATAATAACAATATTTATGTATATAAATATATATTTTGCATCTTGGAAGCGGCTGTAACAATTTGCTTGGAGGAAATTTTGTATTTTTTTATATTTTGGTATTGCAAGAAAGCAAAATAAAAATAACAAATTTGTTGTTACTATTTATCAAATTTTGTTTAGAATAAGTGTGTGATAGACATGGTCATAAACACTTGCCCTTCCCGGGATTCGAAACCGCGACCGCTGGTTCTGTGGTCCGGTAGACCAAAACGCACCACGCCACCAGACGGTCATGTTGCAAATGTATTAAAATGTGTTGAGTGTTTTTCTAATTGCGTGTTGAAAATGGTTTGTTTTTTATGCTAAGCCTCTTTGATTACTGCCATATTGTGTATTTTTCTTAGGGCCTATTTCCTTTTCGTCAAGCACCTCTTATTTGACGGTTAAATACAGGGTTACATTTCACGGTAGTGCCAATTTTTTCCACTCAGAATCAGTAACTAAATCGATTTACGTAAAAAACTATTTTTTATTTTATTTTTAATTCTTCCATTTTGCATTTGAAAAATAGAATATGTAGAAATTTTACGATTACTCGATTAAATTGCACCGTGTGTGCACTGCACGAGGTTCTTATTAGAGCAGCGTCGGCGTACGCCTGTGATCTCTGATGAATGACGGCACACATTGCGTTTTTTTTCTCGGTTTTTTTTTGTATATTTTACTATAGAAATACGACAACAGAAATTAAGTACGATATATTGTATTTTTATATTGTTCTATAGACCTTATTTCTAAAATTTTGCATTACCTTGAAATGTAACCATGTATAATGCGATTGATTATTAAATACCATTCAATATAAATGTTAGGGAAACAGATAATGACATTCTTGATTTAGGCGTATTATACTTTAAACGTCGGGTAATTTTTAACTGACGATGGTAACATTGGCCCTTAGTCTATTGTATGAATTACAGAAGACAATCACAAAATGGCTACGACGTAATAATAATATAAATTTGTTTTAATTAAGCCACCCAGAACCGTCTAAAATTAAATGTAAAACTTTATACCTTTTTCAAAACGAAGATAGTACTCCTTACCCACCTCCATACTTTGAACACATAACTTCTTTTGAATTCTTTGTAATACTATTTTCAAGATGAGTTCGTTCGTTATCAAATCACATTTTCCGGTTCAAGCGTGTAACTAATTTAATGTTTTACAAAAAAAACAACACTGAAAATCCAGAAAGTGGCATCTCCCAGCATCCCCAGATCCGAGCTAATTGTGTAAAAATGATTTCGTGACTGACCTCAACCGGGAATCGAAACCGGAACCCTTTTCGATCAAGGCTAATTAATGCCAGTACCACGCTGTTGCTTTGGTTGAAGATGACAGAAACAAAAATGACATTTAATCAAGGTCTTTCATAAATCGATATTTAAGGTTTTGGAATCAAATCGAATAGTATGATAAATATCTGTCAGTTACCTACTGTAATTTATTGACAAACAAACATGCGATTTAACTGAAATAAGCTAGCTTTTTAGGTAGTAAGATTGTCCTATATTATCCCACTTCTGGGCAAAGGTATCTCTCTTTCACTGATCCCTTTCCATCGCCAATGATTCTCAATCCTTCACCTTCAAGTCATCGTCAGGCATCATAATTATTTTCTAAGGTATAATGTAACCCTAAGGGCGAGTTTCACCACTTGCTTTTAAGTTCCGAATAACAATCTGGCACTTTGTTTTGACAGATAACCCATTTAATTACCTGTCAAAAAAGTGCCAGTTAGGTTATCCGGCACTTAACAGCAAGTGGTGAAACTAGCCCAGAGTCAGTCCAATCCATTTTTAAAAGCCTGTCAAATGAATTGAAATGAAATAGTCAATCAATCGTGTCAAAATTAATTACATTTTCTGGCATTCAATAGCTAAACAATTGACAGTAGTAGTGGTCGAAGTAGGTAGATTGATTTTGGGTCAAATATCTCGAACATTGATGTTGGACATGCCTCCGGGATTCCGGAATTTCTTAGTTTTCGGTTTTTGAAAAAAAAGACATATCCGTATTATGCTAGCACGACCAAAGTACATCAAATCAATCTACCTACTCCGATCACTGGTCATTATTGTTGGTCGAAGGTTTTCAACGAATTCGTCTGTTTTGTTTTAAAATTGTTTGAGTGTTTGTTTGTGTTAGTTATTTGAAGTTTTATATATAGTGTTGTGATTGTATATAAAGTCAGAATTTATATAAAATAAAATCGGAATGTTAATATACACGCTGTTTTATTTCATATTTTATATACATTTATTTCGAACAACATAGATTCATGTGTCAAGTACCACAATCAACTCCTAGGATGTTTTGTGTTATTTCAATAAGCAAAAACGAAATTAAAAATATTTTTGTATTCAATAAAAATACATTTGCTTATCATAGTACTGGGTCAGAATGTCAATGTAAATAGTATGGACTAAAATATTTCTCTGACGATTTTATTTCGCTGCATGAGTCTCTTGTTCAGCCATTTTGGTTTCGTGTTGAGTAGTAGTAATTTCGCTGGTACGTCCTAGAAACAAGAGAAAACGATGGCATGTTAGTAATTTAAATAATAATTGATATCAAAGTTTAAAAACTGGCTAAGTGCGAGTCGAACTCGATCACTTAAGGTTCCGTACCATAAATACAGGGTTATTTGTAAAATATCAACAACCAAATATAAATATAAATATAAAATATAAATAATATCAAATACAACAACTTATATATAACCCTATACAATCCTGTATAGCTATGTAAATAATTCGTCTATGTCGGAAATCGAGTCTCGAAGATATTCACCGATTATCAGTTTGTTGTGTGTCGTGTGGGGACGGCCGTAAAGAATACACTTCCCCCCCGCCAACAGGAGGCGTGTCGTCAGAGGCGACTAATTCCTGTAGCACGAGACGGGAAGCAGCGTCTGCGTGCGAAATCTTATAAAAAAACTGCGCTCGCCAACCCGTCTGCCAAGCGTGGCGAGTATTGGCAATTCCCCCCAAGTATAAATCATTGGGGGAGGTCTGTGTTCAGCAGTGGACGTCGAATGGCTGAAGTGATGATCAATTTGTAATTTTTTTTATGTAACTACATAGGTATTTACGGCTTTTGGACTTTTGCCTTTACTTGTTCTACAAGGCATTACTTCTTGCCAATTTTCATGATTCTGGGTCGACGGGAAATACCATAATAATATGAAATTATAGTGCTAAAAATGAAAACAAAATTGATTTCGGGTAAAAAATAACTTAATATAGTAAGTAATACAGTTATGAGAAATTAATATATACCTGTTTCTCTCTAAAACAACTTATTTATTTTAAAACCAAATAAAAATATATACATATTCTCTTTTAACTAGCCCCAAATAGGGATTGCAATCTGGCGTCTTTTTCAGTCCGGCCGGATCCGACCGGATCAGACCGGATCCGGCTGGCCGGATGAAAATAAACTGTTAGTAAGTTAATCAAGTGTCATCGTATATAAAATGGGTAGTTTATAAATGTGTAAGTGTTTATAAAATCTTAAATACTTTATTTCCAATTCAATGTTTAGATTAGACCGTTGTCTAATCTCGTTTGCAAACAATACAAATCTAGTAGTGTAGGTAGGTAACGAGTGAATTTAAACGATGTAACGAGTGCTCAGTATTCCTAGATTTTACTTTAACAGATAGATCAATTATTTTAGTAAGTAACTTTATAAAATATAATAAAATTAACCTTACGTAATTTAGTGAGATGAGATCACAATAATTATTAAAGTATTTGAGAATGCTAACAATCAAGTCTTATATTTATGACAGACACCTGATGGTGATTTCATGAATCTGTCTAATGAAATTCACAATTATCACAATAATGTGTTTGTATTATAATGACTACATTTTAGTTTAATCAACTTAGGATAAATAATTATTTACGACCTCCGTAGCCGAGAGGCGAGTATACCGGACTTGGTGACGCTATCTCTGAGGTCCCGGGTTCGAATACTGGCCGGTCAATGTTGAAAAATATAGAAAAGTTATTATTGTCTCGGGTCTGGGTGTTGTGGTACCGTCGTTGTTTCTGATTTCTGTAACACATGTGCTTTAGTTACCTTACCTACTACTTACTTGCCATAGGATCAGAGCAATGTATGTAATCTTGTCCAATTGTAAGTAAAAATTGTCTTAGAATTAAATATATTATTATAAAATAAAAATTATGATTTTGAAAAAAGGATCGTAGAAAACATATAATGTTTTATTGTGTCATCTGTTATTCTACTTCTAATAGAGCTGCAAATATAGCCTGCGGCCGAAAAGGCCCTTTCAGCTTTTACACTTGTTGTGGGCTTTATTGTCAGCAAAGAATCGATCGATCGAATGCGTCTCGGCGTCGAACGACTTGCACGCATGAACACTACGGATTTAAAGTACAAAAACTTTATTCTTTTGCCAAAATTGCTAGCACCGGATCCGTATATTGGTGCCGGATCCGGTAAACGTTAAATGATGCCGGATCCGCCGGATTACTGGATCAGTTTTTCCGAATTGCAATCCCTATCCCCAAACTAAGCAAAGTGAAATAAAATTTGAAGTGCATAAGGCGGTGTTGGCTTTTTCACACAGTGCAAATATTTCTCATTTCTAGAGGTCGGTTTAATGTAAATTATTTTATGCCAAACTCTTTTAACCCTTTTTGTGGCATATATTTTCATCCCACCCCTGTTACTGGACCGTTATAATCCCGAAAATACTCAATTTCAAAGCGTGAACTCATTTAACCCTCCAGAGGGCCGAGTGACCCATTTTTTAAATTGTTTAAAAATAATTGTCCACACACGGGCCGGTTGGTTATTGGGTCTAATTTGGTCAACTGTGTATAATTTGAGGGTTGAAAATGACTTTAGGAATGTAATGAAGAATAAAAAATACATGGTGTGTTAATAAACTGGCAAAATGTAAGTATTTATGTTTGTATTTTAAGTATGTACCTATATTATAATGTACTCAAGCCGTTGCCCGCGACTTCGCTTGTGTGGTCTTTAGTGCAAACAAAAAATATTTTCTGCGCATCTTTCTTAATTTTTTTTTTCGTATAACCTTCTTACAAAGTATTAGAAAACTTAAGGCGACGGGTAAGAAAGTTACCTTGAGCACTTAGCGTCGACTCGTGTGACATCTATTACGTGCCTAAGACAATACAAACGCTTCTCGCAGACTAAGCATCCATCCGTTGCGCTCCTGTGCAAATAGATTGTCATTGCTAGCAAAATATCCGCTCATGGAAAAGTAGGCGTATGAAAAAAATCCTTATAATTATTAATTTGTTAATTATTTGAAGAAGAAAAAAAATTCTTCAACCTAAAGGCTCGAATGTTATAAATAACTAAATGAACTTTGAAACTAAACAAAAACGTCGTTTAGCTTTAAATAACTAGTATTTAGATGTATTAATCTCCACATCTTATATCCAGTATTTTCGCCAGAAATCTTGTGCAAAAACACCTCTTTTACGTGTATTCTCCTTACCCTGCGCCTTAAGAAATACAGATGGATGAAATCGGTAAAGTCGTTCTCAAGTTATGTTGTGACGAAGAGAAATAGGGATTAATTTTTAAATGTATAGATTTGTATGTGTTCAATGTTTTTATTATATTACTACGTGTGTGTGGATGTGGATGAATGTGTTTGTGTTCACATTTATTTGTTAATATTAGTAACAATTATACACTGTACTTACCTCAACATCAGACCTCTTCAATCCTTCATCACGGATCCTGTCAGGGCGAGGGTCCTTCGGTTGCGGGAGCCTGTAGTCATCGTCATCATCATCAACGTCTTTGGACCCTGAGCCCGACTGCTTTTGGACTACAATGCATCTGTGTGTGAATTAACAGACGAAGGTAAATGTTGATTGAAAAATAATTGTAAAGTAAAGTGTAGCGACATCTATCTCACCACATATAAAACTGACGTATCCTACATCGCGATATTAAAGTTATCGGAGCGATAAAACCATATATACAAGAACCCGACAAACAACAACCGGGCAGTAGCCCACCAGACACAACACCCGTCTGGTCGGAGGATCCTCCATTTTCAATGGGGGATGAGGAACTTTACACTCTGTTTCTCACACGTCATAACGATGTTTCATAAAACATGCTTTCATATGAGTATCATCATCTTGAACCTTTGCAAGTCCATTTCTGGAGATAGGCCTTTCCTATAGAATGCAACAGCGAGCGGCTCTAGATTGTTTGCATTCAGCGGCTGCTCTCAACCTTGACTAGGTCGTCAGTCCAGAGGCCGGCCCACGCTGCGTTTTCCACATAGTACCTAGTCGCCACTTGAGAAGCTTTCTTCCGCGACGTAGGTGTATGTATGAGACTCAAAATAACCCAAAATCAAAGGTTTCACTAGTATTAAAGAGTTCCACCAACCATCTCCTGGCTCCATCATCATATCAGCTCAATAGTGTCAAATTATTGTATCGTCATCCAAATTATATTTACACCTAGAAGTAAATTGAACTCGACTTCGAATCATAATTATCAAATCAAATCAAATCAAATATTCTTTATTTTTCCAGCTTAGTCTGTTACATAAATATGGTGTTCGGAGCTTCCTTTTAAGCAACAATGTGCTTGTTGTTGTTGTTGTAGTTGCTTGAAAGAACCGCTCTTCTAGCAATACAAAAGTCTACTAAAATAGTGCGTAATTAACAAACTGTTGCTAAATAAAAGAAACAGGAAATTAAATTAATTAAAAGCTAGTTACGAGTATCATTCATCATTTCAGCCATAGGACGTCTACTACTGAACAAAGGCCTGCTCCAGTGACTTTCAGATTGGCCGAATGGAAGCGGCCCGTATCCAGCAGCCCCCGCAAACTTCACCAAGTCGTCTGTCCACCTTGTGAGTGGACGTCCTACGCTGAACTTGCCAGTACCTACGTGGCCTTCAATCTAGGTCCTTTCTGCCCCATCGGCAATCAGTTCTACGTGCCACATGCCCCGCCACTGCCACTTTAGCTTGCTAATCAGTGGATCTATGTCAGTGACCACTGTTCGCTTACGGATCTCCTCATTTCTGATTCGATCTCGCAAAGCTTTCATATGAGGCCAGGGGCGTGCATTGGTTTCAGATGGGGGTAGGCTGTGAGTGAAAATTGAGTAAGTTTGCGTGAAACAGTAGGCGATCTCGCGGCAGCCTAACATTGGTTAAATTGCACAGAAACGATCTAAGTTGCGCGCTTTAGTAAGGAATAAGTACAGGTATACGACAAAATGGTTACAGAATATTTATTGATGAATACGTAATTAATAATTATGGTTAGCTGTTCTGTCGGTTTTTTATGAAGGTAGGCTCTGCATAATAGCCTATATGGGATGCACGCCCCTGTATGAGGCCCATGTTAGTGAGAGGCCACGTTTCTGTTCTTGTTTTAATGTTTGTGTTGATTTCACCATATTATCGTCGAATCCAAATTGGCTGGGCAGCGTTCAGGAAACTACACAACGTCTTCCCGTCCAAAATACCTCAGTGCCTAAAATAATGTCTACAATACTTAAGTGTGTATTACGAGTGATGTCATATGGAACTGAAAGACTTCGAATACTTGATTAAATTTCGTTTCAAGAAAGCAAATAAATTGTTAAAATAAACTTTTAAGATTATTTTTCTTGAGTTAACTTTGCACAAATACATTTTTTTTTATCAAACGACCAAAATCAATATCTCGAATTGTTTTATATTCACCTTTTTCGTCTAGTCGCCGCTTCTAACGTGCCTGAAAATAAGATAAAAGTAAATAGTATAAAGTCTATCCATATAGGTCCCACTGCAGGGAACAGGCTTCATAGACAACATAATCATCATCATTTCAGCCATAGCGCCCCCCCCCCCCTTTCATTGGGGGGATTGCCAATACTCGCCACGCTTGGCAGGCGGGTTGGCCAGCGCAGTTTTTACAACATTTCGCACGCAGACGCTGCTCTCCGTCTCGTGGTAAAAATTAGTCGCCTATTACGACACGCCTCCTGTTGGCGGTGGGGAAGTGTATTCTTTACGGCCGACCCCACACGGCACGATTAAGTATAATTAAATTCGATAAACTTAGTAAACATTTAAGTAAATTATGCCTATACATATGTGTATGTCCCACTGTAAGGCAGAGGCCTCGCCTCAACTATGAGCTGGTTTGGGCCATACTCCCCCACGCGGGCCCAGTGCGGTGGAGGGGTGTTGTAAGGCCAGTGACTTAACCTTACTGTCAGATGTTATTAAGCCGCCCTAACGCCTCTGACTAGGCTTCACGACTAGTATCAAGCGATATTAGCCGGGACCAACTTTTAACGTGCCTTCCGAAGCACGGAGATGCTTGTGATAAATGTCACTAACTATGGTTGGAATGGTCACCCATCCAATCACAACCGCGGCTTAGGTGGCTTAACTTTGGAAATCACTACTAAAGCCGCCACTGAGCTATAAGCACTACATAAAATAACAGAGTTTTTACAACCACTAAATCTCCGGGTTATTTTCCCGAAAAATACAAATAATTTCCATGTTTTTTTTCAACCGTTAACTATGTAAATAAATAATTTTTACAATCACACCAATTATCTAGCCCCAAACTAAGCAAAGCTTGTACTATGGCGACTAGATAACGGATAAACATACTTAAATACTTTTATAAACATCCATGACTTAGGTACTCGTCACACAAAAATTTTCGCCTCGCTGGATTCGAACCCGCAACCGCTGGCTTTGCAGTCCGGAACGCGAACCACTACACCAGACGGTCTTCAATGTATTATCATTATTTTTCCAACATGGACATTATCTCTTTTTGATTGACGTGTAACAAAGATCTCGCACTTAGAAGAAACGACAGAAGGAGAACTAACTTCCATTTTTGTTAAATACCTACAACGGACCAGTTAAAAAAGGTTTCTGATTGACGTTTCCATACAAACTGATGCCAGCTGGTCGCGTTTTAGTATGGGAAAGTGGTTTTTTTTTTGCGATTTCGATGTTGGTCCCATAGAAAAAGTTGATGTAATTTAGCCGTAGAATAACCCCTTAAAGTTTTATTTCACCTTTTCGTTACACCCTGTATAACACACAATTATGTTCTTAATCTGTTCTCCACGCGAAACCTAATATTTATTTAAGTAATAATTATAACCTGTTAGTACTATCTGTTTAGTAATACGCTGTCTATTCATTAGTTTACGTACTGTTTATTGTCTTTAAGTTTATTTATTTTTTATATTTAATATGTATATTATTTAAGTCTAGTAGGTCGGCTGTCCGTCCGTGTACCTCGCTCGGCGGGGCCTACTGAAAACCAGCGTCGCGGCCTACTCAGGCCGTGGCTCAAGCTGAGTGAGGTCCCATTATCCCGGACATCACAGGCACATAATCGCACCACTTGGTTTTCTCGTTTTTCAATTATTTTTTTTTGTTTTTGTTACTTGTTTTTCTTTTTCTTGTTTTAATTTAAATATTGTTTTTGTGTCATTTGTTCTATTTGTGTGTGATGTCCAATGTATAACAAATGTCTTTTCTTTCTTTCTTTCTTTCAAATAATATATTTTTAACACTATTCAGACATTACAAAGGGGTGCCAAATCTTTAGGAGTGGTTCAGAATTAGTAACTTAATCGAACTATGCAAAGAATAACATTTTTTTAACCGACTTCAAAAAAGGAGGAGGTTCCCAATTCGTCAGTATCTTTTTTTTTTTTTTTTTTATGTATTTTCAGCGATCATTCGTTACTGCGTTGACCGATTTCGATAATTATTTTTTTGTTTGAAAGGTAATACTTTCAGAATGGTCCCTTATACATTTGGTTGAATTCTGATGATGGGATCTATAAGAAAATCATCAAACATTGCATGAACTCCGTACCACGCCAACTGATTTTAGTATCTATCTTCTAATATCTTTGCCAAATGAGAAAAGATTTTGATGATTATTTTTTTAATGAATAGCTTACACTTCAAAGATACTATAATCAAACATTTTTGGAAAAAAATTCACCCCTAAGGGTGGAGAAATACGAAATGAAATCGGTGTTCAGCAGTTAAATTATGTTTGCACTCGTAAGATTTGTTTTGAATAGGATTTTTCACTAAAATAGATGAAATAAGTTAATTTTATAAAAAAAATAAAAACCGACTTCAAAAAACTACAACGCTAAAAATAATCTTAACACTTACGTACCTAATCAGTTACTTTTGGAGTCGGTGCCTGTCGATGAGAGATTCTATGTTTTCTCATCAAATTTCCTATCCGTTGTTAAAAATCGTACGCGTGGATAATTTGACTTCATGAAAAAATTGCAGCGCATGTGCACTGCGTAAGGTCCTTGTTGGCTCGCCGTAACGCCTCTGATGAATGACCGCGCGGCTTTCGTAGTCTCTATTGACTTTATTTTCGGATATTATAAGGTAATTTTTTTCGTAGATTCGATTAATTAAAATGATAACGAATAATACCCTTCTTTATATTGTTCCCTAGATCTTATTTTTTAAATTAGGCACCCCTTTGCAATTTAACCCTGTATTCTGTATTTGATATTCTTACCGACATTAGCTCCAACAACAAAAACCACAGCAACAAACAGACAAGCACTTTTGGCAAGCATTATTATTGAATGGCGAACTTATGAACGAAGTAAGGGCTTTTAAATTGAACAATACACTAGTTACATAACCCAACTCTACTTCAATATATTTTTTAAATTTAATAAAAGTTACATTTCTCTTTAGGCTAATAAAAGTGTGATAATAAAAATTTTCTTCCCTTATATTATTTAGTAAAATGGCCGGTGGGTTTTATGAAAAAAATATTATTACGTATTTTTTAAATGTCAATGTATGCCCCATAGTAAAAAAGTACTTTGTCAAAAGTCAAAGTCAAAAATCATTTATTCAGTTTAGGGCAGAAAACTGCCACTTATGAACGTCAATAATAACATTATTGGCCCATATGGGGCAGAACATGTCTCCTTATTTTTTGAGCCCTACTACTAGCTGTGCACGCGGCTTCGCCCGTGTGGAATACGGCTTGTCACCATATATTTTACTCCCTTAGGAGTTGAATTAAAAATATTAGCTGTCCTTTCTTTGGATACAATAATTGTTATACTATCCCATAAAAACCGTGCATTTTTCCGGTACAAAGAGTAACCTATGTGGTACTCTAGACTATAATTTATCTCTGTGCTAAATTTTATCCAGATCCGTCAAGCCGTTCTGGCGTGTAACAAACATCCGTTTATCCAAACTTTCGCATTTATAATATTAGTAAGATGTCCCTCAGAAAAACTGAAATATAGTTAAACTTAATAATATACAGACAGACAAAATAATATTTATTTGTTCTAAGTCAAAATACTTAATCGAGCCCGCATCATTTGTACCTACTGAACTTGTATGTGGGTCCAATTATGTTATATTATGAAAGATTCGAAAAATGGATACTTTAAAATGATTAATATAACTTACGTTTCATTGTTCTTTGTAAACAAGGAACAAGCTAGTTTATTTTCAAAAGAGAAATGACATAAAATCCGATTTAAATGAGGAAGATTTGAATGAATTTTCCCGGTCGGTCAATGTAGAAAAATAACTTTTCTATATTGTATCGAGTCTGGGTGTTGTGGTCGTTGTTTCTGATTTCTGTAACACAAGTGCTTTAGCTACTTACCATAGGATCAGAGCAATGTACCTAAGTGTTCATCATTTCAGCCATAGGACGTCCACTGCTGAAAATAGGCCTCCCCCATTGACTTCCAGATTGGCCGGTTGGAAGCGGCCTGCATCCAGCGTCTTCCTGCGACCCTTACCTGGTCGTCTGTCCACCTTGTATTGTACAGTAGTTTCATATATTCAGCCATTGATAATAGCAGGCAAACATTTTAATTTATGTCACAAAACATCGATAATAATTAGCGTTTTGTGGTACGAAACCCTAAAAAATTCTAAAAACTAATCTAAAATGAAGAAATAAAACATTTAATTCTGATAAGTCACTGTATATTTTTAAATATAATAATTATTTACATTTACACGACTTTAAATTATTACTTAAGCTACTGTCAGGATGGTAGAGTTAGTAACATTTATTAATAGTAAAAAATACTAGGTATTGTTAATCTAATTTTTAACTGTGCACTGACGAAGGAATAAATTTACCATCACAGACTATAAGAATAAATAAAGTTATTGCTACAAAAAAATTTGGTTATCTTATGCCCCTTAGACCACAGTCTCGTTATGTCATAGTCGCAAAATACTTACCAAAAAGTCGCGTTTTGACACGATTCTTAATTAAGAACAGACAGCGGCGTAATTCTTTGTAAGATTTAATTATTTTTAGACATTTGATAAATGTTTTAAATACGTTCTCGACTGTTACTTAGCTTTCAAAAAATACTTTATATTTTTAAGGCTGTAATTCGATTGTAAACCAAATATTAAATCTAGGTAAATCTGAGATTTTTGTTAGCATTTTTCAAAAATATTTCAGATTTTATATCCATTTGTCATTTGTTATTGGGGGAGGAATGATGATGATGATCCAACTGGAAATTTAACGATAAATAAATAGTACGTTTACATCAAAAAGTTTTAATCATTTTTATTTTTGAGTGTACCTTTGTTTTGCTTGTGTCAGTAGATATTTTGCGGCTGTCATGTGGCAAAGCAGGACTGTGGCTTAGCGGGACAGTGGCATACGGGGCATAACCTGAAAAAATCATGTCTACCTAACGTACTGATACCGGTCGCTATAATGCCGGATATTAGTTGCAAATACTAGACTTTTGAACTCAATTTTCCCTTGGAATATCCGCCATTTTGTACGATTGGTATGTCAGTAGTTACGCACGCTGTTTCCGTAGACCAAAATGTATTATTCCTTTGTCATTGCTATTAAACGCTTTTAAAAAAAGATAATAACAAAAAGTATAATCAAACTGTAATATTGTTTTTAATTTTCACTTTTCTGAGTGCTTAAGGCTTTTATAATTAAAAAAAACTACCGTCTTCCACAAAAACGAGGGCGGAGCCAAGTTTTTTTACTTGTTTCTCTGTAAAAAGTTTTATTCTTCTTTCCGATAAACGTAAAAAAAACAGAAAGCCTTCTAGTCATTCTACGAGCTAAAATTCTTTATTATCATAGCACTTCTTGAACTCCCCCGTGTTTAGTGTCACGCTTTGCCCACAGAGGGCGTGGAGGTGAGAACTGGGCACCAGGATGAGAGTGTCTTGATTCCTGAAGTAAACCTGGACGCCCGTGTGAGGTGAGGTTATTTTGACGCCATTTTGGATTTCAGATACCCTGGGGAAATAATGTAAATGAGTACAAATACTGTTAAAACCGACCGTTAAAATAGGTAGCATAAGGACACAATTGAAGCGAAAAAACGAAACGTTATTAATTTTTGTTAACAACATGCCTAAAATGATTATCGTCTAAAGTTATTTTTTTTATTTAATTTACAAATAGTAATGTACTATAACGTGTTAGAACCACGGTTTAATATTCTTAACATGCTGCGGTAAGCCGCGGTATGCTTAGGAATAACCGAATTATTATTATCAACCTTAGCGGCATAAAATTAACGTACATTACTATTCGTCACCTAAAAATCCTTTGCCATGCCGTCCCAATAGTGATCGCGGGCCCTTAATTGATGAGGAACCATTTGACAAAAGTCTTGCCTATCACCCAATGTCTGAAGGTATTACCTAAAGTAAATGTAATCTAATGTAAATTATTAAGGGTTGATATATCTGTAATTATGTCAGTGTAGCGTGATATGTGGCCAGCCCATCGCCACTTCAATGAAAAAAAGATGGACCATCGAAACTATAAAATGGAAGGGTCCATCGGGCAATAGGAGTGTCGGCCGACCAAAAAGACGATGACCTGAACCAAGTAGGAAAAGAGTGGATGACTGGGCAAAGTTAGAGAGAGCGGCATGGATGGAGCTGGAGGAGGCCTTTACCCAAAGATTTCAATTCTTAGAAACAAATTAAACTAAACATACTAAAACTCCTAGTTTTAAAGAAACTTACTAACTAACTACTAACAACATTTGAAATGTAACTATCTAGAAATAAATGGCTATATTATTATTATTGTATCACTCCTACGGGAAATCACGGCACGAAGGTCGGGTCTTTTGGAAGGCGTTCGTGAGGATACAGATCCAGCA
Organism: Anania hortulata; assembly: GCA_963576865.1. NCBI lineage: Eukaryota > Metazoa > Arthropoda > Insecta > Lepidoptera > Crambidae > Anania > Anania hortulata. The sequence goes on along the minus strand of OY756415.1, from coordinate 2,188,549 downwards.
CGAAGAGGCCCCTTTGAGATACGATAATGAGTTGGGATATGTACACCTAGCGGATACTATCTCTGCCTGTACTATTGAGAAGATACAGCCAAAGACAGCACCCGCTAGGTGCAAGGACTATTGCATAAAAGATGGAAACTATACCGGGTCTATGGAAAGGAACTTGAAGGACTGGTTGCCGGGATATTGATGAGACAACGGGACGCCTGCCATATCAAATGTATCATCTCGATAATCAGGGAAGACGGTGACTCGGTATTATTATTATTATTATATCTGTAATTTTAGGATGGCTTCGCGGTCTACTTCTAGTGGTTGCAGGGACCACCGGTTAAGAAACCATTCTAAAGAATACTTACTTCAAGTAATGCTCGGATTGAGTCTCATTGATGATTATTTTTTCCGCTCCTCTCTTGACTGTGACATAGTATCCTCCTGCGTATACCCTTAATCCACCAGTTTTTAGTTGTGTAATAGCAAACCTGTAATAATTATAGCATTGTCGTTTAAACAACTACAAAACACGCTTTTACTGCTGTCATAAATTAAAAAGACGTATCGGACAAACTGCAAGAGAGTCGCCTAGTACGGCCATGTTTTGCGGAAACCGGCAAGCTACGTAGGAAACAAATGTCTGTGCATGCCGCCACCAGGTCCTGGCAAAAGGGGTAGACCCAAGAAATGCTGGCTTGACGTCGTGAGGGCTGACACGCGTGCCAATGATCTCACAACTAGAGACGCTCAAGACCGCGCGAAGTGGAGGAGTAAATCAAGGAAAGCGGGCTCCGAATGATTTACAGAATTACCCTTGAACGATATAATTGTACATAGAAATCACTGTTCATCGTTCATCGATACAAATATATTTTTTTTACCGACAGCTCCGTTCGCCGAAAGAATTATCAATATTTGCTCGATAAGTATCTATAGCCAAAGAGATTTTATTACAAGTTTATGGGTACACATGCGGAGATACTTTTTCCCAGAATAGGCTAGTCTCCTGGGTCAAAAAAAGATTATTCTATCTAGTCCGTCAGTTAGATTATCAAAAAATATTGAACCCATATTTTGTCTTTGGTCAATCAAACAAAAAATGACGAAGATAAAGCGCATCAAAGTGAGCGTGTGACGTCTAAAAAAGTGTCGCAGGCGTGACGTTACGCGGAACTTTAACGGGCTATATCTTCATCATTTTTTGTTTGTTCGAGAAAAAAATAAACGTGTCCAATATTTTATGTTAATTCAACTGACGGACTAATTAGATTTTTTAGGAAACTAGCCCATTAGGAGTTCTTTACTTCTTACCTGGGTTTCTCAGTGCAATCTCCCAGCAGGAGACGTTCTGTACATTCTAATGTCTCCCCCCTTGACCCAAATTTGAACCACGTCTCAAAGTCTTTCTCAGATATATGGGACGGTGTGAATTCCTCTGAAACAGATGTAGGTATACAAGGTGTCCTAAAAAGTTTCAAGCGGAGGTCCGGATAGAACCCTCCTAGCTCTCCTAGCTAAAAAAATGCATAGGGATATCAGAATAGGAGGCTATTCTGATATCCCTATGCATTTTTTTCCAAGATTGTATTGTTTTCTTTAGAATTTATCATTAAAAAAAGATAAAATAATAAATTTTATTATAAAAAAAAACTGACTCCAAAATACTAAAAAGCTAAAAATAATATTAACACTTAAGTTACCTAATCAGTTACTTTTGGAGTCGGTGCAAGCCAATGAGATTTCGTACATTAGGTTGTTAGAAATACACCAGATGCCCAATTCCCGTAATTTGACAATAGTCGCAATCCAATGTCGATCCGCTCCCAGTAACATTACGATCACAAACGGTATTCTCATAAACTTTTGATTTGATGTAAAATTATTAACACTATTCCAATACGACTGAAAATGTAGCAAAATATCGAATTTTGGTTTCTTCCATTTTCATATAATATGCAACTATAATAGCAAATAGGTATAATAGCATGCAACTATAATATCATTTTTTGGGTTTACGAGAATACCGTTTGTGATCGTAATGTTACTGGGAGCGGATCGACACCGCATTGCGACGATTGTCAAATTAGGGGAATTGGGCCTCTGTTTATAAAACACAGGACTGACAAATCTAATATATACTTACTATAGTAATTGTTTATCATTTTCAAGTTGGTCCAAGCTTCGAAAAGTCGGTCAAAACCGAGCGATACAAACTGTATTTTTGCGCCATTGTTGACGGCCAGTGATGCTATTGCGTTTCTGACCTGAAATTATGGGTTTTTTAAAATAACGGTTATTAAAAAAACCCTCCAACCAAATACAGTGCGACTGGTTAGATAATCGCTTTAACTGGACTGAGCCCCAACATATAAATGTTGGTGCCATAGTTAAAGTGGTTCCCGATTTATATCGGGAGAAAAGAGTTCACCTTTCCATACAGAATAGTCATTAACTTCTAAGATAATATATGGAGCATCGTTTTTTAAATTTGAGAACGGCTGGACCGGTTTGTTTTTAACACGATCCTACTATCAAAATTAAATAAAGATAAACTTCCAAAAGACATTCAATAAAAGTTATTCACCATGAATTACAGAATATGTGGTAACAAAGTTATCTCTAAGTTAAGGGACACCCAGTTTAGACAGGGTTATTTGTAAATCATAAACAACCTTATTTATTTATTTATTTATTTAGACTTTATTGCACAGATTAAAAATCATACAAAAGGTGGACTTGATGCCATGAGGCATTCTCTACCAGTCATCTCTGTTTAGCCTAATGGAAACACAACAACAACCTTCTAGGATTCGATTCTGGTGCTTGAACACAACTGTTTCTATGGGACCAACTATGGGACCAAATAATAGCTGAACAAAAAACAGTGTGATGTAAATGCGTTTAATGACTTTTCCAATAACAATTAATTATTCAACATACTTAGTTTATTATTAAAATATGAAGTATTTACTAATATAATTTTGATATTTAATATTATTATGACGGATTATTATTATTATGCTATTTAGTAATTGATTGTCATTTATTTCAAGATTTACATATAGATGTTTTGTAAAACTAACTAAACTTGTGAACTCTGTTACATTTGTATGCCGCCAAGGCTGATCACAGCGCTCTCATAAAACCCTGTTCCTATGTAATAATAACTATTTACCTGTGTATCACAAATAAATGATTAGATATTTCTCACAAACTTACCCAGCCTATTACTTCGATACCCCATGGGTTAGCGGGTTGTAACTTGGGTTGGGTTATTTCCCTTTTAGTAAAAAACCTTTTGGTATAAAAAAACCCAGAATCGATTCGTACATACATTTTGTTCGAAACGATTCTGGGTATTTTTTCAATGGATTTTGTACCTTTCATTTGGACAAGACAAGGTTTAAATTAGATTAGCTAGTCAAGAATAAAATAAACTAAAAATACCTCTAATGTGACGTTAAATTCAGCTAAATTATCTGAAGTGCTAAACAAAGGCTTCTGCCGGAATGTCTCGGCTTCACATCCCAGGCCTAAGTTAGCCAGCATATCTTGAGGTAACTGAAATAAAGAAGAATAATACTCAATAATACTTTTTTATTTTGTACATAGGCCCTCTTCCGGGCACTTATACACGTCCCAAAATATAGCTTAGTCCTACCACCGCTTCGGGACTACATATTGGCTGGTGATGAGAAGAAACGGCGCAACAAACTCAGTCACCTTTGTCAGCCTTTTTTACAGGAAATACAGTTACAAGACATGAAGTAAGTGCGAGCTAAGCAGGTTAAGTAAATGCACTATTGTCGTTTAATTATTCGTCTATTTTATAACATCATTTATTCATAAGGATTTTTTTAGTGTGAATTTTGAATTCATGTACAGGTAATTCAACAAGAGTCTGTGGTACTTTATTGAAAAATTGAATACATATAAGTGGCGACAGCCGTAAAGAATACACTATCCCACCGCAACAGAAGGCGTGTCGTAAGAGTCGACTAATTCCTGTAGCACGAGACTGGCAGCAGCGTCTTCGTGCGAAATCTTATAAAAACTGCGCTCGCCAACCCGCCTGCCAAGCGTGGCGAGTACAGGCAATCCCCCCCAATCAAAGTCATTAGGGGAGGCCTATGTTCAGCCGTGGACGTTCTATGGCTGAAATGATGATGATGATGATGAATATACTTGCATTTCTGTTGTTAACTCTTAAGTTTAAGAGTTTTCCCATAGAGTATTTATTGTCATTGTATTCCACCTTCAGAACCCTGGACTTTGTAGCAGTATCAAAAATGATGGCGAACACTCCAACATAACTGGTTCCTTGGGGCATATTTTTGGCGTAGATGTTAAAGTCTTGGTTTTCTACTAACAACTGAAAATGGATGGAAATATTACTAACATAAACTTTATTGACGGACTCTGGATTACAAAGCGATGCGGGTTCGAATCCGGCAAGGGGCAAATGTTTGTGTGATGAGCACGAGCGTTTGTACTTAAGTCATGGATGTTTATAAAAGTATTTAACTAGCTGTTACCCGCGACTTCGTTCCCGTCGTCTATAGTTTATTTATAAAGGATTTTCTGCGCAACTTTCTAAATTTTTTCTTTTAAAAGAACCTTCTCCTGACTATAATTAGCACAACATAAAAATAATTAGTAAAATTGTTCCATCCGTTCACGCGTGATGCGATGACCAAGGGAAATAGAGATTCATTTTTATTTTTAAAGATGTTTAAGTTATTTATTCGCCATAGTACCTACAAGCTTTGCTTAGTTTGGGGCTAGATAATTAGTGTGATTGTGCGAAAACAATTTATTGTACTGTATGCGAAAGAACTAAAAAGCTGAAAGTATTTTTAATATAAACATACATAATAATCAGTTATTTTTGGAGTCGACAGGAATGGAAACATTTAAATGTAGTACCTACTACATTGCTGACACCGATACTTAACAATTACTGATTAGATTATATTTAAGAAGTTTTTGGTTTTTTCGTAAAATAGTAATCATCTTCATCTATACGGTCAATCCCGATTACGTCCAAAGCCATTGCTTGGAGCTCAGGGTCCGCTTTCCTTGATTTACTCCTCCACTTCGCACGGTCTTGAGCGTCTCTAGTTGTGAGATCATTGGCACGCATGTCAGCCTCACGACGTCAAGCCAGCATTTCTTGGGTCTACCCCTTTTGCCAGGACCCGGCGGTGGCGTTTTCGTAAAATATACAGAGTGTAACGAAAAGGTGAAATAAAACTTTAAGGGGTTATTCTACGGCTAAATTACATCAACTTTTCTATGGGACCAACATCGAATTCGCAAAAAAAAACCACTTTCCCATACTAAAACGCGACCAGCTGGCATCAGTTTGTATGGAAACGTCAATTTTTTTTTTGAGATTTCGATGTTGGTCCCATAGAAAAAGTTGATGTAATTTAGCCGTAGAATAACCCCTTAAAGTTTTATTTCACCTTTTCGTTACACCCTGTATACGGATAAAAAAAAATTACCCATTTAAGTGATTTATTAAGTCTTCCGAAAGACAATATGAGTCCGAAAAACACATATCACACAGACATTTTGCGGTATTCCGATGTAAACTTATTTCTGTCTGCAAAGGAGCATTTAAGAGACTTACCCTCCAGTTAGAACTCGGTGTTTTAGGCCTAGAACCATTGGCAATAAGTCTAGTCACAACTTTATCGTCTAAGTTATTTATTTTGAACTCAGCATCCAGTTTGAAAATTGTATCATCTTCGGGTGCTGCGACATCTTGTCTGAAAAGAATAAATCATAATTATGATCGCTGATGTTAACTTTTGACAGTTTTAAAATGTGTTAGCGGGGAATCAATTGCTGGGAACATCCCTATGAGTTCCAGCACTAGCTGTCAGCTGTCATCGGAGCGTACTTACCTTTTCATGCGTTGTAATTGTGCTTCCGATTCAGTGGGGGGTAGTCTAACAAAAAGCATGATCGATTTATTTTAATGGTTTTTATTTATCATTTAAAGAGCTTTAGAGTGCAAGTTTGGTGTAGTTTGTGTTCTAATGTTTGAAACTATTGAAATATCATTGTATTCAACGCCGCATCGAGTGTCAAGTGACTTGTCTCAAGACAACTTGCTTTAGACCCGATATCGTCTTGAAACCTGCTTTTACGGGAAGAGTAGCCTTTACTGAATCCAAGAAAGCAATAAAAACTAAACACCCGTTATTTATTGTGAACACATATAGTGTTCTCAAGTCTACACTCGACATTGGCAGAATCACTGCTCATCTTATAGAGAGGGATTGAGTCCATACAAAAAAAGTGCTTAACATGCAAAAAATAATGTTAACACTTAAGTACCTAATCAGTTACTTTTGGAGTCGGTGGCAGCCGACGAGAGTTTGAATGTTTTCGTTTGCACAGACTCCAAAAGTAACTGATACTCGTATAAGGTGTTAATATTATTTTTAGCATTTTAGTTTTTTAAGTTTCGGTTATATTTTTTTATAGAGTTTACTACTTAAATTGCATCATCTGTACACAGGGTTACATTGCAAGGTAGTGCCAAATTTTAAAAATAAGATCTAGAGAATAATATTAATAAATGTACGTATACTTTTTTTTAAAAACTATGCCATACTTTTATAATAACTAGTTGGCCGGCGAACTTTGTACCGCCTCGTTTTTTTTTCGTGAAAATTTTTGATGTTTTTAATAGTTATGTATATAAACTTAAAAAAATAAACCGACTTCTAATACTAAAAAGCTAAAATTTATATTAACACATAGTACCTATATCAGTTACTTTTGGAGTATTCTACTATTCGGGACGGAGACAAATCCAAAAAAACATTTATTATAAAAATCGGCCCAGCTGTTCTTGACTTATAAATGGTTAAACTAACCCGATTTTGTTTCAAATATATAAAAAACTTTCTGCCCCGGCGCACCTCGTACCACCCCTTCATACATTTTTTTTATGAATTTTTCCCTTTTTTTAGTTATTCTGCTATTCGGGGCGGAGACAAATCCAAAAAAACATTTATCATAAAAATCTGCACAGCCGTTCTTGACTTATAAATGGTGTAACTAACCCGACTTTGTTTTACATATAAAAAATGAATTTGTTTTTTACGTAGATCGATTTAGTTACTGATTCTGAGTGGTCCCTGAAAAATTGGCACTCCTTGAAATGTAACCCTGTATACCACGTTTTGTGCAAAAAAATATTATTTCTATTTAATTCTAATGAACTTACTCGAAATACTTCAAAACAAGTGACAGCTTCAGCTGTTCCTGCTGACCAGACAGGAACCCAGCCACAGAAGGGACATCGTCTACTACCAGGGTAGCCAGGAGTCCCTTATCTTCCCCTAAGGTTTTGGGAGGGTAGATGATCCCACAGGATTTAGAAGGAGACGAGACGAGGACAGGGAAACTGTTGAGGAGTAATCGAGAGGAACGTAAGGAATTAAGGAAGCTGAAAGAATATTGTTCACTATTAAATAATCTTTTTTCTTTTGGCATTCACAATAGGTAGTGCTAGTTTAAAGTGCCTTTGGTAGGATTCAAACCCACGACCTTTCGCTATCCGGGCGACTGCAATTCAACTGAGCTACGGAGGATTTAATTATGTTTCCAAATGTTTATAGCTGTTAGTAATCCCATCAAAGGCAGTTATTCCACCTAGACTAAATTTGGAAAATATCAGTTACTGAATTGATCTAAACTTGGGAAAGGGTAACGTAAATGATGATGAATGATTAGATCATCATCATCATTTCAGCTATTTAAGACCTTTATTACTAAGAGAAATATAAGTAAATAATGTTTTTTTTTACTTGAGAATCAGAGAGATAATACAAGTGTATTGGAAAAGCCAAATGACAATTTAATTAGATTCAAAGTTTATTTCAGACACAAAGTAGTCTTCATCATCATCATCATTTCAGCCATAGAAGGAACACAGGCCTCCCCCAATGACTTCCAGATTGGCCGGTTGGAAGCGGCCTGCATCCAGGGCTTCCTGCAACCTTTACCAGGTCGTTAGTCCACCTTGTTACGCTGCACTTGCTGTACAATAGTCTTATTAATCATCATCATCATTTCAGCCATAGGACGTCCACTGCTGAACACAGCCCTCCCCCAATGACTTTCATCGGGGGGATCGCCAATACTCGCCACGATTGGCAGGCGGGTTGGCTAGTGCAGTTTTTATGAAATTTCGCACGAAGACGCTGCTGCCCGTCTCGTGCTACAAGAGTTAGTCCCCCCTTACGACACGCCTCCTGTGATTAATACTAATTAATAATACTTACTCATAAAAACTGGTAGTGAAAAGATCTTCAAATCCTAATCCAGTTGCTGAGTGGTCGCAATCGAAGTAAATGCTCGATTCGTTTACCTGAAGCCAAGAATATCATCACATGTTTAGTTTTAAAAGATTCTAAAGATCCTAATTGATTCGTTAGATAGTCATCATAAACATTTCAGACACAGGATGTCTACTGCTGAACATAGGCCCCCCCCCAGGGACTTCCAGATTGGCCGGTTGGAAGCGGCCGGCATCCAGCGGCTTCCTGCAATCTTTACCAGGTCATCGGTCCACCTTGTGGGTAGATGTCCTACGCTGCGCTTGCCGGTACGTAGTCTCTATTCTAAAACCTTTCTGCCCCATCGGCCGTCAGTTCTTTGGGTCATATGCCCCGCCCACTGCCACTTCAGCTTGCTAATCCGTGGGGCTATGTCAGCGACTATTGTTCGTTTACGGATCTCCTCATTTCTGATTCGTTAAATCAAATCAAGTCAACTAAATGATGGTAATACTCACCTCATACTCTTGGCCATCTCTCTTCAAGGTGAATGCATCGACGCTGCCGTTGGCTCGTTTTTCCACTTGGACTCTGGTATGCATCACGATACCTCCACGTTGCAAGTTTGGGGAAATGAAACTGTGGACCAAATAGTATTATAATATATATATATAGGGGTACTTCCATCAAAACTTCAGTGTAACTCATTTTTTCCCACCTTTTGGCATCTTTCTATTCCTTGTTCAATGCTAAGAAAAATAATTAAAAGTCGTAACAATAATCTTTGAAGATTTATCTTTAAAATCATCATCATAATTATCATATAGAGTAGAAATGTCATGATTAATTATGATAAGCCCGCCTTAAATATTAATTTGATTTTGTTTTTAGTATTTGTTATTATAGCGGCAACAGAAATACACAATTTGTGAAAATTTCAACTGTCTAACTTTCGCGATTCTTGAGTTACAGCCCGGTGACAGACAGACGGACGGACAGATGAGGACAGATGACGGGGTGAGAGGAACAGGGCGTAAAGTTCCTTATCTACCATTGAAAAGGGAGGATCCTCCGACCAGACGGGTGTTGTGTCTGGTGGGCTACTGCCCAGAGGTTGTTGTCGGGTTCTTGTATTTAAGTTCAATCGCTCGGATAACTTTAATATCGCGATGCAGGATTCGTCAGTTTTAGTTCGTATGTGGCGAGATAGATGTCGCTACAGGCGGACAGACAGCGAAGTCTTAGTAATAGGGTCCCGTTTTTACCCTTTGGGTACGGAACCCTTAAAAAAGAATTGGGCCGTGTAAAGCAGCTTATTTAGGCCTATTTGCAGAAATAATTTGTTTTTATTGTTTTTTTATTGGCAAGTAATATCGTCTTAGACTGCAAGTACAGGGAAAAATTTGAAACCAATACATTTGTAATATTTTTTCGTGTCGAGCCCCATACTAGCAGGCGTGATCGGGCCAATGTGGAGTGCAAAAGGCACCCTACCAAGCGGCGAACCCGCTAGTGGTGGCGCCGACGGGACCGGAACTGCCGAAACAGGCCGGACCGCTGTCGGGCTCCTTTCTAGCGAGCCCGATCTGGGGGTGAGTCGGACTCTGGCCTCAAGGGCGCCTCTGTAGGCTCGGACCTCGGCTTGGGCCGTCGTCCGTGAGTGGGCAGGAGAAAAACGGCCAGGCACATGTCTGTGTCGGCCGAAATGAAATACGGGACCTCGCACCCTTCGGCGGGTGCGGTGTCATCACGGGGCGGATGCATGTTTTGTAAATTGTCAAATTATTCCTAAGCGACATTTTACTCTTGCTACCGACAAGGTGGTATAGTCGGTGGGCATAGAATTTCGCTCGCTTGAGAACGCGCGTAATGTGGGGTACAAACGATAACCGTTGGTCGAGAATGACACCTAGATATTTGACCTCCTTCACCCAAGGGATCGATCGGCCAAATAAGGTGACGTTAAAACGGATTTTTTTGCAGCGGGGTTGTTTGGAAGGCCGCGATACGAAGCGACCTCGAGTAAAGTACACGGCTGCACTTTTCTCGGGGTTCACCTCCACACGCCACTTCCTGAACCACTCGCCGAGAGCATCAGCGGCGCGCTGTAGCGCTATCGTGATGTAACGACGGTTGTATCCTGAGCGATAGAGAGCGGTATCATCCGCGAATAGGGCTAACTCCGCGTCCGGCGTCTTGGGTATGTCGTTGACATAGATCGAAATCGTGTTTTGGTGCTCATACAAGAACTATTTATAATATACCTATACGTACATATTTGTAGGGAACCGTCGGTGGGCAAGTCCAAATCGCACTTGCCCAATTTTTACATAGTTGTTGAGTTATTGTCATTGTAAAAAGTTTTTTTTTATGGACCCAATCCAGCTATTAGAAGAGCAGTGATTCTGCCAATGTCGAATTTTCCTTAAATAGTGTTTAAAATTGATGCGCCACCATTGACACCACAGGTTGAACACAAGTTGGTTCTGCAACCGTGCCGTGTGGGGACGGCCGTAAAGAATACACTTTCCCACCGCCAACAGGAGGCGTGTCGTAAGAGCGACTAATTCTTGTAGCACGAGACGGGCAGCAGCATCTTCGTGCGAAATCTTATAAAAAACTGCGCTCGCCAACCCGCTTGCCAAGCGTGGCGAGTATTGGCAATCCCCCCCGATGATCAGTCATTGGGGGAAGCCTTTGTTCAGCAGTGGACGTATTATGGCTGAAATGATGATGATGATGATGAGTGTTTAAAATAAATAGGGTGTTTAGTATTTATTGCTTTTCATGGATTCAGTTAAGGCTACTCGTCCCGTGGAAGCAGGTCTCAAGACGGTGTAAAAATTTACTAACTTGACAACACCAGTGGGTGCAGCGGTGACGTTGAATTTGATTGGTAGATGCGCCACTGTTGACGTCTGCACCCGCATCGTGTGCTCCGATTGGACGAGAGCCCCGAACGATGACAGTGACGTTAGGGAGACGCCTTGGTATCTGTCAAGAAAAACAACCTTTAAGAAAAATTTGCTAACGCGATATTTAGCCTATTAGGCTATTTGACTGTTTTCTGAAATAAAGATATTGTTATATAAAGCGTCAACAACTTTATTTCATTCTTTAAACTATAAAAAATAGTATTTCATTCGTTACGTTTTTAAAACGAAAACGAAAACGCCGTCGGCTATGACGTACTTGTTCGTGACGTCATGAACCTTTAAATGTCCATTGAGTTTTAACGTACTAGAACAGGCATATTAAAAACCTTTTTGGACGTTCACACTACTCATACTTTGTGCGAGCGTAGCGCAAAATCTCGCTTTGGGATGTCAGTTCTAGTTACAAAGCCACTAGTGACGTGCCTGTCATTGTTGCCGGCGTTTTTGACAATGTAAAATACCGACAAAAATTTAGAAAGAAGAAAGAAAGAAAGAAACTTTTATTCGACACACAAGAGAGAAAAAAATAATACACAAAACAATATAAATTAGATGTGTCAAAAAGGTGCCCGCTCAGCATTTGTCGTGACAGCCACGGACTTATCACGACGCTGATTTTCGGCGGGAACCTCCGACGCTGGAACGTGCAGCGAGTGACGCAGCGGCACATCGGACCACCAGAGAATCCCAAATCCCTCCAACGGACTCCGGGCCCATGGGAAGCACAAAATCGGTCGGAGAAAACCCGGAACCCCCGATAGGCCGATGCACCGCCGCCCACAAGCACGGTGCCAGACGGGACAACATATTAACACGAGATTATACAACATATTAACACGAAATTATACAACATATAAACACGAAATTATAGGTACACGCCATCACGCCACACGGTGTCACTCGGACAGAGCGGATTATTTAACGTTCGAAAATGTATTTTCAACCGACTTCAAAATAGGAGGAGGTTCTCAATTCGACTGTATGTTTTTTTTTTATGTTTGTTACGCGATTACTCCGCCAATTATGAATTGATTTTAATGATTCTTTTTTTGTTTGGTAGATTATACTTCAGAGGTGGTCTCATATAAATTTTATCGAAATTGATTTAGAACTTTTTGAGAAAATCAACAAATATATACCCAGATAATATTTTGGTTGTGGTTCTTGTTACCTATCTTCGACAAATATGAGCCGATTTTGATGAATTTTGTTTTATTTTATTGAATAGCTTATACTTCAAGGTGGTAGGACTAAGCTATACTTTTGGGACGTGTATAAGTGCCCGGAAGAGGGCCTATGTACAAAATAAATGAGTATTATTGAGTATTATTCAAAGATGCTATGATAAAAGTTTGAAAAATAAAAATCACCCCCAAGGGTAGGAAAATAGGGGATGAAATCGGTGTTCAGCAGTTAGATTAGGATTTATCACTAAAAATAGAATGAAATAAGTAAATTTTATTAAAAAAAATAAAACCGACCGATAAAATTTATTTACAGTAATCATGTTATTTTTAAAAACTATTGATATTTTTTGGTTCCATATGGTGCAAAGTGGTTAGAAGTCAATTTTGGTACAAGGAAAATAGCCTTTTCTACGGTGCGGTGGCTGTGAACCGATGATCCTCGATTTGGCGATAAATAAAGAAGAAGAAAAACGTTTGTATGTTTAATAATGTAATCGCAATCCAGTTTTGATTAGTGTTGTAAAATCGATAGTATGACTATCGATGGTTTAAATCGAAAATCACTATTAGTGATGAGGTTCACGATCACTATTAGTAAGGACGTAAAGTAGTTTAAACGTTTTGTGATACTTTTTGAGCTAGTTTTTTTTTTTTAATTTGTTAAATATTATCTGTGATATTAAATTGGCAAGCACTTAGTTAGCCCTCACAAATTGCTATGCCCTTGCAGGGCGTCACATGTATACCTAGTCTGTACCTACCACCTAAACTAATTATTACTTAATGTGACATGCAATAAACGATTTGAATTTGAATTTGAATTTGAATTTGAATTCACGTTTAATACTTAATATACATAAACCAATAGTATCGATATAGATAGATACTCTTTATTGCACACCACACAAAAAAATCAGTACAGAGAAACAATAAATTTAGAATTGTACAATTTAAGCGGTCTTAGCGATCTCTTCCAGACAACCTTCAGGTAGAGGAAAGTTTGAAAAAACGAGTTATGAGGGGATAAATTAGACAAAAAAAAATTACCAACTTCAAAAAAATAAAAAGCTAAAAATAATATAAACACTTATGTATAATCAGTTACTTTTGGAGTCGGTGCCAGCCGATTAGAGTTTGAATGTTTTCGTTTGCACCGACTCCAAAAGTAACTGATTGGGTACTTAAATGTGTTAACATTATTTTTAGCTATTTTAGTTTTTTGAAAACGGTTTATTTTTTCTAAAAAATGTACTTACTTCATATACAGGGTTATTTGTAAAACATCAACAACCTCCTAGGGACTGATTCTGGTGCAACAACAACAACAACAACTTTTTCTGTGAGACCATCATTGAAATCGAAAACAAAAAAAAAATCACTTCTCCATACAAACTGATGTCAACTGGAGACGGCTTAGTGTGAAGATGTGTTTTTTTTGAGATTTCAATGTTTTTCCCATAGAAAAAGTTATTGTATTTAAGCAGAATCAGCCTCTAGGTTGTTGAAGTTTTACAAATAACCCTGTATCTATTTTAGTGATACATGCTCAACTGAAATCCGATTCAAATTGGAAAGTTTTTGAATTGATACAAAAACTACGCGAGAAAAGTTACTTGCAACACAGTGAAAATGTAACATGACGTGTCTGAATCATATTTAAGGACTAACTTTACCTTATATGTAAGTCGGTAGATGGCGTTGTCAGGTTCCCTCGAATGGACGTAAAGGACAGAGTGGTGGTTTGTAGACGAACGGGAATTCCTGTACAAAAATAATAGTACTGTTTGAAACAATCTAAGGAATAAAAAAAAAAATAAAAAACTGACCGACTCCAAAAACACTAAAAAGCTAAAAATAACATTTAAACAAACATACCTACTTAACAATTATCTTTGGAGTCGGTGCAAACAAAAACACTCAAAACACTCCACGAGAACTCCATTGAGAACCTCCTCCTTTTTTGAAGTAAGTTAAAAACACTCTTTTTTGTTAAAGGATTTTTTTCTTCATGATTTCGAGGTTAACCCCATACTAAGTTGTTTCTTTTGATAAATAGTATTTACACAGTAACACAGTATTTACAGTAACTAAAATAAAGGCGAATGTACTTAATAAGAATTGAGAACCTCCTCCTTTTTTGAAGTCGGTTGATAAATACATTCGGCTCTATTTTAGTAACTGTTCAAGAGCTCACCCTGTGTGTTAAGGTTTATCAACTCGGCTTAATGGATTTGGACCAAACTTAGCATACAAAATCAGCACATCCTGATATTTCTGATCAAATAATGTTGTCGAGATAATTAATGACATCTCTACTCTTTATGGTATATATGTTCGATTGTTCAAAATGGTGAAATATTTTGAGCCATCGATACTATAAACAGCTATATCGAACGAGTCATTTATCGATACAAGACTGTCGCTGTTTTATCATCCCTACTCTAAGCATTTAACATAGACAATGGGCTAGTTTCCTAAAAAAATCTAATTATTCCATCAGTTGAATTAATAGAAAATATTGGACACGTATTTTTTCTTTTCTCAATCAAACAAAAATAATATATAATAATAAAGATAAAGTTCCGCGTAACTTCACGCCTTGCGACACTTTTTAGCAAGGCGTGACGTCACGTGCTCACTTTGATGCGCTTTATATTCGTAATTTTTTGTTTGATTGTCAAAAAACAAAGTATGGGTCCAATATTTTTTGATCATCTAACTGACGGCTTAATTAGAATAATATTTTTTTGACCCAGGAAACTAGCCTATTATATCGATATCCTAGTCATATATCGATACTCAGTCTATCGCTTTATCACCATCCCTAGTCTAAACATTTCGCCTAAACTGCTACTTTGATTCACTTTAACTTAATTCACCGCAATCTAACCGAAATAACATTGTAAGTGAGAGAAATGTCGACAATAACCAACACTTACCGAGCTCGTTAGGGAAAACCAGTTCCTTATGCGAGGGGCAGTACACCAACTGCTGATTGATGTGGCTGCCGAGTCGGAGGAACTCGTTCACGGATTTAGCCACTGGAAATACAGGGTGTTCTTATAATTACTGTAACTTAATTTCCTCTACTCTAATATTGTCGCTTTGCTTTTTTGCGATAAGTTTAAATAAAAAAGACAACCAGCCCCCCATGACCACCAAAATACGATATGATGTAGCGATTTATCGACCCCAACTGTAATAAATATGATAGATATAGCCGCCATGTTGAATTGCCGTGCCGGTGACGTCACTTGTTATGATCGCTGTTTCGATAAAAAATCAATATGGCGTGTATATCTATCATGTTTAAAAATAATACCGTCGGTGTCGATAAATCGCTATATCATATTATTATCATATCATATCGTGGTTTTGTGGTCATGCTAGGGGGGCAGGTGTTATTAAGCCGCCCTAAGGCCTCTGACTAGATTCACGACTAGTATCAAGCGATATTTTCTGCGACTAACTTTTAACGTGTCTTGCGAAGCACGGAGATGCTTGTGATAAATGTCACTAGTTGGAATGGTCACCCATCCAATTACAACCGCGGCGAAAGTGGCTTAACTTTGGTAATGACTACCAAAGCGCTGCCGCCACTGAGCTGCCAGCACCTCAAGAGTAAACTTACATTCAAGAGTAAACTTACATTCAAGTAAATTCCAACTGTCAAACCTTGTTTGGTTCATATGTGAAACGAATACTGCTTTCTCTTGGATCTTGACCACAAAATCTATGTGCACCTATAAAATAAAAAGTATTAATGTAATCGTAAAAATATTAATATAACAGTACAACCACAGATGAAACAGTGGCGGATTCTTTGTGGAACAATATATGTCATTCTAAGGTTATGTATTTCATGGTTCTGTCGTGGCCAGATCGTAAAATTGATCATTTCATGATGTGACCGATCATTTCATAAAATGGTGGTATTTCTTGATATAGAACAGAACCCGCCGCTACATCATTATGTGGTCTGGTCAATGAATACTCAACGTTTGATGATATAAACAGCTAAACGCATGCGTACTTCATGAAATGGATAAACATTAGTGATCATAATGTAAAATTGTTACCTTACCCACGATGAATAATTGCGGTGGACAAATATTTTATTCAAAAAGTGAATAATAGTGTGTAAATTGAAGGTGAAAGTGCAGTGAAAAATCGTCACGACACTAATCTAGGCGATTTTTATGAAAATCACTCAAAAAACAAGCGCGCTAAAACTTTTAAAAATCAAGGAGTTCGGAACGTAATTTAAGAGGTTAGTTAGGTTATTTAGCTATTCAAGTCTTTTTAATTATTAGTTTTGTTTCAAAATAATAACTATTTAAAATGTTTAATTTATCTATCGACCAAGATTACAAATATAAAACAAGTTTACGTAACTTGTAAACCTATTTTTATTATAAAGATATGGCCAAACGTCATTTCATCGAATGTTGACGTTTAAACGATATGGTCAGTTTAAGTTGGCCATATGAAATACCACTCAATACAGAGAATACATTCATGAATTACCACCATTTTATGAAATGATCGGTCACATCATGAATTAGTCAATTTTACGATCTGGCTACGACAGTTCTATTACAAAGTGACTCAATGGCGAAATGCTGTTATTGCATACCTTTTTGACAATATAAATACAAAAACGAACCTCTTCTGAAGATTTAATGGCCCAGGCTTTGAAATCCTTCAGCAATTCCACCAGTTTGTCTATCTTGAGGTCGTTCTCGTTGAAGTAGTGCATTCTTTTGTAAATATTCGATGCCACTCCTTCCGCTGAGATGTAAACCTGAGAGCAAATTTCATAAAACTTGATGTAACCACACAGGGGCGTGCATTGGTTTCAGATGGGGGTAGGCTGTAAGTGAAAATTGAGTAAGTTTGCGTGAAACAGTAGGCGATCTCGCGGCAGCCTAACATTGGTTAAATTGCACAGTAACGATCTAAGTTGCGCGCTTTAGTAAGGAATAAGTACAGGTAGACGACAAAATGGTTACAGAATATTTATTGTTTATTGTTGAACACGTAATTAATAATTATGGTCAGCTGTTCTGTCGGTTTTTATGAAGGTAGGCTCTGCATAATAGCCTATATGGGATGCACGCCCCTGTAACCACATTATACTAAGCCACATTGAGCAATTTGTATTTAGTACTAGCTGTTTCCCGCGCATTCATTCACAAGGTCTTTAATTTTTTGCTCAATTTTCTTAATTTTTTTTAATAAAAGAACCTTCTGACAATAATTAACACAACAAAAAAGAATTAGTCAAATTGATAAACAAAAAAATATGAAGATAATAATTATATATTAATAATAATTATATATATGCCTACAATACCTATCTTATTGTTGTGCCCTACAGGGTCTATAATGATCTATTTTATGTATCTAATTATAACACCTGTGTAACATTATAGAATGCAATAAATATATTGAATTGAATTGAATATAGTCCGTTAAAGTTCCGCGTGACGTCACGCCGTGCGACACTTTTTAGCACGGCGTGACATCACGTGTTCCGATTCCCAAACTTCTATTCGCTTTTATCTTTGTCATTTTTTGTTTGATTGACAAAAGACAAAACTCGTTTCCAATATTTTCTGGTAATCTAACTGACGAACTAAATAGAATAATATTTTTTGATCCAGGAAGCTAGCATATTGGTTAAAAATAAATATCTACTTACTGACACTCTTTTTCCGTCCACAGATAGTCTTAGTCCAGCAAAATTAGGTAGCTCCCCAGGATCCCCAGTGGACAAGACATGGAGAGTCGACGTCTGATCTGCGGAGCTGATGATCAAGTTGTTGATGGCCCAGAAGTTTGTGTTGAGGTAGTATTTTAGCCCAGAAACTGCTGGCACGTACATTGAACTGGAAAGGAAAGATTAGGTTACAAAGAAAAACCTGTTTTGATCATATTTTTCTTAGTTTTATTTAGTTACATTTCAGTTAAATGTTTTAAAATACTTAAATAATGAACTTACGCCAATTTATACCCATCGAAGTTCTTATTGATCTCCAAACTCTTGATAGCCATATACCAAAACCTGTACAGCGTCTCATCCCTCGCCAGATATCTCTGGATGACCAGGAAGTCGTTTTGAGTGATCGCAGTTGAAGTTAGAAACACGTGGACAGCAGCCATCTTGATTTGAGGATCCTCTGTTGTGTTGGTGAGGATAGGGAGGAGTAGGTCCACTATCTGTGAATGATAAGTACAGCGTCAGAGGTTGAACGAAGAAATCACTTTTGCAGGATTTTATTAGGAACTGGGTCAATGTCGTAAGACCAAAAAAAATTACAGTCCATTTAGCCTTTGTAACGCAAAAAGAGCACAGCAATATTTTTTCAAAACTCGAGAAAATTTGTTTTTCTGATCCCGAAGATACATAATCTATACTATATCATGATTGCACAAAAAAACTTAAGCCAGTACTTTTTTCATTGCGATGGCAGTTTATTTTATCGTTGACTATTTTGTTTGGAAAGGTGAACGTTTCTTGTTTGATTTTGATATTGGTTCTATGATTGAAGTTTTTTTTAATATTCACGTAGACAGACATATGGGGCCAACATGGAGATCTCAAAACAAATCCACTGTTCTATAATGACCCATCAGTTGTTAAGGTGCGTACAGATCTGGCGAACGATCTCGCTATTTGTACGCACCAATCAGTAACCATTGGGTTTTTTTTCTATGATTTCTATGTTGGTCCGATACAAAAAGATGTTGTGTTTGAACCAACTTGAAAGAGCTCCGAAACCATGGAAAATTTACAGCAGTTAATGTCCTAAATAATAATAAGGTTTTTACCCGAACTTGCCCGTCCGTGTAATACTGATTGTCGATGTAATTGGTAGAGAACGCCGCCCATAATCTCTCGTTTCGTTTCTTCGTGTTATCTGTAAATATCTCCATGGTATACTTCTGCGCCCAGAAGCCGATGTTACAGAGACCCTGCAGCCAGATCAAACGGTCCATGTAGTGTGGGCAGTCTGAAACAAAAAAATATATAATTTACCTTTTTAAAAAAAATTAAAAAAAACACGCAAAAGCACTTTCTAGGATCCGTCAAAACGAATAAAATGTGTCAAAACTCGAAGAATACAGTGGGGCGGTCTAAAAAGAGCATCATCATTTACATCATTTCAGCCATAGGACGTCATCTGCTGAACAAAGGTCTCCCTTAATGACTTTTATCGGGGGGGATTACCAATACTCGCTACGCTCTTCATCTTTTATAAGATTTCGCACAAAGTCGCTCTGCCCGTCTCGTGCTACAGGAATTAGTCACCTCTTACGACAAGCCTCCTGTTGGCGGTGGAGAAGCGTATTCTTTACGGCCGTCCCCACACGGCATGAATGTAGAAAAATAACTATATACATTGCCTCGGGTCTGGGTGTTGTGGTACCGTCGTTGTTTCTGATTTCTGTAACACAAGCGCTTTGGCTACTTAGATGTCTTAAA
Organism: Anania hortulata; assembly: GCA_963576865.1. Lineage (NCBI taxonomy): Eukaryota > Metazoa > Arthropoda > Insecta > Lepidoptera > Crambidae > Anania > Anania hortulata. The sequence goes on along the minus strand of OY756415.1, from coordinate 2,168,643 downwards.
ATCACATAGATTGTTCTGATCCTATGATAAGTAGCCAAAGCACTTTGTTACAGAAATCAGAGACAACGTCGGTACCTCAACACCCAGACCCGAGATAATATAGAAAAGTTTTTTTTTCTTCATTGACAGACCGGGAATCTGATCCGGAACCCCAGAGATAGCGACACAAAGTCCGGTATGCTCGCCTCTCGGCTACGGAGGTCGTCTAGTTATGTGATGTCTAATATTTAATTTATTTATATAAAACGAACAACAAACACTCACCGCTATACATTCTGACGTACTTCACCACCATATTGTCGAAATAGTCATCTCCAACTTTTCCATCTCTTTTGGTCTGATGAAGTAGTGTAGCGAAACTGAGGATCGCTGAGTGTCTGATCTCCTAAAGAGAGGAATTTAGTATATTAAATGAAAATGAGAAAAATAATGAATACAGAGTGTAACGAAAAGGTGAAATAAAAAGGGGTTATTCTACGGCTAAATTACATCAACTTTTTCTATGGGACCAACATCGAAATCGCAAAAAAAAAAACACTTTCCCATACTAAAACGCGACCAGCTGGCATCAGTTTGTATGGAAACGTCAATTTTTTTTTGAGATTTTGATGTTGGTCCCATTGAAAAAGTTGATGTAATTTAGCCGTAGAATAACCCCTTAAAGTTTTATTTCACCTTTTCGTTACACACTGTATATCTTATTCATTGTTATAGAAAAAAAGTAACAGGCAAAGAGGCAAAACCACTTCTTTTAAGTGTTGGAAACACTTGTGTCCGGAGAGGCCACTCTTCCATAACATAATATATCATGTATCCCAAAACAGAGCCCTGGGGCACACCAAAAGTCAGGTCAGCCTCCTCACTCATAGTTCGACCTATTTGCACTCTTGACTTCTTCCTTAGAGGTACTCCCGAAATAAATTTAAAGCCAGGGGACGCCAACATCCTCTAATTTTTTCACAAGAATGGGAACAGAGACAGTGTCAAACGCTTTTTTTATGTCCAGAAATACAGTAAGGAATTTATTTCCCTTCCATTTGTCTATAATCACAGATGATAGAGCCATTACCGCATGACTTTCCAATATAAAAGCCAAATTGTGAATCAGTCAAGATAGTATACTTATGGGCGATTTTTTTAAAGCCAGATAACTTATAAACAATGATAAGTTTGACATGTTTTGGTATAGAAAATGTGTCAAAATTATAATTTTATTTGTCAGATAAAAGATATCTGGCATTTGTTAAATCGGCCCTTAGTGAGAAAGAATAAACAAAGCATAACATGGCTGTAATTTTGTCAATTACACTCACACAAGAACCGATGGAATGGTCTTTTCTTAATTATCTTGAGTCTGGGTGAGATGGAAGACACTGACATAATAAACGGTCTGGTTCCTCGTAACACTAGGAGACCATGACTAATGGTGTGTGTTTCTGGATTATATTTATATGTAAAAAAGGCTAAGGAAGGTGACTGAGTTTGTTGCGCCGTTTCTTCTTATCACTGGCCGATGTGTAGTCCTGAAGCATTGGTAGGGCGAAGCTATATTTTTAGGACGTGTACCTATTTACATTTGTCCGGAAGAGGGCGTATATATTCTATAAATGATTATTATTGACTACTAGCATCCGCCCGCGGCTGCGCCCGTCTGTCACTGACCTTAAAGTTTATATCAACGACCCATGTCACTTCCCAGCTTAAAACGACGATGAAAAAGCACTACTATCGCTGATGCATTATATTACCATAGAAAAGCTTTTTTTCAGAACTTTTAAATTGGAACAATAGGCTATTTGCCTTGTACTAAAATTTACTTAATTAATATTTAGTTTGATAGTTTTTACCTTAAGGAACCAAAACATATCGGAAGTTACTAAAAATAGTACACGATTACTGTAAAAAATGCATTTTCGAATGTTATATTTTTGTCGGTATTTTACATTGTCAAAAACGCCGGCCACAACGACAGGCACGTCACCATTGAGTAACTTTGTTCTAGAACTGACATCCCAAAGCGAGATTTTGCGCTACGCTCGCACAAAGTATGAGTGGAGTAGCAGAGAGCGACTGTCGACGAAGGTTTTTAACATACCCGTTCTAGTACTTTATAACTCAATGGATATTTAAAGGTGCGTGACGTCATAAACAAGTACATCATGGCCGACGGCGTTTTCACAGGCTTTTAAAAACGTAAAGAATGAATTACTATTTTTGATTATATTCAAAGGTTTAAAATTGAAATAAAATTGTTGACGCTTTATTTCACCATAATACCAACAATAATAACTCTATTTCAGAAAACAGTCAAATAGCCTATTCCGTCAAACATGATTATTGCGTAACTTTAACCGTTTATGCAGCGCACGCAACGGAAACTCATAAAAGGAATTATTTTATATAACTAATATTAGTATAGATTACCATTATTATTCTTTAAGCTATCATACCTGTGGAAAGTCCAGCCCCAATTTGGTGAATGACTCAAGTTCTTGAAGTAGTTCCTGGGTGTAGTTGGCTCCTGTGAACGGCAGTTTCCTGATCAACGCTATAAGCGCCGAATCTTCTATCTTTTCCTGTAAATTTATAGAACTCTATCTATCATCATCATCATCATTTCAGCCATAGGACGTCCACTGCTGAACATAGGCCTCCCCCAGTGACTTCCAGATTGGCCGGTTGGAAGCGGCCCGCATCCAGCGGCTTCCTGCAACATTCTCTATCTCTTAGTTAAAGAAAAAATACATCTACATGGAACTTCAAAGGGGGAATACCCTGTTCAAATACAATTTTTTTATGAGTAACATTGAAATAAATAAAAAAAACACGTCTTCATACAAACTGATGTCAGGTGGTCGGGTTTAGTCATGGGTTCATAGTATGGGAAGGTGATATTTTTTCAACCGACTTCAAAAAAGGAGGAGGTTCTCAATTCGTCGGTATCTTTTTTTTAATTTTTTTTATGTATGTTCAGCGATCATTCGTTACTGCGTTGACCGATTTCGATAATTATTTTTTTGTTTGAAAGGTAATACTTTCAGAATGGTCCCATATAAATTTGGTTAAATTGTGATGATGGGATCTATAAGAAAATCATCAAACATTGCATAAACTCCGTACCACGCTAACTGATTTTAGTATCTATCTTACCTATATCTCTGCCAAATGTTGACCGATTTTGATTATTCTTTTTTTAATGAATAGCTTATACTTCAAAGATACTATATTAAAAATTTGCCGAAAAAATTTCACCCCTAAGGGTAGAAAAATAGGAAATGAAATCGGTGTTCAGCAGTTAAATTATGTTTGCACTCGTAAGATTTGTTTTGATTAGGATTAATCACTAAAATGGATGAAATATGTTAATTTTATAAAAAAAATAAAAACCGACTTCAAAAAACTAAAACGCTAAAAATAATCTTAACACTTAAGTACCTAATCAGTTACTTTTGGAGTCGGTGCAAACGAAAACATTGGTCTCTCATTGACTGGCACCGACTCCAAAAGTAACTGATTAGGTACTTAAGAGTTAAGATTATTTTTAGCGTTTTAGTTTTTTGAAGTCGGTTTTTATTTTTTTTATAAAAACTGCAAACGAAAACATTGGTCTCTCATTGACTGGCACCGACTCCAAAAGTAACTGATTAGGTACTTAAGTGTTAAGATTATTTTTAGCGTTTTAGTTTTTTGAAGTCGGTTTTATAAAAACCGACTATTACGGTGTTGGTTGAGTAAAAAAATGATTGTATTTCAGAAGAACCTCAAATCAGTCATTATGGTATAAGCAATTTAATCTTTTGTTGGTCGGTGGACCTGCCACTGACTTTAGAATTTCAGATAGATAATACTCTTAGCACATACCACACAAAACAGAAACAACACAGAGGAAAAATATATTTATATTGTGGCTAAAAGCGATCTCCTTCAAACAACCTTCAGGTGGAGAACAGTTGAAACAAAATTGATAGGGAAGTGAAGAATTAACTTTTTTGAAAGTACTATCCCATATAAGTAGTACTTCCCTCTGTTGCAGGTGCGGCGGCGGTCTCTGCTGAGAGTTTGAAGCGGCGCAAATATGCAGCTCTTAGTGACATTATAACTACATTTTTGCGCCGTTTGGCGTTGAGACCATGGGTCCTTGGGGCCCAAGTGCCCATGCTCTATGTAAAGAGTTAGCTAAAAGGCTAACTCAAGCCACTGGTGATCCAAGGGCTGGCAGCTACCTCGGACAAAGGATTAGCATCGCTATCCAGAGGCAATGCTGCTAGCCTTTTGGGCACCATCCCTACTGGCAGCGCTGGGGCTGATATCTTTTACATTTAATAGTATTTTATATTTTCTGTATTTATGTTTATTATTATTTTCTATTTAAAATATTTAGTTTAAGTTTAGGTTAATTGTTTATATTATTTTGTAAATATCTTAGGTATAATATAGTTCAGAACTAATTAGTTTTTAATGAGGTTACTCGGAAACTCTTTCTCAATACTTCAAGATGTACCTTCTCCTCAATGACCAAGTATTTGACGAATTTGACAGATGCATCAGAGCCAGCGTAGGGCAGCATCTCCAAGAAGATATTCCTGGATGTCTCCAGCTCATAACTGGTGCCGAGTACCAGGTCTTCGAAGAGCCGCTTCAGAGTTGTGTAGTTCAGTTGGGACATGGTGCTAGAACGAATAAGTGGTTAACCCTTAAATGCATGTTTTTTATGTTCAAAAAAGGTTTCTTAGTGAATATTACAATGATCTTATGACTTCCAGAAAAATAAAAAATAAAACTATTTTGCCCGTTTTTTAGAAATGATAAAAATATTTAAATAATGGCTAATGATAGTTTTAAGTCATTTTAATTAATTTTATATTATTTATTCAGTATGTTTTTTTAATTATAAATCTTCACAGGTTACAGGGTTACAGGGCTACATTATATACCCCCCCCCCCCAAATCGTACACGTCAAATTCAAAAATCTAAAAATTATCAATATTAAAAACAGCAATTTTCTTTCCCTAGCCACGATGCATTTGATGTTTTGCTGTCATTTGTGTGCTTTTGTGAATTATTGATATCCATATTAACTTAAATGCGACATCTAGGCGCAACAAAGAAATATTTTATTGTTTGTTAGTGACCTCCAAAATTTTAGGATGCGACCGCGCCTGATCCTATTTATGAAGTTTAATGACAGCGCTTTGTTTACATAACATTTTTTTTTTCTATCTAGCCCCAACTCCTGTCATCTTCATCAACATTTCAGTCATAAGACGTCCACTGCTGAATATAGGCCTCCCCCAGTGACTTTCAGATTGGCCTTCAGATTGCTCATATTGAGACTCTATCGGGAAGACTTAGTTCAGCTGCTTATGCCGTGAGAAAGATAAGACAATTGACTGATGTTGGAACGGCAAGATTGGTGTACTTTAGCTATTTTCACAGTATAATGTCATATGGAATATTATTATGGGGCTCAGCAGCAGATATTGAATCTATTTTTGTGCTACAAAAGAGAGCTGTACGGGCAATTTACGACCTCAGACCCCGAGACTCGTTGAAGGAACTGTTCAAGGAAATTAATATACTAACAGTGGCTTCTAAATTCATTTATGAAAATATCATGTATATTCGCAAAAACCTGCATCTATTTCCTAAAAAGAGTGACATGCATAATATTAATACCCGGAATAAAGATAAACTTGCCGTTCCAAATTTCAGACTGCATAAAGTGGGTAATTCGTTTATGGGAAAATGTATTCGCTTTTTTAACAAATTACCACAGTCCATTGCTGAACTGCCTGTGTATGAATTTAAATCGCATGTCAAGATGATTTTAATGAAAAAATGTATGGAATTAAATACTGCCGTGCTCGCACAGGTTCATTTTATCTTGTAATGTAAACACACTATTTAAAAAGAGGCTGACAATAGTGACCGAGTTTCTTGAGCTGCTTCTTCTCGGCACTAGCCCACAATATTGTCCCGAAGCAGTGGTAGGGTAAAAAAAATATATTGGGACGTGTAAAAGAGCTTAATTTAGGCCTATTTACAGAAATAAATTGGTTTTATTGGTTTATTGGTTGGAAGCGGCCTACATCCAGCGGCTTCCTGCAACCTTTACCAGTGGGTGGCTAAGCTGCGCTTGACGGCACGTGGCCTCCATTCCAGAACATTTCTGCCAATCGGCCGTCAGTTCTACGTGTTATATGCTACCTACTGCCACTTTTGCTTGCTTATCCATTGGATCCTTTTAAAAATACTAACTACTAAGTTAAAAGAAAATTTGCTAACTTTAAGATTGACGCTTCACTGCACTTCGACTCTGCGACCGATATAAATCGTTTCACTAACTTTGGGATCGAAGTGCAAGAAACTTACCTCAATAGATTCATGAAATCAAGACTGTGGATCATTGACGAATTCCTCACTATATTATCTGCGTCTATACCTTTCTTTGCTATTTTTAGTAGTATCTGAAAAAAAGGGAAAAATAAATAAATATTAATTATATAAATGGATCATATTATGACACTAAGGGCCGATTCGACCAATCACAAAGCTATACCAGAATATCTATTACGGGTATAATTTTACACCTTGAATTTACCCTTGGATAACTTAAATTACGTTTTTCGAGCCATACACTAAACTCGGTATTGTTATTCTGTAGTTCAAGAGTGAACGATCAACGAATTGATAAACCTACCAAAATCTATGTAATCCATTTCTTCTAGGTTGACTTGAAATGCCACAGCATTTTAATTTTGTAGGATAATAGAGTGTCAATGCTAGATATTGACAACATGTCAGTTTTGAGGTGACAGGAGTGACAACTTTGACATTTACTTATTCTCAGTTTAATTTATACACTGTCAAAATCGCCCGTTTTAATATTTTTCATAGATTAGTGGTTGGTAGAATGAAAACTCAGCTTACTCTAGATTAAGCAGTGGTATACTCTCAAGGTAAAACTTACACCAGCTTGGTCGAATCCGGTCTAAATGAATGCAATGAATGAGCATTGCTTGAAATCATGTCCCAGTCATATCCTCTAAAGAGTTATTTGTAAAACATCAACAACCTCCTGGGGGCTGATTCTGGTGCTCATATACAACAATTTTTTCTATGGGACCAACATTGAAATCTTTAAAAAAAATAACTTTTCAATACAAATTGATGTCAGCTGGTGGTGGCTTAGTAAGTATAGATAGGGAAGTGTTTTTTTTTGCGATTTCAATGTTGGTCCCATAGAAAAAGTTGTTGTATTTGAGCACCAGAATCAGCCCCTAGGAGGTTGTTGATGTTTTACAAATACCCCAAAGTATATAAGGTGCTTTAAAAATATCTGCCACGGCTGTAATGGGTGAAAGTATTGCTTATGTAGATTACGATAGTGAAGGAATTACGTGCCCCGGATCGGTTATAATTGTTTGAGAAAAGACAGTAAAAGACAGCAACGTTACCATTTTGGCGGTAACATGAACGAATTCGTAACCGCAGCGCGCGGGACGTAGTACAAGCGGGCTGGTTAGATGAGTGTGGACGGTTTGAGACTAAATAAAGCCTAGTCATTAATTAATACAATTTTTTATGAAAAAAATTAATGATGTTCTTGACATAAAATTTCTTTACTATCGTAATCTATTTAAGGAATACTTTCACCCATTTCAGCCGTGGCAGATATTTTTAAAGCACCGTATATTTCTTAGCTACACAGAACACTTGTTTTGCACAACAAAAGTAAATATTTGCAATATTTAAAAGTAGAGTTTATTAAAACACAAGGAAGTGGCAGTTGTCCAAAACCACGAGACTTTTCATCATCATCATCATCATCATTTCAGCCATAGGACGTCCACTGCTGAACATAGGCCTCCCCCATTGACTTCCAGATTGGCCGGTTGGAAGCGGCCTGCATCCAGCGTCTTCCTGCGACCTTTACCAGGTCGTCTGACCACCTTGTGAGTGGACGTCCTACTTTACTTTTACTGGACGACGAGACTTTTACTGGAGTCTTATTATGTTTAAACAAAAAAGTTCATAGCTACAATATTTTAAGAGTCAATATGGTGTGGCATTTTTGGAACTAGGTAAATAAAGGTACTAGGTAGTAAATTAACAATTCTGTAGTATTCCAGATGATTATTTATATATTTATTATAATATTAACACCAACAAGACATACTATTTTAGATAACATTAACTATATATGCTAAAGCATCCCGCTAAGTGCTATCTTAATTGCAGGTGTTACACAAAAGTAATTGAATTAACGTAGCATTTAAGTAGATTTGAATATTTTGTAATTGTAAATCATCTAAATTATTAATATTAGTATAACATCATTTATTTTTTAAAGTAGCATATCATTGGGCATTATTAAAGAGAAAAACAGCAGAAGAATAGTTTAACAAAACACATCAAATTTTTGCGGAATCTTGTAAAATCGCTTGAGAATATATCAATGTCATTTGGTTTATTTGAGGAATTGTTGAGAGAACTCGTGCTATTAACTATATTTTTATGTAATTTATTATATATTATTATAGTTTTATCAACCCCGTATTATTGCCTGCATACAGTTTATAAGGCTCACCTCAAAGGTACTATTCTTCAGGTGACCTTGGCCGACAGCCATGATGCCGCAGAGGGAGTCCTTACAACTCTCCCTATCATATTTGACAGTAGACCTGGTCAGTTTAGGCCACTCAGGCTTGGCGGCTTGCAGCTCTGTCTCGTATTGTATGTTCATTCTGAAAATAATAATGTTACTAATATTGTAAATGCGAAAGGATAGATAAATTAATATCTGTTACTCAATTCGAAGACCGTCTGTAGTGGTGCGCGCTCCGGGCCAGCGGTCGCGGATTTGAATCAGTAGTATACAGTTAATATAGTACAAGCTGAACTTAGTTTGGGGCTAGCTAATTGGTGTGATTGTTAAATCATTTTTTAAATTATTTATTTTAAAAAAAACGTAAATTTATTAAAAACATCCGTTTTAACCGATTGACTTCATAAAGAACCAAGATTTATTTTTGTGATGCATACTGTGGGATTCACTTAATGTCACTGTCCCAAATTTGGGTCGCGACTAGAGATGCCATTAATGGTTAAAAATATTCATTAGTTACATGCTAAACGCTAAAAAATATTTGTTATTTTATAGGTTTAAAACATCAAGTGATATTTTTATGCAACCTCAAGTTTGGTCACTTTGTGGTTACCGTGGTTATGCAACCTTCAATTTGGTAATTAAATGGATAGGTGAGTATGGCTAAGCAACCTTGCTAAATGGGTCGGTGACGATGGTCAAGTAATTTGAAGTTGGAGACCAACTAAATGGATGGGTGACCATGGTTAAGTAACTTCGAGTTTGGTCACTAAATGGAGGTTTGGTCTCGAAACGAAGATTTGGTCATAACATGGAGGTCTGGTCACAAAATGGATAAACCATATCTATCACAACCAAAGTGCGATTTTCTAATCATGCTTGAATAATAACTACAATTAAATTTATTTGTACACAACATGTACGTAATTCGTACACTGCGTATAAACTAGGCTAATTAAGAGGCTGATACATTAAACCAGTAACAATTTGTCAGGAGATACTACATCATCATCATCATTTCAGCCATAGAACATCCACTGCTGAACAAAGGCCTCCCCCAATTATTTACCATTGGGGGGGATGGCCAATACTCGCCACGCTTTGCAGACGGATTCACGAGCAGTTTTTTATAAGATTCCGCTCGCAGCCGCTGCAGCTCGTGCTACATCAATTAAATACATAAATATACATGTTGGACAACATCACATACATTGCTCTGATCCTACGATAAGTAGCTTAAGCACTTGTGTTACAGAAATCAGAAACAACGACAGTACCACCACACCAAGACCCGAGATAATATAGAAAAGTAATATTCCACATTGACCGACCGGGAATCGAACCCGGGACCTCAAAGATAGCGACACCAAGTCTATAGGTATGCTCGCCTCTCGGCTACGGAGGTCGTCGAATTAGTCGCCTCTTACGACACGCCTCCTGTTGGCGGTGGGTAAGTGTATTCTTTATGGTCGTCCGGCACGGAGATACTTACTCAGTCACTATTCTCAGTTCCGTGTCATCCAGCTTATAAATTATGAACTCTGACATGTAGATGTCAGTTAATCCGTTTTTGTCATTCAACCCATAATCTCGCTCAGTGGATACTGAAGTTGTATCCGGCTGAAAATAAATGTAAAGTTAGCCTTTAAACGTCCACTGTAGCACACAGGTCTCTTCTCAACCACAGAATAAATAATGTTAGTATCAGAAGTTAAGCTTCGTACAATGCTAGAGCAACGCACACATAAACATCGCTCACAGACACAAAATCTCGGAAAGTTCGGGCACAGTATATTCTCAAGACTATAACCACCTCCGACATGCATGTTTTTTTTATAATTTCCTTAATTAGTAAGTATGTTTTAACTAGGTTTCTCGATAAGAAAGATTGTAAGTAATTACGACGCGGACAAGCAAATCATTTTAAGGTTATATACTTACTTGGGAGTGGTTATTTCCGTTATTATCTATCTATCTATGTTGTCCAGATGTTAGTTTTGCTGCTATTCAGATTTGATACTGTTTTATAATACACTCACTGTTTATATTATGTATTTCTGGTAGGAACGTAAGCTGGCCGGCTGGCACAGTGTTTAATTGAGTAGGTAAGTTACGTTTTATTAGTGTAGTATAGTGCAGTTCAGAATTTATTAATAGTTTCCAATCTCGCGCGATAGCTTATGAACTATCGGTGTTCACAATTATACGGTGACATATACATGAAGCAGTACCGAAATTAGGCCTATTGAGATAAATACTTTTTACACTGGTCGTGTAATGGGTCGTTAGGGTTGGTCTCCTTTTTTTAGTAAAATTGAAGTAGTTTTTTTTTTAGTAAGCATTAGGGATAATAGGCTAGTTTACTAGGTCAAAAAAGATTATTCTATTTAGTCCGTCAGTTAGATTATCAAAAAATATTGGACCCATATTTTGTCTTTTGTCAATCAAACAAAAAAATACGAAGATAAAGCGCATCGAAGTTAGCACTTGACGTCATGCCTTGCTAAAAAGTGTCGCAAGGCGTGACGTTACTCGGAACTTTAACGGGCTATATCTTTATCATTTTTTGTTTGCTTGAGAAAAGAAAAAATACGTGTCTAATGTTTTCTGTTAATCCAACTGACGGACTAATTAGATTTTTTAGGAAACTAGCCCATTACAAAGCGGAACTCGTCTCGGCTCTTCACTGCGTCGTTCAATTATACTACTACTACTATACTGTGGCTCGGGCTCGAACTGCTGTCAGAGTGTTCTGAGGTTTCGTTTCTGAGAGATGTCTATGCGCTTTGTATGAAGCTTAACTTCTGATTCCCTTAACTATTATATTTATTATGTGCCTCAACTATAAAGTGGTGTGGGCTACGCCAATCAGTACAACGGTCGTATCAAATAGGTCATCGGAATATCACTTAAGTATTTACAAAGTGTCAAATTGAAACGACCGTTAGAAGTAGATTAAATAGTTTCTGAAAAAAGTTATCAAACGTCGTGTTTTGCTTGGAGACGCATGATATGGAGGCCGACCCCAAATAAAATAGGAAAAGGCCAAACAACTTCCAAGATATGCCATAGTGACATCGATAATTTAATTATCGATACTTTAACTATCGATACTTTAACTATCGATACTTTAACTATCGATTGTTGCCTATCGAGCAACACTACTGTGGACATAGGTCTGTCTAGAAACTCAAAATTCAAATTTAGCTGCCAACGCGATTTAGTCATCAATAAGACAAGCCTAGAAATACTTGCAATGGAGTTCCAGAGTGCCTGATCCTGTCTATAGACTGGGTCAGTCCAGGGCACCGATCGCCAGCTGTTCCCGAACTTGGGTGATGATGGGGAGGAGGTGAACTTCTTGATCTTATGCTTGTCCGTCACATACGTGGTCAGGCAGCGGTAGTCGTGGATACAGGGCTGTTGGAAGTAAATGTTTGCATGAATTAACTTAACTGACACTGAATTGACATGAATAGTATTTTACTGACAGTAACTTTATTGACGTCTAGCTGTTGCTTTAGTTTATAAAGGATTTTTGGCGCAACTTTCTTATTTTTTTCTTTCAAAAGAACCTTCTCCTGACTATATATCATTGACACGACAAAAAAACAATTGCGAAATTGTTCCATCCGTTCACGCGTGATGCGATGACCAAGGGAATAGAGATTCATTTTTATTATTATTGACTATAGGAATATACTTAATTGCGTAATTGGATAAATTGATATTGTTGCATTTATATTTGTATCCCGAAAGGGCATGTAAATTTCTGCATGCAAATAAAATTTCTTATTCTTATATGTAACGTTAAGAAAGCAAAACTACTAAGTTTGAATAAATGTTAAGTATGCCTAATAGGGTGTACTTTTAAACACTCGCCAAATTAATAGTGGCGAATGTATTTATCAATACCAACAACTGCTTCTATGGAGTCAACATCGAAATCACAATTTTTTATCATTTCTCCATACAAACTAACGCTCTACCTGGATGATGATGTATGCCTATTTACTGCGAATAAAGAATTTGAATATGGAGCAGCAAAAAAATATTCTATGATTTCGAAGTTTGTTCCATAGTGAAAGTTGTTCGTTTTTTGTTTTGGCGAGTGTTCAAAATAACACTATACGTCTCACCGCAGGGCACAGGCCTCACCTCAACTGTGAGGTGGTTTGGGCCATACTCCACCAAGCGGGCCCAGTGCGGTGGAGGGGTGTTGTAAGGCCAGTGACATAACCGTACTTTGAGATGTAACCGCCTTAAGACTGACTAGGCGTCACGACTAGTATCAAGCGACTTTCGCCGGAACCAACTTTTAACGTGCCTTCCGAAGTACTCCATGCTTGTGATCATCATCATATCATCATTTCAGCCATAGGAGGTCCACTGCTGACTGATCATCGGGGGGGATTGCCAATACTCGCCACGCTTGGCAGGCGGGTTGGCTGACGATGCTATTTCTATGCTTGTGATAATTGTGTATATTTGTATCTGGCGGGTTTTAATGACATTATAAACGTAACATTAAAAAAAAAGAAACAATTTAATAAAAGATTATTTCCAGCTATTTTTCATTAATTTTCTTTCTGTCAAAATTTGTGAATCTCAGAAATTCGATACATTTTAAAATTTTATTACAAAAAGGGAAAAAATGGAATACCTATTACAAAGTCAGTAAGAGTAGCACAAAGTTTTTTTAAGTGTTTTTTTATATGGACAAATCACACAAATTAAAAATAGAATAATTAAATAAAACAAAATCTTTTTTTTTATCCGGATGTTTTGATGTCAAAGATGCACTTTGCTCATCGCTTGGGATCATATATGCCACAAATATACTGTAGTTAAACTTTGAAAAGAAAAAGTCTTGAGATTTCATATAAAATGCAAAGAAACTTTTTCCCCAACCTAATAAGAACCACACTTAACAAACTAGCTGTCTATTTTAAAATTTTATTAAAAAAAATAAAACCGACTTCAAAACACTGAAATGCTAAAAATAATCCTAACACTTAAGTACCTAATCAGTTACTTTTGGAGTCGGTGCCAGCCGATGAGAGATTCAATGTTTTTGTTTGCACCGACTCCAAAAGTAACTGATTAGGTACTTAAGTGTTAGGATTATTTTTAGCATTTCAGTGTTTTGAAGTCGGTTTTATTTTTTTAAATAAAATTTACTTATTTCATCAATTTTTAGTGATAAATCCTAATCTAACTGCTGAACACCGATTTCATCCCCTATTTTCCTACCCTTAGGGGTGATTTTTATTTTGCAAACTTTTATCATATTATCTTTGAAGTATAAGCTATTCAATAAAACAAAAATTATCAAAATCGGCTCATATTTGTCGAAGATATGTAACAAGAACCACAACCAAAATATTATCTGGGTATATATTTGTTGATTTTCTCAAAAAGTTCGAAATCAATTTCGATAAAATTTATATGGGACCACCTCTGAAGTATGATCTACCAAACAAAAAAAAAAAAACATTAAAATCGATTCATAATTGGCGGAGTAATCGCGTAACAAATATACAAAAAAAAAAAAAAAAACATACAGTCGAATTGAGAACCTCCTCCTTTTTTGAAGTCGGTTGAAAAGACCGTGAAATCCTTCATTTTGGGAACTACGATATCAACAGACACACAAACATACCGTCAAACTTAACACCTTTATTTTTTGCGTTATATAAGAATAATTAGGTAATATGGTTACCTCATAACTTGTGTAAATTCCTTCGCCTTTCTTGAGCTGGAAGTTTAAGCTTAACGCTCTTTTCATGTTGGACACCCATATCGGTTCGGATGGCAGGTATATGAATTCGATTAGGCAAATATCCTGAAAATAAAGTTGACTGATGAGTATCTATTTATAAAAGGCAAAAGTAATTAACTGATGTATCAACGCACAGGCCAAACCCTTAAGGCTAGAAAATTTAAATTTCGCCTACGGTTTCCTCATAATTATGACGAAGGCATCCACTATGGAAGGATTTTTCAAAATACAATCCCCAAGGGTTGAAATAGAGGATAAAAGTTTGCATGAAATTTCAATTTTCTAGCCATAAGGGTTTGGCCAAATCTTGCAGACGTTGAAGCTCATTATAATCTAAATAAGCGTGAGCGAAGCCGCAGGCAAAATATGCTAGTTTTTAGAATGGGCTAGGTTCCTAAAAAAATCTAATTAGTCCGTCAGTTGGATTAACAGAAAATATTGGACACGTATTTTTTCTTTTCTGAATCAAACAAAAAATAATGAAGATATAGCCCGTTAAAGTTCCGCGTAACGTCACGCCTTGCGACACTTTTTATCAAGACGTGACGTCACATGCTCACTTTGATGCGCTTTATTTTCGTAGTTTTTTGTTTGATTGACCAAAGACAAAATTTTAGTCCAATATTTTTCGATAATCTAACTGACGGACTACATAGAATAATCATTTTTGACCCAGGAAACTAGCCCATTGAACTAGCTGTTGCCCGTGACTTCGTTTGCGTTCTTTGTAAAACCATAGTTAGTCAAAACTAAAGATCACGCGAAGTCGCGGGCAACGGATAGTGTTACATATTTTTTATATTAAAAAAATTTGCCAACTAATTATGCACATCTAACGGTAAGAAGCACCACCTATAATGACAGTTATCTTGCATCCCTTGGGATCCGTACACTTTTCCAAAATGAAAAGTATCTTATTTTTTATTCCAAGCTTATATCTATGTCTGTTTTAAATTTCATTTAAATCCGTTAAGCCGTTCTGTCGTGAATGAGTAACAAACATCAATTTATTAAAACTTTCGTATTTATCTTCGTTGTTTCTGATTTCTGTAACACAACGACCTTTACGAGGTCGTCTGTCCATGTGGGTGGACGTCCCACGCTGCACTTGCAGGTACGTGGTATGGAAAAGGCTGTGGTCGGTGTTTCTTTGTGAGATCGAATCAGAAATCAGCAGATCCGTATACAAAAGTTCGCTGACTTACTTTTTTTTTAAAGACGCTGCATAAGCCAACTTAGGTACCTACTTGTTCTCATATTCCTAACACACAAACACACACACACACACACACACACACACACACACACACACACACACACACACACACACACACGCAACACACACACACACACACACAAACACACACACACACACACACACACACACACACTCACTAATGCGTTTTTTTTTATTTTTTGTAAGTAAATTATTTTAACTCTTATAAAGATGTAAAAATGTTGGTACAGAATAAAGAATTTGTATTTGCATTTATTTGTAAGGCAAACATACTCAGAAGAAAAGTAATTGTCATCATCACCCTTTGTTGGACGCCCCCCAGCTGAATGGACTGACGACCTTAGAAATATGGTGGATGGATAAAAAAAAAAGCGCGAGATCGAGCTCTTTAGGCTAACGTCCAGCAGTGAACTGCAATAGACTGACATTATGATGATGATGATCACCTTTGCTTAACTTACTTTATAATATTCCACGATCCATGGCAGCTTCAAAGGTATGAGTTCTTCGTCCAGCTGATACGAAATATGGCCATCTCTCTTGCTTGTCACATAAACCTGAAAATAACAAATAAGTATTTTATACTAATGGTCTAGTTTCCTAAAAAATCTAATTAGTGCGTCAGTTGGATTAACAGAAAATATTGGACACGTATTTTTTGCTTTTCCTTAACAAACAAAAAATTATGAAGATATAGCCCGTTAAGTTTCTTGTAACGCCACGCCTTGCGACACTTTTTAGCAAGGTGTGACTTCACGTGCAAACTTTGATGCGCTTTATCTGCGTAATTTTTTGTTTGATTGACAAAAGACAAAGTATTGGCTGTGTGCGCGATGACAGCGCCCCTAGTGACCAAAATTATTGTGGACTTAAGATCTTTCAAATTATGGCAACTGGATGGTTTGAGAATGATTTTCGGATTGTTTTTCTTCGAAATTAGATGAAAATATCTTAAAAGTTTGTGCATATTATAATAAGTGATTTTCTTACTTGAACTAAATATGAATGTTGTAATACGAACGGGATTTGGAGCAATACAACATGATATAACTTTTCAACCTCAGTGTGCAAAAAGGGAAAAAAATGTATTAGCACAGCATGTGAGAGACGTTGAAGAGCTTCGAGCCAACGGACAAAGCTACTTAATAAAAGCTGTGATCTTAAGACAAACGTCTGTGACACAAACTCCCTACAAACTTTTTTCTCTTCACAACAGCTATGCATTTATGTCGTTGCTCCAATTTCCATCTTGATTTTAGAAACGAATAAAACATGCACTAACTGTTTATCCCATTGTTTCTACACTTTATAACACAACACGTAATGTGACCCATATCACGAATTATAACGTTTTTACTTAAAAATACATAATAATGTTAGTATGGAATTCTACGAAAATATAGCAATTTGACACTGACAGTCCAGAGTTTTTTCACATTTCTGCCAGATTGCGTGCTGCGATCGATTTGACGGCCCCCACCACCTACTTTGCACATAGCGAATAGGTCCAATATTTTTGATTACTAATCTAACGTACGGATTAAATAGAATAATGTATTTTGACCCAGGAAACTAGCCTAATAGGCTAGTAGTAGTAAATGCAGGTACCACTACCACAGCGTAACGTCTCAAAAGGAATAATCTTTACGTTTATACAACATTTTTCATTGATGCTCCGCTCCTATTGGTCGTAGCGTGATGTTATATAGCCTTCTCAATAAATGGACTATCCAACACAGTATATTTTTTTTAATTTGAACCAGTAGTTCCTGAGATTAGTAGGTGCAACCAAACAAACAAACTCTTCAGCCTTATAATGATAATAATAACATTTGGTATGGTTGTCTCATCAACAGTGATCGGAATAGGTAGATTGATTTGGGGTCAATAATCTCAAACATTGTTAATGACTCCGTTAATTAGTAATCAAAAATGTCAATAGATGGCGCTGTCCTTACTTAAATCGCGCAAGTAACTAGTGTTGTTAGTTTCAGTAAGAATTCATATGTTTAAAATTAGTTTCCAAAATTGCCAAAAGATGGCGTTGTCTCGTTTTAGTTCACGCAAGTGAAGTATACTAATGCTATCATATGGTCGAAAACTTTTTGTTTAAATACATCCTGCTTAGTTCAAGTACTTACGGTGGTTTTATTTACACATATACCCCTAGAGTATTAGTTCACAGTTCAATTAGATCAACCAGTAGGTCAATACTTTAACAAACATCTAAGTTAATATGGACATGCCTCCGGGATTCCGGCATTTCTTAGTATCCGTTTTTGAAAAAAAATTGAATGTCCATATTATGCTAGCACTAACAAAGTACATCAAATCAATCTACCTATTTCGATCACTGCTCATCAATATCCCGGCAACCAGTCCATCAAGTTCCTTTCCATAGACCCGGTATAGTTTCCATCTTATCCGCAATAGTCCTTGCACCTAGCGGGTGCTGTCTTTGGCTGTATCTTCTCAATAGTACAAGCAGAGATAGTATCCGCTAGGTGTATACAGGGTTACATTGCAAAGGGTTGCCAAATTTAAAAAATAAGATCTAGGCAACAATATAAAGAAGCGTCTTAATCGTTATTATTTTCAATAATCGTATGGTATTAAAAAATAATTCATAATATCTGCTTTATAATTATTATATTATACTCAATTACTTAAGTTTTCATGTATATTAATGCTTAGTTTTATGCAAAATAAAATGTTATATTATCTTATCTTATCCGAAAAGTCAATAGAGAGACTACAAATTCTGTGCGGTCATTCATCAGAGGCAAAGGTACAGCGAGCCAACAAGGACCTTACGCAGTGCACATACGGTGCAATTTTTTTCATGAATGTGATAAATTTATCCATGCGTATGATTTTGAACAGCGGATAGGAATAATTAAATGTGAAAATTTTTTTTTGTTCTTTGCATAGATCGATTAAGTTGCTTATTCTATGCCACTCCTAAAGATTTGGCACCCCTTTGCAATGTAACCCTGTACTTTGTATCTTATCTGCAATAGTCCTTGCACCTAGCGGGTGCTGTTTTTGGCTGTATCTTCTCAATAGTGCAGGCAGAGATGGTATCTGCTAGGTGTACATATCCCAACTCATTATCGTATCTCGAAGGGGCCTCTTCGTGTTGGATCTGCATCGACGAACGCCTTCCAAAAGGACCGGCCTTCGTGCCGTGTTTTCCGTAGGAGAGATAATTTATGATAGGTAGTAAATAACATAATGTCTACTTCATCTATACGGTCAATCCCGGTTGTGTCCAAAGCCATTGCTTTGGAGCCCAAGGTCCGCTTTCCTTGATTTACTCCTCCACTTCGCACGGTCTTGAGCGTCTCTAGTTGTGAGATCATTGGCACGCATGTCAGCCCTCACGACGTCAAGTCAGCATTTCTTGGGTCTACCCCTTTTGCCAGGATCTGGCGGTGGCGGCATGGTCAGACATTTGTTTTCTACGTAGCTTGCCGGTTTCCGCAAAACATGGCCGTACCAGCGTAGGCGACTCCCCTGCAGCTTGTCTGCAATATCACGGACACGAAGGCTACCGCGGATGCGCGAGTTACACAATGTGGTTAATTAAATTACTTTACCTTTATATCATTCAGCTCAAATCTGACTTGACTGTCGTTGCCGAAGACCTGGGCCTTCAGGCGCCCTGTGAGGCTCCATGACGTGTCTTTATAACCTGACAAAATAAAATAAATAAACAAATTGTTTCCACAATCACACCAATGGGCTAGTTTCCTAAAAAAATCGAATTAGTCCGTCAGTTGGATTAACAGAAAATATTGGACAAGTATTTTTTCTTTTCTCAATCAAACAAAAAATGATGAAGATACAGCCCTTTAAAGTTCCGCGTAACGTTACACCTAGCGTCACTTTTTAGCAAGGCGTGACGTCACGTGCTCACTTTGATGTGCTTTATCTTCGTCATTGTTTGTTTGATTGACAAAAGACAAAATATGGGTTCAATATTTTTTGATAATCTAACTGACGGACTAAATAGAACAATCTTTTTTTGACCCAGGAAATTAGCCTATTAGCTAGCCCCAAACTAAGTACATATATCTTGTGGTTACCTATCTTATGTTCGAAAAGTTGTTTACCGAATTTTGTTTCACCGAAAACTTTTCGACTAATTTCGTTTCGCCTTTTTTCATTTTATCGAAATGACTTTTGCCACTGTATTAATTGACCTATTATCAATTCGTTTTTTATTGTTACCCCGAGGTTTCATTTGTTCGAAAAACTTATTACCGAACTTGGCTTGGCCGAAATAACATTTGTTCGAAGTATTATGTTTCAAGTTATTAAGTATTTTATGATGTTATTATGGTATTAAGTAGTTTTTAAGCGCTCGGAGGCCGCTGCCGCGACACCAAGTCCAGTATGCTCGCCTCTAATCTCGTCGTCTTTCATCCATCTCAAATACTGATGTTATTAATCAGAGTTGAGTCAGTTAAGTAATTTCAGTAAAGTTTTTTAAAAACGGTAAAATTATAATCCAAGTACTACCTTATTATTTAAATTGGGTATAGACAACAGTCGTCACCCTACCACAAAACGTAAAAAATGCTCAATTGATATTTATTTCTATGTATCGGAATTAAAGTTGAAAGTCGGTTCAATGATCTTTAACTTTTTGGTAGGTTGGTCTGCCGTTGCTGCACTACCTACATTCGATTGCTTGTCCCGACAGAGTCCATATTATGTTATGTAAATACCTAACAAATAAGACCTTCTGCTTCTGTAACTAAGCAAATGGTAATCCAATACTTCTGTATTCAATTCTTTGAATTGATGACTTACCAGTGCCGTGTTGGGACGTAAAGAATACACTTTCCTACCGTCAACAGGAGGCGTGTCGTAAGAGGCGACTAATTCCTGCAGTACAAGACGGGCAGCAGCGTCTTCGTGCATAATCTTATAAAAAACTGCGCTCGCCAACCCGCCTGCCAAGCGTGGCGAGTATTGGCAATCCCCCGATGATAAGTCATTGGAGGCGGCCTTTGTTGTGGACGTCCTATGGCTGAAATGATATGACGTCCTATGGCTGAAAAGATGGTGACTTACCATCAGCAGACGTGGAGAGTGTCGACAGAGAGGCGTGTACTTCGTATATGTATTGTTTGTCCAGAGGAAACAGAAGACGGACATCTTTGGTGGAAAAAACTGGTGTTGTGAGGGCTGAAAACAATAATATTTATTTTAATGGATAAGTAATTTCTAAAAACTTAAGCTACCCGTCAACAATGGGATAGACAAAGATAGTGTAGACGGTGCAACACAATAAAATGTGTATAATATAAAATCTGGCATAACTATCGCAGACTACATAAATAAATACATACATACTTGGTACATATACATTAATAAAGTACATACATTAAACTCTGATCCTAAAGTAAGTATGCAAAGCAATAGTGTTAAAGAAATCAGAAACAACGACGGTACCACAACACTCAGACCCGACCCAACATAGAAAAGTTCGTTTTCTATACTGACCCGACCGAGAATCGAACCCGGAACCTTAGAGATGGCGACGCCAAGTCTAGCATACTCGCCTCTCGGCTACGGAGATTGTATATAGATCTCATGTCGGCGAGACTAATTAGGGAATGAAGATGTCGCTTTCGTCGATGAGAGTTGCGGTAAAGGTATTACTCACAGAACGGAAATGAAACGCTACGTTCTGCTGGTATACTTAACTCACAGAACAGGAACGACAGGCTTTGCTCCGCTGGCATTATTCACAAAACATAAATGACACGCTACGCTCCGCTGGTATTACTCACAGAACAGGAATGACACGCTACGCTTCGCTGGTATTACTCACAGAACAGGAATGACACGCAACGTTTCGCTGGTATTACTCACAGAACAGGAATGACACGTTACGCTCCGCTGGTACTACTCACAGAACAGGAATGACACGCTACGTTTCGCTGGTATTACTCACAGAACAGGAATGATACGCTACGCTCCGCTGATATTACTCATAGAACCGAAATGACACGCTACGCTTCGCTGGATTACTCACAGAACAGAAATGACACGCTACATTTTGCTGGTATTACTCACAGAACAGGAATGACACGCTACGCTCCGCTGGTATTAGTCACAGAACTGAAATGACACGCTACGCTCCGCTGGTACTACTCACAGAATAGGAATGACACGCTACGCTTCGCTAGATTACTCACAGAACTGGAATGACACGCTATGCTCCGCTGGGATTAGTCACAGAACAGGAATGACACGCTACGCTCCGCTGGTATTACTTACAGAACAGGAATGACACGCTACGCTTCGCTAGATTACTCACAGAACAGGAATGACACGCTACGCTCCGCTGGTACTACTCACAGAACAGGAATGACACGCTACGCTCCGCTGGTATAACTCACAGAACAGTAATGATGCGCTACGCTTATTACTTCTTTTCTGGGTATGGCTCGATGGACACATCATCGTCACAGATTAAATAATAGCTCTGAGGTTGACGCTTGATCAATATTTCATTCAATTCCTTTCAGCCATTAAGAATCGCAGGGCTTTTCATGTAAATTATCAAGTCGAAAATATTGGAAACAAACAAACCGATACTAACAAAACTTTCCATGCACAAGCAAGCAAGCCCCCCTAGCATGATCAAGAAAACACGATATGATATAGCGATATACCGACACCAATGGTAAAAATATGTTAGATATAGCCGCCATGTTGAATCGCTGTACTGGTGATGTCAAATATTATGATTGCTGTTTTGATAACAAATTAACATGGAGGCTATATCTTTCATATTTTAAAGTTGGTGTCAAATATATCACTATATCATATCGGTTTATGTGCTAGTCTAAAAAGTTAAAAGAAGATTTTTCGAAAAACGGTATTAAAGTTGAGTTAGGGCAATAAACGTTTCATATTAACCAATAAAAATCGCCAATAATTACTGTTTTATTAGACTTCACAAATAAGTAAGATTTACTCACCAAAAACAATAAAAAAATAGGCACTGTTCATTCTTGTTGTTTTCTGAAAATACATATTTTTGTTATTACTTAGTTGAAGTTTTTAAATAACAATATTTAATAACTAAACTCAGTTTCGTTAAAAAAATAAAAACCGACTTCAAAAAAATAAAACGCTAAAAATAATCTTAACACCTAGTACCTAATCAGTTACTTTTGGAGTCGGTGCCAACGAAAACATAGAATCTCCCATCGACTGGCAATGTATTTTTATTTTTTTTAATATGAAATCTTTTTAAAAAATGGGTAGGCGAATTCATAGATTTTTATGTGCTTCGAAATGAATGACCGAGAAGGTATAATCGTAAATCTTTATTGGGAAATACAGGTACAAGAAATGGTCTTACATAAGGCAATCCTGGTTGATAACTGCCTTATGTATAAATACAAGCTTTTATATTATATAAATAATATTAATATTAAGTTTGACGACCATCTGGTGTAGTGGTTCGCGCTCCGGACTACAAAGCCAGTTGTGGGTTCGAGTCCGCAAGGGGCAAATGTTTGTGTGATGAGCACGAGCATTTGTACGTAAGTCTTGGATGTTTATAAAAGTATTTAAGTATGTTTATCCGTTATCTAGTCGCCATAGTACAAGCTTTGCTTAGTTTGGGGCTAGATAATTGGTGTGATTGTGGAAACTATTTATTTTTATTACTAATTAATTAATTAGATACAGGATTTCAACAACTAAATTTTTCAACTAAAATTTTGGGTTTTTTTTATTTGTGATTTATTTTGTAATATTATTTATTTCTTTTAAACTTAGTTTTGATTATGAAATTGTAAATGTTTTGTGTTATTTATAATAACATTACCCCTAATTTCTTAAAAAACATGAATTACAAAAAAATTACTTGTAAATAATTTGCTGTTTAGATTATTAGGTACTTATATTTTTGTGAAATTTACTATCGTCAAAAGTCTAAAATCATTTATTCAGTTTAGGACAGAAAACTGCCACTTATGAACGTCAATAATAACATTATTGGCCCATATGGGGCAGAACATGTCTCCTTTTTTGGGCCCTACTAGCGCTTCGAGACAAGACACAGACAATCTGGCATATTGTAATTGTAACTTATCTTGTTTCAATAAGTTGCTAGAGATGCATGTCTTTAGCTACAGTTTCTCACTTTAAAAGTGTGCCTATACGTATACGTCCCACCGCAGGGCACAGGCCTCACCTCAACTATGAGGTGGTTTGGGCCATACTACACCCCGCGGGCCCGGAGGGGTGTTGTAAGACCAGTGACTAAATCTAACTGACAGGTAATCAAGCCAGCTTAAGGCCTCTTGACTAGGCTTCACGACTAGTATCAAGCGATATTAGCCGGGACCAACTTTTAACGTCCGAAGCACGGAGATGCTTGTGTTAAATGAAATTAATATGGTTGGAATGGCCAAAACAGCGGCGAGGGATGCCTTACTGTCAAAGTGCTTTCGTCACTGAGCTATTTAGCACCTAACTAAGATATGAGTAGATTATCCTTTTCTATCGACCACAAAATTCCAAAAACTACGTAATACATAAAAATGCATTCATTGTCCAAAAAAACACAGATTTCTATTAAAATTATCACAAAATTTCACTCACTTGGTCCGATAATTATTTAATGTTTATTATTCCTATCCACTTTCCCTGTTAATGATTATTAATAATAATTATAAACACAACAACATGTTTGTTCAAAGACAAGCGTCGCTTTGAGTTAAATAATTGTTCACTCTTTCGATGATCAGACTAGTGATGTTATCAATACCTTACAACACTGGGTTATACCTACCTGGTAAAGATAATCATAATTTCAGCCATAGCACGTCCACTGCTGAGCAATGACATCCAGATTCTTAATATTATACTTAAGGCGAGTAGTGCCCCTAAATTAGCGGCTCGATGCGTGTTACAACGAATATCGCACGAAAACTCATTAAAATACGGTTCATTTTTTCACAGCGCGCAATGAAACGTGGCTGTTACGACAATCGCTGCGTCTTTAGGTAGCGAAAATTGGGCAAAAATAATAATCAAATCAAATCAAATCAAAGATCTTTATTTGCATTAACACATAGTGTTACATGATGTTATTATTATTGAGCTCCAAGACATACTTTACATAATACGTTTCACATGGACGCAACTGTTTATTTAAAAACCCGATGCTCCTTATAGCTATTAAGATGGCCTAGCAATCGACTTGTAAACGAATTAAATCAAGCGGTTAAAAAGAAAAAAGAAAATTTGTTTGTCGTTCAATGATTTCAATTTTTTCTCCTGAAGTTTAAGTAAGTACTAGAAACAAATGCTATTCCGAAAAATTTATTTTTTCGGGCTTAAGTAGTAGGATGTTGTTCGAAACAGAACGAATGCTAGTTTACGTTTGGCGACTGCTCGCCTTAAGCGTATCAAACTTTACAAGTAATTTTCTATTTTGAAGATTTTCTCTTGAAAGTTTGTTTGAAAGGGCTTAAGATCCAATCTTGTCTAAATGTATAGGTATCTTCGTTTATGTGTCTATTTACTACAATCGATTAAAAAATTTAAAAACTGCCAAGATTATTCCAATGGCGAATTTTCCAACAAGATCGGTCAGTGACATCTATTCTTGACAACAGGAACATTCACCTACCGCACTGTACTCATAATCATCATTCATCATAAATCCCACGTCAGTCCACTGCTGGACATAGGCCTCTCCCAATGCACGCCACTGCGCCTGATCCTCGGCTATTTTTTTCCACCCACTGCCAGCAGCCTTGCGTATATCGTCGCTCCACCTAGTCGGAGGGCGCCCCACGCTGCGCTTGCCCAGTCACGGTCTCCACTCAAGAACACGTTTACCCCATCGGTTATCGGTTCTACGGCAAATGTGACCAGCCCACTGCCACTTTAGTTTGCTTATTCTTTGAGCTATATCGATTACTTTAGTTTTTAACCGACTTCAAAAAAGGAGGAGGTTCTCAATTCGTCGGAATCTTTTTTTTTATGTATGTTCAGCGATTATTCGTTACTACGTTGACCGATTTCGATAATTATTTTTTGTTTGAAAGGTAATACTTTCAGAATGGTCCCATATAAATTTGGTTAAATTCTGATGATGGGATCTATAAGAAAATCATCAAACATTGCATGAACTCCGTACGACGCTAACTGATTTTAGTACGAGTATCTATCTTACCTAATATCTTTGCCAAATGTGGACCGATTTTGATGATTCTTTTTTTGTAAACATTTTCGGAAAAAAAAATACCCCTAAGGGTGGAGAAACAGGAAATGAAATCGGTGTTTAGCAGTTAAATTATGTTTGCACTCGTAATTTGTATTGATTCGGATTTATCACTAAAATAGATGAAATAAGTTATTTTTGGAGTCGGTGCCAGTCGATGAGAGATTCTATGTTTTCGTTTGCACCGACTCCAAAAGTAACTGATTAGGTACTTAAGTGTTAAGATTATTTTTAGCGTTTTAGCTTTTTGAAGTCGGTTTTTATTTTTTTAAATAAAAATAACTTATTTCATCTATTTTAGTGATAAATCCTACTCAAAACAAATTACGAGTGCAAACATAATTTAACTGCTAAACACCGATTAAGTGTTATCTATCGGATAACCTCATTTTTGATTCATCGTTCGGAGAAATCCCGAGCATAGCTCTTTTCATAGCTCGCTGAGCAACTTTAAATTGGTGTACTAGTCGCACCGACATAATAACAAATAATAATAATTTAACTATTAATAACTTGAAATAATAATAATAATGTGGATGTGGTTCGTAAGTGGTGAGTGGGCACGTGATGCCGGACCCTCAGGGGGGAGCAAGTGATCGTCGTTAAAAGTCCAAAGCCCCATCTCCACTCTTAGCCGCCAACAATAGTGTTGCCCCTCAGTCCGGTCTTGTAAGACCCATGGCGCCAGGGAGGGCCCATTCAGTTGCCGGCGAGTTACCACCTGCCAATTTTTGAACCAGGCAGATGACCGGTAGTCTCCATCAATAGCCCAGAATCCAGTCCCTCCATCTTCCTTCAATAGACCTAATTAACATGTCAATGTTCCTGCTGCAATAGTTCCTGTACACATGCTGGGTATAGTCTCTGATTACATCCCGTGATGTAGTTAGAGACTGGATCCAGCAGTGTAACACTTTAAGGTTTGATTATTTGCGCTTAAACGGCCTCTACGTGTTTTATCAGTATCGCCACGCAAGCCTTATAAAGGACCGGGTCACTTTTGGCCCGTGAACTCCTAGAGCGTACAAATAATAATAAATTATTTTACTAAACTATTTTACTAAAAACTAAAATTATAATGCAATGTATTATTAATATGTACTGATTATAATATTGTTATCTACTTAGTAATTTTACATGTCATACAATGGCGAGACATGTTGATTCATTCTCAAATATGTATCCATCTTATAATACCGTGTCTGTGAGTAAATAAATAATTTGATTTGATTTTGATTTGATTTGACAGTGTCTAAGTACTATACCTAAAATCGAACAACAAAATACCTATTGAACTAACTCCCGCGCAACATCACTATTTCTCTTATCAGAACGCGTGATAAGCATTTGACTCATGACCCCGGGTGAGTATCGTTGCGACCTGACCAGTTTACGCTGAGCTCTGCTTGCCACAGTACATTGACCAGTATCTACAGTAAAGAATACACTTCCCCACCACTAACAGGAGGCGTGTCGTAAGAGGCGAATAATGCCTGTAGCATGAGACTGGCAGCAGCGTCTGCGTGCGAAATATAAAAAAAGCTCTGCTTGCCATAGTACATTGACCAGTATCTACAGTAAAGAATACACTTCCCTACCACTAAATGGAGGCGTGTCGTAAGAGGCGACTAATGCCTGTAGCATGAGACTGGCAGCAGCGTCTGCGTGCGAAATATAAAAAAAGCTCTGCTTGCCATAGTACATTTACTAGTATCTACAGTAAAGAATACACTTCCCCACCACTAACAGGAGGCGTGTCGTAAGAGGCGACTAATGCCTGTAGCATGAGACTGGCAGCAGCGTCTGCGTGCGAAATATGAAAAAAGCTCTGCTTGCCATAGTACATTGACCAGTATCTACAGTAAAGAATACACTTCCCCACCACTAACAGGAGGCGTGTCGTAAGAGGCGACTAATGCCTGTAGCATGAGACTGGCAGCAGCGTCTGCGTGCGAAATATAAAAAAGCTCTGCTTGCCATAGTAGATTGACCAGTATCTACAGTAAAGAATACACTTTCCTACCACTAAAAGGAGGCGTGTCGTAAGAGGCGACTAATGCCTGTAGCATGAGACTGTCAGCAGCGTCTGCGTGCGAAATATAAAAAAAGCACTGCTTGCCACAGTACATTGACTAGTATCTACAGTAAAGAATACACTTCCCTACCACTAACAGGAGGCGTGTCGTAAGAGGCGACTAATGCCTGTAGCATGAGACTGGCAGCAGCGTCTGCGTGCGCAATATGAAAAAAGCTCTGCTTGCCATAGTACATTAACCAGTATCTACAGTAAAAATTCCCCACCACTAACAGGAGGCGTGTCGTAAGAGGCGACTAATGCATGTAGCATGAGATTGGCAGCAGCGTCGGCGTGCGAAATAGAAAAAACGACGCACGCCAACCCGTCTGCCAAGGCCTATGTTTAGCAGTGGATGTCGTACGTACGTAGAATTTCTAATCTAAAATTGACGACCTCCATAGCCGAGGGGCGAGCACGCCGGACTTTGCGTCGCCATTTCTAAGGTCCCAGGTTCGATTCTACAGGGTGTAACGAAAAGGTGAAATAAAACTTTAAGGGGTTATTCTACGGCTAAATTACATCAACTTTTTCTATGGGACCAACATCGAAATCTCAAAAAAAATATTGACGTTTCCATACAAACTGATGCCAGCTGGTCGCGTTTTAGTATGGGAAAGTGTTTTTTTTTTGCGAATTCGATGTTGGTCCCATAGAAAAAGTTGATGTAATTTAGCCGTAGAATAACCCCTTAAAGTTTTATTTCACCTTTTCGTTACACTCTGTATATTTAGAAAACAAACTTTTCTGTATTGTCTCGGGTCTGGGTGTTGTGGTGCCATCGTTCTTTCTGATTTATAGGTATCACACAAGTGCTTAAGCAACTTACCTTAGGATCGGAGCAATGTATGTGATATTGTTCAGTTTTTATTCATTTAATTATATTATAATGTTTATTATATCGTCCTAATATTTAATCACGCCAGCCTGCCTAGCATGACCACCAAAGTACGATATGATATGATATAACGATATATCGACACCAACTGTAAAAATATGATAGATATAGCCGCCATGTTGAATCGCCGTGCCGGTGAAGTCATTTAATATGATTGTTGTTTCGATAAAAATTCAAAATGGCGATGGCAATTGACGTTTCCATACAAACTGATGCCAGCTGGTCGCGTTTTAGTATGGGAAAGTTTTTTTTTTTTGCGATTTCGATGTTGGTCCCATAGAAAAAGTTGATGTAATTTAGCCGTAGAATAACCCCTTAAAGTTTTATTTCACCTTTTCGTTACACCCTGTATATTATATTTTTGCAGTTGGTGTCAATATATCGCCTTATCATATCATATCATATCGTGTTTTGGTGGTCATGCTAGGGAGGGCTGAACGGCTGAACGGATATAGATATTTGCCACTGAAATAGATTATGGCCTAGAAATAGCAGATAGGCTATTAGAGGATGAAATCGGTACTCAGCAGGTAACTTTTATTTCCACTCTTTTGATTAAGATTTATCACTAAAAATAAGTCTTTTTGGAGTCGGTGCAAACAAAAACATTGAATCTCTCATCGGCTGGCACCGACTCCAAAAGTAACTGATTAGGTACTTAAGTGTTAGGATTATTTTTAGCATTTTAGTGTTTTGAAGTTGGTTTTATTTTTTTAAATAAAATTTACTTATTTCATCTATCTTTAGCGATAAATCCTAATCTAACTGCTATTTTCCTACCTTTAGGGGTGATTTTTATTTTTTAAACTTTTATCATAGCATCTTTGAAGTATAAGCTATTCAATAAAACAAAAATCATCAAAATCGGCTCATATTTGTCGAAGATAGGTAACAAGAACCACAACCAAAATATTATCTGGGTATGTATTTGTTGATTTTCTCAAAAAGTTCTAAATCAATTTCGATAAAATTTATATGGGACCACCTCTCAAGTATGATCTACCAAACAAAAAAAGAATCATTAAAATCGATTCATAACACTGGTCAACACTGATTTTGCCACACGAACTTTGATAGCTAATTTTGTTTTATCAATCTACCCTCATCATTAAATCACAGTTTTCATTTGTCTGTTAGCCTCATATTTGTTGTGATACGGTAATACTCATAACTAGTACTACGGCGGTAAATTAACAGAAACGCTCACAAGTAAATCGTCATAAAAGTATTTGTAGTTGAATTTGAATATTTTTTGTGATTTATTAATCCTGTGAACATGTCGAGGAAGTGTAAAAATAACCCTAACTCTTTTTGTTATATCTGCGGAGAACTTACATTCAAAAAACAACGACGAAATTTTACGAATCTTGTGCTGGAGTGTTATCACCAATGTTTTGGTTTTTCTGTCGCCCATCAAGACAAATTCTGGGCCCCTCATGTCTGTTGCATAACGTGTGTGAAAAATTTAACCGACTGGAAGAAAGGTGCACGAGCTATGCCTTTTGCTGTACCCATGATATGGACTGAACAGCGAGATCACGTTTCGGATTGCTATTTTTGTCTCACTGACTTAAAAGTTAGTTCCTGGCCAAAAAAATGTAAAGTATTTACCCCTTGTAGAGCCAAATAATGTGCTTTTACCACCATTGCATATCAAATTAGGATTAATAAAAAAAATTGTGAAGGGAATGGATCGCAGTGGGAGTGGATTTTTGTACCTAAAAGAAAAATTCCCTAAAATAAGTGATGCAAAAATAAAAGAGGGTATTTTTGTTGGCCCTCAAATCAGGGAGTTAATAAAAGATTCAACATTTGAAGAAAAATTAAGCGGTTTAGAAAAATGTGCATGGAACGCATTTAAAAATGTTGTTGCAAATTTTTTGGGCAACTACAAGAGTGACAGCTACAGAGAGTTGGTTAGCGAGCTCTTATTGTCATATCAAGCATTGGGTTGCAACATGTCACTCAGGATCCATTTTTTAGACTCGCACCTGGATTTTTTTCCTGACAATTTAGGGGCTGTCAGTGACGAGCACGGCGAGAGGTTCCACCAGGACATTTCTAGTATGGAAAAGCGGTACCAGGGAAAATGGAGCCCAAATATGTTAGCGGATTACTGCTGGACAATTAAAAGGGACCAACCAGAAGCTAAACATTCAAGAAAATCTTAAATTATTAAGTAATTTATATAAAAAAAAAGTTTGATTTACGAGATCTGTATTTTTTCTTAATATTTTTAATTACTCAATAGAATAAAATCCTTGGCTAGCAAATTTTTTTTAACTGTTTATTTTTTCTTACAATCACCAACTAAAGTAAAAAATATCAAAAAAGTCCGTGTGGCACGAAAAAGTTTGAATTTTGTTGACCAGTGTAATTGGCGGAGTAATCGCGTAACAAACATACAAAAAAAAAAAAAAAACATACAGTCGAATTGAGAACCTCCTCCTTTTTTGAAGTCGGTTGAAAATAAGTCAATTTTAATAAAAAAATTAAACCGACTTCAAAACACTAAAAAGTTAAAAATAATATTAACACATAAGTACCTAATCAGTTATTTTTTAAGTCGGTGCAAGCTGATTAGTTTAAATGTTTTTGTTGCACCGACTCCAAAAGTAACTGATTAGGTACTTAAGTGTTATTATTTTTAGCTTTTTAGTGTTTTGAAGTCGGTCTCATGTTTATAATAAAATATATAATGTACTAGCTGTCCCGGCGAACTTCGTACCGCCTTTAATTATTTATTGGTGAATTTTTTGATTTTTTTATAGTTATTTTTCTATTCGGGGCAAATACAAATCCAACAAACCAAAGGTCATAAAATCGGCCCAGCTGTTCTAGACTTACAAATGGTGTAACTAGCCCGAATTTGTTTTTTATAATACCTACTAGCTGTCCCGGCAAACTTTGTACCGCTTCTTAATTATTATTTTTTGTGATTTATTCCGATGTTTTTATAGTTAGGTACTCTGATATTCGGGACGGAGACAAATTCAACAAAACAAAAATCATTAAAATCCACGTCAAAATTCTTCTTCAAGAAGGCTCAGCGCAAGCATTTTTTGGATTAACTCTTTTCTCTTTTTCATAATTCTCGCTGGCATGAGATCTGTGTATAATTATATTATGTATAAGTATGTATATATATATATTATGTATGTATATACCGTATATAGCTATCTATGTATGTATCTAGTATGTACAACTGTATATATTCATCTAGTTTGTTTTAGTTTTGTATGATTTAATTTAACACAATTAGTTTTTTTGTTGCACCGCCTATACCATCTCTGTATGGCCCCATGGTTGACTGGTAGAGAATGCTTTTGGCATTAAGTCAGCCATTTGTACAACTTTTTTTTTAAATGTCTGTGCAATAAAGTTTAAATAAATAAATAAATAAAATTAAATTGGTTCAGCCGTTCTTGACTTATAAATGGTATAACTAACCCGACGCCAAGCACATAGCGCAGAACCTGGAGGGGCACAGTAATTACTATACTAGACCATGTTTTATTTAGGTCATGCGTGGGCGCAGTTATAGAAGCTTGCACCGGGTGCATTAACGGTTAATTACGACACTTAGGTTGCCTAAAACTGATCCTTAAGTTACTGAATGTAATAAATACTGTGACCACCTAATTACTACTGACACATAACGGCACGAACAGTCAAACTGCCAACGATGTATAGTCCAAGTTAAACTGGTCATCAATTGACTCACTCTTTCTTAGTAATTACTGACAAGGTCAGGATACTTCAGATATTCATGTAGATTTAGTTGGAATCTGCAAAAACGTTTTTAAGACTAAATTAATTCATCATCGTCACCATCATTTCAGCCATAGGACGTCCACTGCTGAACATAGGCCTCCCCCAGTGACTTCCAGATTGGCCGGTCGGAAGCGGCCTGCGTCCAGCGGCTTCCTGCAACTATTAATTTACCTTTACGAAATCAATCATACAGACAGACGGATTATCCATCCATCTGGCGAAACTATGAGGGTTCCATTTTGACTACGGAACCCCTAAAAGGATATTCAGTTTTTCCAGAATTTTACAATTTCTAGTTTCTTTTTAGTTTTTCTTTTTATGTAGGTACCTATACAAACCTTGCCGTGTGGAGACGGCCGTAAAGAATACACTTCCCCACCGCCAACAGGAGGCGTGTCGTAAAAGGCGACTAATTCCTGTAGCACGAGACGAACAGCAGCGTCAACGTGCGAAATCTTATAAAAATCTGCGCTCGCCAACCCGCCTGCCAAGCGTGGCGAGTATTGGCAATCCCCCCCAATGATAGGTCATTGAGGGAGGCTTATGTTCAGTAGTGGACTTCCTGTGGCTGAGATGATGATGATGATGATGATACAAACTTTGTCCTGAGACATCAAAATATAACGAAAAAAAAAAAAACCGACTTCAAAAAACTAAAACGCTAAAAATAATCTTAACACTTAAGTACCTAATCAGTTACTTTTGGAGTCGGTGCAAACGAAAACATTGGTCTCTCAATGACTGGCACCGACTCCAAAAGTAACTGATTAGGTACGTAAGTGTTAAGATTATTTTTAGCGTTTTAGTTTTTTGAAGTCGGTTTTTATTTTTTTTATAAAATTAACTTATTTCATCCATTTTAGTGATAAATCCTAATCAAAACAAATCTTACGAGTGCAAACATAATTTAACTGCTGAACACCGATTTAATTTCCTATTTTTCCACCCTTAGGGGTGAATTTTTTTCCAAAAATGTTTTATTATAGTATCCTTGAAGTATAAGCTATTCATTAAAAAAAGAATCATCAAAATCGGTCCACATTTGGCAGAGATATAGGTAAGATAGATACTAAAATCAGTTGGCGTAGTACGGAGTTTATGCAATGTTTGATGATTTTCTTATAGATCCCATCATCACAATTTAACCAAATTTATATGGGACCATTCTGAAAATATTACCTTTCAAACAAAAAAATAATTATCGAAATCGGTCAACGTAGTAACGAATGATCGCTGAACATACATAAAAATAAAAAATAAATTAAAAAAAAGATACCGACGAATTGAGAACCTCCTCCTATTTTGAAGTCGGTTGAAAAGAAATCAGCATAAAGCAAAACTATTCTCAAGTTTTTAATTCATTTGGTTCAAAGTAGTAATGATTTAGTATAATCTATACAGGGTGTTAGTATAATGGTATATTAAGCTAGAAACTAGCTAGCTAGCGAAACTAGTATTATGTTAACATATGCATATAAATACAATAGTGAAGTCAGTTGATATCATCATTTTAAAAAACAAACATATAGGATTCCGAGACTTAAGTTTTGTATGAAAATAAAAATTACAGAGTGATGATATCAAAAGGCATCGAACCTAATTGGCATACCTCAAGTTACAAGTAACCTTTAATAGCGTTATTTTGGTGTACACCTATGAAGCATACGTTAATCGACAGAGAGAAAATTACAAACAACAAATACTCTTCGACAAAATTTCGTATATGTTATAATTTGTTCAGAATTTCAGGGTAAACATGTAATATTTACTTTAATTTACAAATTCTAATTGATATTCTGAACAAAGTATATGTGTTAACGACATTTTGTCAAAGAGTATTTGTTGTTTGTAATTATTTTCTTTCGACTAACGTATTTTTCATAGGTGTAGTACACCAAAATAACGTTACTTAAGGTTACTTGTAACTTGAGGTATGCCAGGCTCCATACAAAAAAGTTTGAAGTCTCTGGCTTCACCATAGTATTTATATGCATTTACCTAAACGCCCTGTGTACAAGTAGATTCTTTCCACTAGTTCAATGCCCTCTCCCCCCACTAACTGTCGGGCATCGAACCCGGAGCGCTAATCCTATGATCAAAGGATCAAAGCACGCGTGTTCACTGAACATACGCGAAACGCTGAGCAACGCATGGTTATATGTTTTACTATATTAAGCATAATAATTTCACTTAAAACCATTTTTAATGAGATTCGAACCCACGACCTTTCGCCATCCGGGCGACTGCTCTTCCAACTGAGCTACGGAGGACATAGTTATGTCGGCGAACTAAATAGAAAATATTGTCTTTGATAATAAACTAGCATTAATGACGACCGTCTGGTGTAGTCGTTTGGTCATCTGTCCCCCTTGTGGGTGGACGTCCTACGCTGCGCTCGCCGGTACGCGGCCTCCATTCTAGAACCATGCTGGGTAGTCCATGATCTCACTCAGCAGGGGCCCACTGAAAACCAGTGTCGTGGCCTAAGTCGTTGCCCACTACATGCGGCAACGACTTACGCTGACTTATGCTGAGGTCCTTTAGCGACGGGCATCGCGACGCGCGTAACGGCACTGTTCAGTCTTAATGTTTTTTTTATTATTTTTTTTATAATGATTGATAAATAATTTATATCCAAGAACATGGTAACACAAGATCTTAGAGCTATGCACAAGTACAACATATTCTGCCATTGGTTTAGGCGTAGAAATGTTAATGTTACAAAATCTGCTATTAAAATAAATAAAATAATTGAGCATTGTGAAACTAAACTATACAGCATTATTTTCTCATGAGTCGTCAGTTAACAGTCAAATATATATATGTAATAACATTTTTGTTGCTGTTTATAATTATGTTCAAATTTTATAGTAATTATTATTTGTGTGCTGTTCTGTTATGCGTCATTGTCATGTCCTTTAGCAATAAATATTATTTCTTTGTCTAAATTTCCATGCAGTTTTTTAAAAATTTTATTTATACTTTATTGCACATTTAAAAATAATTGTACATATGGCGGACTTAATGCCGAGAAGCATTCTCTACTAGTCAACCAGTGATCAGACAGAGAAATACAGGCGGTGCAGCAAGAAAAACAAAATACACGCTAACATTACATACTTTATAAATAGGTATAAATATATTTGATTATCAATTATATACATATACATACATAATATAGTACACAGAGCAAATGAAAGATAAATATTAGATCAGCGATTTTTAATGTGAATGCGTAGAGCTTTCTTAAAAGTTAATTTTGACTTAGATTTCCTAATATTGGTGGGTAGTCGATTCCAGAGTCGTATAGCTGTGAGGGTGAAAGAGTTGGACATAAAGCCAGAAGTGTGAAGTGGGGTAAGTAGTTGGAGGGTATTACCAGTACGAAGATTTCTGTCGTGACAGTTGTGAAGGAACCTAAACGTTTCTTTTAAGTAAGAAGGAGCGTTGAGATCATAAAGAATAGAAAAGAGAACGCAAAGTGCCCGAACCTCTCTGCGCTGTCTGATGGGAAGCCAGCCCAGCTGAGTGCGAAATTGAGAGACGTGGTCAGGTTCATAGCTATGGAGTCGTGAATTAAAATCCTAGCTTGCATTTAAACATTCAGTAGAAAGTTCTCAGTGTAGAAAATAGATAGATACTCTTTATTGCACACCATACAAGTAAAATACACATGATTTTTACAGAAAGATGTACAATTTAGGCGGTCTTATCGCTAATAGCGATCTCTTCGAGACAACCTTTAGGTAGAGGACAACCATTAAAGAAAGGGGAAGGTGTTGCAGAGTTCTAAAAATAAATAATAATAATAAATAGTGTATGTAAACGTATTACAATGCCGAAGATAAAAATAGCTAATTTCATAAGACCTATGAACGGAAGGCCGAATATTATATGTATGGTTTAAATGATGATAATGATGATTAACTTCTGAAATTTGACGACCGACTCCAGACAATAAAGCAAGCGGTTGCAGGTTGGAATCCCGCAAGAGGCAAATATTTGTGTGATGAGCACAAGCATTTGTACCTAAGTCATGGATGTTTATAAAAGTATGTATCCGTTATCAAGTCGCCGTAGTACAAGCTTTGTTTAGTTTCGGGCTAGATAATTGGTGTGATTGTGAAATTAATTAATTTTATTTATTTATTCAACATGACAGCCTATTGCAGTCCACTGCTAGTCCACATATTCATATTCATATTCATATTCATATTCATATTCATATTCATATTCATTTAATCACTTCATAATGTAAATTATAGATGGTCAATTGTAACATTACAACCTTCATAAGGCATTCGTGAATTAAAATTATTTAAACAAATTAAATTTATAATTACATTTACATGTCATCATTATATTACATTCATAC
Organism: Anania hortulata; assembly: GCA_963576865.1. Classification (NCBI taxonomy): domain Eukaryota; kingdom Metazoa; phylum Arthropoda; class Insecta; order Lepidoptera; family Crambidae; genus Anania; species Anania hortulata. The sequence goes on along the minus strand of OY756415.1, from coordinate 2,131,627 downwards.
AATATTAGATTCATAAATTGGTCATTCATAAAAAAGTCAAAATTTACATTTTAAAATTAAATTACAACTGTCAAAATAAAAATCAAATTTATACATAGTCAGTTTATCATTATATTGTAGGGAAAAATAACATTAACAGTAAAATTATGTCAAAGATGTCAAGAAATTATGATATTTAAAATTTGTCCCTGAAATATTCATTCAAATCATAATATGCCTTGGCAAGTAATAATTTTTTTAACTCTTTATCAAATTTAGTACCTTGAAGGGCTTTGAGCATAAGTCTCCCCCCCTAAACAGCCCCAAAGAGGACGATCTCCCGCTTTTTTGTCCAGCCACTGCCTGCAATCTTTCTAAGGTCGTCAGTCCATTTATTTATTAAGAACCTCTTTTTTTAGTCGCTTATAATTATTTAACTAGACAACAGCATAAAGAAAACACCGTGCAAAATAAAGAAGCCACAAAATTATACCATTCGTCCTTTCCCACAAACAATTCTCCGAACCGTTGCATAAACTAAAACAGACAGCCCTTCAAAGAATACCTCTGTCCCCCTCACTCATGTGTGTAACTGCTATTTGCGTCTCATCCTTTTGATGCTTTGATCGGTTGAGCGACGATAATTTAATCCATCGTGGTAGTTCCTAAGCTCGTTACCCGGCATGGGAGCACAGATTTGTATCATCTGATGTTCTTTTGAGCGTTCAAATATGTCATACTGTAGCAAGCTTAGCTTTCGTTGGCATCAAAATATCAAGTCAAAAAAAAGATGCATCAGCATTTATCGGGTCTAAAAAAAGCTTCATCATCATCATCATCATTTCAACCATAGGACGTCCACTGCTGAACAACGGCCTTCCTCAATGACCTCATCATCGGAGGCATTGCTAATACCCATCACGCTTGGCAGGCGAGTTGGCGAGCGCAGTTCTTTAAAAGATCGCACGCAGACACTGCTGCCAGACTTGTGCTACAAAAATTTGTCGCCTTTTATGACACGCCTTCTGTTGAAGGTGGGGAAGTGTATTCTTTACGGCCGTCCCCACACGATACAAATATAAAATAATAATCATCATCATCATTTCAGCCATATGACGTCCACTGCTGAACATAGGCCTCCCCCAGTGACTTCCAGATTGGCCGGCTAGAAACGGCCTGCATCCAGCGTCTTCCTCTTCTTCGTAATAAAATAATATAATAATAATGAAGCCTTTATTTCCGAAAATTGGTTTTAATTTTTTTTACATTCAAGGGTAAGTAATTTATCAAGGTTAATTATAAGATGTCCCGCAGTTCGGTGTGCCTTTTGGCATAGGCCTCCTCTAGCTCTCTCCATTGATTTCTGTCTTCCGCAACTCTGCTCCAGTATGGCCCTAAGGTTAGACAGATGTCGTCTTTCCATCTAGTTTTTGGCCGACCCTGGACTCTAGTCCCATCTCTTGGGTGCCATTGGGTGACTTGTTTGCTCTACCAGTGATTGCTCTAAAATAATACAAGATGCCAATTCAAATGGGACGTATTATACGTTCACTCATATGAGGCTCTGATTCTATTGCGTTCCCATGGATGCTTAAATCCCTTTAACTGTCATCAATCGAGGCAAATATTTGCAACTACCCAGTTTTCGACAGACGGGTAGTAATCGTTTTGGCGTTTTCAAGCATTTTTGAAATTACATGAAACTTTTTTTTTTGACGACCTCCGTAGCCGAGAGGCGAGCATACCGGACTTGGTGTCGCTATCTCTGAGGTCCCGGGTTTGATTCCCAGTCGGGTCAATGTAGAAAAATAACTTTTCTATATTGTCTCGGGTCTGGGTGTTGTGGTACCGTCGTTATTTTTGATGTCTGTAACACAAGTGCTTCGGCTACTTATCATAGGATCAGAGCAATGTATGTGATGTTGTCCAATATTTATTTATTTATTTTTGTGATACGAGTAAGTGCTTCAAATCAGAATCACTTGTGCAAAAACATTGCCAGTACCTCGTAAGGATGTTAATTAGGTACTCACTTCAAAACGATGGTGTGTTGTTTAGCGCATATTTAATTTTTAAATCATTTATATATAAGTAAGTAGCCCAACGGATTAGCAAGCTGAAGTGGCAGTGGCCGATGGGGCAGAAATAAATATATAAATAAATATGGGACAACATCACATACATTGCTCTGACCCTGTGGTAAGTAGCCAAAGCACTTGTGTTACAGAAATCAGAAACAACGACGCTACCACAACACCCAGACCCGAGACAATATAGCAAAGTTATTTTTCTACATTGACCCGACCGGGAATCGAACCCGGAACCTCAGAGATAGCGACACCAAGTCCGGTATGCTCGCCTCTCGGCTACGGAGGTCGTTGAAAGGTTCTAGAATGGAGGCCGCGTACCGTCAATCGCAGCGTAGGACGTCCAACCACAAGGTGGACTGACGCCCTGGTAAAGGTTGCAGGTTCCACTAGATGCAGGTCCCTTCCAACCGGCCAATGTGGAAGTCACAGCAGTGGACGTCCTATAGCTGAAATGATAATGATAAAAGTAAGCATCTCCATGCTTCGGAAGGCACATTAAAAGGTGGTCCTAGTTAATATCGCTTGATACTACAAGTATTCGTGAATTCTAGTTAGAGGCCTTAGGGCGGCTTAATAACATCTGACAGTAAGGTTGTCACTGGCCTTACAACACCCCACCACCGCACTGGGCCCGCTCGGTGGAGTATGGCCCAAACCACCGCACAGTTGAGGTGATGCTTTGGCCCTGGGGATTTATTTAGGCTATAACTGACATGCAGTTGGTGTGTTTCTGGCACGTATATTTATTCTGGGATATTTAACGGATTTTTATCTCTTTACTGCTTGGAAAGAAAATCTAAATCCCTTTTCCTAATGTACCCACTTGGCTGATGGCTTATACGTTTTATACGACAGACCTGGAGAAGTGCAACGTCGGTCTTACGACAAAAACGCGAGGCGCACGCGCAGAAAACAGTCACGAAAATTTTCGCGATTTTAAAAATTGGCTAAAAAAAGTACTAAATCTATTGCAATATAAAAAATATTGTTATCTAGATTAAAGTATTGAAAATACATTTAATTTTAAACATCATCATCATCATCATCATCATTTCAGCCATAGGACGTCCACTGCTGAACATAGGCCTCACATTGACTTCCAGATTGGCCGGTTGGAAGCGGCCTGCATCCAGCGTCTTCCTGCAACCCTTACCACACGAGACAATATGGAAAAGTTATTTATTTACATTGAAATCAATAATCATAACAGTTATTTATTTAGTAGGCCCTCTTTCGGGCACTTATACACGTCCCAAAATATAGCTTTGCCCTACCACCGCTTCGGGACTACATATCGGCTGGTGATGAGAAGAAACGGCGCAACAAACTCAGTCACCTTTGTCAGCCTTTTTTACAGGAAATACAGTTACAAGACACGATAAATGCTAACCTTTCCGGTACATCAGCCTAGCATGACCACCAAAATACGATATGATATGATATAGCGATATATTGACACCAAATGTAAAAATATGATAGACAGTGTGTAACGAAAAGGTGAAATAAAACTTTAAGGGGTTATTCTACGGCTAAATTACATCAACTTTTTCTATGGGACCACCATCGAAATCGCAAAAAAAAAACACTTTCCCATACTAAAACGCGACCAGCTGGCATCAGTTTGTATGGAAACGTCAATTTTTTTTTGAGTTTTATATTGTTTTATGTATTTTTCTCTTGTGTGTCGAATAAACGTTTCTATTTGTATTAAGTATTCTAATTCTCAATTATAAGTATGTGCATGTTGTTACTTTCAGTGTTGTGTACGCCTATAATAGGCATATGTATAAGAGTTTTATGACTATATCCTATTTGTTGCAAGTGTTGTATATATATGCTGTTGGTGTACCTTTTTAAATAAATAAAATAAAATAAAAATAAGTAAGTGTGAGTGTGAGTGTGTGGTAAAGGTCGCAGGAAGACGCTGGATGCAGGCCGCTTCCAACCGGCCAATCTGGAAGTCAATGGGGGAGGCCTATGTTCAGCAGTGGACGTCCGATGGCTGAAATGATGATGATGATGAAGTGTGAGCCAGGTGATAAGGTTCATACACTGTTGTTGTTATAATAATCGTCTTCTTTACATTAAATTGAATGTAATTTATTTAATTTATGATTGCTGAAAAAATATTGACGCGGCTTAAACAAGTATGATAAATACCCGAGTTGTAATCATGACTGCTAAAAATAAAAAAGTATTACGAGTCTCACATTATATTTATTTGTTATTTACCTATCATCCCAAGACGTTAGACACAAAAAGTATAATTGGACCTTAAATATATGTCGTATGGATAGTTACAAATTCAAAATTTATTGATTTGAAAAAATATAACAAATTAAATTCTAATAAGCTGAACATAGATTTAAATAATCTGGGTTTCTATAATATTTAAAATATATGTTCGTATAAAATAATAATTTATTTATTTATTTAAACTTTATTGCACAGGTGGGTACAATTGGCGGACTTAATGCTATACAGCATTCTCTACCAGTCAACCTTGAGGTAGTGCAGATAGTGAAGTTTGTGGCGGAGTATGAAGTAACTGACAAGTTTATTACATGAGAAAATACTCTAATTAAAATAAACATTACATGCTAATACACATAAGTAAATATTTTATAAAAACTAGATATACATATATATTAAATACACATACATAAATAATAATAAGAATTCATACATACGGGGAAGTCTAACATTGATGGGTGAAGGTCTAGAGACAGAAAAAAAGAAGAAAAAAAAGAAAAAAACAGAAAGAAAACAGGAGACACATGAAAATAATCAAGACTATAAAGTTTATTAAATTAATTGTACCTATTAAGCTATTTTCTATATATTCCGATTTTTGATAAGGTTTTTTTTTTTTTGGAGATGGCTTAAACCACCTCATAGTTAAGAGGGCCTATGCCCTCCAATGGGACTGGGACGTCCATATACAGGGTTATTTGTAAAACATCAACAACCTCCTAGGGGCTGATTCTGGTGCTAAAATACAACCTGTTCTGACCTATATCGAAATCGAAAAAAAAACCTTATACAAAGTCGCCGACCAGCGGACATCAGAGGGCTAATTCCCGTAATTTGACAATAGTCGCAATCCGGTGTCGATCCGCTCCCAGTAACATTACGATCCCAAGCGGTATTCTCCTAAACCCAAAAAATTCAATTATAGTTCGTAATGCGACTGAAAATGGAAGAAAACAAAATTAGATTTTTTTTTGCTCTGTTTTTAGTCGTATTGGGATAGTTTTAATAATTTTACGTCAAATTGAAAGTTTACAAGAATACCGTTTGTGATAGTAATGTTACTGTGACCGGATCAAAACCGGATTGCGACAATTGTCAAATTACGGGAATTGGGCCTCAGTTTGTATGAAGCAGTGAATTTTATTTTCAACCGACTTCAAAAAAGGAGGAGGTTCTCAATTCGACTGTATGTTTTTTTTTTTTTTTGTATGTTCGTTACGCGATTACTCCGCCAATTATGAATCGATTTTAATGATTCTTTTTTTGTTTGGTAGATCATACTTCAGAGGTGGTCCCATAAGAAAATCAACAAATATATACCCAGATAATATTTTGGTTGTGGTTCTTGTTACCTATCTTCGACAAATATGAGCCGATTTTGATGATTTTTGTTTTATTGAATAGCTTATACTTCAAAGATGCTATGATAAAAGTTTGAAAAATAAAAATCACCCCTAAGGGTAGGAAAATAGGGGATGAAATCGGTGTTCAGCAGTTAGATTAGGATTTATCACTAAAAATAGATGAAATAAGTAAATTTTATTTTAAAAAAAAACCGACTTCAAAACACTGAAATGCTAAAAATAATCCTAACACTTAAGTACCTAATCAGTTACTTTTGGAGTCGGTGCAAACAAAAACATTGAATTTCTCATCGGCTGGCACCGACTCCAAAAGTATCTGATTAGGTACTTATGTGTTAGGATTATTTTCAGCATTTCAGTGTTTTGAAGATGGTTTTATTTTTTTTAATAAAATTTACTTATTAGGGTATTATGTTGGTCCCATAGAAAAAGTTGTTGTATTTAAACACCAGAATAGGCTAGTTTCCTGGGTCAAATAAAGATTATTCTATTTAGTCCGTCAGTTAGATTATCAAAAAATATTGGACCCATATTTTGTCTTTTGTCAATCAAACAAAAAAATACGAAGATAAAGCGCATCAAAGTATGTGATGTCACGCCTTGCTAAAAAGTGTCGCAAGGCTTGACGTTACTCGGAACTGTAACAGGCTATATCTTCATCATTTTTTGTTTGTTTGAGAAAAGAAAAAATACGTGTCCAATGTTTTCTGTTAATCCAACTGAAGGACTAATTTGATTTTTTTAGGAAACTAGCCCATTACAAAGCAGAACTCGTCTCGGCTCTGCACTGCGACGTTTAATTGTACTACTACTACTATACTATATTTCGTTTCTGAGAGATGTCTATGCGCTTTCTATGAAGCTTAACTTCTGATTCCCTTAACTATTAATTTATTATGTGCCTCAACTATAAAGTGGTGTGGGCTACGCCAATCAGTACAACGATGGTATCGAATAAGTCATCGAAATATCACTTAAGTATTTACAAAGATGCCGCCAAAACCACACCACAGATTATTAACTTCGACCCGCTCTATTTGAAAGACCCTTTATAAGACTTATATCGAAATCAAAAAAAAAATCTCATACAAAGCCGTTTTACAAATATCAGTTTGTATGAAGCAGTGAATTTTATTTTTAGAGTATTATGTTGGTCCCATAGAAAAAGTTGTTGTATTTAAACACCAGAATAGGCTAGTTTCCTGGGTCAAATAAAGATTATTCTATTTAGTCCGTCAGTTAGATTATCAAAAAATATTGGACCCATATTGTGTCTTTTGTCAATCAAACAAAAAATGATGATAAAGCGCATCAAAGTATGTGATGTCACGCCTTGCTAAAAAGTGTCGCAAGGCGTGACTTTACGCGGAACTTTAACGGGTTATATCTTCATAATTTTTTGCTTGATTGAGAAAAGAAAAAATAAGTACTTAAGTAGGTACGTGTCCAATATTTTCTGTTAATCAAACTGACGGACTAATTAGATTTTTTTAGGAAACTAGGCCATTGTTGATGTTTTACAAAAAAACCTGTACAGGCTTACTTTTCTTTAGTTTTTACTTTATAAATACAAGTAGCTGGAATAAACGATCTGCCCCACTAAGCATGACCACCAAAACACGATATGATATGGCGATATATCGACACCAACTGTTTACAAAAAAATAATAATAACAGCAAAAAATTGTTTTCACAATCACACTAATTAGTTAGCCCCAAACTAAGCAAAGTTTGCACAGGCAACAGCTCGTCAACCTAGTCCAAAACGTAAAATTTCCTTAATTGATATTGAGCCTCACATGTGAGACTTAAAGTTGAAAATCGGTTCAGAGACCTTGAACTTTTTGGGTCGGTTGACCTGCCGTTGAAAGGTGGACTTAATGCCATGTGGCATTCTCTACCAGTCGACCATTAGGCTAAACAGAAATGTTTTGTGGGCGGTGCATATGACGTTACAAAAATGATCAATATTATATAATCACAGCATAAACTACACACAGTATCTATGTCGAATATTATAAACTAAATAATATAATGCATAGACTACATAGATAAAATACATACATACATAAATATGATGACGTTAACTGGAAAGTAGAGAGTCAAGGGTTTACGATGACGATTTTATTTTACCAAGAAAATAGTGCGAGCAAGTATCTTAAAGGCGTATCTATTGGGAGCTGCTTTGATATATTCGGGAAGAGAATTCCAGAGCCGAGTGGATTGAATGAGAAAAGAGTTGGACACGAAACCAGTGCGATGAGAAGGGGTGGGAGAGTAAGTTTGTTGTTATTTATCCGCCATGTTTAATTTTTATCAAAACAGCGATCATAACATAGTCAAGCTAAGGGGGCTGGTAATAGAATCTTTGAACCTACACATGATCGATTTTTTAAACGCATTCTTACATAAAATATACGGGAATAGATCATAAGACCCAAGTAGGTCGGAATCATACGCTCCACACTCTATTTCTATCCCCCTTACACAATTTTTTAATAGAGCGAAAAATTCGATCAAAAGACGTGCTTACTCGACGAGCGACGAAGCTCAACTGACCGTTCTAACGTTATAATTTTAAATAAAGAACGCGGGAAGCGATGCTAATGATTGGTCAGTGGTGGGCATAGACTAATCGGCTCATTTTCTCAATAGACCATAGACTAGGGGGATGCTTTGATCGTCGTTCGGCCCAGTGGCTTTTTAATGACACAAAGGAGTGTAGCCATGGAGTATCATGTGCCGGCTTGAGGTTGGATGCTTCATTAGGCAGCTTGCTACAACGTAGTAATATTTTTAAAGTGTATCGGCTTTTTCACTTGGTGAATATTATGTAAAAAAATTTGGCTAGCTAGCAAGAATAGCTATTTAAAGCAGCAAGCGTTTATTTAAATATTTGACGGGACTCTCGCTGGCAGATATCTGATATTAAAAGGAGTACTTACTAACTCAATTTAGGCATTTTTTTTTAAACCAAAAGATCCGGCGAACTTCGTACCGCCTATTAAAGATGTTGTAGGTTGTAAATAAATAAATAATATTAGACCCATCACATACATTGTTCTGATCGTGAGGAACTCGCGCATCCGCGGTAACCTTCGTGTCCGTGATATTGCAGACAAACTGCAGGAGAGTCGCCTACGCTGGTACGGCCATGTTTTGCGGAAACCGGCAAGCTACGTAGGAAACAAATGTCTGGCCATGCCGCCACCGCCAGGTCCTGGCAAAAGGGGTAGACCCAAGAAATGCTGGCTTGACGTTGTGAGGGCTGACATGCGTGCCAATGATCTCACAACTAGTGACGCTCAAGACCGCGCGAAGTGGAGGAGCAAACCAAGGAAAGCGGACCCTGGGCTCCAAAGCAATGACTTTGGACGCAACCGGGATTGACCGTATAGATGATGATGATGATGACATACATTGTTCTGATCCTATGGTAAGTAGCCAAAGCACTTGTGTTACAGAAATCAGAAGCAACGAAGTTACCACAACACCCAGACCCGAGATAATATAGAAAAGTGATTTCAATTCAATTCAGTTCAATATATTTATTGCATTCTATAATGTTACATAGGGGTTATAAATAGGTACATAAAACAGATCATTATAGACCCTGTAGGGCACAACAATAAGATAGGTATTGTGGGCAGAGAGGATGACGCCATGCATAATTAGATCAATTTGTTTATTTTTTTCTCTACATTGACCGACCGGGAATCGAACCCGGAACCTCAGAGGTACGACACCAAGTCCGGTATGCTCGCTTTTAGGCTACGGAGGTCGTCATATTCATTTCTGAACGCATCCTGTTTAGCAGGTACGAACAGTTTGAATGAGAAAGTAAATTGTTATTTATACAAATATTCTTGCAATCTCTTCATATTTTCTCACCTTTTAAAGCTTTCTTGGACTCCTACAAATATTTCAAAACCAAAATAAGAATAATAAGAATACGAATAAGAATGATTTATTTGGCATAAATACTAAATAATAACAATCAAAACATAAAATAAAATAAAAGTAAGCAAAACAAAAGAAACATCATTAAAAATTGATTGAAGAATTGAATTTTTTAAAAATAAGCCAAATCGGTCCAGCCGTTTTAGTGTTTTTGTGAGGCTAACAAACGGTATTCAGTAGTTTTTTTATTGTTTTAGAACGAACGAAGTCACGGGCAACAGCTATCTTACTAAATTATAAACGGGAAAGTTTGTGTGTATGGATGTTTGTTGCTCTTTCACGCAAAAACTACTTAACAGATTTCGATAAAATTTGACATACTAATAAACCATGGCCTGCCCCCCTAGCATGACCACCAAACGATATGATATGATATAGCGATATAGCGACACCAACTGTAAAAATATGATAAAAAAAGCCGCCATTTTGAATTTTTAATGAAACAGCATTTATGTTTGTATAATATGTGACGTCACCGGCACGGCGATTTAATAGCGGCTATATTTCTACAGTAGGTGTCGAAGTATCGCTATATCATATCATATCATATCGTGTGATAGTGCTCATGCTAGGGAGGCTGGATTAGCACGTAGAATACTTTTTATCCGGGTAAGGTCAATGCAGACGAAGTCGCGGCAGCAGCTAAAGTAAATAATTTCAAAACATTTCCCTTTTCAAAAAATGAGTTTGTTCATTCTTTTTGTGAGCGCAATTCGTTAGCTCGAGTACTCAACAAGAATTATGTAACCACAGATATTCTGAACGAAACAATATTTGCAAAAGAAAAAGCTTAAAAGCTGGTTCTGGGAGCGAGCTTTTACAAGAAACACGGGGTTGGGCGGATAACATGTGCATTAGATGCTGCGTTTAAACATGCAAGTGTTATGGAAAGAACCACAAAGATTAATTATATTGCTAAACAATCCAAAGTAAGAATAAGAATAAGAATAAAAATAAGAACAAGAATAAGTTTATTTCCATAATACATTTTAGTATCAGTTCTTACAGGTCCCCACACTAGGCTAAAGCCTGTCCTGTGGGGACAGTGAAGGTTTACATAAATATTTACACTTGCTTAACAAAAAAGAAAAACAAGCAAAAACTATTTCTAATTAAATAAATCATCAAAATATAATAAAAGTTGCTTAGCTATGTGCGTTAATATCTACAACCATATACCAAATGAAATGAAAACGCAATGTGCTGCGGTATTTAGGAGGCATTTGTTCCGTTGGCTCAATTACCATAATTTTTACAGCCTTAAAGATTTCTTTTAAAAAATTAGATTCCTTTGACACGTAATAATAATTTACAATGAATGGGACATTTAATTTTAATGAATGCGCTTTGATAATATTGATGATGATAATGACATTTTGTATTTCTAATATTAATTAATTTGGACTTATTATTCGATTTGACATTATTTCATTTTAACCCTTATACAGCGACCGATCGTTATAAAGATAAAAAAATATATTTTTTCATTTTCATTATATCGATCAAAGTAACAATATCAAAAAATTACGGTGATACGCGACAAAAATAGTTTCAGTAACATCTGGGTTAATATTAAATTTTCTTTATATTGTGACATTTGCATGCTAATTATGTAGCCCAATATGTGCATCGATATTTTATAAATTAAGACCTTGTATACCATATTGAAGCAAATAAAGATTTATGATTTATGAACAGCAGTCGTGGTTTTTTTCAGTTATTATTTTTTCATTCATCTATTAGTATGTAGATCATAACGACAAATTGTGTGTGACATTATATTGTGTAAAATAAAAGAATACATTTATCAAAAAAATATCGCATCGTCATAATTTCAGCCATAGGTCGACCACTGCTGAACGTAGGCCTCGCACAATGACTTTCAGATTGGCCGGTGGAAGCGGCCTGCATCCAGCGGCTTCCTGCAATCTTCGCCAGGTTGTCTGTCCACCTTGCAGGTGGACGTCCTACGCTGCGCTTGCCGGTACGTGGCCTCCAATCTAGAACCTTTCTGTACAATCGGCCGTCAGCTCTAACCTTACGTGCGATAAAATATTTATATCAAAAAGTATATATAACATTTAAACGTACTGTTTACATTCTTGTAAAATTCTTGCAAATTAAGTAAAGTAAATGTCAATGTAGAAATATTATTTTTTATTATGGACTTATCCCGCTTTATAAGCAGAGCGGTGATTCTGCCAATGTCGAGTATTTTTGGTATAGTGTTCACAATAAATAACGGGTGTTTAGTTTTTATTGCTTTTCTTGGATTCAGTGAAGGCTATTCTTCCCGTAGAAGCCGGTTTCAAGATGCTATCGGGTCTAAAGCAAGTTGTCTTGAGACAAGTCACTTGACACTCGATGCGGCGTTGAATACAATGATATTTCAATAGTTTCAGGTCTTTACCACTTCACCAAACATCAGAACACAAACTACACCAAATTTGCACTCTAAAGCTCTATAAATGATTTATCATTTAAAACCATTAAAATAGATCGACCATGCTTTTCGTTCGACTACCCCCCACCGAATCCGTCAATGTAGAAAAGGTTTTACTTTCGTTACTATTTGCAAATATTAAACAAATTAAAACCTATACGCGTAAATGGATGGAACAATTTTGCTATCTCTTTTTTTGTTGTGTTAATTATTGTCAGGTGAAGGTTCTTTTAAATGAAAAAAAAAGGAAGTTGCGCAGAAAGTTCTTTATGAATAAACTAAAGACCGCGCGAACGAAGTCGCGGGCAATAGCTAGTAATTTAATATTAATAATGAATGTATCCTACCACTAAGCAAAGTTTGTTCTTTGGCGCTTAGATAAGGGACAAACATAGGTATTTAAATATACTTATAAAAATCCTTTCTATCAACTATACTTCTTCTCATCACCAGCCGTTATGTATAGTCCCAAAGTGGTGGTAGCGCAAAACTATAATTTTGGGACGTGTACCTAAATACCTGCTTGGAAGAAGGCCTTATACTGAATAAATTACTTTAAATTTACTGACTATTACTATAACATGACTAACATGATAAAATTCGTGCTCATCACACATACATTACATTTTACAAGGTGGACAGACGACCTGGTAAAGGTTGGAGGAAGCCGCTGGATGCGGGCCGCTTCCAACCAGCCAATCTGGAAGTCACTGGGGAGGCCTATGTTTAGCAGTCAACGTCCTATGGCTGAAATGATGATGATGATGACAGATACATTTTTCTATAGTGATGATGATGATGATCCCATAGATTCGAACCCGCAACCGCCTGGCTTTATAATCCGGAGCGCGAACCATTAACCTAGATAGACACTTTAATTTTACAAAACACCAGACAAGTGCAAATTGGACTCGCCCATCCAGGGTTCCGTACAAATTTGTAGTTACATATTAAAATAGTTCAGGATTCGAGTCTCGCAGTTAATCTACAAAATTATTACAAAATTTTATTAGTAGTTATAGTTTTCAGATATTTCTATGTAATTGTAGTTTTTTGCTGCATGAACGGCCGTGTTTTTTTTAACGTTAACGTAGAAGTTTGATTTTTTCATAGCTTCAAAGGACTGTAGATTTGAGTAGTTAAATGTTTTTAATTTTAACTGGATAAAAAAAAAGTAAACCGACTTCAATAATATCAGTTACTTTAAGAGTCGGTGCAAACGAAAACATTCAAACTCTCATCGGATGGCACCGACTCCAAAAGTAACTGATTAGGTACTTATATGTTGGTATTATTTTTAGCTTTTCAGTTTGTTGAAGTCGGTTTACTTTTTTTTTATAAAATTTACTTATTTTCATCTATTTTTAGTGATACATCCTCAACAAAACGAATCATGAGTGCAAACTTAAGTTAACGGCTGAACACCGATTTCACCCCGTATTTTTCCCACCTTAGAGGTGAAATTTTTCTAATTTTTCAATATACCATCTTTAGAGTATAAGCTATTCGATAAAGAAAGAATCATCAAAATCGGTTCACAAATGCTGAAGATATTGGGAAACATAGGTACAAAATCAGTTGGCACTGTATGGAGTTCATGCAATGTTTGATGATTTTCTTAAAGATCACATCATCAGAACTTGATCAAATTTATATAATAATAAAAAATAAAATAAAAATCATTTATTTTCAGACCAAAGATCCATAGTGTAACGGACGACTCAGCAAGGAGACGAGGGCGGAGCATCGCGGCGCGAGACGAAGACGCCGCTATAAGAGGGAAGGAGACGGCACACTGGTGCCGTGTGCAAATCGGAGCGCGCTGATTGGCCGACAGAGTATCGGGCAATAGTCACTAGCGTAGGGATGATTTTGTCAATATAAATAGGCATAAGTCTGAAATAAATATAGCAGTAGTATAGTATGAGTATAATATAGTTGTTTTTGTTTTGATCAACAAAGTCGGAGTTTGAAGAAACCATTACAGTCCACAACAAAGTCTGGTCCTTCGAGCCGGATGGAAGAAAACCGCCAGTACCCTAGTGAAATGGTACGAACCAGGAGCCAGGAGCGGGCAATGGAGGGCACGGAAGAACCGCTATCCATTGCCAAGGCGCGAGTATTTCACTCGCCACCGAGATCTCCGTCCGCGGCCTCAAGATCGCGACCGGTGACGTCACAAGGGGAAGGAAGTCGTACTTACGAACCAACAGCACTTCCCGCACCCCTCGTACCGACCGCCGCACGCCCAGCGACTACGGCCGAACGGCGCCGTGAGCCATCGCCGACGCGCTCGCATACGTCACGACGATCAACGGGTAGCACCGAGGCGCGAATACGCACCGCGCAGCTAGCAGCGGAAGAACAGTTAGCGGAAATAAGGAAGAGGGAGTTCCAGTTAGAAGCCGAGCTAGTCAAGAAACGATTAGCAGCCACTGTAGAAACAATTCGGGAAGAGGAAGCCGCCAGTATCGGGGACCCGGATGAACGCATCAACAGTTGGCTACAACAGAGCATCGTAGCGCCAGGGATCGTCGAAGCGACTACCACTCTGGGGCACACAACGTCCGAGCCGAAAGAAAGCACGCTGCCTGCGCGCGAACCGCGCACCCCGAGAGCCGACCGGGGGGAGCAGCCGCCTCACGGAGGTGTACGCTTTGAAGACGCACGCCGTCAAGCTCGCTCATCAACACCGACCAGGAATCGAAGCAGGGGCATCGAGCAATTAGCGGAGGCAATCGAGAAGATGGCAAGAAACCGACCGGTGCCGCGGCAGGTGACCGACTTACCTAACTTCTCCGGTGCTTTCAACGAGTGGATGCCATTCGCCGCAGCATTCAAAGAATCAACTACGGTCTACAACTTCAGCGACATCGAGAACATGGCGCGCCTACGAAATTGCCTGAAAGGCGAAGCAAAGGAAGCTGTCACCGAGCTCCTGTACACCGGTGGCAGCCCCGATCAAATCATGCAAACACTAGAGCAGTGTTTTGGCCGACCCGAATATATCATCGACAAAGTGATAGAGGACATTAAGAAGCTACCACGACTGGGCAACACAGCGAGAGAGCTTAACACGTTCGCCGTACGACTTCAGAACATAGTCTGCGCTCTCAAGAATATAGATCGTCGTGGTTACCTGGAGTTTCCAATGCTGATAAGGGATATCGTGGATAAACTTACGCCAAACTTAAGATCAAGATGGTGCGACTACGCGTATGAACATGAACATGCTATGTCTCCGGAAATCGTCCTGCTATCGCGCTTCTTAATGCGCGAAGCGGACATGGCGCTGCGATACACATACACGACGTCAGCAACCGTGACTGGGAACCAGAAACAAGCTCCAGCAGCGAAGACCTATACACGAAAGAAACAAGTGGAGGTGTACGCAACAACTGCCGCCGCGACGAACGAACAATACAAGTGCTATAGCTGCGAAGGAAATCATACACTAACTAAATGTGACACATTCGCAAAATTGACATCAGATTCACGGTGGGAAATAGCAAAAAAAGCAGGCCTTTGCTTCAAATGCATCGCTAGCCGGCACAGACGAACGAACTGCCGAGCAAAGCCATGCGGAGTGAACGGATGCCGCCGACCACACCACGAACTCTTACACACCGAACCCGCGTCATCGCCACCTCTGAGTTCACCACTTGAGCCACTGCAAGTCACTAACGAAACTGTGATGTCCGTCGCCGCCACTGAAGATCAACAAGGAGCTTCGGTACTACTGAAGGTGGTGCCTGTTAGTTTAACGGGACCCAAGGGAAGCATTAACACTCATGCTCTCCTTGATGAGGGTTCTACCATCTCTTTGATCGAAGAAGACCTGGCGTTGTATCTGGGAGCGGAGGGACCGACACGACCACTACACATCAAAGGAGTAGCCGCCAGTCAACGCCAAGAAAAAAGCAAGTCAGTCAACCTCGAGATCCGAGGCAAGAACCAAGAAGATTGTCATCAAATTAGACTGCGCACTATCCCGCAGCTGGTGCTACATACACAAACAATATCCACTCAGCTGCTTAACTACGAGCACCTGCGTAGCCTGAATCCGGACGACGTGTGCTACGAGAAGTCGAAGCCGCGACTGCTTATCGGTGCTGACAATTGGCACCTAATAGTATCACGACAACTCAGAATGGGAAAGAAGAAACAACCAGCCGCCTCGCTGACCACGTTGGGGTGGGCGATCCACGGAACGGTACCGCGCACTATCCACAGACGAGATACAGAGTCTGTCCTGCACCTATTCATGCCTGAACGCGGCGTGGATGAGAACGACGTGCCTGACAGCCGTCTGGACACAATGATGGAGGAACACTTTAAAATTGACTCATTAGGCGTGTCTATTTGCACTAAGATAACGAAAGAAGATCAACGTGCCATCGAGAACTTCGAAGCTACGGCCAAACGGACCGACGGCCGATTCGAAGTCGGACTACCATGGCGCAATGATGACCTGGAGACGCCACCGAGTTACAACGCCGCCTATAGAAGACTTATTGGACTAGAGCGCAGGTTCGCCAGAGATCCAGACTTCGCAGCACAATATAAGAAGGAAATCGAAGCCCTGAAAGAGAAAGGTTACGCGGAAGCCTGCGATGGGACAGAAGAACGGAACCCAAGAAAATGGTATCTGCCGCATTTCCCGGTTTTTAACCCTAATAAACCGGGAAAGCTCCGCCTAGTCTTCGATGCCGCTGCAAAGTCACACGGAGTCTGCTTGAATGACTTCCTACTGGAAGGACCGGACCTTCTTCGACCGCTGCCAGGTATCCTGTTCCGATTCAGAGAGAAGCCAATAGCAGTGAAGGCGGATATTCAAGAGATGTTCCTCAGAATTAAGATCAGATCAGACGACCAACCGGCCCAGATGTTTCTTTGGCGAGAAGATCCAAATAAACCGCTGCAGGTCTTAAAGATGACGTCAATGATCTTTGGAGCCTCCAGTTCCCCATTCTTGGCTCACAGTGTGCGCAACCGGAACGCTGAAGACTTTGTGCATACCCACCCGGCAGCCTACGAATCCATAACACGTAGCCACTACATGGATGACCTGGTAGAGAGCTACGAGGATATCTCAACTGCAAAGAAAACGATCCAGGAGGTGACTTTCGTCCACAAGCAAGCTGGTTTCAACCTACGACAGTGGAACTGCAACGAACAAGAAGTATTGGCGGAGGTCCCATATGAGCTAAGAGCCAAAGCGACCACACATCTAGCAACGCCATCAGACAAGGCGCTTGGACTGCTGTGGGACGCTGAAAGAGACGAGCTAGCTTTCAACACGAATCTTGCTAAGGTACCGAAGCAAGTAGTAAAGAATAACAGAACGCCAACTAAGAGAGAAGCCCTCAGCGCCGTGATGTCCGTATACGATCCTCTCGGACTACTGAGCCACTTCACGATCAGAGCGAAGATACTTTTGCAAAATCTGTGGCGAAATAAGATTGGATGGGACGAACCGCTGCCCGCCGCTGAAGCAGAAGACTTTCGAAAATGGCTCTCAGAATTAACAAACAGCATAGCCGAGATACGTCTGCCCCGTTGTTACGAACTCGGCAGCCATGAACGAAGAGACTTGCACGTTTTCTGTGACGCCAGTGAACAAGCCTACTCGACTGCCGTGTATTGGAGATTCACGAAAGCAGATAACACGGTGAACGTAATCCTAGTCGCAGCGAAAGCAAAGGTAGCACCGCTCAAGAAACAGAGCATCCCGAGACTGGAACTGCAAGCTGCGGTTATCGGGGCACGCCTCGCGGAGGTCATCGCCGCAGAACATGAGTTGCAGCCTAGCAGCGTCACATTCTGGAGTGACTCCCGCACCGTACTGCATTGGATTCGACAAAATGCACGACGATACACACCCTTTGTCGCGCACCGCCTCGGCGAGTTAGCGGAGCGCACGAAGAGTGAGCAGTGGCGTTGGCTACCATCCGAACTAAACGTAGCCGACGACGCAACTAGATTGAAGAGCAACTCGATAGCTGCAAGCGACCGATGGTTCACAGGGCCGAGTTTTCTCTGTAGACCTGAAGAGACTTGGCCCCAAGAAGAAAACAAGGAACTTGACCCAGAAGAAGAAACTGTCACGCTTACTTACGAACATCCAAAGGCAACTTACCTACCGGATATCAGCCGCTTTTCATCGTTCGAGAGGCTCATCCGCGCGACGGCATACGTCCTTGTATTTATCGAGAAGTGCCAAGGGCGAGCGAAGCGACTTGAAGTCCGCCACCTGGAAGAGGCAGAACAGCTGTGGATCAAGAAAAGCCAACGCGATAGCTTCCCACTGGAAGTTGGATTACTAGAAAACGGGAAGCGCATTCCGAAGTCTAGTCGATTATACAAGCTCGACCCGAAAATCAAGAACGGAACTTTAAGATTGGACGGCAGAATAAGCGCAATAAATGTGCCAGAACCAATGAAGGAGCCTGCCGTGCTGGACGGACGCCACCCGTTCACCCGCATGCTCATCCAACGGGAACATGAAACTGCTGGACACGCGAATAGAGAACGTATCGTCAATGACCTTAGACAGCGGTATTGGATCTTGCACCTACGAACAACAGTGCGGAACGTGTCTAAAAACTGCGCTTTTTGCTGCCTCAGAAAGGCAAGACCACGGGTGCCAATCTTTGGAGACCTGCCGACGGCGCGCATAGACCCTTATCGACGGCCGTTTACGAATTGCGGGGTTGACTATTTTGGACCAATGATTGTCGCTGTCGGACGAAGACGTGAGAAGAGGTGGGGTGCACTCTTTACGTGCCTCACAACCCGAGCTGTCCACCTGGAATTAGTGGGCTCCCTGTCCACAGATTCCGCTATCATGGCGTTTAGAAGAATGGCAGCACGCAGAGGATGGCCCGCGGTAATGATGAGCGACAACGCTACCAATTTCCGGGGCGCAGATGCAGAACTTCGCGCCGCTTATAAAGAGTGGGCACCTGCACTAGAAGAGTTGGGTCAACTACACCGCATGACCTGGCGATTCATCCCTCCAGGAGCACCGAACCAGGGGGGAGCTTGGGAGCGCCTGGTCCGATCAGTGAAGACAGCTCTTACCGCAGTGCTGCTGGAAAAGACACCAAAGGAAGAAGTGCTACAGACCGTAATGACTGAAGCAGAGTATTCCGTCAACGCACGGCCGCTCACCCATGTCTCGGTTGAACCTAATGACCCTGAGGCGATTACCCCAAACCATTTCCTGCTGGGGTCGTCAACGGGCCTGCCACACACCGGGCCATGTCAGCCGGCCGACCGCAAGACTTGGCGCGCTAGCCAAGGTATCGCCGATGAATTCTGGAGAAGATGGGTTCGCGAGTACTTACCGACACTCGTACCACGCCAAGCGGCTGCATCGGACGAACGTCCACTGCAAGAGAATGACCTGGTTATCATCGTAGACGCTGCGCTACCCCGCAACACCTGGCCGCGCGGGATTGTTCAGAAAGTGTATCCTGGTCCGGATGGCAGAGTACGTAGCGCTGACGTTCGCACGCGAGGAGGAGTCTTCCGACGGCCCACCACAAAGCTCGCCGTCCTGACCGTAGAAAGGGCTGCGACGGAGTCTTCGCCGGGGGGAGAGCTGTAACGGACGACTCAGCAAGGAGACGAGGGCGGAGCATCGCGGCGCGAGACGAAGACGCCGCTATAAGAGGGAAGGAGACGGCACACTGGTGCCGTGTGCAAATCGGAGCGCGCTAATTGGCCGACAGAGTATCGGGCAATAGTCACTAGCGTAGGGATGATTTTGTCAATATAAATAGGCATAAGTCTGAAATAAATATAGCAGTAGTATAGTATGAGTATAATATAGTTGTTTTTGTTTTGATCAACAAAGTCGGAGTTTGAAGAAACCATTACAGTCCACAACACATAGATTGTTAGTAACAATATAACTTATAGACTATGTTAGTAGGTATAATAAAAACAAAAGGAATATTTACCCCTGGCAGACAGGCTCACCGATACTTTGTCACGTGCAGCTCAGTGAACCTGCCAACCAGGGCTGAATCGTGTCGATCACCCACCATCCTCAGGACTCGGTTCGAGCTCTCTCGCACCCTGTTTACCAGCGAGGCAACCTTTTTTCGCATTAATGCGTAAAAGTCATCCACGCTGGCATCAGCAAACATACCCGACGCACTACAATAGCGTGGGAGCCGGAACAGAGCCCTAAAGATGTTGTTGTATTGGACACGTAGGGCATTGTAGGATTTCTGTGTAAAGCTGGCCCATGGCTGGCTACTCGTGTAGAAGGTTTGACAATAGGCTTTAAAAAGCGTGATTTTGACTTTGGCTGTACATCGAGCAAATCTTTGTGCCAACATATTACCACGTACCGACAACGCCCTACGCTCTCTCAATATCCAAATCATCACACATATTTTCAGTGAGTACATGACCCAAATATTTAAACTGTGCGACACGATTCAAAGTAAACTGCGTTCAGTGTAAGTGGTGGTATTGTGGATGGCCCTTTATTGTTAGATTTAAATAACATGAACTCACTTTTTTTCGCATTATACTTTAAACCGTGCGACAGAGCATAAGACTCACAGACCCCTAGAAGCTTTCTAATCCCGCCGATTGAAGGGCTCAGCAACACCATGTCATCTGCATAACTAAGATTATTTACACACACATCATCTACAAAGCATCCGACATGTGTGTTGCTGAGCTCCACAATCAAGTCATTTACATAAATGTTAAAAAGACGAGGGGATGTCAAACCACCCTGTCTCACCCCACACTTCATATGATACTCATCAGAGTATGAATTTCCCCACCTCACAACATTCACCTGATTGCTGTACCAATATGAAAATATTTTAATAACCTCAGGACACACACCAGCGTCTTCTAGCTTTGTCCACAGCCTGCTATACGAGACCGTATCAAAAGCCCTGGACAAATCCAGGAAACATGCATACACAGGAGTTTTCCTTTTAACATAATAGTTGACTGTATGTTTTAAAGCTAATATGGCACTCTCCGTAGAGAGCCCCGCTCGAAAACCGAATTGCGAGTCCTGTAACGTTGAAGCCACTGTATCAAGCTGCTTATCCAGTAATCCATCCAAAACCTTTGCCATGATTGTGGCTAAAGAGATTGGTCTATAATTTAATTTATCCGACATGTCCCCAGTGGGGTTCTTCACAATTGGTACCACAATCGTTTTCATTTGGTCCCTAGGTAAATAAGAATGTCGTACGCACAGAGTAAACAGCATAGCCAGTACTCTACATAGATGAGGTCCAGCATGCTGCAAGTGCTCGATGCTAAGTCCGTCATGGCCAGGTGACTTACCACGTTTCATATTCTTTACAATTGTTAATACATCCTTTGCAGAAAATCGAATAGGCTGCTGACCACGGCCGTACTCAACCTCTCGCACCGACAGCAGACCAGATTGCACAGCAAAGTTGTCCTTAAAAATATTGGCTATTTTCCCCTGGTCACTAACCCCCTCTACACTGATAGGAAGTCTCATTTTACTATTCAACTTCTTAGTTCCATTCCAAAACTTATTAAACTTTTTTGCTGAATGTTGTGAGGCAAGGATGTCCAGTTTAATTTGTTCCTGATTATTAATACAATATTTTAACCTAAATTTAAATAATTTCCTACTCTGACACATTCTTTCAAAGATAGGACCACTGTTAGGCTTTCCGTAGTGAACATAGTGCTGAAAATCAGCTCTAGCCTGTTGATGTGCTTCTTTAACATGCTTATTCCAGCCATGCACTGTTTTAAATTTTGCTGGCCGCGTTGGCCTTCTACAACTTGCTATTGATGCTTGGCCCAGAGCATGAACAGTGTCATGATAAAGTTTCTCAAGTACTTTTCCATGCTCCAAGTCATTACACATCCTATCCGCACAGTCACTAAGTTATTACATAGTTGGTAATATTTATCAATTTCATCTGCTTCTCTCATACCCCAGATATTATTTTTATTTACAGAATTATTACTTATTACCAACTTAGACTCAATTAACCCCAGATTACATATTATTTCCAAGGGAAAATGGTCAGACCAATACACATCATAATGGACCCTTGCGCTAAGTACTAACTGCCATGCAGACTCAGTGACCAAGCAATGATCCAACCAGCTTTTGCAACCATTAGCATCACTAAAAAATGTATAGGTACCTGAAGAGTTGCCTAGCTTTAAAATATCGGCACAAACCCACTCATTGTCTGAACAGAACGCTAACAGTTCTCTACCAAATAAGGCTGTTGGATGGGCATTCAGATCACCCAAGATAAATGCCTGTTCCACACTGTTGTCCTGTATAACAGCACTAATCTCACCTAGAACGTGGGCGAATTCGGGGAGGTTAGACTGACAGTCCGTCGGCATATATACACTGAAGAACATAACCTCACGATTTTCACCTATTATTGCTCTTATCGCAACGATGCGATCACTCGCGCACTTAATGACAGAGACACTATGAAAAACACTTTTTCGCCACATTAGCGCAACGCCGCCGTAGGGCCTGCCCCGATGAACGCCAACCGTTGGGTCCATTGATGATTTCGCCGTGTACCCAAAGTCTTCATTTATGTCTCCAAGCAAAGCTAAATCGTGCGAGTACAGCCAAGTTTCCTGTAGGGCCAACACATCTGTTTGTCTACATAAACTTCTCACACATTCAATACCTTTCTTGACGTTTTTACAGTTAAAAGTCATTATTCTGGTTTGATCCATCAGTAATTGGTATATTTGTACACGGTACACTTTTCGCTGGCACCCTCATCGAAACATTTTGTCTAAAATGTATAAATTTTCTAAACGTAATCCCATCGGGCCATAGGTCGTCATTCAAAAATGTATTAATTTTGCTTTTCGACACATATATTTTATAGGAATTGTACAACCTCTCCCTTTTCATTGTAATTTTCTCAGGGCTAACAGTCTCCTGCGTTTTTTCCAGGATGTAATCACGAATGTCATTTTCCGATGTGTTCTTGTTTACATTAGAAATAAATAGAGGAATCTTTATTTCTGCCGCCTTAAAGTTTGCTCCCGGTTGACTGACTGCCTTTCCTTTCTTACTCTCAAATCTATTTCTAATTCTCTTTCGTTGCACAACTGTCCAGTCTTCATCCTTCCGTTTATTTTGCACAAAGTTTCCATCTTTTTTCACTATCTCCGCCATATTCATAGGCGCCGTATTTATGTTAATCCTGTTTGTGTCAAATTGATCTGTCATTGTGGTGCACTGTTGCGATTGCGAACGCACCGTATGTGCGAGCGCGACGGAGGTATTCTCTGTTTTACCTGCGCGAGAGCGAGACAGTTCGCCTGACGCGTTTACGTCGTCGCAGCCGCTGCCACAGCTACCGTCGCCCTGGCAATCCACAGATAATTCTCTAATGTCGGTATTTGACAAATGAGATAAACCGACCGGCCCACTATCGCAAAAATATGCACCTCTTTTTTCCGTGTTCACATAATTAGGACAATCCATTATAGATGAGAATTTTAAGTTTGCTATCTCATTTCGAACATCCTGCAATTGATCAACACTCACATATTCATTCTTAATCTTCTCGATATCACTTCTTAATAGTACGATGTCCTTTAATAGTTTCGTTACGTCGATGTGGTCAAAAGATACGGGCGGTAATTTTTGTAAATCCCGAGCCACAAAAATGGGGATTAAATCCGGATCTATTTCCTTGAAAAGTGAGATAATGTCTTCCAGATCTCGTTGTTTCTTTCCATCCTTTCGTCGCGATTTTAGCCGTTGAGAGGTCGTAACAGATTCAAAAAGCAGTTTCTTAGCTTCTTGTACGTCCACCTCCGTAAAGGTGGATACACAAACACGGATTATGGATTCCGTATCCATCACATCATGTTTGTTCTGAATGAACGCCAGAATCTCACAAATAATTATATTACAGTTCGAACACTTTAACTTATTGAGCTCCATATTCACGTAACACACCCGCACGTCACCGCTGCGCGAGCGCGACTGATATGGAACCATTCCGAAAGTATTCCCTTTCGAACAAAAAAAAAACAATCGAAATCGGTTAACCTGGTAACGAATGATCGCTGAACATTCATAAAAAAAAAGATACCGACGAATTGAGAACCTCCTCCTTTTTTGAAGTCGGTTAAAAAATAGAAGTTTCCAAGATACAGGGTCTTGAAAGACAGACGGACAACAAAGTGATCCTAAAGGGTTCCGTTTTTTTATTTTCAGGTACGAAACCCTTAAAACATTAACGATTAAAAAAAACGAACAAGACACAATAATGTATCTGATTGTCGTTTAGAATTCAGCTCCAGTTTGTAAGCCAGTTGCTAGATAGATGTGAACGCTCCTTCTGCGTCGTAGCGATGTCATGTAACAAGGAATTAGAGACGATTTTCACTCGCCTAGAACCATGATAAGAAAATGTAGCATGTAAGGAAATTTGTTTTCAAGGGTAGGTATGTAAGTGTTGTCTGTGAACTTGTAAAACAGGTATTATATACCTTTATTAGGTATCAAAGTACCTATTCTACCTACCTACCTACCTACCTACCTAGTGTTAAGTTCCTCATCCACCATTGAAAAGGGAGGATCCTCCGACCAGACGGGTGTTGTGTCTGGTGGGCTACTGCCCGACGGTTGTTTGTCGGGTTAAGAGTATATGTCGTGGCCAGATCGTAAAATTGATCATTTCATGATGTGACCGATCATTTCATAAAATGGTGGTATTTCATGATATAGAACAGAACACGCTGCCTACATCATGATGTGGTCTGACCAGATCAATGAATACTCAGCGTTTGACGATATAAACAGATAAACGCACGAATACTTCATGAAATGGTCAAACATTAGTGATCATATCGTAAAATCGTTGCATTACCTACAGGTAGAGGCGCTAATGTTGCTTTGTTTTTGTGATGAGTAATGGCGGCGGACAAATATTTTACTCTAAAAGTGAATAATAATGTGTAAATTGAAGGTGAAAGTGCAGTGAAATATCGTTACGGAAATTATCGGTCATATCATGAATTGGTCAATTTTACGATCTGGCTACGACATATATATGGTTCAATTGCTCCGATAACTTTAATATCGCGATGTAGGATACGTCAGTTTTTATATGTGGCGAGATAGATGTCGCTACATCAATCCCCTCCGAGACCGGAGGTCGATAGCAGGTTGAGTCTTCCATTGTGATGCTTGCCGGGCTAGTGGAATGTTCCAGTGAGTCGGAACTGTCTGCAGGGATCCCCCGACCAGACGGGTGTTGTGTCTGGTGGGCAACTGCCCGACGGTTGTTTGTCGGGTTCTTGTATATATGGTTCAATCGCTCCGATAACTTTAATATCGCGATGTAGGATACGTCAGTTTAGTTCGTATGTGACGAGATAGATGTCGCTACACCTACGACCGTCTGGTGTAGTGGTTCATGCTCCGGACTACAAAGCCAGCGGTTGCTGGTTCGAATCCCGCAAGGGGAAATTGTTTGTGTGATGAGCACGAGCATTTTTACCTAAGTCATGGATGTTTAAAACCAATAAAACCAATTTATTTCTGTAAATAGGCCTAAATCAAGCTCATTTACACGTCCCAATATATTTTTTGACCCTACCACTGCTTCGGAACAATATCGTGGGCAATATTTGACAACATCCCATACATTGCTCTAATCCTAAGGTAAGTAGCTAAACCACTTGTGCTATAGAAATCAGAAACAACGACGGTGCCACAACACCCAGACCCGATAAAATATAAGAGTAATTTTTCTACATTGACCGGCAGGGAATCGAACCCGGGACCTCAGAGATAGCGACACCAAGTCCGGTATGCTCGCCTCTCAGCTACAAAGGTCGTCGAATTTATGATACATGAAAATATCGTTTTCTACATTCACCCGACCGAGAATTGAACCCGGGACCTCAGAGAAGGCGACGACAATGCTGCGCACTTGCACCTCGGCTACGGAGGTCAATGTCATTAATTTATAATAGTAGTGGTTTATAATTTTGTCAGGTAAAAGATTTAGAAAAATCTGGAAAAAAAAACTTATCCCTTTCCAAACTGACCCGGTGTCGGTACATACTAATGTCCATAATTTAATTCCAGTACAGTTCTAGAAGCGAGCCCTATAGAAATAAGGCTGTCTTACTCACTCACATTACTAATAAAGCGCCTAGAATCTCCCATCTCTGTCGCTCTGAAAAATACATGACTTCCTTAGACTTGGTTTTCTATTAGCTTCGATTCTGTTTCTGAGTAGGTTTACCAAGTAATGGGAAAAATGTGCGGACAATTCTTTTGTTTTGTGTCTTTTTTATTACTATTGGACAACATCACATACATTGCTCTGATCCTATGATAAGTAGCTTAAGCACTTGTGTTACAGAAATCAGAAACAACCACGGTACCACAACACCCAGACCCGAGAAAATATAGTAAGTATTTTTCTACATTGACCGACCAGGAATCGAACCCGGGACCTCAGTGATAGCGACACCAAGTCCATTAAGCTCACCTCTCGGCTACAGAGGTCGTCAATTATGTCTCGTCTTTCTTCTGTTGCTTCTTGTTCTCTTTATCCCACCAAGTGTCTTAGGTAAGTGATAGTAAGCGATGCAACTTATTACAATACAAAGATTTTGTTAAAAGGTATGTCAGTCAGTTCAGTGTAGGCATAACTTTTTTTAATACTTGAAGCAAAAATCCAATGTTTAACGGAAGCTCTCAAAAGGAATATTTTTACATTTTTGCAACATTTTTTATTGACGCTCCTATAAGTTGAAGCGTGATGTTATATAGCCTTTAACTTTTATTTAATATCCTTTTTAATTAGTACTTACCTAAACAAATTCAAAAAAGTTTGCTACACAACGCGAGTAAAGTATAAGTCACGTAAATAACTAAAGGAATTAGCTTTAAAAATCTTAAGAAATCCTCTACTTTTTTAATGCAATTCAAATAAAACAATTTTTTTTAAGATGCTTTTTTTTGGTAAAGTCGAAAAAATATTTAGGTAAATAATGGCCACCCTACAGCCAAGATACTGTATATTATTCAGCCGAGTTTCCAACAAAGGAGGTACACTGGTATCCTAAGTATATGCAACTCCTGGCTGAATAGCTTGTCGTGCATTATTAACTTGTCTTCGGGACTAGATCGTTCAGTGGTTTGGGAGATGCAAGGTTCGATTCCAAGACAAGAATTATGAGAGTTAGCACAACGTCGTTACAATCAGCCCGTGTTAGTCCACTGAACAACTCTTCCAACCAATTTTAAGATGAGCTATAGATACCTATGCACGCTTAGATTAATGACACATAGATTGGTAATCCGCACGCAAAATTTGTAGCAACTAAATTTGAGCCACAGAGGGCTTCCTACACCTGACAGCTCCGTAGTGTTTAATGTCAATCCGCTTCGAAAGCATTACAATCTATTTGAAGGCATTGCTTTTATCGATTTTTTCCCAGTTTTGGGGAAAACTACTATTCAGAACAACCCTACTTTTTAGTGGTGGGCGTGTGTCTGTGTGTAAACGTTTGCAAACAAAACTGTTTTGTTTCTACAATATTGTAATCCACGTGGGTACTGAACTATCATTCTATGTGTCATTATTCAAAGTATGCACTGGATTTTTAAAAGATAAAATTGGAAATGAGCTCATCCAACAGAAACAAAAGTAGTTAATCGAGATGGCTCAAGGAAAGAAAGTCAAAGTGGCAGTAGGCTGGTCAAATTAGAACCAATAACCGATGGGGTAGATGTGTTCTTGAGTGGAGACCACGACTTACTCACTCACGAGAGAAGAGAGAAAACGGGTTTTTTACACACAGATGAATACTGCAACACTATTAATTATCAGTTAGGCAACCTACCTTGCCGTGTACGCCGCTGTGCCGTGTACGTCGCTGTGGCGTGTGGGGACGGTCGTAAAGAATACACTTCCCCACCACCAACAGTGGGAGTGTCATAAGATGCGACTAATTCCTGTAGCACGAGACGGGCAACAGCGTCTGCTTGCGAAATCTTATACAAAACTGCGGCCGCCAACCCGCCGTGGCGAGTATTGGCCGTCCCCCCAATGAAAGTCATTAGGGTGGCCTATGTTCAGCAGTGGACGTCCTATGGCCGAAATGATGATGTTGATGGGCCACCTGGTAACCAAGGTATTCCTGTTAAGTGTGTTCTAAACAATCCACCCTTAAAAGGAGTGCAACAGGGTATAAAATCATTGTGATAGTTCCTTTAGGAATCGTAAGTCAATATTTATATTATTCACATCTTAGAGTTGTGTTAACATATATTACCATAATGGACAAAAGAGTGCAAAGATTCTAAAACTTGTGCAGCGACACAACTACCGACCTTTTTTTCTACGTTAAGGTATAATTCTAATCTTTTCAGTCGCGACCCGGTAGCGGCTGCCGGGTCGCGAGCACGAGCGATACACCGCTCTGTAGGGATTCGTATGCAGCGTCTTCCGATGTCCGAGGCTGTGTCGCCCTGCTGCGGGGCGTGCTTTGTCGCGTGATACAGCCGCCGACATCTGAACCCCCCTAGCATGACCACCAAACACGATATGATACAGCGATATAACGACACCAACTGTATTTTTTTTAAATATGATAGATGTAGCCCTTATGTAGAATTTTTATCAATCATTATCATATCAACAGTGATCATAACTTCACCGGCACGGCAATTCAGCATAGTGGAGGTATCTTCTTCTTCTTCATCTATACGGTCAATCCCGGTTGCGTTCAAAGCTATTGCTTTGGAGCCCAGGGTCCGCTTTCCTTGATTTACTCCTCCACTTCGCACGGTCTTGAGCGTCTCTAGTTGTGAGATCATTGGCACGCGTGTCAGCCCTCACGACGTCAAGCCAGTATCTCTTGGGTCTACCCCTTTTGCCAGGACCTGGCGGTGGAGGTATCTATTATATTTAAAAGAAAAGTTGGTGTCGATAAATCGCTATATCATATCGTGTTTTGGTGCTCATAATACCACCATAACATACAAATCTGAAAGCGCTGCATACAAATCCCCACACTTTGGACCTCACAGCACAAATAGGGGTGATGACCCATACAACAATTTGTACAATATCAAAATGCCCTCCTTTTTAGGGTTCCGTAGCCAAATGGCAAAAAACGGAACCCTTATAGATTCGTCATGTCTGTCTGTCTGTCTGTCCGTCTGTCGGTCCGTCCGTATGTCACAGCCACTTTTTTTCGAAACTATAAGAACTATACTGTTGAAACTTGGTAAGTAGATGCATTCTGTAAACCGCATTAAGACTTATCACAAAAAAATAGAAAAATAATAATATATTTTGGGGGCTCCCCATACTTAGAACTAAAACTCGAAATTTTTTTTTCGTCAAACCCATATGTGTGGGGTATCAATGGATAGGTCTTTAAAAATGATATTTGATGAGGTTTCTAATATCATTTTTTTCTAAACTGAATAGTTTGCGTGTGAGACGCTTCCAAAGTGGTAAAATGTGTGACCCCCCCCTGTAACTTCTAAAATAAGAGAATGATAAATCTAAAAAAAATATATAATGTACATTACCATAAAAACTACCAGCGAAAATTGATTTGAACGAGATCAAGATATTAGTTTTTTTTTAATACGTCATAAATCGTAAACCGCAATTTAACTTTCGTAATGTTATGGATTTCATTTTGCAATAAAAATACCATAACTATGACTCGATTGTCGTGATGGGTGAACTTTTACTCATAACGGTACCTACAGGTTTGTACGCAACCCTCGGTGCGCGAGTCCGACTCGCACTTGGCTGGTTTTTGATCCAAATGTAGTCGACAGTATTAATGTACTATTAGTTTTTTTTTTCCGTACGATTAAATTAAAAAAAGTTTGAGAACCAATGGCTCAGTTCAAAGCGAACGATACAATGCTAAGTGCGGAATGAACCGAGGTAAGTTACATTTTTCAAATTCAAATTCAAGTTTCCAGTACCGTCTGGAACATTTAAAACGATGTTTATTTGAAATTGTATTTTTCTTCACCTTCTTAACTTATTAGATGCCAGATAACTCTCGATGCCTTAATCGATGACACTCAACTAATGCAGAAAACTACCTTTTTTAGGGATCCTTACCTCAAATGGAACCAATAAAGAATTCCTTCGTTGTCCGTCTGTCTGTCTATCTATCAAGGCCTTTTTTTTATCAGAAACGCGTTATGGTATCAAGTGAAAATTAATATAATATTAAATACTCAATCCCTGCAATCTCTTAAATCTGTGAAAAAATAAAACTTGTAAGTAAACGCATTTTTACGACCTACGTAGCCGAGAGGCGAGCATACCGGATTTGGTGCCGCTATCTCTTATCGGGTTCGATTCCCAGTCGGTTCATATAGAAAAAAACTTTCGGGTCTGGGTGTTGTGGTACCTACCGTCGTTTCTGATTTCTGTAACACAAGTGCTTTAGCTACTTAACATAGGATCAGAGCAATGTATGTGATGTTGCCCAATATTTATATTTATTTATATTTTAACACTCGTAAGGGAATCAAACCATGTAGGATACTTCCCGTTGACCAAGAATCAGGAAATTGAGAAACACAGGTAAGACTAACCTCAGATGGCGCGTTGTCAACTAATGTCCATGCAGATGTCAAGTTTTTTTTGTGCTAGCCAGTATGATGCAAGTTCACAGACAGCCCTCTCTGCAGGGCATGTCTTACTATAGACGAAACTGCCATCACGAAGTCCTGGAATGCGACGCGGTTGCATCACAACGTAATGAAATCCTTGACCACCCAAGGTTGCTCCGAAGCCTGTGAAAAATCCAGGAAACTTCTGCGCTTTTAGGCGGAGCTAGGCTGGTTATATCCGTAACCATCACACCGCTACGCGCAAAGGACCGAATTTGAGTCTAAGTGCGGAAAAGGGAGTCAGGTCTCATGATGCAAGTTTGACACACGCTTGACAACTTATCCTAACCTTTATTGTAGTAATTATTTGATCAGTGGCAACAGTGACAGACCATTGATCAAAAAATCACACGGGCGAGACCAAACACAGAGCGACACCTATCGGGAAAAAAGGGCAGTGTGGGTTCCCCATTTGGCTCTTGCCAAAACCGGACAAATTGCTTCTTAGCAATGGCTTATAGCACAAGGCACAAGTAAGGGATAAAATCCAAAAACCGTGTATTTATGGTAACATTCCAAAAAAAACTACTCCTGTGAGGGACGATTAAATTATTAGATAATTAGATTTAAACCTACATGTAATGTACGGAACCCTCAGTGTGTGGGTCCGACTCGCACTTGGCCATATTTATGTACTTACTTTATTAAAAAATCTGTCCCATTTATCATCTAGCTCTGTAAACTAACTTCTCAGTTAAACATGAAGTTTGATTGCAAACCACAAATTGCAAAGGCGGTTAAGAGTCTACTAATGTTTTGATTTAATTATCCGAAAGTCTACAATGGCACAGACCGTGAAATAACCGCCAGTTTATTAGATCATACTTGACAATCTGCTTCTTCCTTAACAGAGTTACTGAGAAAGACGTACGTTTTGCATAATTATTTATTTAATATTTATTGCACAAATAAAAATCGTAAAAAGGTGGACTTAATACCATTTTTGTGTAATGATGATACGACACCATAGGTACTCGAGCCCGGTTAGCGCATGGCCGGTTTTCTACTTACCAATAGGTGGCGTTGATTGGAGCTGGATGCTTTTCTGTATGGTAGAAATGCTTTAAATAGCATGCTTTTACGTAGTTTAAATACATCTATTTCCTAAAAAAGGGTGACAAAAGCGAGTTGAATCAAGTTAAATTTTTTTGTAAACAATTCAATAGGTAATTGTCGTGTTAAGTAATTAAATTTATGATGACAACAAATTGTGCTGTTTGTAAACTCTAACCTAAATGTAAGTTAGATATATCTGCCTGGCTAGCATGAGCACCAAAACACGATATGGTATGATATGATAGATATAGCCGCCATTTTTTTTAATCAAAACAGTGATCATAATATGTGTTGTCAGCGGCACGGCGATTCAATATGGCGGCTATATCTATCATATTTTTACAGTTGGTGTTGATATATCGCTATATCATATCATATCATATCGTGTTTAGGTGCTCATGTCATGCTAGGCAGGCAGATCGTGATTGGTTAAACAAAAAATTAGGTACTTACAGCTTAAACTCTGCTCTTTGCAGTTTCATAGAAGGTATAGTCCGTTTTTTATTGCTTGGCAAATATTATTAACAATCCAGACATTCCTTGTTGACAAAATTATTCATTTAGAATAAGATAGACACAAAAATAATATTTTACTATTGTAATAAATAATTTTACAAAATCCTTTTTCATTCTAAGTAATAGTTCGTTGATTTTATGCACTAATATTTATATAAAAAGACAATGACGTGTCAAGATTGCTTACAATGTTTGCCAAGCAAATAAAAACGGACTTTAGAGGCCACGGTTAATGGACGATGGTCACTAATTACAGATATTTTTCTGCTCAAGATAATAAGAAGGCATAATTAGTATTTTTAAATAGAAATCTTACAGAAATTAGTTAGTTTTTAAGGTCACACTTACCCGGTTTTTTATATTTGTCTCTCTCTCTGCTACTAATCTAGCAGATAATGTCAACATTGAGTTTGGATTTGGAAGATTTCTTTTCTTTAATTTTACTTGGAATATAGGCTTTAAATAAAGAAAACCCTGGTCGCATACCTCGACGTTTATTTGTATTTTTTTTGTAAGAAACTTACTGAATTGTTTAGGCTGTGTCAATGACGGTCCTAAACTTAAGTTTAAGGGAGGGCTTTAGCGCTTTTATTTGTGTTGTAACTGGAGCCATCTGCGCTTCTTTTTCACACCACACTATACAGAGTTATTGAAAAATATTGTCATTTCGGGTAGGTACCATCCTCAAACAAAAAAAACTAACTCTCTTATTAGGGCGACGCATCGCTAAACAAATAGACGACCTCCATAGCTGAGAAGCAAGCATTCTCGACTTGTTTTCGATATTTTTAAGGTCCTGGGTTCGATTCCCGGTCAGTGAATGTAGAAAAATATACTTTTCTATATTGTCTTGGGTCTAGGTGTTGGGTACCGTTGTTGTTTCTGATTTCTGTAAGACAAGTGCTTTGGCTACTTATCATAGGATCACAGCAATATATGTGATGTTGTCCAATGTTTTTATTTAGTAAAAAAACATACGCTTTTACCATATTTGACCGTCATACAAACGTACACGTCAAAGCGGTTCTTTTCGTTTTAATTAAAAATTTTATTAAAAAAAATAAAACCGACTTCAAAACACTAAAATGCTAAAAATAATCCTAACACTTAAGTACCTAATCAGTTACTTTTGGAGTCGGTGCCAGCCGATGAGAGATTCAATGTGTTTGTTTGCAAAATTTACTAATTTCATAATTTTTTTGTGATAAATCCTAATCTAACTGCTGAACACCGATTTCATCCCCTATTTTCCTACCCTTAGGGGTAATTTTTATTTTTCAAACTTTTATCATAGCATCTTTGAAGTATAAGCTATTCAATAAAACAAAAATCATCAAAATCGGCTCATATTTGTCGAAGATAGGTAACAAGAACCACAACCAAAATATTATCTGGGTATATATTTGTTGATTTTCTCAAAAGTTCTAAATCAATTTCGATTAAATTTATATGGGACCACCTCTAAAGTATGATCTACCAAAAAAAAAGGAACATTAAAATCGATTCATAATTGGCGGAGTAATCGCGTAACAAACATACAAAAAAATAAAAAAACATACAGTCGAATTTAGAACCTCCTCCTTTTTTGAAGTCGGTTGAAAAATTACAATTGATTATTAAATATCCAACTGGCATATTTATATATTTTACACAAAATCCACAGTTCTTAAATAACAGAGTTACAATACTTACATTATAAACATACGGCCACAGATTTACATTTTATAGTTAGATACATTTTAAAAATTGCCCAAAGTTACCATCTCAATCATGATCTAAATAATAACAAAGCAATAATTATCTATGTGCGCACGCATGTGTGGGTATGTTTATACGTTCATAATTATGTAACTGTATTTCCTGTAAATAATGTGACAAAGACGACTGCGTTTCATGCACCGTTTTATCTCATCACTTCTAATTTAGGGATTACAGACAAGATGTAATGCCTAAAGTACAAGTGGGGCAAAGCAATATTTTTGGGACATGACATAAGTGTCCGAAAAGTCTTTTTACTGCTTAAATTAGTATTATTGAGCGATTAACAGAGCCTTAGTCACATTGGGTCTAAGGCCGGATTCGACCAAGCTGGTGTAAGTTTTAACTTAAGAGTATACCACTGCTTAATCTAGAGTAAGCTGATTTTTCATTCTACCAACCACTAATCTATGAAAAATATTTAAACGGGCGATTTTGACAGTGTATAAATTAAGAGAATAAGTAAATGTCAAAGTTGTCACTTGTCATATCCACTCCTGTCACCTCGAAACTGACATGCTGTCAACATCTAGCATTGGCACTCTATTATCCTACAAAATTAAAATGCTGTGGCATTTCAAGTCAACCTAGAAGAAATGGATTACATGGATTTTGGTAGGTTTATCAATTCGTTGATCGTTCACTCTTGAACTACAGAATAACAATACCGAGTATAGTGTATTGCTCGAAAAACGTAATCGGAGTTACCAAGGGTAAATTCAAGGTGTAAAATTATACCCGCAATAGTTATTCTGGTATAGCTTTGTGTTTGGTCGAATCGGCTCTAAGTTATGTATTATTTCTATTCTGACAGTTTGTTGAAAATTGACACAGATAAAACAATACTTCAATCTAGATTTTAGCTTTATCTACGTTTATTTAACTAACAAATAAATAGCATCATCATGCCTCTTGCAGTCCACAGCTGGACTTACGTCCCCCAAAGAGCGCCAAAGGGCACGATTTCCCTCCTTTTACATCCATCCACTGCCAGCTTTCTTCCTAAGGTCGTCGGTCCATCGAGCTGGGGGCCTATACTACGATTACCAAGGCGTGGTCTCCACTCAAGAACCCGTTTACTCCACCTGTCATTGGTTAAGCATCCAGGCGGTGCTCTTGCCGAAGAAGACCGAGAAGAAGGCATAAGTCTCTTTCCCGCCGTCGTCGCTCTATTATATTAGAGCGTACTCCACCTTTCATCGGTTCTGCGACAGATGTGGCCGGCCCTTTAGCTTGCTACATTTTAGGACCATGTCCATTACTTTGGTCTGCTGCCGGATAACCTAATCTCAGATTTTATCTCATAACGAAAAAAAATAAAAAATAAATATGCAAGTAGATAGATAGATAGATAGATACTCTTTATTGCACACCATACAAGTAAAATACACATGATTTTTACAGAAAGATGTACAATTTAGGCGGTCTTATCGCTAATAGCGATCTCTTCCAGACAACCTTTAGGTAGAGGACAACCATTAAAGAAAGGGGAAGGTGTTGCAGAGTTCTTAAAATTCTTACCTGATACAAATAGAAATGCATAAATTTATGGCATAAACGTATACATACAGTAATAAATAAATAAAAATAAAATAAAATAAATACATAACAATAATTATACATACAATAAACATACATACTACTTGATATATGCGAGGAGATGTCGAAACTAACAGTGACCAGTAATATTCTAAGATATAAAGGCAGTTTGTGTTTTAAAGTAGCTAATTATGTTACTACCACAACCCGAAACCAAACCTCCAACCCAACTCTTCCAAAACTAACAAAATTCCCAACCCTTTAATCATTCCACGCGTTCTAATCAAAAACACTCATATTACACCCCATAATTACGAAGGATGAAAATTCACACAAAACCCCGTGTTATCGTATAACACACATACATAAGTACAGACTTTTATATATACGGTGTGGAGGTGCTAGTCCGTCAGTCGATCCGAGACCGCGGCCGGGCGCGGACGTGCACGGAATTTTTTTTCACGAATTATACATTTGAGTGTTGTGTTACGTTGAGTGTGTGGACTTAATGAGTAGTGGCTACTTTAAAGAGAGAGGTGTATGGAGGTAAGGGTTGTTCAAGCTGCCTCCTAATGTAAGTCGTAATTTTGCGGTTGAATACCTGTAATTTTTGTGGAATTTTTAATTTTGTAGCCGTGCGCGGTTTTTATTTTTATAGTGGGTGGTAATGCCAGCATCATTTCGTAGGTAAAGTACCTACGTTTACCTATTCGCGTTGATTCTTAAATGTATCGTATTACAGAAATTTTCATTTTGAATGGTTGAGCCAATATTGTTACTGTAAGGGAAATGATAATAATTTTACTTCGCGTTACAGAATATTTTTTGATTAAATACCGATGGAACGGTTTTCCTTAGACACTTTCCTGGAAATCTGTAATTTTTTAAGGAAATATATTTCTGTGAAAATAGCGACTCTTCAGTAAAAGTTATTCTTAGCAAAAAAATATTCGTACTTATGTGTTTGTAGGGTCTAATACTTTGAAATACTTAGATTTCCAGAATTCTCGTGCACAGAAAAGTTTTTAGATTTTAACTATTTACAATACTGATACTTCAGTGATTTTGCTGTGAAAACGTAACAGACAGACAGTTAAAAATGTTTGAATTACAAATATATATAATAATGTAAAATAATCCAAATATGCATCTTCTTTTCTCATATTAGTTACAAAATTATCTTCTACTGAATAAGGAGCCTTAATCTTGCTACGACGAAACACAGTGCTACAAAAACTGACGTGACGCTTCTCATAGTGCTACGCCGCAACGCTACATCGAAGCAGGCATTAACGGGATCTTACTTACTCTAAAAAAAATAAAAAAACGCAAATTACTTACAATAGAGTCTTCATTATCTAGTAATAATAATAAATAAGCTTAATTTTGGGCTTTTTCTTAGTTACAGTTCACATTATAAGTATTCATTTTAATTAAAGGCCTTTAGGTCACCATTTTTTAAACTAAAATATTAAAATTATAATCCAACTAGCATCCATTTAAATTTATCAGTTACTTAAAACATTAACTTCATATGAAGATACTTTCAAAAACATGCAGACAGAAATTCGGCTTTACAAATAACGAAAATAGACCTTCGTCTAAAAGGGCCAATGTTTGTGTGACGAGCACGAGCATTTGTACCTGAGTGATGGATGTTTATAAAAGTATTTAAGTATGTTTATCCGTTATCTAGTCGCCATAGTACAAGCGCTAGATAATTGGTGTGATAGTGACACCACTTAATGTTTTTTTTCTAATTTTCCCAAAAAGTTAAACCCGATACACTGTAAAAATATTACTACGTTGTAGCAAGCTGTCTACTGAACTACTCCATAGCTACACTCCTTTGTGTCATTAAAAAGCCACTGGGTCGATTACAAAAACTATTTAATTATATTATTATTATATATTCGAAGATTCTAGAGGTACGTGCGAGAATCGAACTCCCAACCTTTAGAAGTGAGGGTAGAATCTTACTACTAAACATCCATCGCTATAAGCGTCATTATTATAGCGTAGATAATCATATAATGATAAAACATTTATTATCAGTTCGTCACAGATAATAAGTTTTATTAGAGCTTTGAAATAACCGAAAACTTTCACTGGACGAAAGCTACTCGAAGCTCAAACGGTGTCTAAGCACATAAGTGTGGCATTTCTTTAATCACAAGTGAGGGTTTTATCTGATCTACAGATAAAATTTGGTCTTTTTGCGATGAATTCACAATAATATTTATATTTATTTTCATACATACAAAAATAGGTACAATACATAAATTCGATGGTGAATGCAAATGTTATATTTATGTATTGTCTTCACTATCGCATTGAGGTAACCTGTTATGATAGTTGTAAGTTTGGTTCATCATCATCATCATTTCAGCCATAGGACGTCCACTGCTGAACATAGGCCTCCCCCAGTGACTTCCAGATTGACCGGTTGGAAGCGGCCCGCATCCTGCGGTTTCCTGCAGCCTTTACCAGGTCGTCTGTCCACCTTGTAGGTGGACGTTCTACGCTGCGCTTGCCGGTACGCGGCCTCCATTCCAGAACCTTTCTGCCCCATCGGCCGTCAGTTCTACGTGCTATGTGTCCCGCCCACTGCCACCTCAGCTTGCTTATCCGTTGGGCTATGTCTGCAACTTTTGTTCGTTTACGAATATCTTCATTCCTGATTCGATCTCGCAAAGAAACACCGAGCATAGCCCTTTCGATAGCACGCACGCATAGTAAGTTTGGTTGGTTTAAAAAATAAAAAAATGTCAGAGAGGCCAGACGTCACAGCGTTTAGATAAATTCAATGTAATTTAATAAGTTCCTTTGAAAATCTTTCATTATTATTATCATGTCGGCCTATTGCAGTCCACTGCTGGACGTAAGCCTTCCCCCTCAAAGAGTGCCAAAGAGTACGATCTCCCGCTTTTTTCATCTATTCACTACCAGCCATCTTCTTGAGGTCATCGGTCTATCGAGCTATTTCCTACACTAAAGACGTCAGCCAAGACGCGGTCTCCACTCGAGAACCCGTTTAATTCACCATTCATCGGTTCTGCGATATTTCGTCCCTCGCATGACTAAGTGTCGTAACTAACGTCGGTCAAATTTAACTGTTTTGTTTAGAAAAGTGGAAATTCAAAAATCATTTATTCTATTTAGGATAGAAAATTGCCACTTATGAACGTCAATAATAACATTATTGGCTCATATGAGGCAGAACATGACTCCTTATTTTTTGGGCCAAGACACAGACAATCTGGCAAGTGCTTTCTCAGCACGTCGGAACAAACTCAGTCACCACTAGCTGCCACAAAAAAAATATAAAAAAAATAAACAGGTAGATACATCAGTTTAGTGCAGGCTGGACTGAATACATTCTTATCATCAAGATAGTCTTGTATTTTATACCCTAATGTCTACAATTAGGGTAGGGTAGGGTAGAACTTGATAGATATATAGATAGACACTTTATTGCACAAAAACATTAAAGGTACACAATCAGGCGGTATCTTGATGTCTAGAGCTGCAGAAAATTCTAGGCGCGTCTTACATACAAGTTTATATTATACATACAGAGAGAAGAGCATCAGTGTGCAAACAGTATTTAGTAATCATAATCATAATACTTTATTTGCATCAAACATGGTATAAGCAGTTCCTCATTACATTTTTGAGTCACATGTTAGGCTACGGGAATTAGCATGCAAATGTCATTAGTTAATCTAGAAAAATAATTTATATGTCACAATCAATATTAAAATTACTTAGTGCAAATGTCCGAAATTGCGAATGGATTAATAGAAATACAATATGTCAATTTCATACCAAATACATTAAATAAAGCTACTTTTTCCAGTCAAAAAAATCTTTAATACTATAGAAATTGTGGTCATTCAGCCACCGGAACAAATGCTTCCTAAATATTGCCGGATTTTGCACTTGCATCTCATTGGGTAGATGGTTGTAAATTTTTATGCACATAACAAGGTAACTCTTGCTGTATTTAGCTGATTTTGGGGCGTCAGCAAGTACAAGCCTGTGCGGGTCTCTATGTGTTCTAGAGTTCATGTCACTCGCCATCTTAAACAGATTCTTGTGTTTATATACAAAATTACAGATTTCATATATGTATAAAGATGGTAGAGGTAGTAGCGCAAGGTTTTTAAAATGGGGCTCACATGAATGGTCAGGCTTAATCCCGCAGATATTTTGTGCAATAAATGCTTTTTACAAATAGTTCATTTATATATTATATGTATTTATATATCATAGGTGAAAGGGGCCCAACCAAGACCTTTTGGGCCCAAGCCAACCTCACCTGCCAGTCGGTGCCCCTGCCAAACAACGGACGAGGCTCTGGCGCAGGCTTTCCCTTCGGGGTTGGGGGATCGGACGGCAGTCGCTCCTGTAAAAGCCAACCCTGCCGCACAACATGGTGCGTCATAGTGACCCTGGGCTCCAAAGCAATGGCCTTGGACGCAACCGGGATTGACCGTATAGGTGAAGAAGAAGATATATCATATGTATATATTTTTTTAATTTACTTTTAAAACCGTTACGTCACTCTGTGATAACTTTGTTTTTTATTTAGTTACGTCAGTCAGTCATGTGAGAGACGATATATGGCCGGCTTGCTACATTTTAGATTATGTTTAATTTTATTGTTAAGTGTTTAATTATTCCAATATATAACAGTTAAACATGGACACACAGACAGACAGACAGACAACGGAATGAACCTACGGGTTTCTTTTTTTTCTTCATGAGGTACGGAACTAAAAAACCGTTTTTTTTTAAAGTAGGTTGAAACACACGATCGAATTCGTGAAGCAACGCGTGTGTAAAAGTTCTTGTTCACAAAGTAATAAAGTTACTAAATCAATCAACCCCTAAACCTCCTAAACCTTGGGGTATAATCACCTAATATTTCTTCGATAACCTCTTTGAGGAAAACGGAATATTGATAAGGCCTCAGCTATACTAAGAGGAAAATCTTACTTATAAGATAAATAGAAAATAAACACGATGAAAAGATCTAACACAAAACATCAATTAGTGTATTGTGATTGTCCATTACCGCAATTTGGAAATGGATCTTATATTAAGAGGCTGTCCTAGAAATCGTTTTATTTCCGTAGATTACATATAACGAACTTAATTTCCTCTGCCTTAAGGTTGTCTGGAAGAGATCGCTTTTGGCGATAAGGCCGCCTGATTGGACATAACTGTGTCTTGTTTGTAATAACCTTTAATGTTTTTGTGCAATAAAGTGTGTATCTATCTATCTATCTTCATTTTGTTCTCTGATTGTAAAGACGTAAATAATAATTAAAACGAAATAACACGTGATTTTAAAGGATTAGTTCTTATTCTTGCATGTAGCGTGAATTGATTTTTTATGTCATTTAAAAAATAAAAGGTAAATCCCAAAAGAACTACCCATATTTCAGAAAAATTACGTTTGAGTTACGTTTGATCATCGGTTTACAAGAGACTACAAGTTATCCTGACAATTCGATTTTAACATTTAATTGAAGATATGGTCTACTTGCACATAGGTTGAATACTTTTTTTACTTTCTTATTAAAAGATTTAAACACCTCACAACAATCTTCATACTTTTAAAATAATATAATTTTTATTTTATGAAAAAAACAAAAAAATATACTAGTTAGTGAATCTTAGTCAAAATTAACTATAAAATCAAGCGCGCAAAACCGATCTTTTTTCAAACCTAGGTAGGACGTCCACTACCCAATAAATTATCAATATTATCTTGTAAAGGATCAACATTGTTGTCGCTTTATCCCGCATCATAGACGCACACAAGCATAGAACTGTATTTCAATTTTGCACTGAAATTAGTTGCACGGGCGGCCTCTCAATAAAAAACCGGCCAAGCGTGTCGGCCTACGCGCAGTGTAGGGTTCCGTAGTTTCTCGTCACAATATGAGGTACCTATTTGCTACCTGTTTGACATATTTACAACATCATCTACCTTTTGACGACGAGAGCCGAGAAGCGAGCATACTGGACTTGGTGTCGCTGTCTCCGTGGTCCCGGGTTCTATTCCCGGTCGACAAATGTAGAAAAATGACTTTTCTATATCGATGGTCTAGAAGACAAATGTGCTAATTAAAAAATTTTGTTAATGTAACATTTTAATGCTAAATGTATTAAATGCGCATGCACTACTGTTCGCACTTATCCAAATGCCATAATTCGGTCTCTTTCTGTACCTAACTAAGAATAGGCATTTCTATCTATATTTCTAAGTTTTAAATCAATAAAAACAGTCCTGAAAAATTGGTAGGTCTGTAATTAGCATGTTTGTCTTCTAGTCCATCGATATTGTCTCGGGTCTGGGTGTTGTGGTACCTACGTTGTTTCTGATTTCTGTAACACTGCGTGCTTAAGCCACTTATCATAGGATCAGAGCAACGTATGTGGTGTTGTCCAATATTTATTTTATCTAAGCAAACTTCTCCAAGTACATTTTACAACTTAATTAGGGAACTTGTAAAGTCAACTTAGCTGTCATAGTTTTCCTTTTAATTTCATTTTATGTACAGTTAACGATAATTTAACCTATCCAAATATTTAAAGGTCATCGAACCGATTTTTCTTTGCAAGATCTAATCAGGAATGAGGAGATTCGTAAACAAACAAAAGTCGCTGACATAGTCCAACGGATAAGTAAGCTGAAGTAGCAGTGGGCGGGGCACATAGCACGTAGAACTGACAGCCGATGGGCAGAAAGGTTCTGGAATGGAGGCCGCGTACCGGCAAGCGCAGCGTAGGACGTCCACCTACAAGGTGGACAGACGACCTGGTAAGGGTCTCAGGATGCCGCTGGATGTGGGCCGTTCCCAACCGGCCAATCTGGAACTCACTGGGGGAGGCCTATGTTCAGCAGTGGACGTCCTATGGCTGAAATGATGATGATGATGATGCGATTTTTTACTTTAAGTTTTTACGTATAGATCAATTGCGAAAATTTTACCTGTTGTGGTAGGTTGAGCTGTTGTGTGTAATTCGTGATTTTTTACATTTTGCTGGCAAGGCGGACACTTGGTTCTAACAAAAGATCGCACTTTAAAAAGCTAAATAACACAGATACGGATCTCTGAATCACAAAAAGGTGTATACAAACCTACAATATTTTTAAACGACCTATTCAACGATACCTAACACTATGGGATAGATGAAAAAATCCGTTGTACGCATAGGTTTATATTTTCAAATTTTTATCACTGTCGGTGTAATTGATAAGTTTATCCATAAAAAATTACGGCTTTCTAGTAGGTAATAAGAGTTTCTTAACTAAGTTGCGGACAGACAGATAGACGGACGGACGGTTATGGCGAAACTATAAGGGTTAACGGGCTGACTACATATCATAAAAATAAAAACCGACTTCAAAAAACTAAAACGCTAAAAATAATCTTAACACTTAAGTACCTAATCAGTTACTTTGGGAGTCGGTGCCAGTCAATGAGAGACCAATGTTTTCGTTTGCACCGACTCCAAAAGTAACTGATTAGGTACTTAAGTGTTAAGATTATTTTTAGCGTTTTAGTTTTTTGAAGTCGGTTTTTATTTTTATGATATGTAGTCAGCCCGTTAACCCTTATAGTTTCGCCATAACCGTCCGTCCGTCTATCTGTCTGTCCGCAACTTAAATAAAAAATAAAAAATATTGTAGAAAAAAAAACATTTCCAAAACAATTTCTAATCTGTCCCGTAACTAAAAAATAATCTTGTAACCCCATTCATACATCTTAGCACAAGTCATGCTAAAAAAACATACTTTTAAAAGTATGCTAAAAAAAGTATATTTCATAAAAGTACTTATGCTAAAAAAGTGTCGTGTGGGAATGGCCGTAAAGAATACACTTCCCCACCGCCAAATAGGAGGCGTGTCGTAAGAGGCGACTAATTTCTGTAGCACGAGACGGCCAGCAACGTCTGCGTGAAAAATCTTATAAATAACTGCGGTCGCCAACCCGCCTGCCAAGCGAGGCGAGTATTGGCAATTCCCCAAGCCTGATGCCTGTGTTCAGCAGTGGACGTCGTATGGCTGAAATAATGATGATGATGTTAAAAAAAGCATGAGCTTAAATGTTTGCAAAAAAAAATTTTTTTTTAATATTTTAAAACTAATACTTTTATAAACGGGACCCTATTACTAAGACTTCACTGTCCATCTATCTGTCTGTCTGTTTGTCACCTGGCTATATCCAGTACCAGACAGTTGGAATTAGATGTGCCAGCCGATGAGAGATTCAATGTTTTTGTTTGCACCGACTCCAAAAGTAACTGATTAGGTACTTATTAAGTGTTAGGATTATTTTTAGCATTTTAGTGTTTTGAAGTCGGTTTTAGTTTTTTTAATAAAATTTACTTATTTCATAAATTTTTAGTGATAAATCCTCATCTAACTGCTGAACACCGATTTCATCCCCTATTTTCCTACCCTTAGGGGTGATTTTTATTTTGCAAACTTTTATCATATTATCTTTGAAGTATAAGTTATTCAATAAAACAAAAATCATCAAAATCGGCTCATATTTGTCGAAGATAGGTAACAAGAACCACAACCAAAATATTATCTGGGTATATATTTGTTGATTTTCGCAAAAAGTTCTAAATCAATTTCGATAAAATTTATATGGGACCACCTCTGAAGAATAATCTACCAAACAAAAAAAGAATCATTAAAATCGATTCATAATTGGCGGAGTAATCGCGTAACATACATACAAAAAAAAAACATCCAGTCGAATTGAGAACCTCCTCCTTTTTTGAAGTCGGTTGAAAATAGAATAAAATAAATATTTAAGTGGGGCTCTCATACAAAAAACGTGATTTATTTACCGTTTTTTGCTCGATTTTAATAACGGCAACAGACGCTTGAAATATAGATTATTATAAATAATGGTACGGAACCCTCCGTGCGCGAATCCGACTCGCACTTGGCTGTTTTTTTTCTATACAACTGTAAATCGACTGTTTAGTAATTTTGTCTTTTAAAATTTTTGTAAATTTATATTGGATGTCAAAAATGTTCATGCAAAGTAAGTCTTAGAACAAAAGTTGTTC
Source organism: Anania hortulata (assembly GCA_963576865.1). NCBI lineage: Eukaryota > Metazoa > Arthropoda > Insecta > Lepidoptera > Crambidae > Anania > Anania hortulata. The sequence goes on along the minus strand of OY756415.1, from coordinate 2,086,858 downwards.
ATCATGATATATAATATATGGTTACAAGGTTATCCTTGATTACAAGAAACCCTGTATATTACACATTTCCGTACAAACAAGCCTCCTTAAAGGCAATATCTGCAAGAAAAATCTAGCCTCTAACTCGTCTCAGAACAGCTTTTTCCACCAGAAATTGGTTTTTCCAAGCAAGTTTGCGATATCATAAAATATGATTTGTGCCCCACTCAATCCCCTGTTACTGAGAAATGGGGGGAAGTTAAATAAATTATTAACTTACGCGCACCGGGTGCTGTTTAGGATTCTGTTTGGGTACGACAAAAACCTTATATTTTTACACGACTGTCCAAAAAGGAGTGTTATCTTTTTAGGGTTTAAGTACTTTCTTTATTCCACCATAACGACTAAACGCCTTAACCGATTTTGATGTATGAGGTATCATTAGAATCCTTACGGTCTTCTGGGTTACATAATGCTATGTGATATTATAATATGGCGAATTTTATACATTAAAAAAAACTAAACTTATAGCGGGGTAACATAAGATTTTTACTTTTATTATCCTCATTTTTGCAAAATTATATTTTTATATTAATCTATATAGGGTGTATATAGACTGGCTGAAAGGATCGCCCTTTGTCAATTTACATATTATATTAACTTAAATATATAGTAGCATGTATTTGCTAAAAAAACAACTTAAGGCGAGTAGACATCATCATTCATCATTTCAGCCATAGAACGTCCACTGCTGAACATAGGCCTCCCCCAGTGACTTCCAGACCGGCTGGTTGGAAGCGGCTCGCATCCAGCGGCTTCCTGCAACCTTTACCAGGTCGTCTGTCCACTGTCTTGTAGGTGGACGTCCTATACTGCGCTTGCCGGTACGTTTATTGTATGTTACCAGGGCCAGTCTTCTTTGGTGGTGGTAGCCGAACCGCCTCCGGGGATTCTTAGCACCCCCTGCCCCGCTGTCACCCTGACCGCTACCGTAGCCAGGAACAGCGGGACCACCGGAGACTGGGGGCCTGGACTTTTTTGTGCCACTCATTAGGGGGGGATTTCCAATGCCACGCTTGGCATACGAGCTGGCGAGCGTAGTTTTTTTATAATATTTCGCACGCAGACGCTGCTGCCCGTCTCGTGCTACAGGAATTAGTCGCCTCTTACGACACGCCTCCAGCTGGCGGTGGGAAAATGTATTCTTTACGGCCGTTCCCACACAATAGTGCGAGTAGTGCCGGCATTAAAATACGGTTCATAACAGCGCGCAATGAAACATTGCTGTTGCTGCGTCTATTAAAAGCATTTGGGCCCGAATGAGATGCGTTTTTTATTTTTTATAAATTAAATAAAACAAATTTTAAAAAAGTAAGAAAATGACATCATTTTATATTGTTTTCTTAGGTATTTAAAAAAAATTCATACTGTTTCGACAGTAAATGTGGTCGCAAAATGCTTACAAATGTGAAAAATAGGGTTGATTTTAGAAACTTTTTTTGGCAGTTCTTAAGTTTAAATAAAATTCAAGAAAAATTAAGTCATATCTTATAGATTACTGTGTATTTTTTTCAGATAGAAAAACTTAATATCTAACGTACAAAATGCTTATACAGTTACTCAATTTCGTGATATTTTACACTGGTCAAGCCATACTTAATAGCTAAAATTGTGCTTTTTCCTGTTACCATAAAGTTGTGTGCCATAAAGAATACTTATCTATCTCTGTACACCATCCTTTTGCAATTCAACAGACCTTTTATGCCGACTCCAGTGACACAACGCGCGCCCATCTAAAACGAAATCGATTCCCGGCTCAGTCAATTTTGATTTGTAGAAACGTTTTTATTTTGGTTGGGTGTTGGGCGTATGAAGGTTTGTTTTCAGTGCACAATGAAATAAATAAGCAGACAACACACCAAACTAGCTAGAAGTAAGGAATTAACATCATGTATTTGACGACCTCCGTAGCCGAGAGGCGGGTAAACCGGACTTAGTGTCGCTATCTCTGTGGTCCTGGGATTGATTCCCGGTTGGTCAATGCTGAAAATTTAGAAAAAATAAAGTCAATAGAGAGACTTCGAAAGCCGCGCGGTCATTCATCAGAGGCGTAGGTACGGCGAGCCAACACGGACCTTACGCAGTGCACATACGGTGAATTTTTTTCATGAATGACTTAAATTGAAATTTCCAACAGTTTGGAAACAAGCACTTATAGTCCCGGTATACAAGACAGGTGATGAAAAACTAATAAAGAACTATAGGCCCATTTCGCTCCTACCAGCAATTGCTAAAGTATTTGAATCTCTTCTCTGTCCTATTTTTTCGTGGCACATTAAGCATTCAATTACAACACGTCAATTTGGTTTCATGAGAGATCGGTCGGCTGCATCGAACCTTGCTGAATTCGTATCAGATATTAGCCAATGTGTCGACAAGCACAATCAAGTAGACACTATTTACACGGACTTCAGTAAGGCTTTCGATAAGGTGGACCATCATATTTTGCTGTCAAAGTTGACAGAGTACGGCTTTGGGAGTAGACTGGTTAAATGGTTCTCCTCTTATTTATCGGATCGTGTGGCAAGTGTTGTTGTTGAAGGCTTTACTTCTAATCCATTGCCAGTACTTTCAGGTGTGCCTCAAGGTTCTCATATCGGTCCTACTCTATTTAACATCTTTATTAACGATATAGTCTCAGTCTTAAAATACTCAAAGGCCTATCTCTTTGCGGATGACTTAAAAATCTGTAGGGAAATTACTGCACCAGGTGATGCACTGCTTCTTCAAACAGATATTGATAGTTTAATAACCTGGGTCAAAATTAATCAGATGGAACTTAACGCCGACAAATGTCAATTCATTAGATTCTCTAGACACAAGTCATCAACGGCACCTACATACCACATTAATGGTACATCACTTAAAGAGGTAGAGTTTGTTCGGGATCTAGGTGTGGTGCTTGATAAAAAACTTCAGTTTCACAGACACATTGACAACATAACGTGTAGGGCTTTCAAAATGCTGGGATTTGTAGTTCGCAACTGTAAAGGTCTAAAACCAGCCACCAAAATCTTACTGTATAATGCATATGTACGGTCGATCTTAGAATACTGTAGCCCGGTGTGGTCTCCTCACTATGAAGTGCATAGCAAACGATTGGAACGAGTGCAAAAGAGGTTTTTATGGCACGTCTCATTTCAATCTGGTCTAGCTAGGCAGTTGCCTTCGTACACTGACAGGCTTTCAAGGTTTAAGATGCTCAGTCTAAAAAACAGAAGATTGTTGTTGGATCACATGTTTTTGTTTAAGATTGTGAGGGGTGGTCTGGACTGCCCATGGCTCTTGGAACAGCTTGATTTTAATATACCCTACAAAATCCCGAGACAAGGTAGATATGCTCCATTCATTACCAGGGGATCCAAAAGCAGTCTCGGTCATTACTCTGTCATGAACAGGCTTCAACGACAGTATAATGAGTTACAGAAGAAATCAAGTGTAGATATATTTTCCAACACACTCCCCAAATTTAAAAAATTGGCTATAGAAGAACTAAGCATATAACTCTTATCTGTAAATCTTGGCTATTGTTTAACTAAAATTAAGTCCTAAAAAATATTATTACATTTTTATTTTATAAGTAAGCTCTTGTTTTAGAAGTAAACTATAACTCACATTTGCAAGTCGTGGCAGCCTGTAACTGAATCTACACTTAGCTCATATTTTAAACCTGTTACTTGTTAATTGTATTATTGGTGTAAGATTTGTTGGTTGCTCCTATTAAATAAATAAATAAATAAATAAATAAATTCACGCGTTCACACAATTATCGCGTCACACGCGTACGATTTTTAACAATGGATACGAATAATTAAATGCGAATTTTTTATGTTATTTACATAGTTCGAGTACTGATTCTGAGCCATAATTAAAAGTGAAAAAAAAATCTTGTTCTTTACATAGTTTTATTAAGTTCGTGATTCTGAGCTACTCATAAAGATTTGGCACCCCTTTGCAATGTAACCCTGTATACTATGGCCATAGGTATCGAATTAAATTTACTTTGGTTTGACTGGAAACTGAAAATGTTCAAATTCAAATTCAAATTCTTTATTTGCCATAAACAGGGTTGTTATAATTTGTTTCAATGCAGGTAATGTAGCTTTCACTGGGATGTACACAGATTTAGGTCAATGCACAATTTTTTATCTTATACGGAACACCAGAAAAATACCAACTCTTACTTATCGGTTTTTTGATACTAAACTTTATTGGTTTAAGCGAACTACAATATTGTTAAATGAAATTGTGTTCTTTGAGTTATGAGGTTGTTCAATGTATGACGACCTTCTGACGACCGATTTCAATGAAGGCCTGTCCTTTGTTTTTTATAATATTTCGCACTGCGCCCGACTCGTGCTACAAAAATTAGTCGCCTCTTACGACACGCCGCCTGTTGGCTGTGGGGAAGTGTATTTTTTACGGCTGCCACCTTTGCCACCTTTGGTTGTTCAATGTATGACCTTCTGACGACCGATTTCAATAAGCGTACAGTTCGATTCCCGAGCGAGTTAAGGGCATCGAATGAAATTATTTTGCTTGATTACATTGTTTAGATATTTACAACACAAAAAAATATATATTAAAACTAAATATATTAAAATATATTGTTTAGGGAATATTCTGCGCAACTTGTTATTTTTCTTGATCATAATCTAGAAATAACTAATAGTAAAAGTCAAAGTCAAAGTCAAAGTCAAAAATCATTTATTCAATTCAGGACAAAATTGCCACTTATGAACGTCAATAACAACATTATAGGCCCCTAGGGGGCCAGAACATGTCTCCTTATTTTTTGGGCCCTACTAGCGCTTTGAGACAAGACACAGACAATTTGGCAAGTGCTGAGAAGAAACGCCGGAACAAACTCAGTCACCATTAGCTGCCACACAAAAAATATAAATCGAAATAAACAGGTAGGTACATCAGTTTAGTGCAGGCTGGACTGCCCATACATTCTTGTCATCAAGATAGTCTTGAATTTTATAATACCCCTTAGACATCAGTGTAGTTTTGACATGTGACTTAAATTTATTAATAGGAAGTTTGGTAACATTGTGAGGTATATTATTGAAAAATTTAATACAATTTCAGTTTAATACAATTAGTTTTGGCCAATCTAAAGTTTGGGACTACAAGTTTGTTTTTGTTTCTGGTGTTATATGAATGAAATAAAAACCTACAACCATGTTTAATACACCTATAATTTAGAGTGGTACAATTTTGGCGGTCTTATCGCAAGAAGCGATCCCTTTCAAACAATTTTCAGGTAGAGGACAGTCAAGTTATAAATGAAGGCAAAGGCCTCGCCTTAATTTTGGCCCGATCACGCCTGCTAGTATGGGGCTCGACACGTACGAGTCTGAGGCTTCGCGCACCGGGTCGCGGCGACCGCTAGCGGGGCGGACCTAGGCTACGCCACAACTGCCCGGGTTAAGCTGAAGAATGCCTTCCTCAAAGGCACTCAGCGATAGGTCCGTCCATAAAAAAATCGCCTTATTTTTAGAAATGAACTTTTCTCTGAACTAGATTTAAGTTAAATCTCGATTTAGAAGTTACAGCTTACCTTAATACTGTCCTAATGAGCCTTAAATCGATTTTACTACGCAAACAATATATCTTCTTACTAAATACTAGAACTGAATGAATTCGTACTTTTTCATTTAATAACTTGGCCCCTAGCATGACGAATAAAACACGGTATGATATGATATAGCGATTTAACGACACCAACTGCAAAAATATGATAGTTATCGCCGCCATTTTGAATTTTAATCGAAACAGCGATCATAATATGTGATGTCACCGGCACGGCAATCTAGCATATTTTCAACCGACTTCAAAAAAGGAGGAGGTTCTCAATTCGACTGTATGTTTTTTTTTTTTGTATGTTTGTTACGCGATTACTCCGCCAATTATGAATCGATTTTAATGATTCTTTTTTTGTTTGGTAGATCATACTTCAGAGGTGGTCCCATATAAATTTTATCGAAATTAATTTGGAACTTTTTGAGAAAATCAACAAATATATACCCAGATAATATTTTGGTTGTGGTTCTTGTTACCTATCTTCGACAAATATGAGCCGATTTTGATGATTTTTGTTTTATTGAATAACTTATACTTCAAAGATGCTATGATAAAAGTTTGCAAAATAAAAATCACCCCTAAGGGTAGGAAAATAGGGGATGAAATCGGTGTTCAGCAGTTAGATTAGGATTTATCACTGAAAATAGATAAAATAAGTAAATTTTATTAAAAAAAATAAAACCGACTTCAAAACACTAAAATGCTAAAAATAATCCTAACACTTAAGTACCTAATCAGTTACTTTTGGAGTCGGTGCAAACAAAAACATTGAATCTCTCATCGGCTGGCACCGACTCCAAAAGTAACTGATTAGGTACTTAAGTGTTAGGATTATTTTTAGCATTTTAGTGTTTTGAAGTCGGTTTTATTTTTTTTAATAAAATTTACTTATTTACAGTTAGTGTCGATATATCGCTATATCATATCATATCGTGTTAGTGCTCATGCTAGGGCGAGATTGGGAATATATTTCTTGCTACGCCGTAGCAGCCGTAGTCGGCTACGGAATATGAGTCGCAGTTAAATAGAAGATTTTTTTTACAAGTTTCTTTGTGAATGTCATTTACTTGTGCCGTGTGGGGACGGCCGTAAAGAATAAATTTTCCCACCGCCAACAGGAGGCGTGTCGTAAGAGTCGACTAATTCCTGTAGCACGAGACGGGCAGCAGCGTCTTCGTGCGAAATCTTATAAAAAAACTGCGCTCGCCAACCCGCTTGCCAAGCGTGGCGAGTATTGGCAATCCCCTCCGATGATCAGTCATTGGGGGAGGCCTTTGTTCAGCAGTGGACCTCTTATGGCTGAAATGATGATGATGATGTTGTCATCTACTTGGGTTCTGTAAATGAAATGGCAAAACGGTAACTAAATTGTTATCACTCAACTGTCTGTCTGTCAATCTAAAAGCAATAAAGAATTGAATTGAATTGAATTGAATCTTATCACTTTAATGACCTCCGTAGCCGAGAGGCGAGCATACCGGACTTGGTGTCGGATATCTGAGGTTCCTGGTTCGATTCCCGGTCGGTCAATGTAGAAAAATAACTTTTCTATATTGTCTCGAGTCTGGGTGTTGTGGTACCGTCGTTGTTTCTGTTTTCTGTAACACAAGTGCTTAAGCTACTTATCGTAGGATCAGAGCAATGTATGTGATGTTGTCCAATATATATTTATATTTATTATTATATTTATTTTTACTATCACACCAATCATCTAGCCCCAAACTAAGCAAAGCTTGTACTATGGCGACTAGATAACGGATAAACATACTTAAATACATTTATGCATCCATGATACGTACAAATGCTCGTGCTCATCACACAAACATTTGCCTCTTGCGGTATTCGAATCTGCAACTGCTGGTTTTGTAGTTAGGAGCGCGAATCACTACACCAGACGGTCGTCAAGTTAAGTGAGTGATAAATAATAAATAATATTAATTATTGCACATCACATACATTGCTCTAATCCTATGATAAGTAGCTTAAGCACTTGTGTTACAGAAATCAGAAACAACGACGGTACCACAACACCCAGACCCGAAACAATATAGAAAAGTTATTTTTTTACATTGACCGACCGGGAATCGAACCCGGGACCTCAGAGATAGCGACACCAAGTCCGGTATGCTCGCCTCTCGGCTACGGAGGTCGTCCTATTTTGGTCTTATAGATAATGTTGTACTTGAGCACCAGAATGGGCTGCCCTAAGAGTTTGATGATGTCTTAAAAATAACCCTGTATACATATTTTGAGAGCAAAAAAAAACTTTTTGATTGTACTGACTAGAAATCGAACCTATCAAAAGACAATTAATCTAGAAATTCAAAACCTAATAATCAGTCATCAGAATAGGTATATTGATTTGATGTACTTTGGTAGTCAAAGTCAAAGTCAAAGTCAAAAATCATTTATTCAATTTAGGGCAGAAAACTGCCACTTATGAACGTCAATAATAACATTATTGGTCCATATGGAGCAGAACATGTCTCCTTATTTTTTGGGCCCTACTAGCGCTTCGAGACAAGACACAGACAATCTGGCAAGTGCTGAGAAGAAACGCCGGAACAAACTCAGTCACCACTAGCTGCCACAAAAATATATAAGATCAAAATAAACAGGTAGGTACATCAGTTTAGTGCAGGCTGGACTGACCATAGTAGTGCTAGCATAATATGGATATATCTTTTTTTTTAAACTGATACAAAGAAATTCCGAAATCCGGGAAGCATGTCCATATTAACATCAATGTTTGAGGTCATTAACCCCAAATCAATCTACCTACTCCGATCACTGCTAATAATACATTCGTAGATAGCTCGCACTCGGTAAATACATTCCTCGTTACGCCGTAGCATCCGTAGTCTGCTACGAAATACGGTACACGTCTTGTTTGCTACGAGCCGTAGTTAGATGAGATTCTTATGTCTTTGTGTAACGGTCGCGGGGTTCTTCGACTTGGGAGGTGGCTCCAGAGGAGAATGAGTAACATTAGGTTCTCCTAGATCGTAGTTTATTCGAAGTTACAAGGAGACGGGTAAAACAATACTGATCATTAGTACGGTGCTCGCCTTTACTTTATTTGTTTCTCGGATGCTATCTCTTTCACTCATCGAATTACCTCGACCACCTATGGTGTGTGTATAGGAGCGAGGGAGTCGCGATGCGAGCCGTACAAATGTTACCTACAAACATTATACTATTTATAGTCTTTCATTTCGGCCGACACAGACATGTGCCTGGCCGTTTTTCCCCTGCCCACCCTACGGACGACGGCCCAAGCCGAGGTCCGAGCCTACAGGGGCGCCCTTGAGGCCCGAGTCCGACTCACCCCCAGATCGGGCCCGCTAGTGCGGAGCCCGACAGCGGTCCGGCCTGTTTCGGCAGTTCCGGTCCCGTCGGCGCCACCACTAGCGGGTTCGCCGCTCGGTAGGGTGCCTTTTGCACTCCACATTGGCCCGATCGCGCCTGCTAGTATGGGGCTCGACACGTACGAGTCTGAGCCCACACTCGGCCGGGTCGCGGCGACCGCTAGCGGGGCGGACCTAGGCTGTGCGCCTTCAGCGCACGCCACAACTGCCCGGGCTAAGCTGAAGAATGCCTTCTTCAAAAGCACTCAGCGATAGGTCCGAAATAAAAAAAACTATTTACAGGGTTTGTTTTTACATTACTATGGGTCCAGGTACCTGTGATTCCCTTTGTCTCTTACACTTTGAGTGCTTTGGATATTTCGAAATATAGTTTTATTGAATAAAATACAAATATTTTAAGAATCATTTATCATAATTTCAGACATAAGACGTCCACTGCTGAACATAGGCCTCCCATAATGTCATCATCGGGGGGGGATTGCCAATACTCGCCACGCTTGGCAGGCGGGTTGGCGAGGGCAGTTTTTTATAATATTTCGCACTGCGCCCGACTCGTGCTACATGAATTAGTCGCCTCTTACGACACGCCTCCTGTGGGCGGTGGGGAAGTATTCTTTACAGCCGTCCCCACGCAGCCTATAAATCTTTAAAACGCTATATTCATAATAATCGTTTTTGGTTGTCATGCAAGGCGCAGACCTAGGTACTAGTCCATTCATCTGTGTCCCGAAATACGATAAAAAGAACTCTGAATTGTCGAAGTGATAGGAGAATCATCTTAAAGAATGCCACTTCTTAAGTCATCTCATACCTACTATAATTGTCAAAATCTCACAGTCTATTTAGTTAAACTCGTTGCCACGCTCGCAAGAGTAGCGCTAGCGTACGTTCGAATTATCAATCGAATTTTTAGAATGCCAATCACAATACTCACGGCGGATTCAGATGCGAATTTTGACATGTCGTCTCACAGAATCGCTCTGCTGTTAAATGTCTGAAACAAACAGATAAAATCATACAATTCCAAACTTTCTCAGTCCAACCTCTGAGATGGAAATAACTTGAAAAAGTTTCCGAGGTATTCCTTATTATAACGATTCCAAGTATCTTCCGTGTGGTTTTCTGAAGTGGGCAGATAAGGAAAAAAAGATTGTTTGCGTGATAAATAAATGACTTATTCAAGAAAAAGGAATTATGAAAGAATTTTTTCTACCAAAGCTCGAATAAAATTTATTCAAACGTTGTTTTTTCTTTAATATAGTATAAATAAAGTTGTTTAAAAGCCGCTATTTGTTCTGGTACTAGCTTCCGCCCGCGGCTTCGCCCGCGTGGAGATCAGTTTGTCATTCAAGGCCCGTGTAGTCGCCAAATGTAAATTCAAAAGCCTACTACTTAAGCCCAGTTTATCAGAAAAATATTTTAAAAATATGCTAAGAATTGTCAAAACCTATACAACATTATGAGCATAGCATATGTTTCTAGTACTTATACTTCAAGAGAAAAAAAATATTAATATTATTGAAAAACCAACGAAAAAGTTCCTAATTCTCTTTCTTCTTTTTAACGACTTGACCGATTTAATTCGTCCATACGTCATTGATAGGCCAAGATAATACCTACAAACTGAGCATAGGAGTTTTAATTTGAACAATTTCGAAAAGCATTATATTCCTCAATAAAGACGCAGCCACACTCGAAATTATTTGCGCGCTGTTATGAACCTTATTTTAATAAATTTTCGTGCGATATCTTGAGTCGAACATTCGTCGAATCGCTAAATTAGGGGTACTACTCACCTTAAAGTCTTTTCAACGACCAAATAATGCATTAATTTGGAAGAAATTTAATTACCATAAAAAGGTTTTGTAAGTCAACCTTAACAACCTTGAAACGTCTAAACTGTGCTATTCACTAACTACTTTCCTGTGATTTGTTTGTTTTGTGTGGTGTACAATAAAGAGTATCTATCTATCTATCTATCTAAACGTGGCCTCTCCATGGGCCTCATAAGAAAGTTTAAGGTTGCACAGCGTGCCATGGAACGGGCTATGCTCGGTGTTTCTTTGCGAGATCGAATCAGGAATGAGGATATTCGTAAACGAACAAAAGTCGCTGACATAGCCCAACGGATAAGCAACCTGAAGTGGCAGTGGGCGGGGCACATAGCACGTAGAACTGACGGCCGATGGGGCAGAAAGGTTCTGGAATGGAGGCCACGTACAGCAAGCGCAGCGTAGGACGTCCACCTACAAGGTGGACAGACGACCTGGTAGGTTGCAGGAAGCCGCTGAATGCGGGCCGCTTCCAACCGGCCAATCTGGAAGTCACTGGGGGAGGCCTAAGTTCAGCAGTGGACGTCCTATGGCTGAAATGATGAAGCCAACCTTAAAATAAGCTAAATGACTCTCTTTAAAAATGTAAACGGGAACAATTCCGTCATACTTTATTTTCGCGTAACTTTTACCGCTTACACCGCGCACGCATCGGAAGCTTCAAAAATCGCAAATCAAATCTTTAAAAAAAATTCACTTCTCCGTACAAACTGATGTCAGCTGGTGGCGGCTTAGGGCCGTTTCGACCAAACACAAAGGTATACCAGAATAACTATTACGGGTATAATTTTCGTGTCGGGTAGACTGCGACAGAGTATCTTTGTGGCCGGCTTTAATATAAAACCATAATAAAACATCAAAAACTAGCACTTTTCTATTAGTAAGGAAAATAACCAAAACATATTCCACCAAAAAATATTTCCAATGCATTTTTTACTGACTTGGCCATTGTAGATTGTCGTGAAAATGAGCCTGATGAGAGGTCTTAAGAGGATCTAAATGATGGCCAATTGACAGCTCTGTATCATCAGTATTCATCAGGCCCCAGTTTGTATGGCAACCGGTTTTCTCCTTTCATCATCATCATCATCATTTCAGCCATAGGACATCCACTGCTGAACATAGGCCTTTCTTTACCCTTAGATAACTTCGATTACGTTTTTCGAGCAACACTGTATACTCGGTATTGTTATTTTATAGTACAAGAGTGAACGATCAACGAATTGATAAAACTACTAAAATCCATGTAATCCATTTCTTTTAGGTTCATTTGAAATGCCGCAACATTTCAATTTTATAGGATAATAGTGTGACATTGCTAGATGTTGACAACTTGTCAGTTTCGAGGTGACAGGAGTGGATTAGACACGTGACAACTTTGAAATTTACTTATTCTCAGTATAATTTAAACACTGTCAAAATCGCCCGTTTAAATATTTTTCATAGATTAGTGGTTGGTAGAATGAAAAATCAGCTTACTCTAGATTAAGCAGTGGTATACTCTCAAGTTAAAACTTACACCAGCTTGGTCGAATCCGGTCTTAGTAGGGGAAGTAATTTTTTTGCGATTTCGATGTTGGTCCCATAGAAAAAGTTGTTGTATTTGGGCACCAGAATCAACCCCTAGGAGGTTGTTGATGTTTACAAATAACACTATAAAGGCTTTTTACGTTGTATTACAACAGTATTTACTGTACAATGTATATTTTGACATTTTAAACAGTTGGACCCTGTCACAAAAACGTAAGCGAGTTCTATAGAAGGTAGGCCATGATTATGTAAATAGCCGAAGGTAAATACCACAACTAATGTAGATGCAGTAGGTCCTGTCGGAATGGATGTAGAATGCGAACTTTTTTACGTCTCGGGTCTGGGTAAGGTATATAAATTAAAATCAAGTCAAGATGATTTAAATAAACAAAGGTAACCTCTCAATTTCTATATATGAAAATAAATGTAAAGAATTAAAAATTCTTAGAGATGGGAACCAAAAATAGTTTTTCCTAAACTTGCATACGACATGCTAAGAAGCACGCGCAAAGATTCAAAGATTCAAAGATATTTATTCACAGAGACAAGGCAGTACTTAAGTGATGTTCAAAATATAAAGAGCAACTTATCTCACCAGCGCAGCTAGTGTGTGATTTTTAGTGTAATGTCGATACAGATATTAATAAAAAATAACAAAAATAATCATATTTAGGCCCAAAAAACAAAAACAAATATGTATATCATTAATAACATGCACCAAACAAACTTTCAATATACCTACCTAATTATTACAAAATGACATCAAATTACATGTCAATTTACTAGTACCCAGCAGACTGAAGACATTTCAAGTAAGCTGTTGTAAAACCAATGCGGGCAAACGAGCCCCACTACATAGATTGATGTCCGATTTCAACGAGAACTTCAATGAACTCGATTATTCCCAGAGCCCTTCAAAATTTAAAAAACGTATTTAAAAAAACTTATCATAGAAATCATAAAATAACACAGAATTGTAAAATTTTATATTTTTTTATGTTTCTTTCTTCTTCTCATTTTCAAAGCTGTATCAAAACTGTACTTGTATTAGAATTGTAGTATCAATGTTGAGCTAAAAAAAAAATTTTTTTTTTATTTCTGTTTTATGTTTACGTTTTTTACCTCGTTTGTATTAAAATCCATACACCTACACGTGGATTACGTAGTGGGATGTGTTACTAATTTTATGACTTAAGTTTGTTTGTAATCCCATTTGTTTGTAATCCCTAAAAAATTTGACAATTTATTTGCATCAAACATCTTATAAATAATCCAATAAAAATAAAATACCTAATTATATGTACATATTCTAAATTTAAACTCTTTATACAAAGTCAGATATTTTATTCATAGGAAAGATCCTATAAATAAAATATCTGACTGAGATCACCGTTCAAGCGAAAGGTGCCCAAAAGGCTGGCAACATTACCACGCTGGATAGCTAGGCTAACCCGTTGGCCAAGGTATAAGCCAGCCTTTGGATCGTGAGATGTCTTAACTAAACGCTTAGACAACTCACGGTATAGCTTGTGGGCACTCGGTCCCCACGGGCCCAAAGTTTCCACCCCAAATGGTTCAAATATGTAAGTCTCACCAAGACTTTCATATTTGCGCCGTTTTAGGGCCTCTGCAGAAGCTGCTGCAGAACCCGCTCGGTTGCCAGTCGATGGAAGATGGGAAGGGGCTAAAGTGTCGACGCAAGTCGCGTCCCACACTAAGGGCCTACCCATCGTCCGTGGAACGAGGGTCATGCCGTCAGGACGCTTGCCAATGCTGCGTGCGAGGCCACTCGGTTCAAGAACGGCCGGAATACGCGCGCTGACAAGCGCCCGTCGGATGACGTCGTTTAAACTAGCATGACGGACTAGTAGACTAGACTAGAACTAGATTCTTCCAGCACTTCTGCAGCATGAGAAAAATCAAAAAAATAAAATAAAATAAAAATAAAATAAACAAAAATAAATACATAATTGAGGCTGACGATAATAGTGAGTTTCTTTTATTCCACAATATTGTCCCACAGGTTGACCTGTTGTTGGCTGTACCATTTTCAACGAATAAAATAAAATAAAAAAAACAAAAAAAAAAATTTTTTTATTATTAAAAATTTTTTTATTTATTAAAGCAACAAGACAATCAGAAACATATAAAACAGAACAGTTTTAACTTTTTTTAGAACGTTCAAGGTATGCTTGTTTGTATTTTTATTTGTTTGAACTGTACATACTTATGCGATTTATTAAAGGACTGTGTTTTTAAAGACATAACCAAAGGACCTGAAGAATGCATAGCACAGCATAGCATAGTCGAGATGTATGTAAGAGACTTCGAACTTTTTCGTATGGAGCCTGGCGTACCTCAAGTTGCAAGAAACCTTAAATAACGTTATTTTGGTGTACAGCTATGAAACATGCGTTAATCGAAGAAGAAAATAATTACAAACAACAAATACTCTTTGAAAAAATGTCGTAAATTATATACTTTCTTCAGAATTTCAATTTTATTATCAAAATAAATGTAAACATTATGTATATGTTCACCCTGAAGTTCTAAACAAAGTATTTAATTTACGACAAATTGACAAAGAACATTTTTTGTTTGTAATTATTTTCTCTGTTTCATAGGTGTACACCAAAATAACGCTATTAAAGGTTACTTGCAACTTGAAGTACCTAAGCCAATTAGGTTCAATACCTTTTAATCTATAAATAAATAAATATAAATATTGGACAACATCACATACATTGCTCTGATCCTATGATAAGTTGCTGAAGCACTTGTGTTACAGAAATCAGACACAACGACGGTACCACAACACCCAGACCCGAGACAATATAGAAAAGTTATTTTTCTACATTGACCCGACCGGGAATCGAACCCGGGACCTCAGAGATAGCGACACCAAGTCCGGTATGCTCGCCTCTCGGCTACGGAGGTCGTCAAGTACAATCTATTTTTGTAATATGATACTCTCAATCTCAAACCAGTTTTCTCAATAATACTCATTTATTTTGTACATAGGCCCTCTTCCGGGCACTTATACACGTCCCAAAATATAGCTTAGTCCTACCACCGCTTCGGGACGACATATCGGCTAGTGATGAGAAGAAACGGCGCAACAAACTCAGTCACCTTTGTCAGCCTTATTTTACATGAAATATAGTTTACAAGACATGTAGTAAGTGTGAGCCAAGGAGGTTAAGAGGTCAAAAGGTTCTATAGACCCAACTGAGTGTTTTTCAATTACAGTCGATCCGTTGGTCTCCACAGCCATTGTCAGCCTTGTAAAATACTGCCTCTGGCTACGCGCAAAACATTTTTGGATGAGCAAAAACTAGTACGGTATTTCCCACTTTTGGCACATTATATTATCCATTATACAGAGTGTAACGAAAAGGTGAAATAAAACTTTAAGGGGTTATTCTACGGCTAAATTACATCAACTTTTTCTATGGGACCAACATCGAAATCGCAAAAAAAAAACACTTACCCATACTAAAACGCGACCAGCTGGCATCAGTTTGTATGGAAACGTCTATTTTTTTTTTGAGATTTTGATGTTGGTCCCATAGAAAAAGTTGATGTAATTTAGCCGTAGAATAACCCCTTAAAGTTTTATTTCACCTTTTCGTTACACGTTGTATACAGTGAGGTAACTACTTACTGTCGTGTGGGGACGGCCGTAAAGTATACTCTTCCCCACCGCCAACAGGAGGCGTGTCATAAGAGGCGACTAATTCCTGTAGCACGAGACGGGCAGCAGCGTCTGCGTGCGAAATCTTATAAAAAACTGCGCTCGCCAACCCGCCTGCCGAGCGTGGCGAGTATTATCAATGAAATGGAAATCATTGGGGGAGGTCTGTGTTCAGCAGTGGACGTTTTATAGATGAACTACCTACTTATTAACGTTGGAAATTACGTAGACACATAGACGTACAGTCTATAACTCGCCATATTGTTTTAATTACGACATAACATAGGCCATGTCACCCAAAAAAACTTAAGAATTCTAACGATACCCTATACATCAAAATCGGTTACGGCATTAAGTCGTTATGGTAGAACAAAGAAACTCACACATTATGCATGAGCCCTAAAAACATTACACTTCTATTTGGGCAGGCGTGTAAAAACATAAAACTGCACTATTTAGGCGGTCTTATTGCTAGAAGAGGTCCCCTTTAGACGACCTAAGGTAGATAGATAGATAGATACTCTTTATTGCACACCATACAAGTAAAATACACATGATTTTTACAGAAAGATGTACAATTTAGGCGGTCTTATCGCTAATAGCGATCTCTTCCAGACAACCTTTAGGTAGAGGACAACCATTAAAGAAAGGGGAAGGTGTTGCAGAGTTCTTCAGTTCAGAGAGGGAAGGTAATCGGAAGACTGGCAAGACTTGCTGCAATACCGAGACCAAGACCAAGACCAGCAGGCTTACTCTTGAACGCAATGTCAATCTCAATTTAATTCTAATGCAATTCCGATCGTGCGACAATTTGGTACTCTTGAAGTCAATGTCGGCAGGATTGTATTGCCCTTGTACATTGCGGCGGGATTGTAAGTTCAGCATGAAGTTAGTTACATCTACCACTATTAAACAACGAATGAGTTCATTTCCTATTCTATTTTTATAAAGAAAAACTGTATAAATCCTATGTTTTGTCCAAAATTATTAATATTTGATATTAACTAACATAATACATAATTATTTTTGATATAAAACTCAATAAATTAATATATTTTAGACAGGAATGGCAGTGTATGGATTAATTCTATTGCCTAATGTGTCTTTAGAAAAAAATGCCAGTTTTATTTAAGTGATGTTTGTAAATGTTTTTTACTAAAGTACATAGGTATTTTAAGTGGTTTTTAAGTGCAAATAAGTTTGAAATGTGTCGGCAATCGGAGCACCGCGTGACGTGTGCAAACCGAGGAACAACGGCGAGCCTTGTCTACGGCCGGGCCCCCGGAATGTCTTTAGATGTTTTGATAATGACCAATACACGTAGGGTTCCCTGTATTTAATATGAGCCGCCTTGTACAGTTTGTTTATATTAATGTAATTACGTCCCATGTGTGAGCTCTGATATTACCTTTGTATTTAGCTTGTTTAGCGGTAACTTGATTTGAAGTTGTGGAATTGGGAGGACGTTTGTGTGTGATCTTACAGGAAGGACAGTTCGAGTTGAGCTAGAGTAAAGACTGCGCGTACTAGATTAATAATTGATAAGTGTAGTCATTCGATTGTATAAACCAGTTAATTGAGTAAACTATTAAACAGTGACTTGAAGAACTACTTTATTGGACGTTCATTGATCTTCGCTAACAAATGTGAGATAAATCGGTTCCAAGACTAAAATTTTGGGTCACAACCCGTGATGACCCTCTAGCCCTTGCCTGTATTTTTATACTTACAATTCATAATCAAGGTAAATCTATTTGTTTATTCAGTACAATAGTGCATGTTTTTTTGATTGATTAAAACATTTCGCGGTAAAAATTACAGATTCTAAGAAACCTATTCATTCGCACCTATTGCAATGCGTACAAGAAAGCCTAGGCTAGCAAGTAAGCCGTTCTATGAAACAAAGACCTATTGAATATTTGTGAACATTCGCCGTTTCAAGTTACCTAGCAGGGCTTTGACCTTGACCTGTATCACTAAGTGGTACACACACAAAAACATTTGAGGTAACGAAATAAATTACCTTGTATTTTGTACTAATATTACTTAGGTATTTATTATCTAATTTTGGTTTTATTATTTTTGGTATTGGCATCAAAGGTTCTAGTTTTTGGTACAATTCTAGAAGAAGAGCATTAGTAAATCTATAGTTTGCCATAAACTCATTATCGCTCATAGCTAGAGCTTTATCGGCGTACCTGATAATTCACCGTAAATTACGCCTTTATTGTAAAAACTAAGCGAGACATTATAAGCACCTTATCACTTAATTTTATTAAACGCAATTTCAAAAAAGTTACACTTTGGTTATTGAGTCAATTGACAATAACAACACAATTCCAATGCAATAAGCAGCTGTCAAACCAGCGTCAAGAGTACCATTTCGCAATCCCGAGACGCGATCTCAATGTCCTTTAGTTCACTCAATTTCCGCGCGATTCTATTCCAACGTGGCGCTAGTTTCGGTTTCAAGAGTGCCGTTTGACGTTTTTTCGATTGAAATTGAAATCGGACATTGGAATTGTGAGTCAAGAGTAAGCCTGCAGGTGTGACGCAAGACCAAGACTAGCTAAGTCTCGTCTTGGTCTTGCATTTGGGCAACACTACGTACGCTTCAACAAGAGCCCCAAGCGGTGGTCGCAGTGCTGTCAGTCGAGGTGCTGAGTACTAGTGTTGCCGCTCGATAGGTCAATATCGATTGTCTATCGATAGCCTATCGATAGATGAAGGAAAAACGATACCAGCGATAGTCTATCGATTCTATCGATACTATTGATAGTATCGATAGTATCGATATCTCTTTTACTGCAATACTATCGGTAAACAGCAATACTATTAATAGTATCGATAGTTCCATCGCTACCAACCAATAAACTATCGATAGTATCGATAGTTTTATACTATTGATAGTGATATTTATCTCAATAGTATTGCTTTCAGTAGGCATGCCGTGTCAACCTGTTATTAAGACGGCACTTAGTCTATAGCCAATATTTGCATGTCTTACCAATTTGCTTGTAATTGTGCTTGTCTTGTTGGTTTTCCTAATAAAATAAATAAATAAAAAAATAAAAAAAGTATGCAAGCATAATGAGTGGTAAAATACCTAATGTGGTATATTCAACGAAATCAAATTAACTAGTGTATTGACTTTATTTAAACGTACGTTTAGTTTTTTTAATATAAAGATAGCAATTCTTTTTATTCTTAGGTGGCAATACTATTGAATTAAAGCTCACTATTGATAGTACAAAACTATCGATAGTATTCTCGATATTGAAGAGCAATACTATCGATAGTATCGATAGTTTATTAGTTGGCAGCGATCGAAACTATCGATAGTATTGCTGTTTACCGATAGTATTGCAGTAAAAGAGATATCGATACTATCGATACTATCGATTGTCCTATCGATCGTATAGATTAATTTAGCGTTCAACTATCGATTGCTAAACTATCGATTTTTCGGCAACACTACTGAGTACTGCCGTGTCAAATCAAAAGCATGACAAATGACAACTCGTTGTCATCTGTTGAATTGCGAGTTAGAATGCCGCATTGAGCCAATGTTCGTGTGATAACCTAAATCATGGAGTGAATCATGTTAGGTTAAGTACAGGTTTTAAGTCTTTGACTGCCACAAACTAGACACAATAGAAAATCTACTGTTCGCGGCTCACCGGTGAGCCGTAGTAGCGCCCAACGTGTTAATATCAACTCGATACCTCCACGTGTTCCTATGGTTCGCGGCTCACCGGTGAGCCTCCACCGGTGATACCTCCATGCGTTCCCGATATAATAGGTCTTGATTGAAAAACGGAGAGACAGACCACGAAGTGATTTGATAAGGGTTCCGTGTCCTTTAAGGTACGGCACACTAAAAATTTACGTAAATGCGATCACTTTTGACGTCAAGGACACTATAATACTTTTTTAAGTTATTTGAAGTCACTTTGTGCACAAAAACCTTTTAGTTAAACTTTGAAATCCGCTTATTCTCGACACTTTTGTCATCTAATACCCAAAAGGCATCCACTCCATTTCAGTAAAAGATTTCCTTTCGCCGGAGGGTTGTAATACGTCAAGAGACCTCAAAACGGGACAAAAGTGAGTCAATTTTACAGACGAGGGTTTTGTTAAGAATAATGGTTTAAGAATTTCGAAAGCAACATTGACGATCTCCGTAGCCGAGAGGCGAGCATATAAGACTTGGTGTTGCTGTCTCTGAGGTCCCGGGTTCGAATACCGGTCGGTCAATGTAGAAAATGGTTTATTCTATGTTGTGTCGGGTCTGGGTGCTTTGGTAGATAGATAGATACTCTTTATTGTACACCATACAAAAGAAACAAATCACACCAATAAAAATACATTAAGAATAGCACAATTTAGGCGGTCTTATAGATAAATTATTAAAAAATGATTTATTTGTCTGTTTTTTAGTGCCTTTTTACATTCTAAATGGCGATCCGTGATGTAATTTTAGATAAATTGCTTCTCATGACGATTCAAATAAGTCCAAACACGGCTATAATACATTGTTTTATCACAGAGTTCCGGTGCTTACCTTCCGCCTTCTTCATCAGGTCAGTTTGATGGTAACATTCTCACCAGAATTTCTCACATTTTATTTGTCGACTATGGCAAGGCTTAACTGTCTTAATGAAAATATCTTATCGCGTGGGTGACTATTGTGGCCAACTATGGTCTCCTTCATCAGTTCCACCTTAGCAAATGATACTTTCTGAATGCAAATGCTTGACTTGTTGTTAAATATACTAAAATCGTTATATGTATACCTATAATATTTTAGGAGTTCCCTCAATTCCTCATGGATCCCATTATCAGAATTGAATTTTGAAAAAAATGGGACCAATTAGAGGTTATTACCCTTTCGATTGAAAAAATAATTTTGCAAATCGGTTCATTAATGGCGGAGTTCTGAGTTCACAAACATAAAATACATAAATCAATAAAAACATACAACCAATTTGAGAACCTCCTCCTTTTTTTGAAGTCGGTAAAAAATATTGCTTAAGTGAGTACATTTACCATTTTCTACCAGTCTTCATGAAGTATACAAGTGATAGGTAATTTGATTCTCATATAGAGGGGACTTTATCCAACTAATTTCATCCTATCCTGAAATAACCGTTTTTATGAGATAAATTATTTTATACTTACAAGTTAATGGTCTATAATTAATGACTAAAATATGTTCTTTAATTTGACACAAAGTAGAAATTAATCTACTACTTATTTTGACTTAAATATTAATATTGTAAGTAGCATAAATTAATTATAATTTGAGAAAAAAAGAGATCAATTTATAACGGTTAATTTGCGATAGTGTATGATAGAAAGTCAAAGTCAAAAATTATTTATTCAGTTTAGGACAGAAAATTGCCACTTATGAACGTCAATAATAACATTATTAACATTATATATTTAATGACATTATATATTTAATAACATTATCAACATTATAGAATACAATTAGCTGGAAATATTATAGTCCCCTCTGTCTGTGTCCCCTTAACAGAAATAGGTAAATAATAAAATAAATAAATAAATATCGGACAACATAACATACATTGCTCTGATCCTATGATAAGTAGCTTAAGCACTTGTGTTACAGAAATCAGAAACAACGACGGTACCACAACTTCCAGACCCGAGACAATATAGAAAAAATATTTTTATACATTGACCGACCAAAAATCGAAGTCGGAACCTCAGAGATAGCGACACCAAGTCCGGTATGCTCACCTCTCGGCTACGGAGTTAGTCAAGCGCCAGCCACCCTGTATACGATATAGGAGCTCCTAAATCGAAACTATTTTCAATTTCCATCCATAAAGGACCATCCATCCTTTCTTCTTTTGAAGTACCGAGCGAAAACTAAAGACTTGTACAAAGATCCATCCTGTCCGAAAGTTCACTATGAAAACCTAACAAAACGATGTTAGGCTGAGACCACACTGAAGAGTGACGCGGGAAATAATGTCTTACGAATGGGGACAGGGCCGTCTCTAACTTATTGAGGGCCCTGGGCACATTTGGATAATGGGGCCCCAATGACTTTGTCAGAGGACTATTTTGTTGGAAAAGGGGCCTGAATGAACACACAGGGCCGTCTTTAACTTATTGCCCCGCCCTGGGCACATTTGAATAATGGGGCTCCTATGACTTTGTCAGAGAACTATTTTGTTGGAAAAGGGCCCAGAATGAACACACAGGGTCGTCTTTAACTTATTGGGGGCCCTGGACACATTTAAATAATAGGGGCTCCTATGACTTTGTCAGAGGACTATTTTGTTGGAAAAGGGCCCTGAATGAACACACAGGGCCGTCTTTAACTTATTGGGGGCCCTGGGCACATTTGGATAATGGGGCCCCTATGACTTTGTCAGTGGACTATCTTGTTTGAAAAGGGGCCTGAATGAACACAAAGGGCCGTCTTTAACTTACTGGGGGCCCTGGGCACATTTGGATAATGGGGCCCCAATGACTTTGTCAGAGGACTGTCTTGTTGGAAAAGGGGCCTGAATGAACACACAGGGCCGTCTTTAACTTATTAGGGGCCGTGGGCACATTTGGATAATGGGGCCCCTATGACTTTGTCAGTGGACTATCTTGTTTGAAAAGGGGCCTGAATGAACACAAAGGGCCGTCTTTAACTTACTGGGGGCCCTGGGCACATTTGGATAATGGGGCCCCAATGACTTTGTCAGAGGACTGTCTTGTTGGAAAAGGGCCCTGAATGAACACACAAGGCCTTCTTTAACTTATTGGGGGCCCTGGGCACATTTGGATAATGGGGCCCCAATGACTTTGTCAGAGGACTATTTTGTTGGAAAAAGGGATTGAATGAGGAATGAACACAGGTCCATTGATGGACATAAACCTCTCCCTGCACACCGCTGAGCTCGATCTTTGTCTATATTTCTCCATCTAAAGACCTGAGCACGCCTAACCTGATATCGCTATCTCTGAGGTGCCGGGTTCGATTCCCAGTCGGGTCAATGTAGAAGGAAATCTGTATTGTCTTAGGTCTGGTTTTTGTGGAACTCAGCGAGGTATAGAAAGGTCGATGCTTGGGATTTCGAAACGAGGTTATCCGGTACAAGACCAAAGTAATGGACATATTCCTAAAATGCAGCAAGCTAAAGTGACAGTGGGCCGGCCACATCTGTCGCAGAACCGATGAAAGGTGGAGTAAACGGGTTCTCGAGTGGAGATCGAGCCTTGGCAAACGTAGTGTAGGATGCCCCCCAGCTGGATGGACTGACGACCTTAGAAAGGTGGCTGGCTGTAGCTAGATGAAAAAAGCGGGAGATAGTGTTTTTGGCGCTCTTTGGAGGAGGATTACGTCCAGCAGGGAACTTCATTAGTCATAATGAAGATGATAAAAATGTGTGGAGAAAACAAATGCCTGGAACATGATAGGCTAGTTTCCTGGATCAAAAAATATTATTTTATTTAGTCCGTCAGTTAGATTATCAAAAAATATTGGACCCATATTTGGTCTTTTGTCAATCAAACAAAAAATGACGAAGATAAAGCGCATCAAAGTTTGCACGTGACGTCACGCCTTGCTAAAAATTGTCGCAAGGCGTGACGTTACGCGGAACTTTAACGGGCTATATCTTCATCTTTTTTAGTTCGATTGAGAAAAGAAAAAATACGTGTCCAATATTTTCTGTTAATCCAACTGACGGACTAATTAGATTTTTTTAGGAAACTAGCCCATTCCTTATTCTTGTCCATAAAAGAATTCTTGTCATCATTACAATTTCAACAACCTTTTGAAACTTCAAACGCACCAACATTTTTTAAATTTCCCATTCAATAACAATTTTACCATTTCCAAATACCATTTTCATATTTCCCCTTGAATATATAAACCATAATTTTTCAACGCCAAATTGGACGACGAAAAAGCTCCAGTGCGTTCGAAGCTCTACGAAAGCTTCTATTCCGCCCGTAATAAGGTCACGTACAGAAACTTGTTTCATACAGCTTTGTTAGCTTTTTAAGTCTCACCCTGTTTCGAGAAAAAGCTCTTGTCTTTGGGGTGTTCGGTGGTGTAATTTTCAGAATGTGTGTCATTATGTAAATTAGGTTAGTATGTTATAAAAATATTATTTTGAACCTTGGTACGCCTGGATCTATCTATACTAATATTGCAAAGCTTAGGCTACTTAGCATAGGATCAGAGCAATGTATGTGATTTTGTTCAATATTCATATTCATCATCATCATCATTTCAGCCATAGGACGTCCACTGCTGAACATAGGCCTCCCCCAGTGACTTACAGATTGGCCGGTTGGGAGCGGCCCGCATCCAGCGGCTTCCTGCAACCTTTACCAGATCGCCTGTCCACCTTGTAGGTGGACGTCCTACGCTACGCTTGCCTATATACATATCATATACTAACCCGGCGAACTTCGTACCGACATCATATTATTGTTTTTTTAATTTTTTCGATCTTTTTATAGTTATTCTGCTATTCGGGGCGGAGACAAATTCAACAAATCAAAGATCATACAAATTGGTCCAGCCGTTTTCGAGTTATATGGTGTAACTAACCCGACTTTCTTTTATTTATACAGGGTTACAGGGAAAGTCGTACAGAATATTGAAGGACGTTATTATTCAGGTCATTTCTGATCGAATTGATCCTATATGGTATCCGAAACCTAACCGTTATGGAGATATTGAATTTTAAAGAATTTTTTTATAATTGGACAACATCACATACATTGCTCTGATCCTGTGGTAAGTAGCCAAAGCACTTGTGTTACAGAAATCAGAAACAACGACGGTACCACAACACCCAGAGAGACAATATGGAATAGTTAT
Source organism: Anania hortulata (assembly GCA_963576865.1). Classification (NCBI taxonomy): domain Eukaryota; kingdom Metazoa; phylum Arthropoda; class Insecta; order Lepidoptera; family Crambidae; genus Anania; species Anania hortulata. Next base: position 2,061,943 of record OY756415.1, on the reverse strand, counting down.
TTTGCTACATTGACCCGACCGGGATTCGAACCCGGAACCTCAGAGATAGCGACACCAAGTCCGGTATACTCGCCTCTCGGCTACGGAGGTCGTCTTTTCTTTTTTCTTTTGGCTTTTCTATCGATTTTTTTTTTGCGATTGGAGATACTAGGGTACGGTTTTTATGTTTCCAGTTAGAAGACATGTCAATTAATAAAAATGATCAACAAAAACTGAACCTATTACTAACAGCTTCATAAAACTGCTCGACAACGGTTGAAATTAAAGAATTTTCACTAATTGTTTTTAACTTTGAAGACCTTTTTAAAAAAAAATGTCCTTAAAATGTACTTATCCTGCAAGTAATTTTAAAAACTTTTACGTTTTTTTAGCTATTCAAAAAGGTGTAACACTTGCTATTAAATAGGCCAAACATTGACAAAATAACAGTTAAGGTAGCAGAGGGTACATTTTTAGTTTGAGGTAAAAATAGCTAAAATGGTATATAAAAAATAAAAAAAATACAGTAATACTTTTATAATTCGTGTTCCACATGTCCGCCATTATTTCTTACACACATTCTCATTCTCATTCAAGGTGAAAAATCTCAAAAATATAAATATTATTCTAGGTATGTTTTCCATTTCCAAGGATCGGTCAGACGTTAACAAGACACATTCCCATCTTACCCGTAACATTTTGCACAAAATTCATCCATGTCTTCGGACCTTTGATATCGATACCATTGTATGAGCTTAAATAGCCTTTAGAAAGCCAAGTTAACCTCACCTGCACAGGATTTGCACAACAATTGACGAATAAGGCTCTAACGTACCATTAGCAGAGGTTAGAATTAGGTTAGAGAAGTCAGTAAATTATATAATAAAACGACTTGAAAACACTAAGGGCAAAGAAAACCAATATAAAGATATCTTTGCTAAGGGCCACTTTCACCACTTGCTGATAAGTTCCGGAAAACCTATCTGACACTTGTTTTGACAGATAACCCGTACAGTTAGCTGTCATAAAAGTGCCAGATGACCAGTTACTTTTGGAGTCAGTGCAACGAAATCATTCAAACTCTGATCAGCTTGCACCGACTCCAAAAGTAACTGATTAGGTACTTACATGCTAAAATTTACTTACTTTTTTTATAAAATTTATTTATTAAAAAAATCGATGAGACGTGGGTTCGAGTCCCACCTGAGGTAGTCAATTCTTTTCAAGTGTTATATTATCATAGATATAACAAAGCATGTAATTGCTAAAAACAAAATTTAGATCCTAATCTTACTGCTGAATACAAATTTCATTCTCTTTTTTTCCACCCTTAGGGGTACATTTATTTCCGAAAATGTTTACCGTAATATCTTTACTGTATTACAACTTAATTTCCTCTGCCCAAAGGTTGTCTGAAAGAGATCGCTTTTGGTGATAAGGCCGCCTGATTATACATAACTGTGTCTTGTGTGTAAAACCAATTAAACCAATTTATTTCTGTAAATAGGCCTAAACTAAGCTCTTTTACACGCCCCAATATATTTTTTTACCCTACCACTGCTTCGGGACAATATTGTGGGCTAGTGCCGAGAAGAAGCAGCGCAAGAAACTCGGTCACTATTGTCAGCCTCTTTTTAAATAGTGTGTTTAAATTACAAGATATAATGCACCTGTGCGAGCACGGCAGTATTTAATTCCATACATTTTTATCATTTAAATAGTCATTTACAGTGTAATAATAACCTTTTTTCATTAAAATCATCTTGACATGCGATTTAAATTCATACATAGGCAGTTCAGCAATGGACTGTGGTAATTTGTTAAAAAAGCGAATACATCTTCCCATAAACGAATATAGTAGTATAGTGTCTATCTATCTATCTAAATAAATAATAAATAAAATGTTTTATTTCTCAATAATTGGGTTACAATCATATGGTGAGACAGCTCAAGAGAGTTATAATTATACTCGTGTTGGAGTGCCTCGCTCTTACCTTAGTGCTAGTTGCAATATATTATTGAGTAGGTAGATTAATTTAATTTAATTTAAGGTAGGTTAATTTATAATACTTTGTGTGTGTGTGTGCGTGTGTGTGTGTGTGTGTGTGTGTGTGTGTGTGTGTGTGTGTCAGTGTGTGTGTGTGTGTGTGTGTGTGTGTGTGTGTGTGAATGTGAGTGATTTACGAGGTCATGCTAATCTCTTTAAAATTGTTTCTGTTTCGTCATATGTTAGTGTTTTAAGCCACTCTGTTAAACATTGTTTACACTCGTAAGTATGCAGGGGGTATATATTTAGTTTTTGATGAATAGCATTATATCTTTCTATCTATATCTATCTCTGTCTATCTATCTTTTAAGTATTTAGCTATTCAATAAAAAAAGGATTATAAAAATCGATTCATAATTGGCGGAGTAATCGCGTAACATACATAAAATAAACAACATACAGTCGAATTGAGAACCTTCTCCTTTTTTGAAGTCGGTTGAATATAAATTTAATAGTGCCGTGTAGGGACTGCCGTAAAGAATACACCTCCCCACTGCCAACAGGAGGCGTGTCGTAAGAGGCGACTAATTCCTGTAGCACGAGATGGGCAGCAGCGTCTGCGTGCGAAATGTTATAAAAAACTGCGCTCGCCAACCCGCCTGCCAAGCGTGGCGAGTATTGGCAATTGGCCTGTGTTCAGCAGTGGACGTTCTATGGCTGAATTGATTGATTCAACTAAGATCCGATTTGACTAAACTAGAGTAAGGTTTTATTCGAAAGTAAACTAGTGCTTAATCTAGAGTAAGCTGATTTAGCATTTCACTAACCGCTAATCTAAGATTAAGGTAATTAAATACGAGTAAATATTTAAACAGGTGACTTTGGTATAGTAAAAGGTTAAACTGAGATTAAGTTAATGTCACAGATGTCACTTGTTACGTTGGCGAGTTACTTTTTTTTAAACTTTATTGCATAAACTTAAAATGTACAACAGGTGGACTTAATGCCAAGGGCATTCTCTACCAGCCAACCTTTGGTTCATGCAGAAAGCAGGTAATGGGTGCGGTAAAGGTCCAAAATAAATTGTAATTGGTACTAAACAATGATAATGCAAAATAAATTTAATAAAATACACATATATTTGGATAAATATGATACAATACACAAAATAAATAAATAATAAGTAAATAAACATACATGCTATTAATAAAATAAGAAAAAATATGCAACTATGTACTGAAATATTTTTTAAGTTTATTTTTGAAAGAAAATTTTGATTCCGAATGTTTAATATCTAAGGGAAGCAAGTTCCAGAGTCGTGTAGCCCTCACTGTGAACGATTTGGAGAAGTGGGCAGAGTGGTGAAGAGGCGTAAGTAGCTGGAGATTGCTAGAAGAGCGGAGAGAACGGTCATGGGAGTTACATAAGTATATAAACCTATTCTTAAGGTAAGAGGGGGAGGATGGGTTATTGAGCACGGCGAAAAGGATGCCAAGAATTCTAAGATTCCTACGCTGACAAATGGGAAGCCAATTAAGTTTGGATCTATAATTGGATATGTGGTCATATTTCCTAAGGCTGAAAATAAATCTGATGCAACAATTTAACAGGCGATCCACCTTATCAGTAAGTGCCTCAGAGAGGTCAGAACAACAGGTATCAGCGTAGTCTATGAGGGGTACGACAAGAGTCTGCATGAGCAAAAGTTTGGTTTTGAAGGGGAGAAAGAATTTCAGGCGGTAGAGACTCCTTAGACATGCGACTAACCTTTCGGCTAACCTCGCTAACTTGAGCAGCCCAGCTAAGTGTAGAGTCAATTATAAGGCCTAGGTTCTTTACACTAGAACAATACGGGATAACAGTTCCCTCATATGCAACAGGATCCAGTAGTGCAGTGTTAACCACTCAACCGTCCGTGGATAGTTCTCTATCCAAAAAAAATATTGCCATCTACGTCCGTGGATACTTTACTATCCACAAGATAAAAAAGTGGAGTGCTAGCAAAAAATGCCAAATAGAGCCATCTGCCTGAATTCTTTGGAAGTTTTTTAAACCTTAATAGCAAGCTTAGATACAAGTTCAACGAAAAAATCCTGGCTAACAGTCTGGAACTACCGATGACAATAGCCTGCCACTTCGTTGGGTTTACTGATACACCAAAATCACGAGACCATGAGGAGATGAAGTTTAAGCATTCATTGATAATTTCAACTTTATTACTTCAAGTGTTTATCTTAGCTGTTAGTAAGCCAGCGTTGTATCATCAATGTCTTCGATTTTATACCAACATACAACAAAAATTACAACACATTCGCCAACATAACTATCCTCAGCTCACTCCGTAGCTCAGTTTGAAAGAAGGCAATTGGATAGCGAAAGGTCGAAGTTATTAATCCCACCAGCATGATGACCAAAACACGATATTATAGCGATATCTCGACATCAACTCGAAACAGAAGCCGAAATGCATGAAAGGCGCAATACTCGGAAAAAAAACCTGAAGAGAAATTAATACCTGGCCTCAAAATTGTGAAACATTGTCCACGTAATCGAGCTGTTGTTACGCACAAACTGCCAGAAGAATTAAAACTAGAGACTAGGTTTAACGTATTCAAAATTAAATTAAAGAAATTTCTATTGTAAACGTATCTGTATAGCGTAGAAGATTTTTAGTTATAGTTGCATGCATATCTGTTATAAATTATGTAAAATATTCAAACACAATGCATATTGTTTATTGAATAAATAAAAATAAAAAATGGAATGAACTGTAAAAATATGGTAGACGTAGCCGCTATGTTGAATCACCGTGCCAGTGTCTTCACATGTTATGATCGCTGTTTCGATAAAAATTCACCGGCTGGCGGCTTTAACAATCATATTTAATAAACGATTCTAAATTAAAAGATTTGTATATAAAACGAATACATAGTAAACGATTTATTTATTTATGTTTTGGTGGTCATGCTAGGGGGCTGAGGCAATTGGAATATTTTTTACAAGCTTTATTATTAGCTTGCAATGTTTTTCAAGTGAAAATATTATCCTTGAGTATAATGAATTCCTATCAAGTTAGAAAAACGTAAATCCAAGGGTAAAGAAAAGGAGTAAAATTGTGTTTGGTCGGATCAACCTATGGTTTGGTTTGATTATAGGCAAACTACATTATTTTTGAAAAACATAAGATATTATGTGAAGTGCATCAAAGGAACTCGCGCATCCGCGGTAGCCTTCGTGTTAGTGATATTGCAGACAAACTGCAGGACAGTCGCCTACGCTGGTACGGCCATGTTTTGCGGAAACCAGCAAGCTACGTAGGAAACAAATGTCTAGCCATGCCGCCACCGCCAGGTCCTGGCAAAAGGGGTAGACCCAAGAAATGCTGGCTTGACGTCGTGAGGGCTGACATGCGTGCCAATGATTTCACAACTAGAGACGGTCAAGACCGCGCGAAGTGGAGGAGTAAGTCAAGGAAACGGACCCTGGGCTCCAAAGCGATGGCTTTGGACGCAACCGGGATTGACTGTATAGATGAAGATATCATGTAGGGGGGGGGGGAGGGTTTATAACACACTGTCATTAGGTTAACCTGTACTATACTATCTTGGAAGTCGCTTTTAACCTACTTCTAGTAAATCGTATCGATTTAAAACTTTGTAGGCATGTAATAATAATGATAAATGATTCATACATTTACACCAATTATCTAGCCTCAAACTATCGGTAAGTACAGTCCACCGCAGGTCAACCTACGCAAAAATTTAAAGGTCATTGAACCGATTTTCAAGTTTAAGTCGGACACTTAGAGATCAAGATCAATTGAGAAAGTTTGACGTTTTGTAGTGGATTTATTGTCTGTTTTTTTTATTATTAATATGGCGATTAGATATCTAATAAACATACTTATACATAATGGGTAATGTACATACACTTGTGCTTATCAAACATTTGTCCCTTGCGGGATTCGAACCTGTAACCACGGGCTTTGAAGTTTGAAACAAGAACCTCTAGACCAGACAGTGATAGTAGCGATATCGCATGCTATTAAGCATTTCGCACCACATTCCCCTTTATTCTTCGCTGTTAACCTGAAGGTTGCGTTGAAGAGATCGCATTTAGCAATAAGGCCGCCTAAATTGTGCATCTTTCTGTACACCAATTGTAACTGGTTTGTATCGTGGTTTGTGTACAATGAAGAGTATCTATCTTTCTATAAATGTGCAAGTATCTCTGTCTGTCTGTCTGTTGCGGTTTCACGCCTAATCCGATAAATTAATTTAGAGGAATTTTGATAAAAAATTTACTAGACCTTGAAGAACGACATAGGCAACTTTTTATTGCGAAAACTAAACCGGTTTTGATGAAATTTATAAATTAATAATAATAAATTTTTATTTCAAAAATCAGTTACATGCTTAGCTTAATTTACAGCGGCTTCTGCACTAAGCTTAGCTTGTATCGCAGCTGCCAGAAAAACAATTACTAGTCGTTTTACAATGGACGCACGGCTTATAAAATTACACAATCTATGTAGACAAAAAACTAGTTATTTCCCTGATTATGTGATATGATTATTATAACTGATTAATAGAGATATATATAAATACAATGTGCGTGCGTGCGTGCGTCCGTGCGTGCGTGCGTGCGTGCGCGCCTGCGTGCGTGCATGCGTGCGTGCGTGCGAGCGTGCGCGCGTGCGTGCGTGCGTGCGTGCGTGTGTGTGTGTGTGTGTGTTAATGTACGGAGGTTTATTTTGCAAATAGGTTCTCTGTTTCGTCGTAGCCTATTGTACCTAGCCATGACTCAATTGTTTTCCTTGTTTGGCGTGTAGTCATGTTTTCAATGTTTAGTTTACGACAAACGGTGTTGTAAATTTGGTAAAAGGACATATTGTGGGTGACGTTTGGCAAAAATTTGGTACTAAAAAGGCTTAAACATAAGGTACAATTTTTATTCCACCTCCTAAGAAAATAGTAAAATAGGGGGTGTCATGCGGTACCCCACGCGTTCAAAGCCGCGTGCACAGCCAGTCCTACTCATATTATAAATGCGAAAGTTTGTGAGGATGTACGAATCTTTGTTTCTCTTTCACGCAAAAACTACTGAATAGATTTTGATGAAATTTGGCATACTAATAGACCATGGCCTGGTTTAACACATACTTTTTATACGGGTAAGGTCAACGCAGACGAAATCGCAGGCAAAAGCCAGTTTACTATACTTTAAGACAACACAGCTACGTATAAATATATAATAAATAAATATATAACGAGTACTTTGTTACTATAGACTTGTTGACTTTGTCACAGAGTCAATTTAGAAAAAATGTTATAGAATTACTAGACACACTTTAAATGTCCAATCATTTTTTTTTCTAACAATTGTTTTCGTTCTAATGTGTAGGGATGTGTATCCCTGCGCATGGGAGCGAAACCTTGTTACCTTTGAACGCCTTCAATGCTTCAATGTTTTGCTCACAATGACTGGTGCCTGCTGCATGGTGGGAGTGGTCAGAATTTCTACTATAAGTTTAACTAATGTGTACGATCTAAGTAACCGTATGTTCTTCGTTATTTCTGTGGATAATGATGCTGGTTGCACATATATATATTTTTTTGTAATTAACTTCTTATTTTATCAACATATGCAATTGTTTGTTGTCCCTAATAAATAAAAATAAAATAAATAAATGTAAAACCACTAACTCAAACCTAGAAGTGGCTGCATCCCCCATTTTTCTGTATTAGCCCATGCACTCACAGTAAAAGGCTTTCGGGGTTCGAGTCTCATAAAAACCGCTCGACTTGTCCCATGGCTGCTGATGTGGGGTATGTGAAATATTCAGGATACATTTTATGTTTGTTTGGAGAGGTAGGACACCTTAAGTAGGGTTAGAAATATTTTATTGCTCGTTGAAGAATTTTGGGTTGACAAAACAAATGAATAGGAAAATAAGGGCTTAAATCCTGCGCTGCGTTTTGGGTTGGAAGGAAGAATAGAATTGTTTTTATTTTAATTTAGGGCTGATTACCGAACTCGGCTTAAATGGCTCCCTATCCGACTTAGACGTGACATGCACATTCTTTCGCTACTGTTTACTATATTGTTTAACCCAAAGTCACCCCTGTATCTCAAAAGAGCGCTTTCAATTTCTGCAGTCACCACAGGGTCATGACATGCGGTCATCCAAGAAACTACTTCTTCAATTTCCTCCCCATTCTACTAACTATTATTCTCAGTCATTTACTGTGCAGTCCATACGCTTATGGAACTCCTTACCTTTACCTATAAGGCAATCCGAATCGATTGATATCTTTAAAGGTCGGCTTAAAGCACATTTTCTTGCGTCTTGACATACAAACCATTTTCTATCCTTCTTTAATATTGTCAACTGGTCATTGTTGGTCACGATATTTCCTGGCATGTATCATATCATTTTATGTATATTGTAAGTATTTAATATTATATTATATATTATTATTGTTATGTATGTAAGTATATTGTTATGTTCATTTCTATCTGGACTTATATATTTATCCTTTAGGTATATTAAATTTTACACTAAGCTCTCCGCACCACTTTCCCCTTTCTTCTTATCTGTCCTCTACCTGAAGGTTGTCTGGAAGAGATCGCTTTTAGCGATAAGACCGCCTAAATTGTGCATCTTTCTGTAAACACAAATTGTAACTTCTTTGTATGGTGTACAATAAAGAGTATCTATCTATCTAACTAGCTATCTATCTGATTTTTGATACGCCATTTAACTACCAACAAATAAAATTGACGCTTTGACATATTTTCTATACGGGGTGTAACTCGAAAACTACGAAAAATCGTAGAGCATACATAGGGATGATTCAGATACCTCTCAACACGAGGCACCAAAAGAAAACTTTTGGACGTCAGTTTTCTGGTCACACTTTATAAAAACTGTCAACATGTCAAACTTATACTACATATAAAAGTAATCTGGGTATTGAAATATCGGCCCTTAGAAAACAAAATTTTCGGAATTGTTTAAACAACCGGTTGTTTTTTTTTTTATAAGTAATTTCAATTAGTCATCGATTTCAAATGAAACGGACCTAATATGATTGCTATCAATGTCTATTATTCTTTTGTTTTTTTATAAATAAACTATTTCCACAATCACACCAATTAGCTAGCCCCAAACTAAGCATAGCTTGAACTATAGCGACTAGATAACGGATAAACATACTTAAATTCTTTTATAAACATCAATGACGGTACAAATGCTCGTGCTCATCACACAAAAATTTTCCCCTTCATTATTATCTTCAGCAATTTAGCCACAAGACGTCTGCTACTGAACAAAGGCCTCCCTCAATTACCTATCATGTGGGTGAGTGCCAATAGTCGCCACGCTTGGCAGGCGAGTTGGCAAGCGCAGTTTTTTATAAGATATCGCACGTAGACGCTGCTGCTCATCTCATACTACAGTAATTAGTCGCCTCTTACGACACGCTTCCTGTTGGCGGCAGGGAAATGTATTTTCTACGGCTGTCCGCATTTCGGTTGGGATTCGAACCCGCAAATTAAATAGGTTCACAAGTTGACGACCTAAGGCCCAATTCCCGTAATTTAACAATAGTCGCAATCTGGTGTCGATCCGCTCCCAGTAACATTACGATCACAAACGGTATTCTCGTAAGCCCAAAAAATGCAATAATAATTCACAATGCGACTGAAAATGGAAGAAACAAAAATTAGTTTTTATTTTTGCTCTATTTTCAGTAATTTTCGTGTGTGATCGTAATGTTACTGGGAGCGGATCGACACCGGACTGCGACTATTGTCAAATTACGGGAATTGGGTCTCTAATCGTTGACCAACATATAAAATGTAGTTAGACAAATGAAAAAATTCGTACAAATTATGACAGGCAACCACGGCACCCAACTGCACGTAGCCCGACACGCACTTGACCGATTTTCTGCCTAGAGTATGACACGTTCCGTCTTTACCATTAGGGCACACGGGGCCTGTGCCCAGGGCCCTAGGCCTCACGGGGCCCCAAACTACTATAGCATGTTTGAAAACTAAGAAACACTGTTAATTCAAAAGAAAGAATAGGAAAATTTTAAACTATACTTAAGAATAAGAATCGCTTTATTTGGCAAAAACAATAAATGAGACAAGCAAAAGCAATTAATTTTATAAAAAAAAAACGACCAAAAAACTAAAACGCTAAAAATAATCTTACACTTAAGTACCTAATCAGTTACTTTTGGAGTCGGTGCAAACGAAAACATAGAATCTCTCATCGACTGGCAGGTACTTAAGTGTAAGATTATTTTTAGCGTTTTAGTTTTTTGAAGTCGGTTTTTATTTTTTTTTATAAAATTAACTTATTTCATCTATTTTAGTGAAAAATTCTAATCAAAACAAATCTTACGAGTGCAAACATAATTTAACTGCTGAACACCCATTTCATTTCCTTTTTTCCACCCTTAGGGGTGATTTTTTTTCAAAAATGTTTGATTATAGTATCTTTGGAGTATAAGCTATTCATTAAAAAAAGAATCATCAAAATCGGTCCACATTTGGCAAAGATATTAGCTAAGATATACTAAAATCAGTTGGCGTGGTACGGAGTTCATGCAATGTTTGATGATTTTCTTATAGATCCCAACATCAGAATTCAACCAAATTTATATGGGATCATTCTGAAAGTATTACCTTTCAAACAAAAAAATAATTATCGAAATTGGTCAACGCAGTAACGAATGATCGCTGAACATACATAAAAATTTAAAAAAAGATACCGACGAATTGAGAACCTCCTCCTTTTCAACCGACTTCAAAAAAAAGGATGAGGTTCTCAATTCGTCGGTATCTTTTTTTTTTTTTTTAACTTTCAGAATGGTCCCATATAAATTTGGTTAAATTCTGATGATGGGATCTATAAGAAAATCATCAAACATTGCATAAACTCCGTACCACGCCAATTGATTTTAGTATCTGTTATACCTATATCTCTGCCAAATGTGGACCGATTTTGATAATTCTTTTTTTAATGAATAGCTTATACTTCAAAGATACTATAATAAAACATTTTTGGAAAAAATTTCACCCCTAAGGGTGGAAAAATAGGAAATGAAATCGGTGTCAGCAGTTAAATTATGTTTGCACTCGTAAGATTTGTTTTGATTAGGATTTATCACTAAAATGGATGAAATAAGTAAATTTTATAAAAAAAATAAAAACCGACTTCAAAAAACTAAAACGCTAAAAATAATCTTAACACTTAAGTACCTAATCAGTTACTTTTGGAGTCGGTGCCAGTCAATGAGAGACCAATGTTTTCGTTTGCACCGACTCCAAAAGTAACTGATTAGGTACTTAAGTGTTAAGATTATTTTTAGCGTTTTAGTTTTTTGAAGTCGGTTTTTATTTTTTTTATAATTTGAAGTCGGTTAAAAATAAACAAAACATAACGGAGATATGAAATTATTTTTTGGAAGTCATGAATTCATACCAACAGTATTTTATTTTTACTTTGCAATAGGTCCCCCATTCTTGTGTGCCCCAGGGCCCTGGGATATGTTAAGACGGCTCTGAGTACGACGTAAAACAACAATGCTATAAGGGACTGTTTATTCATAGTTACGTCTCAGAGTAATCTACTCACTTATGTACTCTCTGACGCATATATTTACTAAATAATTAACCATACATAACAATGTAGTTACCCGATAAAATTACCCCAGAACCCCACCCCAACTGGTTGTGTACCCTGTAAACATGTCTTTAATGTCATTGACTGTACCGACAGCAAATATGTACGTTGCTTTGTCAAGATACTTTTTTTACAATAGGGTTGACAACAAACTTTTTTTCTTTGTCTTTCAGGTTGATTATCGAAAAGCATTGGACACGTATTTTTTCATTTTTCACTTATACAGAGATAGAGACTCTTATTTTTCTTTTGTCAATCAACCAAAAAATTACAAAGATAAAGCGCGTCAAAGTTCTGATTATTTTTATTTTTGTTTTGTTGAATTTGTCTCCGCCCCGAATAGCAGAATAAACAAGAAATAAAACTTAAGGAGCTAATTCTATTGCTGAAAAACAACAAATAGAAAATATATAATTAATTTTCTTTTGTGTGTTCTCAGCCCCCCATATTATGATATAGCGATTTATCGACACCAAAGGTTTTTTTAAATGATAGATATGGCCGCCATGTTGAATTTTTATCGAAACATGTGATGTCACCTGCACGGCGATTCAACATGGCGGCTATATCTATTATACAGAGTGTAACGAAAAGGTGAAAGAAAACTTTAAGGGGTTATTCTACGGCTAAATTACATCAACTTTTTCTATGGGACCAACATTGAAATCGCAAAAAAAAAACTTTCCCATACTAAAACGCGACCGGCTGGCATCAGTTTGTATGGAAACGTCAATTTTTTTTGAGATTTTGATGTTGGTCCCATAGAAAAAGTTGATGTAATTTAGCCGTAGAATAACCCCTTAAAGTTTTATTTCACCTTTTCGTTACACCCTGTATATTATATTTTTGCAGTTTGTGTTGATAAATTGTATATCATATCGTGTTTTGGTACTCATGCGAAATGAGTGTATTAACTGTTTTATCTGCCATCTGTACTCAAGGTCGTAGACCCTAGCATGTGAACGGTACATTACAAGACAAACCCATTTCCGTTGAGCTTAAACCACTGTCTATGAATTGCGTCTTATTTCAAATAAAAATCGTCTATATTGTACACTGACGGACAATAAAATCGAACCGCAATTTTTTTTTTGCACTGTTTTGTCTCTGTAGTATAATATTATGCATTATTGGCCCGAAGTAGTGGTAGGGTAAATATTTAACTAAGTACCTAGGTACTTATAAAACGGATAAAAAACTTTTTTTTGTAAACATCACGTAAATCATTTTATGCAACGTTCATGCTTCAAAAACACTTTTTTAAAATCTTTTGTTATCTATTGAAGCTAGACGTTTCAATATAATCCATAAACAATTGACTAGCCGAGAATGCCTCATGGTATTTAGCCCGCTTTGGAACGATTTTAACTTGTGCAAAAAAGTAGTACATTAAATAAATCCTTAATGAATATTTTAAGTTTTGTTGTTAACAATTTTATGCAACTTTGATAAAATCTAAGGTAAGATTATCAATTAAAGAATAACTTATCTTTAGATTGGTACTTTGAGACCGCATAAATAAGTGTGATTGTGTCTTCTGGTGCATATGTTGGTGCATGGAGGCGAGGATACTGGCAGCGTTTCCTCGCTGAATTGCTGAACTAAGCCTTTGTGGGAGGAACAAACCAGCTTTTTTATTTTCCGAAATAAAAATCAATTTTGGTGCTATTTTGCCAAAAAGTAATTTAGCGTTCGGTCCAAACGTCTCTACACCAAATGGCGCAAACACATAGTCACTTGTAAGAGACTCGTATTTGCGCCGCTTGGCATTTTCTGCTGACTCTGCTGCAGCCCCTGCTTTTACAGCTGATTCCCTGAGGTGAGAAGGGGCCAAGGTATCAACACAAGTTGCGTCCCATACTAAAGCCCGACCCCTCTCCCAGGGAATCAGCGTAAGACCATCAGGTCTCTTGCCGTCATCACGGACCAACCCACGAGATTCCAGGTTGTGTTAGATAGATAGATAGATACTCTTTATTGCACACCACACAAGAAAAACAGTACAGAGAAACAATAAAAAAACAAGGTGGCGGTGAAGAGTTTAGAGTAATTTTTATATTTAATATATTACATAATATATTATTATATTTATTACATAAATACTAAAAAATAAAATAATATACATACTTACACATTGTTATAAATAATGATCATACATAATATAAATACACATAAGTACTTACACTAATTAATAACCCTATTAATATGAATATACGCTCATCGAAGGCGATTATATTTTTTGTTATTGTTAAACTGTATTCTCAGTAAGTGAATTTGTAATTCTTATGAGAAATTAAGATCTTTAACCATAATATGAATATGGATTTTGATACCAAAAGTGTTAGGAAAAGTAAAGAAAGAAGTACATTAAAGAAAAACATAGGAGAAAACTAAATGTGTTCTAAAATGTGTTTTACATGTGTGCAATTTTTTATCTAAATCAATTAAGCCGTTTATGCGTGGCTGCCTTACTAACACACTGAAGTATAAGTATAAGTTAGGATGTTTTTTTTCATTAACCAGGTATATTTATTGGAAACTAATATTAATTTGTCTTTTACAGATAATGCCAGTTTTCTCTGCAAGCCTCAGAACTGCATAGTGGTGAGTTTAATTTGATTAGAGATGTGTTTCCGGAAACATTAACCGTATATACATGAATATTTCCCGCATGGAAATTTTTCCCGGGAACAGCACATCTCTAGACGTGATTAGCAGCAAGGTATTTTCTAAATACCGAACTGTTTTAAATACCTTTTTATAATAGGTAGCTGAAACCTGACTATACACCGTGACTTTTTAATTACCCGAGAAAACTAAAATTTGCGTTTATAAAAATATGTATATCAGTAAGTATATTATAGCGTTCATACAAAAATATCGTATAAAGGACTTCAAATAAATCCTGTTAATGCACCAAAAACATGTAAACCATTTTCGTAGTATTATAATTAGGTGGATTTTGGTTCCGTTAATGTTGGAGTGATAATGATTACTATTTGAATTAGCAGGACTTTTATGGTGCATATTTTTTACGGAATGTTAGGGACCTTTCAAATAAATTTCTCATAAACAAATAATTATTTTTTATTTACCAAATTCAATGTATATTGATATTTGAATATGTTATTTAATTTTCTCGGGTAATTAAAAATTCACGGTGTATATCTAAATGGAACTCAATATATTGTATACATAATAAATGTTTATTCATAATGTTAAAAACATACAGAGAATAAAAACTCCCTGCTTAAAATTTTACCCTAAAAAATACAAAATGGTCCTAAATCGCCGTCCAAAATACGAGACAGGACATCCAGAGGGCTGTTCGCATTTCTACGATGAATAAATAAATTAACACTACATTTATCTAACAATCACACCAAATTATTATGTATCGTGTTGTCCATAGTAATGAAAAAGCCGAACCGAACCTAACTGGCATACTTATATAACGTTATTTTGGCGTACACCCATGAAACATACGTTAATCGATAAAGAAAATGATTACAAACAACAAATACTCTTTGACGATATGTTGTAACTATATACTTTGTTCAGAATTTTAATTTTAGTGAATAATAATAAATATTACATGTTCACCCTAAAATTCTGAACGAAGTATATTATTTACGACATTTTGACTAAGAGTATTTGTTGATTGTAATTATTTTTTCTTTCGATTTACGTATGTTTCATAGGGGTACGCCAAAATAACGTTATTTAAGGTACTTGCAACTTGAGGTATGCCAGGTTCATTACAAAAAAGTTTGTTTTTTTTTTTCATCATTTTCATCATCATCATTTTAGCCATAAGACGTCCACTGCTGAACATAGGCCTCCCCCAGTGACTTCCAGATTGGCCGGTTGAAAGCGGCTCGCATCCAGCGGCTTCCTGCAACCTTTACCAGGTCGTCTGTCCACCTTGTAGGTGGACGTCCTACGCTGCGCTTGCCGGTACGCGGCCTCCATTCCAGAACCTTTCTGCCCCATCAGCCGTCAGTTCTACGTGCTATGTGCCCCGCCCACTGCCACTTCAGCTTGCTTATCCGTTGGGCTATTTTTTTTTCACAACATTAAAAATTCGACAAGTATCGAATCTGAAGTTTTGCTTAAAAAATCTAGGCTTAAAATTGTTTGCCAATCAACCAGTAAGCCAAGTGCAAAAATAATAATAAATAAATAAATAATGGACTACATCACACACATTGCCCTGATCCTATGATAAGTAGCCTAAGCACTTGTGTTACAGAAATCAGAAACAATGACGGTACCACAACACCCAGACCTGAAAAAATATAGAAATGTTACTTTTCTACATTGACCGACCGGGAATCGAACCCGGGACCTCAGATAGCGACACCAAGTCCGGTATGTTTGCCTCTCGGCTACGGAGGTCGTCAAATATAAAATATAAAACTTTTGCGGCTACCATCAAAAATTCCTAACCCTTTCCACGCCCACTGTAAATTATTTAATTAGTCTTAACTAAATAACGGAAGAATCAACCCCTTCAACAAACTTCAGACTCAGAACATTAACTATGAAACCGTAAATATTCCCTTTTAAATTTTCTTTTCAACAGTATTTAAGGTGCCCAAAGGATGCCGAAATAAAAGTCCGGGTTTAATTTCGCGGGGTATAAATCTTCTACCCTTAGGGACTGAGGTGGGGGCAATGAATCCTGAGGGAGCTAGGGCTGGCACATTAACAATAACACGAGTGCTTTATAAAGTAAGTTACGGCTGAATACAATCTCGAATATATTACAGTTCATCCCACATAAGAACAGACAAGTACCCAGTACTCTTTTTGGCACATGTTTTGCAAATGATTAATTGTATTTTTTTTTGTTCCAAATAAAAACGATAAAAAACATGAAGAAAATATGACAATTGTAATGCGAATATGTGTTTTTAGGATTGGATTTTTTGAATTGTTATTTTTTGTTGCCGAAGTATCAAAAAAGCAGGTTCAGTTTTTCTTGAACATTTTCTCATTTTCCGGAAAAATCTTAAGCTTAGCCATTAAGAACATGTAAAAAGTTGATATTCCGTTAGCCTCCGTGCTAAAGTTCTGCGCTGATTGCGAAGAAGAAACAACTCAATTCATTATTATTTATAACTAGCTGATGCCCGCGACTTCGTTCGCGTACAGACTTAAAAGTTTATTCCAAAAGTATTTTTGCGAGATCTTCTAAATTTTTTTTGTAAAAACTTTCTACTAAATTTTAGAAACCTAAAGAAAAGATGGATGACCAAAGGAAGTAGGGATTCATTTTTATACAGTTTCCCAAAATTGGCACGCCACACTGACACTGAAGGGAAATAGGGCCAAGGCCAAATCTCCAAATTTTTAATCAAATTTGTGTCAGAGTTTATTTAGGGGGTTTTTTGCTGTCAGTTATGTGTGCCAGTTATATATTTTTAATCTTCATTCATTCAATACTCAATGTTAAAATAAAGTCGTAAATTATTGCAAAAAATAATTGAATTTCGACACCAACTTCGTTTAGTAATTCACAAAACCGATTTAGAGAACAATTCACCTTTAGGTAGTGTTTGTCCGCGTATTTCCCATTCTGACAACCCTATTAGCAATAAATTTCGGCCTTTGGTTAACTATCCTGCGAATGTATGGACATAGTTACTATACATAGATTTGGTAAACTTGGCCAAAAATTATCCGACGGTTAAAGTATAATACGCCTTTAATAAAACCAATTTATTTCTGTAAATAGGCCTAAATTAAGCTCTTTTACACGTCCCAATATATTTTTTTACCCTACCACTGCTTCGGGACAATATTGTGGGCTAGTGCCGAGAAGAAGCAGCGCAATAAACTCGGTCACTATTGTCAGCCTCTTTTTAAATAGTGTGTTTACATTACAAGATAAAATGAACCTGTGCGAGCACGGCAGTATTTAATTCCATACATTTTTATCATTTAAATAGTCATTTACAGTGTAATAACCTTTTTTCGTTAAAATCATCTTGACATGCGATTTAAATTCATACATAGGCAGTTCAGCAATGGACTGTGGTAATTTGTTAAAAAAGCGAATACATTTTCCCATAAACGAATTACCCACTTTATGCAGTCTGAAATTTAGAACGCCTAAGGATCGATATTTCAATAGCCAGATAACTTTTATACATCGAATAAATAAATAAATATTGGACAACATCACATACATTGCTTTGATCCTATGATAAGTAGCTTAAGCCATTGTGTTACAGAAATCAGAAACAACGACGGTACTACAACATCCAGAACCGAGACAATATAGAAAAGTTAATTTTCTACATTGACCGACCGGGAATCGAACCCGGGACCTCAGAGATAGCGACATTAAGTCCGGAATACTCGCCTCTCGGCTACGGAGGTCGTCAAAAAGTTGACAGATTTCGTATAAATAAATCAATTTTATTTCAGCTTCTATATAAAAATGTGTCAGACGTCAATTTTATTCGTCAGATAAAAGTTATCTGGCCTTTGAAAAATCGACGCTAAATCAAAGGTGTAGCGTCTATTTTCCTAACAAATACTGCCCCCTAGCATGACCACTGAAACACGATATTATTATGTTATAGCGATTTATCGACACCAAATTTTTTTTTTTTAAATATGATCGATATAGCCGTTACGTTGAATTTTTATCGAAACACCGACAATAATATGGGACGTTACGGAGATTCAGCACGGCGGCTTCTATAAATATAGACAGTCTTCTCGATATTGAAGAGCAATACAATCGATAGTACGATAGTATCGATAGTTCATTAGTTGGCAGCGATCGAAACTATCGATACTATCGAGGCATTACTTGCTTAAATGGAGACCCCAATCAACCATGTAATTAATTTAAGTTTTGTTAAGGAAATAAAAAAACTTTTTATTTTTTTATCGATAGTATTGCTGTTTACCGATAGTATTGCAGTTATCGATACTATCGATTGTCCTATCGATCGTATAGATGAATTTAGCGTTCAACTATCGATTGCATAACTATCGATTTTTCGGCAACACTAGTTTCCATACGTAAACTGCTTTTTTGAGATTTTGATGTTGCTCCCATAGAAATAGTATGTTGTATTTATTATGAGTACCTGATCATTGATCGTGATTTTAGGCAGTCTTTTTGCACACACTTAAAACAAACACACTGGTAGACTCTTTCTCAAGTGATAACATTAAATTAACTTTATTCGTCCAACGTCCAACGTCAAGTCGGTACTCCGGTACGGTTACGAGACCTGGCTAGTTCGAAAAGACACCACCAGCAGACTAAAAGTGTTCGTAAATAAGTGCTTGCGCCGAATACTTAAGATACATTGGCCACGAACAATTTCTAACAGAAAGCTGTGGGAGCTAAACCGTTTGAAGAAGAAATACTGCTCCGTAAATGGCGTTGGATTGGGCACACTTTCCGAAGACCAGACTGCCACATTGTAAAACAGAGCCTAAAGTGGCAACCATCGGGCAAAAGAAAACGAGGACGCCCCTGCTTGACTTGGCGGCGATCAGTTGGACAAGAGGCTGCTTCAGCTGGTCTAAGCTGGGAGGAGCTGGAGGTTGCTGCGCAGGATCGATAAAAGTGGAAAGCCCTTCTGCGAGCCCTATGTCCCTGATGAGGGGCCAAGGAAGCATCATCAACTTTATTCGTAAAAGTAGAAATACGAAGTCATAAATTATTGCAAAAAATAATTTCGACCCCAACTTCATTTAATTAACAAAATGTAATTCACAAAACCGATTTAGTGAACAATTCACTTAAAGGTAGTGTTTGACTGCGTATTTCCCATTCTGACAACCCTATTAGCAATAAATTTCTCGGCCTTTGGGTAACCATACTTCGAGTATAGTATGAACATACTATACATAGGTTTGGTGGGACTTAGACCACCTTATTAAAAAGAAAGAAAGAAACGTTTATTCGACACACAAGAGAGAAAAAAATAATACACAAAACAATATAAATTAGATGTGTCGAAAAGGCTCAGCTCAGCATTTGTCGTGACAGCCACGGACTTATCACGACGCTGATTTTCAGCGGGAACCTCCGACGCTGGAACGTGCAGCAAGTGACGCAGCGGCACATCGGACCACCAGAGAATCCCAAATCCCTCCAACGGACTCCGGGCCCATAAGGAGCACAAAATCGGTTGGAGAAAACCCGGAACCCCCGATAGGCCGATGCACCGCCGCCCACAAGCACGGTGCCAGACGGGACAACATATTAACACGAAATTATAGGTACACGCCACACGGTGTCACTCGGACAGAGCGGAGTATCAATCCGGACGAGTAAGGTGCGCCAAAATCAATTTTGGTCCGATTCTTATCTGTCCTATCTTATCTGTCATCTGATTGACACTTCGCCCGAACGAAAATCATTGTAACCTGCACATTTAGAATAAAAATTAAGAAAATGCCAGCAAGTTCCGGCATGTGCTTTACTGTTGTGCCGGCCGACAATTTTTTATAATATTATTAAAAATAATATTACACAGTGAATTCCTGTCGATTTAAAGCTTACTTCTTCTTCTTTAGCATATGTGTTTTGTCCACTTATTTTATTTTATTTGTAAAAGACACAAAACAGGATACAGTCATTATTACAAATACATTTTACATGAGTAGAACTTAATTGCTAAACTGTAGCCCAAAACATGCGTCTATGGCTAGATTTTAAAATTAATTTAACAATAAAGCAAAGAAAGAAAGTTCCACAAAAATAAAACTAACAAAAATAATGAGTAATAATAAACTAAATTGTAAGCTACTCACTTTATAATCTAATCTGCCTTTTGAAAATATTTGGATTGAGGTTCAGGATGTCTATGTCTTTGCAACCTTGCGACATATCATTGTAAGGACGACACATGCGAACTATTGGGTTTTAAAGGGATGTATTGTTACGGTATACTTGAAGTGAGAAAAATTTCGGATTGCGAGTTCTGCAAAAAGTGTTGAAATTTAGAGATGAAAGCAAAGATGGGGAGTCTATTTTTGCATGTAATATTTTATGGAGATATACTAAATCGGTACGTTTACGTCTTTTCTCGAGTCAGATCATGTTCAACCTTTTTAATCTTTCCGAATATGTAGGTAATTCACTGTTGGACATATGCCTCCTGAAGCTCTCTCCAGCGAGCTCTTAGTGCAGCGATTCTTGTCCAGGTCGGTCCTGCTGTCTTTGTAATTTCGGCCAACTATCTGGCTGGACGTCCACCTACAAGGTGGACAGACGATCTGGTAAAGGTTGCAGGAAGCCGCTGGATGCGGGCCGCTTCCAACCGGCCAATCTGGAAGTCAATGGGGAGGCCTATGTTCAGCAGTGGACGTCCTATGACTGAAATTATGATGATCTGGCTGGTGGTCCTCCTACGCTCTCCATTTAAAGTCTAATTCATGGTTACTTTGCAACATAGTGTTAGGGGTGACTCAGAGTCTAATCTAATCGATCTGCGTCAAGAACAAAACATTTGTTTTTGAGTATTCCTATTTGCGATTAAAATAAAAAACTCGAGTAAAATTTTCTATCGATTAAATTGCATCTTATGTGCACTGTATAAAACAACTATGCCCAAGAAACTGTAACAAAATTTGGTATGCTCGACTTTTGGCTACGGAGGTCGTCCATTGACTCTAACTTAGAACATCTTAACTTCATCAGAAGACATCTTAACTTCACTTAGACATGATTCGACCAAGCGGGAGTAAGTTTTTACTCGAGAGTAAACCACTGCTTAGTGAAAAGTAAGCTGATTTTGGATTTTATGAATAAGTTAATTTGAGATTAAGTTAATTAAATACGATTAAATATTGAAAATGATTGATTTTGACAGCATAAAAGTTTAAATTTTGTTTTTAGCAATTACATGCTTTGTTATATCTATGATAATATAACACTCTAAAAAAAATCGACTGCCTCAGGTGGGACTCGAACCCACGTCTCATCGCATGCCGGGCGAGTGCTTTTCCAACTAAGCTACCGAGGACGTCGGCTAACCCGTCGAAATTTGTCAAGTGTTTCTCGCTGTCGAAGCCAGCGTTTAAAAGTTTATTCTGAGAATAGATTAATGTCAAAGTTGTCACTTGTCAAATCTACTCTTTTCACCTAGACTGACAAGTTGTCAACAACTAGCATTGACACTATTATCCTACAAAATTAACATATTGTGGCATTTCAAGTCAACCTAGAAGAAATGGATTACATGGATTTTAGTAGGTTTATCAATTCGTTAATTATTCACTCTTGAACGATAGAATAAATAACAATACCGAGTATAGTGTATTGCTCGAAAAACGTTATCGAAGTTATCCAAGGGTAAAATTATACCCGTAATAGTTATTCTGGTATAGCTTTGTGTTTGGTCGAATCGGCATAGTTTAATTTGTATACAGGGTTACATTTCAAGGTAGTGCTAATTTTTCAGGGACCACTCAGAATCAGTAACTAAAGCGATCTACGTAAAAAACATTATATTTTTAAAAATTTTAATTCTTCCATTCTGGATTTGAAAAATAGAATACATAGGAAATTTACGATTACTCGATTAAATTGCACCGTATGTGCACTGCATGAGGTTCTTGTTGGAGCGGCGGCGGCGTACGCCTGTGATCTTTGATTAATGACGGCGCATCGCGCGTTTTGTTTTTGGGAAATTTTAAGTGTATTTTATTCCAGAAATACGAGGACTGAAATTAATAACGATAACTTAGTATTTTTATATTGTTCTATAGACTTTATTTTTAAAATTTGCCAATACTTTAAACTGTAACCCTGAACATTAATTCCCTGACTCCAGAGCTATAAAAACTGTGTTTCAGGAGCCAGTTCCTCGACTTACAGTGTCTTAACAAAAGGTCATGTACCTACATGATCTCAATTGGTAAACAATAAAAGTTAAATTTAAAAGTAACGGTTACATTAAGAAAATAATTTAACAAATTAGAAATCTAGTATGTATGTGTGTGTGTGTGTGTGTAGTTGTGAGTGCGTGTAAGTAGTAGGTATGTATGCTTGCGTACCTTTGCGAAAAGATTGCCCTTATCATAAACACTGAGTTTTCCTTCATATTTCTTACAATATGTCCAAAGCTTTTACGGCCATAAAGCAAGACGATAGATCATCAGTCGTATTATGACTTTTATGACGTTTTATCACGTCAATAAAACGACACTGTCGTAAATATATGACGTGAAAGGAATTCTTGATGAATGGGGCGATTTTGCGAGCTTTATTGAATACTAGTTGCGTCCGTCTCAGAAAGCAAAAAAATGATTCTTTCGATCAGACGTATAAACCTAAGAAATTAAAATACCGTCTACATATGTATAAATGCACGAAAGAGGGCCTATATAAGGTGCTTCATAAATATCTCCAACGGCTGAAATGGGTAAAAGTATTGCTTATATAGATTACGATAGTAAAGAAATTACGTGCCCCGGATCGGTAATTAATTATTTGCGAAAAGACAGTAAATAATGGTTACTTGCTTCAATTTGCATAACACACTTCGTCATCCGCCCTTGGCACTGCGCGGGGTCGGTATAATGTGAAACGTTAGCATTTTTGGACAGATGTGGACGGTTCGAGACAGAATAAAGCCTAATCTTTATTTAATATATTTTTTTACATGAAAAATTCAATGATGTTCTGGACATAAAATTTCTTTACTATCGTAATCTATATAAGCAATACTTTTACCCATTTCAGCCGTTGCAGATATTTATGAAGCACCTTATATATAAGGTCGCCTTTTATAAACGGGTGAAATTTAAAGAGCAATTACAAAAATAATTCATTAATCATTTTTGTTAAAAAAAGAAAAAAATTATACGCTAGTCCTCGAGAAAAAGGCCAAAAACTATTTTTATTTTAACGTAAAATAAAACACCCCGTGCCCCATGCGTGCACCCCGAGGGAAGAGTGCGGCACGATTGAAATGAGAGAGACAGAGGCCATGATAGGGACGTTTCAGACTAGACAGGATGCTCTTTTTTTTTGGTAGGAATAATAAAAATAAAAACTAGCCCGTTTTTAAGAAAGAAAATAATAGGGCCCGGTTTCGCTAATATAATTAGTAGTTTTGTTAAGTTTCACCCGTTTTTAAAAGGCGACATTGTATACCAAATAAATGAGCATGGTTGAGTATTATAGTATTATTGTATAACAGCTGTAAAGAAAACACTTCCCCACTACCAACAGGAGGCGTGTCGTTAGAGGCGCCTAATATCTGTAGCACGAGATGGGCAGCAGCGTCTTCGTGCAAAATCTTATAAAAAACTGCGCTCGTCAACCCGTCTGCCAAGCGTGGCGAGTATTGGCAATCCCCCCGATGATGAGTCATTGGGGGAGGCCTTAGTTCAGCAGTGGATGTCCTACGGCTGACATGATGAAGGATTTTATGGCAACCTGGTGTCGCCAGTGTTCATGTCAGATCTCATTACAATAACCTCACAATGTCATAAATTAATCGCTAATTGTTATCAAACTGAAACCTATTATCAAACCGTTCACACATTTGAGGCAATTTCTCAATCCATTGAGCAAATTGAACCTTGTACCTTCGTAAAGCAATTAATTGATTTACTAAATGGATGAAACACTGAGTGAAACGTAACAGGAAGGGAGAGTTATTTTAAATATTGAACATTGCAACTTTATTCAAGAATAGTAATTAATAAATAAATAAAAATAAATATTGGACAACATCACATACATTGCTCTGATCCTGTGATAAGTAGCTTAAGCACTTGTGTTACAGAAATCAGAAACAACGACGGTACCACAACACCCAGACCCGAGACAATATAGAAAAGTTATTTTTCTACATTGATCCGACCGGGAATCGAACCCGGAACATCAGAGATAGCGACACTAAGTCCGGTATGCTCGCCTCTCGGCTACGGAGCTCGTCTTCTCTCTCGTCTCTATGTCGAATTGATTTTATAATCCTGAATCTTACTTTAAATAGTAAAGTCAATAGCCTATAGACGTCTCGCTGCAGGCCACAGGTTTCACCTCAAGATATGACCTGATGATGATGACATCATCATCATCATCATTTCAGCCATAGGACGTCCACTGCTGAACATAGGCCTCCCCCAGTGACTTCCAGATTGGCCGGTTGGAAGCGGCCTGCATCCAGCGTCTTCCTGCGACCTTTACCAGGTCGTCTGACCACCTTGTGAGTGGACGTCCTACGCTGCGCTTGCCGGTACGCGGCCTCCATTCTAGAACCTTTCTGCCCCATCGGCCATGACCTGATGATGATGATGTAAGAGATTTATACACTTGTGTATTTATACAAAATGGTTACGGGGTGTGATGGCAATCGGTCTAAGGGCCGATTTTTAAAAATAGATAACTTTTATTTGAAGAGTATGTTTGACATGTTGATAGTTTTCGTAAAGAAAATATGTCAAGCGTCAATTTTATTCGTCAGATAAAAGATCTGGGATTTGAAATATCGGCTCCAGTCTTTCCCCATCTACGTAATTAGGCTCAGCACATGTATATATGTGTAATGTCTAGCAATAGAATGACGTGAAATCAATAAATCAATTTATTTCTGTAAATAGGCCTAAATTAAGCACTTTTATGCGTCCCAATTTTTTTTTACTCTACCACTGCTTTGGGACAATATCATGGGCTAGCGCCGAGAAGAAGCAGTGAAAGAAACTCGGTCACTGTTGTCAGCCTCTTCTAAATAGGTTGCTTACAATAAAATAATATGTACCTGTGCGAGCAGGGAAATATTTAATTCCAGACATTTTTGCTCTCTTTGTTGCCCACAACTCAAAGCAAATAAGGAAAAACATTTACAACTGTCCAATTAAGTAGGTTTTAATTTTAGTACTGATTATGAAATAGGCTAGTTTCCTGGGTCAAAAAAAGATTATTCTATTCAGTCCGTCAGTTAGATTATCAAAAAAATATTCGACCCATATCAAAATTTTGTTTTTTGTCAGTCAAACAAAAAATTACGAAGATAAAGCGCATCAATATAAGCACGTAACGTCACGCCTTGCTAAAAAGTGTCAAAAGACGTGACGTTACGCAAAACTTTAACGGGCTATACCTTAAACATTTTTTTGTTTGATTGAGAAAAGAAAAAATACGTGTCCAATATTTTCTGTTTTTCCAACTGACGGACTAATTAGATTTTTTTAGGAAACTAGCCCATTATCAATATTGTCATATTGTGGCTTGCAAATTCCCATTGCTGCGTTGATTTGGCACAAACTGTATGCCCGATATAAGTTCATAATGCAAGCTTTCAAGTGCTACATGCGCAATAACGCAGTTAATGAGTAATGGCTGCGCGTGTGTGCTGAGTCGCCCCAAATTCGATTACGGCCACGGGTATGTGATCCTTGATAATCGATTTCGACTCTGCCAGCACCAAGACACGATATGATACTTCTATAATGGTTGTCCTCTACCTAAAGGTTGTCTGGAAGAGATCGCTATTAGCGATAAGACCGCCTAAATTGTACATCTTTCAGTAAAAATCATGTGTATTTTACTTGTATGGTGTGCAATAAAGAGTATCTATCTATATGATATATGATATAGTGATATATCGACACCAGCTATAAAAAATTTGCAACCATTTTGAATTTTTATCGAAATAGTGATCATACATAATATTCATAATATGTGACGTCGACCCACCAAGATTCAACATGGCGACAGTAATTATCTATCATATTATGACTATCAAAACACGAATATATGATTTAGCGATATACCAACTGTAAAAATATGATAGATATAGCCGCCATTTTGAATTTTTATCAAACAGCAATCATAATATGTGACGTCACCAGCACGACAATTCAACATGGCGGCTATATCTATCATATTTTTAAAGTTTGTGTCGATATATTGCTATATCATATCATATCATATCGTGTTTTGGTCATGCTAGGGCGGCAGGATGGACTTGATATAGGGTACCATTACCAAAGGGTGGTGCTATTAGATAGGCCCTATTGTCACAAATTTGGGCAACCGTCTGGTGTAGTGGTCCGCGCTCAAGACTACAAAGCCAGCAGTCGCGGGTTCGAGTCCCGCAAGGGGCAAATGTTTGTGTGATAAGCACGAGCATTTGTACCTAAGTTGTGGCAGTGGGCCGGCCACATGTCGCAGAACCGATAAAAGGGGGAATAAAAGGGTTCTTAAGTGGAGACCACGCCTTGCCGTAGTGTAGGACGCCCCCCAGCTAGATGAAACGACGATCTCCCAGCACACCTATTTATTATTTATTTAAACTTTATTGCACAAAATAAAATCGTACAAAAGGTGGACTTAATGCCATGTGGCATTCTCTACGAGTCGACCATTAGGTTAAACAGAAATGTTTTGTGGACGGTGCATATGCCACACCTAGACTCAATCTTAAAAAGCACTATTTACAAATTGTGTCAACTGGAAATTTGCCTTGTGATTTAGACGATTCGCCCCACCACTGCCCCATCATTTCGCCTTCTATGCATAGCACTGCTTTAAAATTTCACACTGTCCTGTATGAATACATATCACATCGAAGTATCATGACTAGAGTTGTAAAGTGTCCGTCACGTTATAAATGTCTGACCAATATGACTGAGCAAATTGGTCATTTTCTCAAAGTGACCGGACATTTTGGACATTTATTGTCACTAACGTCACATTCAATTCTATTGACAAACTATGATAAAAAAAACATTTGGCTACAAATAAGTGCATTATTATAAGAGAGACAGGCTTTAGTAGTGGTGATCTTTAAAGAAATGAAATTTCTAAAATATTTCTGCACGAACAAGCTAAAAAGTGTCGTATCGTTACGCGCGAGTTTTTTTTTAGTTCGATCCAGATCCAATTACATGTTTTATTGAATGTTTTTATTGTCATAACTATTATACTTACTTTACATTTAAGACTTAATTTTAGTAGAATTCTTCTTTTTTAAATTAATACTAAAAAAAATATGTGACCATCGTTACAATAAATGTCCAATGTGACCAAGCATTTATCATAAATGATGGACGCTTATAGCTTAAGACCGTCAATTTACAACTGTAATCATGACTGAACTTACCACTTTGATTATCTAGCCCCAAACTAAGCAAAGCTTGTACTATGGCGCCTAGGTAACTGATAAACATACTTAAATACTTTTATATACTTCTATATCTATGACTTAGGTACAAATGCTCGTGCTCATCACACAAACATTTTCCCCTTGCGGGATTTGAACCCACAACCGCTGGCTTTGTAGTCCGGAGCGCGAATACTACATCAGACGGTCGTTAATATTATATTGAACATAGGCCTCCCCTAATGATTTCCAGATAGGCCGGTTGGAAGCGCATGACCCCTAATTCGTAAACGAACAAAAGTCGCTGACATAGCCTAACGGATTAGCAAGCTGAAGTGGCAGTGGGCGGGGCATATAGTACGCAGAAGCTGTATTTACTGTGATTATATTACATAAAATCAATGTTAGAAGTAATTACTGTGCTCACAGATGAAAAACCCCAGCGACAGTTATTATAACGAATATAGCCATTATTATCTCGGGGCTTGTTTCCATTGAACAAAGGTTTAGGTAAAAATCGGATGTTTACCGAACAATGTAAGGTTATCCTTACATCATAAAGTAAATTAGAGTTACACGCAGTTTGGAAAGTAGACGTCGATAGATATTAGTAGTAGAATAATCACCATAAACACAAAAGGTTTCGGGTTCGATTTCCGATTTGAATCGGTTTGAAATACGAAATTTTCTTAATTGGCTCAAGTCTAGCTGTGTAGGGAGACGTATCTTCCACAATTTGCCTAGTAGCTCAAAACTGATGGTAGTTAGGTCCTTACTTCGAAACCAAGACAGTTACTTGGGTGTGATGTCCGACGAATATTAAATAACTAGCTGTTGCCCGCGACTTTGCTCGCGTAGTCTTAGTTTATTCATAAAGGATATTTTGTGCAATTTCCTCAAAAAATTTTTCGTACGAATTTTCTACAAAGTATTTATCATTCATCATCATTTCAGCCATAGGACGTCCACTGCTGAACATAGGCCTCCCCAATGACCTATCATCGGGGGAGATTGCCAATACTCGCCACGCTTGATAGGCGGGTTGGCGACAAAGTATTACAAAACTTTTTAAAAAAGATGGATAGAATCGGTAAAGTCGTTTTCAAGTTATGGCGTGACCAAAGAAAATAGGAATTAATTTCTATATTACCTAAATTGTATTTATTTTTTGAGTAAATGTACTCTACCTAATTGTCACACACATTTTAAGGGGTCTCAAAGTAAGGGTAAATAATTTCCTAATTATTTTTATTTTCTTATTTTCTCAATCAAATAAAAAAATATTAAGATAGCCCGTTAAAGTACCGAGTAAAGTCACGCCTTGCGACACTTTTTAGCAAGACGTGACGTCACTACCAAACTTTGATTCGCTTTATCTTCGTAATTTTTTGTTTGATTAACAAACGACAAAATATTTGTCCAATATTTTTTGATAATCTAACTGACGGAATAAATAGAATAATAATTTTTTGACCCAGGAAACTAGCCTATTCTCGTCTAGTCTCGTCGAGGTAACAGACAATGAACAGAAATTTTGCTAACCGCAAATACACTGCCATTTTGCCTGTCTTGGAATGTAGCTATTTGGTAATTTAATAAGGTAGTACCCTTGAGGCGAGCTCGAGCAAATCTCTGCTCGCCGATAAAAAATCGTTCATAACAATGAAAACGTGGCCTTATATCTAAAGCTGCCCACAAAATGTTGTTAACGCTTCACAAACTCGAATGATTCAAAACTTTTAATGGATACTACAAGCTCTATACATTTTTAGTATGAGTCTGCCAATCAGAAAGCGACCTTGAAACTTTGAAAATAAATGCCACATCTGAATGACAGAGAAGCAATGTAGAATATAAAATGAATGAAGATAAAATAATAATATTTTAGCTTCTCCGTTTAGATGTAAAAGGATTTTGATGTTGCTTTTTGTTATTCGCTTTTTCAAATTATGGATTAGTGGTTGTTGTTGGATGTTCCCGCATTTGATATCAGGGTTCGATGAGCGTGTTTGCGATAGCTAAGCCGCGAATTCTGAGTTTGGTGCCGAGTTTAGATCAATTAAGAAAACTGTTTTTTTTTTTTAATTGTTTAATAATTTAGGTAAAGTGAAAATAGTGATATAAGACAGCCACTCTTTCCTCTCCTTCTATCATAACTATTTCTTGTTTGTAATAACCTTTAATGTTTGTTTGTGCAACAAAGTGTGTCTCTATCAATCTTTAAAACCTCCAAAGCCTCCCGACGTCTGATATATCTCCTCTTTCTCTGTTATTCCTCAAATCTTATGGTCTAGTGGTTTGTGCTGACTACATTTGAATCATGCGAATTCCAATCCGAATACGAAATCGCAAGATTCGCATGCGAATACCTAAAGTCACTATTTTTGAAAATTCATTCCGTGAATTCTGCAGCGAGTGGTTCTACCCACTCGTTTTTCGTTTTCAACTATTAGAAGGTACGGAAAAATTACATTGACAAGTAAACATATTATGTTTGACAGAAATTTGACATAATAACTTTTTATTTACGTTCGTTAATGAGTTTTTTCTTTATGGTTTATAGTATTTTCTGCGTGAAACAAAAATTGTTACAAGATTTCAATTTAATAGCAACACCTATTTCTAGTGATTCTTAAATGCGTAAAATCAGAAGCAATAGAAACTATTTTCATACACGAATTGTTTTCGTGTTCGAATTTAAGATTCATTTCTAATGCTCCAAAAATACGTCTCAAGGTCTTCACGTCATTCAGCGAGCTATGCAAAAGTCGACTGGAATTCATTCTTCTTCTTCTTCATCTATACGGTCAATGGTCAATATACTGGAATATCATTATGGAATAAAATCGGAAACAAGGTTATCCGGCAGAAGAAAATTCAAAATTCAATTTCAAAAACCATTTATATACTGAAATATTTGTACATTTTGGATCTTACGGGTTATTTAGCTTTTGTAATAGTGTATCTATCTGACGGCCGATGGGGCAGAAAGGTTCTAGAATGAAGGCCGCGTACCGGCAAGCGCAGCGTAGGACGTCCACTCAAAAGGTAGTCAGCCGACCTGGTAAGGGTCGCAGGAAGACGCTGGATGCGGGCCGCTTCCAACCGGCCAATCTGGAAGTCAATGGGGGAGGCCTATGTTCAGCAGTGGACGTCCTATGGCTGAAATGATGAATAGTGTATCTTGCCATAATAAGACCAAAGTAACGGACATAGTCCTAAAATTTAGCTAGCTAAATTTTAGGACTATGTCCGTTACTTTGGTAGTGGGCCGGCCACATCTGTCGGAGAAACAATGAAAGGTGGAATAAACGGGTTCTTGAGTGGCAACCACGCCTTGCCCTAGTTTAGGACGCCCCCCAGCTACATGGACCGACGACCTTAGGAAGATGACTCGTAGTAGATGGATGAAAAAAGCGGGAGATCGTGCTTTGGCGCTCTTTGGGGAGGCTTACGTGTAGCAGTGGGCTGACATGATGATGATGAACTCCCAGTAGACCTAGACTCAATCTTAAAAAGCACTATTTCAAAATTGTGTCAACTGGAAACTTCCCGTGTGATTTAGACGATTTGCCCCACCACTGCGCCATCATTTCGTCTTCTATTCATAGAACTGCTTTAAAAATTCATGCTACCCTGTATAGATAAATATCACATCGAAGTATCGTGACTGAACTTACCAAGATCGATAGTATTTAAAGATGTATGGTGTCCCAATTACTACGTTTTTGGTTTGGAATTAGTACGTTTACATACAAATTGGATGGCTATTAGACTAATTGAAGTTTCATTGCGACAAAGACTTCCTTGTTTAAAAATAACTGAACACAGGGTGGCCAGAAAAGTGACGTCCAAAAATTTTTTTTTGGTGGCTCGTGTTCAGAGGTATCTGAATCACTCCTATGTATGGTCTACGATTTTTCGTAGTTTTCGAGTTACGATTTTTTTTAATAGCCTATGAAGCTCATACTTCAGAGGTGGTCCCATATAAATTTTATCGAAATTGATTTAGAACTTTTTGAGAAAATCAACAAATATATACCCACATAATATTTTGGTTGTGGTTCTTGTTACCTATCTTCAACAAATATGAGCCGATTTTGATGATTTTTGTTTTATTGAATAGCTTATACTTCAAAGATGCTATGATAAAAGTTTGAAAAATAAAAATCACCCCTAAGGGTAAGCAAATAGGGGATGAAATCGGTGTTCAGCAGTTAGATTAGGATTTATCACTAAAAATAGATGAAATAAGTAAATTTTATTTAAAAAAATAAAACCGACTTCAAAACACTAAAATGCTAAAAATAATCCTAACACCTTAATACCTAATCAGTTACTTTTGGTGTCAGTGTAAACAAAAACATTGAATCTCTCATCGGCTGGCACTGACTCCAAAAGTAACTGATTAGGTACTTAAGTGTTAGGATTATTTTTAGCATTTTAGTGTTTTGAAGTCGGTTTTATTTTTTTAAATAATTTTTTTATTATTATTATGAAAGCTTAGAGTCTAGCGCATTCTCTGATGCTACTTAGAAACTAAAAAATATTCAGTTTAGATTTTTAATTTTGAGTCGAAAATTGAAATGATAACTAACTTAATATGAATTCTCAACTTTAGGTCTATTTTGTAGTAACTTCCATTAAAGTTATGAGGCGGTTTATTTTATGCATAAATGCACAGTTCATAGAGATTTAGCTGCAAGAAAAAAAATTCGAAGAAACCTACTTTTTTTTAGAATTTTTCAAACTGATCCGGTTGCAAAAATTTATAAAAAAATTGTAACTCAAAAACTACGAAAAATCGTGAACCATACATAAGGGTAATTCAGATACCTCTCAAATAGATACCAAAAAAGATTTTTGGACGTCACTTTTCCGGACATCCTGTATGTACTGTTATTATTAATTAATTAAATTTGTCACCAAGCGTACAATAATCCTTAACAACTGTGTGCCATTTATTCTTCAAATAAAAAGCGTTTGTGAGTGAATGGGTGACCATTCCAATCATATTTAGTGACATTTATCACAAGGATTCTTGCTTCGGAAGGCATGTTAAAAGTTGGTCCCGGCTAATATCGCTTGACACTAGTCGTGGAGCCTAGTCAGAGGCCTTAGGGCGGCTTAATAACATCTGACAGTAAGGTTAAGTCACTGGCCTTACAACACGCTTCACCGCACCGCACTGGGCCCGCGTCTCTGCCACGCGGGCCCAGTGCGGTGCGGTAAAGGCGTGTTTTAGCCCGTTAACATCCAAGCGGTCTCATGAGACCGCATAACAATTGGATTTCTATTGTGTCTCGTTTACGTATGCTTGATCAGTTAAGTTGAAGGTGACCCAAACCACCTCATAGTTGAGGTGAGGCCAGTGCCCTGCACTAGAACGTTTATAGGCATTGGTACTTTTAAAGGTTTAGAGGAGACAAGCCCAAAACGGGTAGCCCGCCTAAAAGGGGTAAACGTTTTAAATTTCTTTCCATTTGCATCAACTTCAATGTTCCGATTTCCGATCGGTCAATGTAGAAAAAAATACTTTTCTATATTGTCTCGGGTCTTGTGGTACCGTAGTTGATCCTGATTTCTGTAGCACAAGTGCTTTGGCTACTTACAATCGGATCAGAGCTATGTACTATGTGATGTTGTCCAATATAAACAAAATGTGTCCCATAAAAAGAACGAAAGGATTTCTGTCCGTTCTTCTGTAACACCTAGGTATAAGGGCTTTGGCTACTTACAATTGGATCAGAGCTATGTACTATGTGATGTTGTCCAATAAAAAAAAAATGTGTCCCATAAAAAGAACGAAAGGATTCCTGTCCGTTCTTCTGTAACACCTAGGTATAAAGGCTTTGGCTACTGACAATTGGATCAGAGCTATGTACTATGTGATGTTGTCCAATATAAACCAAATGTGTCCCATAAAAAGAACGAATGGATTTCTGTCCGTTCTTCTGTAACACCTAGGTATAAGGGCTTTGGCTACTTACAATTGGATGAGAACTATGTACTATGTGATGTTGTCCAATATAAAGAAAATGTGTCACATAAAAAGAACGAAAGGATTTCTGTCCGTTCTTCTGTAACACCTAGGTATAAGGACTTTGGCTACTTACAATTGGATGAGAACTATGTATTATGTGATGTTGTCCAATATAACCAAAATGTGTCCCATAAAAAGAACGAAAGGATTTCTGTCCGTTCTTCTGTAACACCTAGGTATAAAGGCTTTGGCTACTTACAATTGGATCAGAACTATGTACTATGTGATGTTGTCCATTATAAACAAAATGTGTCCCATAAAAAGAACGAATGGATTTCTGTCCGTTCTTCTGTAACACCTAGGTATAAGGGCTTTGGCTACTTACAATAATTGGATCACAGCTATGTACTATATGATTTTGTCCAATATAAACAAAATGTGTCCCATAAAAAGAAAGAAAGGATTTCTGTCCGTTCTTCTGTAACACCTGGGTATAAGGGCTTTGGCTACTTACAATTGGATCACAGCTATGTACTATGTGATGTTGTCCAATATAAACAAAATGTGTCCCATAAAAAGAACGAAAGGATTTCTGTCCGTTCTTCTGTAACACCTAGGTATAAAGGTTTTGGCTACTGACAATTGGATCAGAGCTATGTACTATGTGTTGTTGTCCAATATAAACAAAATGTGTCCCATAAAAAGAACGAAAGGATTTCTGTCCGTTCTTCTGTAACACCTAGGTATAAGGGCTTTGGCTACTTACAATTGGATCAGAGCTATGTACTATGTGATGTCTAATATAAACCAAATGTGTCCCATAAAAAGAACGAAAGGATTTCTGTCCGTTCTTCTGTAACACCTAGTTATCGTTTTGAAACCCTTCCCCCAAAATGGTTTTAACCGAAGTCACAGATCTGTGTATAGCTAACCAACAAACTAGTAACGGCTACCTCCTACTGTGCTACCCTGTATGTAGGAAAATGGTCGACAATTTGTTTAATTAACTATTTTTAGAACGCCTCGTGTATTGATCTGAAAGGTAAGCATACCTCTCTTTAATATGACCTCTTTTCAAATAAAACATCTGTCGCAGAACCGATGAAAGGTGGAGTAAACGGGTTCTCGAGTGGAGACCGCGCCTTGGCAAACGTAGTGTAGGACGCCCCCGGCTCGATGGACCGACGACCTTAGATGATGGCTTGCAGTCAAAGTCAAAAGTCAAAAGTCAAAAATCATTTATTCAGTTTAGGGCAGAAAACTGCCACTTATGAATGTCAATAATAACATTATTGGCCCATATGGGGCAGAACATGTCTCCTTATTTTTTAGGCCCTACTAGCGCTTCGAGACAAGACACAGACAATCTGGCAAGTGCTGAGAAGAAACGCCGGAACAAACTCAGTCACCACTAGCTGCCACAAAAAAAAGGAAAAGAAAATAATGTATACCTGTGCGAGCAGGGCAGTATTTACTTCCAGACATTTTTGTCATTTAAATAGTCATTAACAGTATAATAACCCTTTTTCATCAAAATAATCTTAACATGCGATTTAAACTCAAACATGGGTAGTTCAACAATAGACTGTGGTAATTTGTTAAAAAAGCGAATACATTTCCCCATGAACGAATCACTCACTTTATGCAGTCTGAAATTTGAAACTGTGTCTGGATGAATAAAGCGGGAGATCGTATTCTGTGGCGCTTTATGGGGGGAGGCTTACGACCAGCAGTGGACTGCATTAGGCTGACATGATGTTGATGATGATGAACACAAAAAAAATTATAATGTTTAAAAACTATAAAACACACTTATGTGTATGTGGGATGTGTGGAATGGAACGCAAGTTATGTGAAAGAGATAGAAGACGGAGAGAGCGAGAGGAGAGACGAATGCGGATTTGAATGTGATGACGGACGTTTTTCGATTGAGTTTACGAAGGTTAGGTATGAAGTTCGTCAGATGTTCTTTGTGCGTGATTCTGCAAAACTTGAATAAATCAAGTATCGTTTGTATGTATTATACATATAAACCTTCCTTTTGAATCACTGTATCTATTTAAAAAAAACTGCATTAAAATCCGTTGCGTTGTTTTAAAGATACATACATACATAGGGACAGATTGACGGGAAGCGACTTTGTTTCATACTATGAAGTGATTTATGTATGTTTATCCGTTATCTAGTCGCCATAGTACAAGCTTTGCTTAGTTTGGGTCCAGAAATTGGTGTGATTATTGAAAAAAAGTATATTATCTTTAATAATGTAAAAATATTATCTAAAAAAATCCAGCATTAAAAATAACGTAAAAATGTTATGAATTAAGTTATTCTGAACAGATTTTCAATAAAAATTTAGCATTTGTAATTATTGGACAATACAAAGAAAACTTTCAACTTTTGGGTCGTTCAACATGGCGGGTCCAATCGAAACAA
Source organism: Anania hortulata (assembly GCA_963576865.1). Classification (NCBI taxonomy): domain Eukaryota; kingdom Metazoa; phylum Arthropoda; class Insecta; order Lepidoptera; family Crambidae; genus Anania; species Anania hortulata. The sequence continues at coordinate 2,025,761 of OY756415.1, read as the reverse complement.
ATTTGAATATCTGACGGTTTTCATTATTTACCTACCTTTATCAAATACCTTGATTAATTTTCAGTGAAATTATCTCGTGATATAATGACGTCGCAAAGGGCGGGGCACATAACATATAGAACTGACGGCCGATGGGGCAGAAAGGTTCTAGAATGGAGGCTACGTACCGGCAAGCGCAGCGTAGGACGTCCACCCACAAGTTGAACAGCGACTTGTTAAAAGTTTCAGGAAGCTGGATGCGGGCCGCTTCCAACCGGCCAATCTGGAAGTCATTAGGGCCTATGTTCAGCAGTGGACGTCCTATGGCTGAAATAATGATGAAAAATTTCAATAATTCGCTTACCACGATAACTAAATTACAGCCCAAATTAAGGGATTCCCTACGCTATACCGAACTATGAAACACAGAATAACATATGACCGAACACTAATGACCGATAGCTTGTTTCACCGAAGCATCAAAAGACTGAAAGTTTAAAATCTCGATAGTTCTCGATAAGGCCGAAAATACATAAGCCTGAATTAACCTAGTACTTACCTAGCTAAGTTTAAATTTCTTCAGTTAGAAGAGAATGCAAAAATCGGAAGTACAAACGAAATCAGTCACTCACTGCGGCCTGGCGTAGATGGCACGGCAAACAAAACATCGACAACAGATATAAATATTAATATTATTTCTGTCATTTCATCGTGTGTTGATCGATATGTGATAAGATAACTTAATCGCCCCTTATCAGTTTATTCACTCTTTGTTACGAATGCTCTTCATTATTCAGTTATAAAATTATTAGGGTTCCGTACCTAAACAGAAATAAACGGAACCCTTATAAGATCTCTTTGTTATCCATCTGTCTGTCTGTCAAGACACTTTATCTCGGAAACGCGTGGAGGTATCGCCCCTGGATTCAGTCCATCTCTTGAGTACCAAAGGGTGACTTGTTTATTCCATTTTTTTTTTAAGTACAGTTCTCTTCAGCTCTACATCAAAATGGCCGCGCGCTATTATGCCCGGAACTGTTTTATTTTTTATCTCTAAATTTCTGTTTCTGTGTCTTAGCCTTATTTATAAAACAATCAATAAATTGCTTTTTTTTACAATCACACCAATTATCTAGCCCCAAACTAAGCAAAGCTTATACTATGGCGACTAGATAACGGATAAACATACTTAAATACTTTTATAAACATCCATGACTTAGGTACAAATGCTCGTGCTCATCACACAAACATTTGCAATGATAATAATTCTATAGTATGAATAACTCAATTACTAAAAATTTAAAAAAACGCCGCTTATAAATTGTCAAAATTATTGTTTAAAATAAAGATGGTAAAAAATTCAGAAATCACTATTATACTGAAACAGAAAAAGAAAATGGTGTCCACAACTTTCCCCTTTCTTCTTAGCTGAAAGACCGCCTGAATTGTCCATCATTCTGTAAACATCAACTGTAAATTCTATGTATATAGGGTAGCCAGAAAAGTGACGTTCAAAAATTTTTTTTTTGGTGCCTCGTGTTGAGTGGTATTTTTGAGTTACGATTTTTTTTAAATAGTCTATGAAGCTTATGAAGTACTACTTTTTTATTAGTATTATAAAGGCTCAAGAGTCTAGCGCATTCCCTGAAGTTACTTAGAAACTAAGAAATTAAGTAACTAGTAAAGAAGAAAATTAAATAGCTGTTCTACACTGTTTAAACTTTCTTTAGGTTAAAAAACCAATTGAATTTGTTTTACCAGAACACATACTTTGACATTTGTTTATCTTTAATATTGACATTAAGCATGATTGATTGGTTTTATAAAATTGACATTTATTTACATACAGAATCTAATAATGAAATCTAATATAAATAATGCATGTTTTTAAAAATTATTGAATTAAATAAGTAACTAAGTATTGTAGTTTAATTGAACATAATAATATTTGTATGCAACACTGGTTAGCTGAAGAAGAGGATCGTAACTCTATGTACCTAACTAACAACTAAAATGTACCTTCTTCAAGGACAAATAAATAAATTTCATTGAGCCAGTTCAAATGTAAACTGAAAATATGGTTATTGAAAGAATGCTTTTACTCCGTTAAGGACTTTTTAAATATGACAATTAAAGATAATATGTTTGATAATTGATTAACTTTATTTATAATTAACTGACCTATAATAATTACTATGTTAATATTTCTACGTCATTATTGGCAGAATGTGTTGAACCTGTTTATTTATAAGACCATAAGCTACCACTTTCTGAGAAATAAATACTTTTCATTTCATTTTCATTTCATTTCACCTAAAAAAAATTTTTGGACGTCACTTTTCTTGCCACCCTGTATATAGATTGTAAAAATAGTCTGATACCTAAACGTTTTACTCGTGTGAATACGTAAAGCGCTAACATTCGAAAGCTATCTGTCTTTCCTTTCCAATTGCTTTTCATTCTGTTTCATTTAACGCCTTATGCCCATTTGTCACGATCCCGATATGTCACAGTCGCAAAATACCTGCCTAAATGTCCCGGGATGCCACAATAAGTACTTGAACTTAAATAGAACAATAGAAGGTGCATTCGAATTTTGTTTTGAAATTTAATTTTGGAAATTCGAAATTCAAATTCAAAACATGTTATAAAATCATCATCATCATTTCAGCCATAGGACGTCCACTGCTGAACATAGGCCTCCCCCATTGACTTCCAGATTGGCCGGTTGGAAGCGGCCTGCACCCAGCGCCTTCCTGCAACCTTTACTAGGTCGTCAGTCCACCTTGTGGGTGGACGTTCTACGCTGCGCTTACCGGTACGTGGACTCCATTCTAGAACTTTTCTGCTGTTTTATGAAGTATGAATGTTTTTGAAATATACATTCCTTTTATGTTTTTGATAAGTTTACAAAAGGATATGATATGTACATTCGTAAAAACCTGCATATATTTCCTAAGAAAAGTGACATTCATAATCATAATACCCGGAATAAAGACAAACTTGCCGTTCCAAATTTCAGACTGCATAAAGTAGGTAATTCGTTCATGGGAAAATGTATTCGCTTTTTTAACAAATTGCCGCAGTCTATTGCTGAACTACCTATACATAAATTTAAATCGCATGTCAAGATGGTATTAATGAAAAAAGGTTATTACACTGTAAATGACTATTTAATTGATAAAAATGTATGGAATTAAATACTGCCCTGCTCGCACAGGTACATATTATCTTGTAATGTAAACATACTATTTAAAAAGAGGCTGACAATAGTGACCGAGTTTCTTCCGCTGCTTCTTCTCGGCACTAGCCCACAATTGTCCCGAAGCAGTGGTAGGGTAAAAAAAAATTGGGACGTGTAAAAGAGCTTAATTTAGGCCTATTTGCAGAAATAAATTGGTTTTATTGGTTTATTGGTGATATTATCATCATCATCATTTCAGCCATAGGACGTCCACTACTGCCGCTTCTTACCGGCCAACCTGGAAGTCCATGGGGGAGGCCTATGTTCAGCAGTGGACAAAAGGATACAATATACATAAGTAGTTTCAAAAATATTTTAAAATGCTTACAAAAATTATAATAATAATAATCAATTGGACAACGTCACATGATATATTGGCTCTGATCCTATAGTAAATAGCCAAAGCAATTAATTAAAAAAAAGGACTTTCTTGAAAAAATCTTTTTACTTTTACCCTTTAAAAAATCGCCATGTTAAATTTAACATCTGGTCTAACGTTCGATTAAAGCCTAAAAATATTTGTCACAACAACACGACTATTAATAGAGTATGTATTTATATACTAAAATGGATTGAGATTGTATGGTCATTATTTAGAATAATAATAAGTAGGTAGGTATGCGTATTGTTTGTTTTGTTTATTTGTATAAAATGAATTTTATAAATATGCATAGTTATACTTTTTTTAGTTGTTCAATACAAATTCGATTGAACGTTTAGTATTTTGTAAAGGCAGTTGATAAATTTTCATGCAAATTTGCTAAAGCCATTGAACAAAAGTTGTTCATCATGATAATGACATATTGTAGCCGTGAAGCGAGCATACCGGACTTGGTGCCGCTATCTCTGAAGTCCCGGGTTCGCTTCTCGGTCGGTCAATGTAGAAAAATAACTTTTCTATATTGTTTCGGTGTTGTGGTACCGTGATGTTTCTAATCACTGTAACACAAGTGCTTGGGCTACTTACCATAGGATCAGAGCAATGTGTGTGAGGTTGGCCAATATTAAAAAATTTGTTTATTAACCGACTTCAAAAATGGAGGAGGTTTTCAATTCGTCGGTATCATTTTTTAAATTTTTATGTATGTTCAGCGATCATTCGTTACTGCGTTGACCAATTTCAATAATTTTTGTTTGAAAGGTAATACTTTCAGAATGGTCCCATATAAATTTGGTTGAATTCTGATGATGGGATATATAAGAAAATCATCAAACATTGCATGAACTCCGTACACGCCAACTGATTTTAGTATCTATCTTACCTAATATCTTTGCCAAATGTGAACCGATTTTGATGATTATTTTTTTAATGAATAGCTTACACTTCAAAGCACTTACATTTTTGGAAAAAAAATCACCCCTAAGGGTGGAAAAATAGGAAATGAAATCGGTGTTCAGGAGTTAAATTATGTTTGCACTCGTAAGATTTGTTTTGTTTAGGATTTATCACTAAAATGGATGAAATAAGTTAATTTTATAAAAAAAATAAAAACCGACTTTAAAAAACTAAAACGCTAAAAATAATCTTTACACTTAAGTACCTAATCAGTTACTTTTGGAGTCGGTGCAAACGAAAACATCGAATCTCTCATCGACTGGCACCGACTCCAAAAGTAACTGATTAGGTACTTAAGTGTTAAGATTATTTTTAGCGTTTTAGATTTTTGAAGTCGGTTTTTATTTTTTAATTTAATATAATATATGGATGGTTACAAAGTAATCCATGAGTTACGAAACACCCTGTATATAATATATTTTTTCCTTTTAAAATTTTCAAAACTTTACCACCTTTAGATAAAGGTTAGGTCAGGTTGTCTAGAAGAGATCGCTATTAGCAATAAGACCGCCTAAATTGTACCATTCTAAACGTATCATTTTTCTATAAGTACCTACTGTTTTTTTTGTATCGCGTGCAGTATCTACTTAACTATCTACCCAAGTGAACTATCACCGTCGTCTCCCCTATTTAGTAAGTGTGTCATAACGGGACTGTGACCTACGGGGCATAAGCCGATTTAACTCAACACCATTCGTCTGGCTTACAGTTTATAGTTTGAATGTTATTCGCGACAACGCTATTTTAATACACTTAAAATAGAAATAACCCTCAGCAAAACGAGAAACAAAAGACATTTTATCGTAACGCGGTCTCTCGCAGCATCCTTAAGTTAAGTCGATCAATATCAATACAAATCAATAGTAGCTTAGTATATAGAAGTCTTTGAACTTTTTGTATGGAGCCTGTCCCCCTAGCATGACTACCAAAACACGATATAATATGATACAACATAGCGATATGCTTATTTAACTCTAAAAGTATGCTAGATATAGCCGTCATTTTGAATATTTATCGAAACAGCGATCATAATATGTGACGTCACCGGCACGGCGATTCAACATGGCGACTATATTTATCATATTTTTAGAGTTGTTGTCGATATATCGCTATATCATATCATAACATATCGTGTTTTAGTGCTCATTCTAGGAAGGCTGGCATACCTAAAGCTACAAGTACCTAAATTTACTTTATTTTGGTGTACACCTATGAAACATAAGTCAATCGACAGAAAAAATAATTACAAACAACAAATACTCTCTGACAAAATGTCGTAAATGATATACTTTGTTCAGAATTTCAGTTTGAATACGGCTCCATACAAAAAAGTTCGAATTCTTTAGTTTAAATTAGCTACTTTGATGCTGACTGTACTGAGATGGTCCGGGGCTCAAATAATATAAGGCTTATACTTAGTACGTACAACGAAATCTCGGCAGCTAAGCGTGGCCGCTACTTGAGCGACACAAGCAAGAGCTGCGTGTCACGGAGATGAATATGCTGCGGTGGATGTGCGGAGTCACGCGGAAGGACCGCGTGAGGAACTCGCGCATCCGCGGTAGCCTTCGTAATCATAATCATAATCATAATCATAATATTTTATTTGCGTAAGAACATGGTATAAAGATGTTACATTAAAAAAGGTTCACATGTCTTGCCAGGATTATTAGCATGCAAATATTAATTAAATTAAATGTAGATACATTATGCGTGAGACAATTATAATATAATTAGATTGACAAATTAATAACATCGATTGGAATACTAAATTACTAGGTATTATCACTTTTAATTAACTGGTCAAATTAAATCGAGTCAATGAGATGTGCGGTCAAGTAGTTCTTTTAGGTCATAAATTCTTTGGTCAATAAGCCACTTGTACAATTTAGTCTTAAAAACATTGATTTTCTGTTTCTGTCGTGTCCGTGATATTGCAGACAAACTGCAGGAAAGTCGCCTACGCTGGTACGGCCTTGTGAACTTGGCAAGCTACGTAGGAAACAAATGTCTGGCCATGCCGCCACCGCCGGGTCCTGGCAAAAAGAGTAGACCCAAGAAATGCTGGCTTGACGTCGTGAGGGCTGACATGCGTGCCAATGATCTCACAACTAGAGACGCTCAAGACCGCGCGAAGTGGAGGAGTAAATCAAGGAAAGCGGACCCTGGGCTCCAAAGCTATGGCTCTGGAGTTTTGGACGCAACCAGGATTGACCGTATAGATGAAGAAGAAGAGTACAACGAAATCTCAAAAAGTTAAACAAAATGTGACGGTGGTGCGGACCAACAAACTATGGTTCACCTACTCTCACCCTTTGTGTCCCTATACCTGAAAAAGGGATGACCTAAACAGAGCGACACAAGATGCCGTAGAAGTTACCAAGTTTTGGTCGAAGTCCATCTAGTCGCCATTGACACGACAGAAGAAGACGCCTATTTAAGTCCACTGCTGGTCGTAACCCTTCACTGAAGAGCTCCAAAGAGCACGATCTCCCGTTTTTTTCATTCAGCCACTGGCAGCCATTTTCCTAAGGTCGTCGGTCAATCGAGCTAAGGCGTCCTACGCGTTTGCTGAGGCGCGTTCTCCACTCGAGAACCCGTTTACTCCACCTTTCATCGGTTCTGCAACAGATGTGGCACTACCACTTCAGCTTGCTACGATTTCTGACTATTAGATTGGTCTTGGGAAGTGCCAATTTAGCTTGCTACATTTTTAGACTCCATTACTTTGGTCTTCTGCCGGATGACCTCGCTTCTGATTTTATCCTATAACGAGATTCTCAGGATCGAGGTATCCATAGCTCGTTGTGACATGAAGTCGGTGGGCTAGCTTTGTTATATTCAACGTTTCAGCTCCGAAGGGTTGCTACATAAAAGGGTCGGTATTGTCAGTTCAGTAGGTATTTGTCGAACAACAAAGGCGACCCGAAGCATTTTTCTGATTGCGCTGACTTAGAAGTTAGATTTTTTCATACAGCCCCCTAGCATGAGCACCAAAATACGAATGATATGGCGATATATCGACACCGACTGTAAAAATATGATAGATAAGCAGCCATGTTGAATCATAGTGCCAGTGACGTCACTTATATGATAGCTGTTTCGATAAAAATTCAACATGGCGGCTATGTCTATCATTTTTTACATTTAGTGTCGATATATCGCCATATCATAATATCGTTAGACAGACAGATCGCCAATAAAGTGATCCTACATGAGTTCCTTTTTTCTTTTTGAGGTATGAAACACTAATTATCTCTGTTTAGCCTAATAGTCGACTGGTAGAGAATGCTTCACGGCATTACGTTCTCCTTTTGTATGTTTTTTTAATCTGTGCAATAAAGTTTTAATAAATCAATGTTTCATTTAAACTAATTGTATTAGTTGATAAGTTTTGACAATTCTCGCACGCTAAAACAAATAAAATTGTAGGAACGTCACAGATCAAATTACGGCGAAAAGGCGTCAAACAAAATAAATGACATTTCTAACTCTATAGGGTATGTGCTGGCAATAGGGTTGTCGGCATAAGTCACAAAGTCCTTGAGTCGATAATTGGACCTTGGTATCCAGGCTTGGACCCTTATAACTTTGTTATACACTAATCCTATAAGACTCCACTTAGCAGTCTGTAGTAGCTAAGACATAGTAGAAAAACATCAGTATGTCATGTCCAAACTGTCAGAGAGAACTGCTCAATAACAGTTTAATAACTGTTTAAAATTGATACGAAAAACGCGCAAATGCGTATATCAAAATAAAAATCATTTATTTTTGCAAATAGGCCATTAAAAGCACTTTTACACGTCCCATTTTTTTTTTGCTTTACCACTGCTTCGGGATAATTTGTTGGCTAGTGCCGAGAAGAAGCAGCGCAATAAACTCGGTCACTGTTGTCAGCCTCTTTTAAAATTAATATTTTTACAAGTTTTGGTGCGAGCTAAGCAGTTTTAAATATACTAACGGTGTAATACCCCTTTTTCATTAAAATCATCTTAACATGTAATTTAAGTTCAAATACTGGCAGTTCAGCAAGGGATTGTGGTAATTTATTGAAAATACGAATACATTTTCCCATGAATGAACTTCCTACCTTGTGCAATCTGAAATTTGGAACGACAAGTTTATCTTTATGCCGCATATTATACTTATGTATGTCATTTTTCTTGGAAAATCAGTGCACATTTTTGCGAACATACTATTAGCGAAGTATAACGAGAGGAACTCCTATAGGTTCATTATTTTGTCCGTCAATCTGTCAAGACTATTTATCTCGGGAACACGTGGAGGTATTAGTAAGTATAAAAGTATAAAACTGCTAAATAACGGTATAAAAAACGCGCAAATGCACACTAAAAAGATCACGCTAAGACGTAAGTAAAAGTTGTTTTTTTTTAGTTAGTTTTTTTGGGTTCTGTACCTCAAAAGGAGAAAACGAAACTTTTTTGTCCGTCTGTCTGTCTGTCAGTCTATCTGTCCGTCTGTATGTCAAGACCTTTTATCTCGGGAACGCGTAGAAGTATCGAGTTGAAATTAAAACCATATACTCAGATCTACAGTCCCTTGAAGCTGTGACGAGATCAAACTTCTAAGTTAATGCTGGCACTTCACATGGCGATAGGTATACAAACGTTTATCTACTTTGTCAAATGTCATCCACGTGTAGACACACGCATTTGCCAAATTGGCATAATTTGGCAAACTTGACAAATGCCAAATGTCGTTTCGATCGCGAGTTGGTTTTCCGTCGCACATCAAAGGCGGCCAATAGCCAAATGTTTGTGTCGTGTGTCCACACTTGGTAATTGCGGCAGTAGTGCACGTGCTGTCGACGTGTATTATGAATAAGATCGAGAAAAAAATGGAATGAAGTGATGAATTCTAGTTTATTGAGCTTAATCAAATGCATAGTTGTATTGTATGTATTTAGAATCTGCAAAAAGATTTCTAATGTGTTTAAGACACAAATCAAATAGTGGTTCATTATTATCAGCCTTTGGAAGTCCACAGCTGGACATACCTTCTAAAGATCGCCACAGCGAGCAGCCTTTTTTAACCAGCGGCTGCTCGCAACCCTGACTAGGTTGTCAGTCCGCCGGGTGTGAGGCGGTCTGCCCACGTTGCGTTTAATGTAGCAAGCTAGGTAATAGACAAATAATATGTAGGTACAGTCTCTTTTTCTTTGCTTATGCAATATTGTAAACAATTTGCACATTCTTTAACGAAATTATTCATTTAAATATAATTTATGACGCCGAAATAATAACTACTATTGTAATTCTAACAGTTTGTTAATTTCATACACTGATGTTCTGTACTGATTATTTACAATATTAGAAAACTAAACAAAAACTGACTTAGAGCCCTAAGCTTTTACTCGTTTATGAGTAAGCCAACATAACAAATATTTGCAATGACATTCGTCTAATTTGGCATTGGTTACCATGTGTAGACGTGCAGTTTGTGATATTTGCCTATGTGTCAAAGCTTTGTCAAACTAGATGAATACGCCGATGTAAATGCCTACCGCCATGTAAAGTGCCAGCATAACACAAAAAAGATACGGCCTTGCCGCACAAAACGAATAGGTAAACCTAACAACGTGATCCCATGGGTTCCGTTTTTCCTTTTCATACATGGAACCCAAAAAAAAGAATATATTCACTGGACAGTTTGACAAACCATCAAAAATCAATGCAAATTTTGAACAGTTGCGTCTTATGCAAGATTAATTAAAGACTTACAAAACCGTCTACTGTTCGAGCTCCAACTCCCGTTTTTCCAGTTTTTACGTATCCACAAACGCCCAGGGTACCTGTATTCAGTGCCTAGCTAAATTAAGCCGGCAATGTCCTCAGAGGCCGTGTGCTTGCCGACCGTACCAACGCGGCGCAATGTCAACACAATTAGACGCGTGACGACGCAGTAACGTTAGCAGAAACGGTCACTCACACATGTACTGAAATTCTATATCAGAAGGCTGCATAATTTGGAACGGCGTGAATCAATAGCTAATTGGCTAGTTTCCTCAAAAATCTAATTAGTCCGTCAGTTAGAGTAACAGAAAATATTGGACATGTATTTTTTCTTTTCTCAATCAAACAAAAAATGATGTAGATATAGGCCGTTAGTTCCGCGTAACGTCACGCCTTGCACTTTTTACAAAGGTGTGACGTCACTCCCAAACTTTTGTTTGATTGACAAAAGACAAAATATGGGTCCAATATTTTTCGAGTATATTGAGTAGCGGACTAAATAGAATAATATTTTTTTACCCAGGAAACTAGCCTATTCTCGTAATTTAACAATAGTCGCAATCCAGTGTCGATCCGGTCCCAGTAACATTACTATCTATAACGGTATTCTCGTAAACCCAAAAAATGCAATTCGTAATGTGACTGCAAATGGAAGAAACCAAAATGAAATTGTTTTTGTTCTATTTACAGTCGTATTGGGATAGTTTTGATCGTTTAATAATATTATTAAACGAATTATTCAACGCCACCTCACAAAATGGGACATACGAGACCCAAAAATATATTTAGAACTTCAATATTTTGAAAACTCTAGTTCTATTTATGAGATAATCCGCGGACAGACTTAGACGGATGGACATGGCGAATCGGTAAGGGTTCCGTGATGACTAAAAGGCATGATCAGTAGCTGACAAAAACATTTCAATGCAACCGCAGCACTCAGCACAACTCAAATATGTTTCCGATTTTGTTTGCTGTCTGTACATCATTACAACGACCCGTCAGGGACGTGGCACAACTTAAATTACTTACTTTCAGAAATTGACGACTTTGAAACAAGCAGAATTGAGTTACTAAATTCGAGACAGTAGAAGAAAGAACAGAATACCCGCTTGTTCCCAATACCCACCAAGAAAGGGCCGCGTGAAGGTATCAATTGAAAATAATATCAAATACTCAGATCTGACAATTTCGTGCGGGTACGGCCGTAGAGAATACACTTGCTCACCGCCAACAGGAGGCGTGTCGTAAGAGTCGACTAATCTTGTAGCATTAGGGGAAGCCTTTGTTCAGCAGTGGACGACCTATGGCTGAAGTTATGATGATGATGACGGCCAAGAAAGTACGTTGTAATGGCACCAAATGAGTCCAAAGTCTACCAAAAAGGTGAAAAGATTTTAGAGCAATTGACAAATTGACAAAATATAATCGAAACTCATGGCATATGCCTTGCCATTTAGAAAAATTGTGCTAGATTGCTGTAGATTTTAAATAAGCATATTTACAATCAAAAGTTTGTGTCACAATACTTTTGATCTTAATTTATTCGAAACATATTTTTCAACAATCTAATCAGGTAATTAGACTCAAAAACAATGAAAACTCACCCTAAATCCTAAATTTTCGATGCACAAGCGCTCGCTATTTTGCGGCGCCATTTTATGAAATGGCTCTTCATAACTTGTTTCTTAGCGGGGCTACTGTCACTATCAGTAATGTGACGTTTCGTAATTATAAATTGTCTTATTTTATACCGGAGGCATAATGAAAAGAAAAAAGTTCTGTTAACAATGTCTGTTTCTGCCTGGTACATAAATAAACTTGAGGCAGAGCATATAAAGACAATAAATAGTAGATATTTATATTAGAAGTTAAGCTTCAAACGCGCTAGAACAACGCACACAGGCTCGAACTCATTGACTTATATATTACTTCGTAAGGACAGGGCGGACCGCATGTTAAACTGTTTCCACTAACGTGACCCTAAAGTGATCCGCTTTAGACTGAAGTGACGTAGTCGGCTATCGGCTGTCGTCGAGAGCGAAGGTACGTTAAAATTAGGAAAATGATAAGATTTTTCGTGTTCACTACGACAGAAGCACAACTAATAAAAAGTACGATATTTAATATGTCAGGTAAGTCGAAAATATGTTAAATAAGAAACATATTTACATTGTTTTAGAAATTTTGTTTCCATAATCTCAACGTTTGGCATAATAGAAAGCAACGCATGGTGTGTTGCTGTTTCATCGTTTACGACACAGTTTAAGGTATTTCTAATAGATGGCGTTAGTGTGTCATGTATGGTAAACGTATAGAGTGATTTGTTCTGTAAGCCGTATCTTTACTATTTAAATCAATGCTCGAACTACTGTCAGTGTTCTGAGATCACGGAACATAAGCACAATTCGGGCCTTTTTCCAGAAATAAATTGGTTTTATTGGGTTGTAATTTATGTAAATTTTATTCATCTGTTGTCTGACGCATAATTAACACGTTTCTGGGATAATCGTGTCCAAATTTTACCCCCCGATGAATAGAGGGGTGTTATAAGATTAACGTGTGTATTTGTGTATCCGTGTATCTGTCTGTGGCATCATAGCTCCCAAACGAATGGACCGATTTTGATGTAGTTTTTATTTATTTAAAGCTGATATTACAGAGATAGATCTTAGCTATATTTTATGAAGATCTGTTCAGTCGTTTAAAGGTTATCAGCTCAGTTCCTACTTGACAAACGCCTCACAAGAATGGTTTGAATGAGTCGGTGTTAGGTAAAGGGTGATCGAAGCTTTGAGCTGATGCTGCAGAGTTGCGTCAGGGATTTTTTTAAATTAAAATTTATTTTTTATAAGTTTGTGTAATTATACTTACTTTCTATACGTGACAATTGAAAGATGATGTTTATAAATTGTATAGTCCAAAAATGTTGGAAGCTAAAGTGGCAGTGGGCCGGCCACAAATGTCGCAGAACCGATGAAAAGTGAGTATACGGGTTGTCGAGTGGAGACCACGCCTTAGCAAATGTAGTGTAGGACGCCCCCAGCTCTATGGTATTAGGAAGATGGCTGGCAGTGGTATTAGGAAGATGGCTGGCAGTGGCTGGATGAAAAAAGCGGGAGATCTTGCTCTGTAACGCTCTTTGGGGGAGGCGTGGACTGCAATAGGCTGACATGATGATGATGTTGATATGATGATTATAGAAGACTTCATGATCATCATCATCATTTCAGCCATAGGACGTCCACTGCTGAACACAGGCCATCCCCAATGGTTTTCATCGGGGGGGATTACCAATACTCGCCACGCTTGGCAATCGAGTTGGCGAGCGCAGTCTTTTAATAAGATTTCGCACAAAGACGCTGCTGCCCGTCTCGTGCTACAGGAATTAGTCGCCTCTTACGACATGCCGCCTGTTGGCGGTGGCAAAGTGTATTCTTTAGGCCGTCCCTATACGGCACTATAACAATAAATAACTAAGGAATATCTGTAGGTAACTTTAATCTCGACTTGGTAATAACTTTGGAACTATCCATAAATACTAGCCTGGGTCTAATATTAAAGTTGGTGGGACGCAAGAAGTTTGTTAGGGTGACCACAAATAATTAATATATTAATATAAATATTGGACTACTTTACATACATTGCTCTGATCATATGGTAAGTAGCTTAATCACTTGTGTTACAGAAATCAGATACAACGACGGTACCACAACACCAAGCCGTGACATTATACAACAGTTGGTTTTTTACATCAACCCGACCGAGTATCTAATCCGGGACCTCAGAGATAGCGACAAGCTAGCAAGTCCGGCGTGCTCGCCTCTCGGCTATGGAGGTCGTTGATTACATTATTGAACTAATTATCTCGGGAGCCATCTATAAATGTCACACGAATTACATGTTTTTGGGCCTCACAACACCCTTTCAATAATCCTCACTCGCTCTTAAGAAGAGTATAATGGTCCCAAACCATCTTATAGTTAAGGTGAAAGCTCTAGTAGCAGAATGAATATAGGATATAGAAACAAGAAATATTTAAATTTATATACTTTTGTAACATTGACTAAGGCGCTGCGCAACGTAGACACTTTGCTGTTGATACGGCACACTATCTAAGGAACCGAAGTTGATGTGTCCTGTAGCGGTGATCGGACACAGTCACCGGTCGCTACTTCTGGCCACAATTCGTTCGGCTCGCCCCACCCGTGCCCTTGCGTCACCCGCGCTCTTTTGCCACCCGTTCAATATGAGTGGCTTGTGTCGCACACAGGAGATGGACACCGAATGCAACTCCTCCGTTTGTCTCCTCAGCTCAGTACAATTGTAAGGAAATTTGTTAATTTGCTTGTGTCTTCAACTGACGACTTTTAGTTTTCAGTAACCGACATGTATGTGTTAAGTGGAAGCAACTGGACACCAAAAATGTATACGTATACGCAGGTAGTGGATGATTTCATACTGGTCCTATAGAAATGACACAGAACACAACAGTGTCCACGTTTGCGCCCTCGCTAAGACATTTATTTCTTGTGATAAACACGTTCTTTCACGTTATAGTATCACGGGTTTAAGTTATGGGAAATTAAAAATAATACGCTGTCATCGTGTCAGTCTATTGCAGTCCACTGTTGGACGTAAGCCTCCCCAAAGAGTGCCACAGAGCACGATCTCCCGCTTGTTTCATCCAGCCACTGCCAGCCATCTTCCTAAGGTCGTCGGTCTATCGAGTTGGAGGGCGTCCTACACTACGTTTACCAAGGCGCGGTCTCCACTCGAGAACCCGTTTACTCCAGCTTTCATCTATTCTGTGACAGATATGGCCGGCCCACTGCCACTTTAACTAATGCGTTGCTTTTAGTACATTGTATTTATTTATACCTAACTATAAATGAATGACCTTTTCGTTTCTTGGCTACCCTATTGGACGAAGTTAAGAAATAATCGCTAGCTCGCTAAACTCATACGTTAAGATTGTTATTTGTTTCTGAATATGTGAACTATAACCTTTAAAACTATCTTTTCTCGTGTCTTCGTTCGCATTTATCGGGATAAAAAGAAGCCTAACATATAAATAAATAAATATATAATATAAGCCGCTGGATGCGGGCCGCTTTCAACCGGCCAATCTGGAAGTCACTGGAGGCCTATGTTCAGCAGTAAACGTCCTATGGCTGAAATGATGATGATGATGATGATGAAATAAATATGTGTCACCAACTCACCAATACTGTAAATATTATACTATAAAATTAAATTATTTCCTGTGCTAGACTTTATCTACTAGTGTAAGCCAATCAAAATTGGTAAATCCGTTTTCCCAATTCTGAAGAGTGCGCAACTCATTTTGTTTTTTATGTCAGTAAAGGGTGTACAGACAACAGCTCGTCAACCTGCCACAAAACGTCCAATTTTCTTAATTGATATTGATCTCTACGTGTCAGACTTAAAGTTGAAAATCGGGAAAACCTTTGGGTAGGTTGACCATGCCGTTGATTTTAAACAGTTTTTGTGTGAATCAAAATTTAAATAAACATTTTTTTGTTGCAGATCGACTATGCCTGTGAAGGGTAAGTTTTAGATGATAAGGTACCTAATCGTCTCCATCTAAGACCATAAATATACAGAAGGTTATTAATGCGAGCTACATTCAGACAAAATCGAGTCTAGAATACAGTGCTTTGTAAAAAACAAAGCGAGTCTAGTTTATCAATCAATGGTTTCAATAAATTAATCACAACAAAAAGATCATGATTTCTTTTTGAATTTCTATTTAGGATTGAACAAATATTTTTTTTTTAGTTTAATTATTAATTAATAATTTTACTGTATTCAAACAACCCCCTGATTTGGCTCGTACTATTTTAACACCCCTTCAAATTTTATTAACATTATGTATTTTATTAACACTTTGTACAAAATATTTGAAAGAAAGGGACTCGGGACTAGTCCTTACCTATGGTCCTTACACTGTGTGGTCACATAGTTAGATCTTGTCCACTTTCTCTAGGCCAATAAAAAATAAACTTTATGACAGTTAGCCTATAATATTCCTAAGTGAACTACAAAATGATCGGCCAAGACCCCGAATCCAGGGCTTTGAATAACGTTATAAATCAGGTATCGTTACCTTCATCATACCAAGATAACGTTAATAGTAAAGGTAACGTTATGCTTAGTAACGATACTTGGCCGGCTTTTTACCGGTAAGCTGACTTAACGTTATTTATGATTTACCGGTAAATGGTAACGTTACTATAAGTACCGTTAATAACGTCATTAGATAGATAGACACTTTATTGCACAAAACATTATAGGTTATTACACACAAGACACAGTTATGTACAATCAGGCGGCCTTATCGCCAAAAGCCATCTCTTCCAGACAACCTTTGGGCAGAGGAAATTAAGTTTTAATACAGTGGGGTAACGTAGTGCGAGAGCAAAAGAGTGCGTAAGTCAAATAATCAAAAATAAATAAATACTTACATAAAATACACAAAAATAGCAAAACAATAATAGTAGATAAATATATAATATACGTACATAAACATACATAAATAAAATACAACTATCTACGCGAACCGGAACATGTATACAACATTAACGCGATAGGAAAAAAGCGTTGACCATAGCCTTGAAAATGGGAAGGGACTCGGACTGCCTAACGGATAAAGGTAAAGAATTAGTTTTCATCTTTTTCTTTCAATATTTATACATTATGTAAAGAAAACACAGTCAAGCTAATAAAGACTACGAAAGAAGCCGAGTCAACTCAAATTTTTTGTAAAAATAACCGCATGGGTTCGCAACAACGGTTTACTACCTCCGGTTCACTACTTTCTTATTTAATCTGTGGAAATCTATAATATCCTGTATATTTTAAGAAACTATTTAATTTTTTAAATGCAATGTATCGCCGTTGATTTCCTGAATAAAAATAAAATAAAAACGCATTAGGTAACGGAAAAAGTATTGATACTTAATAATACCGTTAATTTTTAAAATTGGCATATTGGTATCGACACTAAATTACCGTTACCTGTATTATCGCTAAAATCTTAACATTATGAAAAGATCGATACTTAACGATACTTTATAGTGTGAATTTGGTAACGTTACCAAGCCCTGCCCGAATCAGTACCGTTTAATGAAAATTGTCTAGTGAAAAACCACGTGACAATATATTTTGATTTAACATTAGTGTGACGTGATTTACAGGTTTACAGGTTACAGGTTGTATTTTTGATGCATCGTAATTCCGATTCGCGAAATGTTATGAGTGATTTTTATTTTTATAAAGTCTTTATTAAATAAATGTTCACAAATGCTTGAACTTAATTTTAGTTTATCAGGTCCAAAGACAGTTAAAATTAAATATACACAAAACGTATTTACAGTACCTGGCGGTAAATATTGCACATCGACCTTTGGAAAGAGACAATCGGCTAATTTCGGCTTCGCATAGCGTTATCTGTGTCGCACACTGCCATGACGTTTGTTGACACTACATAGAGTTGTTAAAACTCCAAACTATATTATTTATTTTGTGGATATTTTTATTAATTTCTCCGGTATACTTACATAATGTTAGTTTTACAGCTCTATATAATTCACGCGGGAATCAAAACAAAACACCAATAAAGTACTTCGTTCTGAATTAAATTCTGAATCTGATAAATAATAAATCTAATTGATGGAAATGGAAATCAGCATTCGTTTGTATTCGGTAATGCGATGATAACCGATGTGCAATATTTGCCGCCGGGTACTGTACGTCTAGGAATTTAAATTGTAGATACACATATGATATATTATAATAGTACCTATTAAAGGCCCATAAAACATCTCCGTTTAACCTAATAATCGACTGGCAGAGGATGCCACATGACATTAAGTCCAACTTTTGTACGATTTTTATTTGTGAAAAAAAGTTTAAATAGATAAATAACATCGTTTTCTATCAAAATGCGCCAGTATTACCAGTATCCAAGAATATACCTAATAATATATAGTGTGTAACGAAAAGGTGAAATAAAACTTTAAGGGGTTATTCTACGGCTAAATTACATCAACTTTTTCTATGGGACCAACATCGAAATCTCAAAAAAAAAATTGACGTTTCCATACAAACTGATGCCAGCTGGTCGCGTTTTAGTATGGGAAAGTGTTTTTTTTTTTGCGATTTCGATGTTGGTCCCACAGAAAAAGTTGATGTAATTTAGCCGTAGAATAACCCCTTAAAGTTTTATTTCACCTTTTCGTTACACCTTGTATATAAAACTACCAAAAAACTACTACTCACTAAAACGAATATTGTAAATAAAACATTTGCCATAGACGATTTATCAACATCACAACGCGAAGAACAAATATTTCGAATATGGCTTTGCCGTTTAGCCTTTTCGAGTCATTAAACATCACCCCCTCCAGCGATCAAAGATTATATTTGGCCACAGAAGGCGCATTGATTTGAAGCAGAATTTGTGATTTTTAACAAACATTTATTTATTTATTTAAACTTTATTGCACAGGTGGGTACAATTGGCGGACTTAATGCTATACAGCATTCTCTACCAGTCAACCTTGAGGTAGTGCCGATAGTGAAGTTTGTGGCGGAGTATGAAGTAACTGACAAGTTTATTACATGAGAAAATACTCTAATTAAAATAAACATTACATGCTAATACACATAAGTAAATATTTTATAAAAACTAGATATACATATATATTAAATACACATACATAAATAATAATAAGAATTCATACATACGGGGAAGTCTAACATTGATGGGTGAAGGTCTAGAGAGAGAAAAAAGGAGAAGAAAAAAACAGAAATGAAACAGGAGACACATGAAAATGATCAGTTCCGAAGGGTGCCAAGATAATGCTAAAGGAGTGATTTTTTGAAAACAAATTTAGATGACGATTGTTTGATACGGAGAGGGAGAGAATTCCAAAGACGGATAGCTGAGGTAGTAAAAGAATCGGATAAGAACCCGGATTTATCAAGGGGAGTATAAAGAGAAAGGTTGTGAGAGAAGCGAAGATTGCGCGAAGTGATGGTACCCAGGTAGATGAAACGTTGTTTCATATAACTTGGGGAGTTAGGGTCATGTAGGATGCCAAAGAGCGTGCTTAGGGTCCTTAGATCTCTCCGTTGACGGATGGGTAACCATTTTACTTGGTACGAAAAGAAGAAACGTGATCATATTTACGAAGCCGGATAGCATTATTAAGGAGGCGGTCAAGCTTGTCAAGATAGGCTTGAGAGAGGTTTGAGCAGCACACATCGGCGTAATCAATGAGGGGAAGGACGAGAGCTTGAACTAGCAGGATCTTTGTGTGAGGTGGGAGAAAGTTTTTAAACTTGTAAAGGGCGCACAACGTTGGAGTAACCTTTCTGCTGACCTCAAGGATCTGCTTACTCCAGCAAAGGGTGTTGTCTATGATTAACCCGAGATTTTTGACACTATCACTGTAAGGAACTACTATGTCATTAAAAAATACAGGGTTAATTGCCTGTAAGTTGATTTTCGCTAATTGCCTCGAGCTACCCACCACTATAGCCTGGCATTTAGTAGGGTTTACTAAAATACCAAATTTGCGAGACCATTCAGCAATGTAGGCAAGATCGCCATTCAGGGCAGATATAGCAGCGTCCAGGTTTTCCACGTTTGCTTGAGCATAGAGTTGCAGATCGTCTGCATACAAATGATGAGAGCACTTAAGTTTTGGGGTTATGAGGTTATTAAAAACGGAAAAGAGAAGAGGTGAAAGGATGCCACCCTGGGGGACACCGGCCGCCAAATCGTTCCAAACGGAAAACTGGCGGCCGACACGCACAGACTGTTGGCGTCCGTGAAGTTAAGATTTGAACCATTCTAATGCTTCGGGCGAGACCCGCAAGTGAGACAGGATTGAGAGAAGTACATCGTGATTCACTGTATTAAACGCATTCGAGAAGTCTGTCAGGACTAAGACAGTGACCATAGATTTCTCCATTCCTTCACGAATGTCCTCAGTAACCTTTAACAAGGCAGTCGCGGTACTGTGTCCTGGACGAAAGCCGGACTGGAATTCGCTAATTAAGTTATTACTGAGTACAAATCTAGAGAGCTGTTTATGGACAGCGGCCTCATTTTGCCTATTATTAACATAACATTTACTATTATTATTTACTATTATAAACATTTTGACTATTATTTGCGGAAACATGTAAATGGTAGTTTATTTTTATTGTTAGTAATTAAGTTTATTCTGTCATCATCATCATTTTAGCCATAGGACGTCGACTGCTGAACATAGGCCTTCTCCAATGACTTCCTGATTGGCCTGGCTGTTTCGATTAAAATTCAACATGGCGGCTATATCTATCATATTTAAAAAAATACAGTTTGTGTCATATTCATGCTATATACAGAGTTACATTTCGATGTAGTGGCAAAATTTAAAAATAATATTTCTGAAGTAAACTTAAAAATTAAAAAAAAAAAAGAAAATGTGAGATGCGCCGTCATTTTTATCAGAGATCACAGGCGTACGCCGACGCCGCTCTAACAAGAACCTCATGCAGTGCACATACGGTGCAATTTAATCAAGTAATCGTAAATTTTCTACGTATTCTATTTTTCAAATGCAGAATGACGGAGATAAAAATGAAAAAAAAAAGTTTGTTTTTCACGTAGATCGATTTAGTTATTGATTCTGAGTGGTCCCTGAAAAATTGGCACTACCGTGAAATGTAAACCTGTAGGACTGGATGTCTGTCTGTCCTGTTTGCCCCGTAATGCCCCTCCAGCGAGGTCACTCCAATTTTCTGCCTAAATCCTGAAACTGCGAAGTGACAAGACATAGACTAACCCCACGCCCCCTGACCTCCCCCCTTTCCTAGAAATAAGGGAGATCAAATAAGGGATTCCTGTTACGCAAA
Source organism: Anania hortulata (assembly GCA_963576865.1). Lineage (NCBI taxonomy): Eukaryota > Metazoa > Arthropoda > Insecta > Lepidoptera > Crambidae > Anania > Anania hortulata. Next base: position 2,004,514 of record OY756415.1, on the reverse strand, counting down.
AATTGCCGAAGTGAATTTTGATTTTGGGTTAAGATTAGGTATGGTTGATGTTTCGCTTAAGGCTCAGTGAAATAGGTTTGTCGCGGTAAAGTTTTTAGGTTTATATAAGACTAGGTTATGCCCATGGGTTCGCTCGTGCAAGATATAGCTTTGCTTTCTAAAAAGTAGATAAAATATCAAGGATAATATTTTCGCTTGAAAATTTTTTTCAACTGCCTCTGGTGAGATTCGAACCCACGACCTTTTGCTATATAATGATAAACCAGCATTATTGTAAATGCGAAAAATGAAAAAGTTTAAATTGAATAGATAAGAGTTCCTATGGGTCGAAATTGTCAGTAAAGTTTATCAAAATCAGTTTAGTGATTTTTGCGATAGGATTACAAAGGGACTGACAAAGTTACTTTTGCATTTTTAGATTCAAAAGAAAAATGGATATCTGATTTTGTCCCATTTTTATTATTTATTATATACAAGGTGTTATTGGATCGCATATCCGCGGTAGCCTTCGTGTCCGTGATATTGCAGACAAACTGAAGGAGAGTCGCCTACGCTGGTACGGTCATGTTTTGCGGAAACCGGCAAGCTACAGCAGGCAAAGCCGCGGGCGGAGACTAGTCTAATATACAAGGTTACATAGGGTGCCAAATTTAAAAAATATATAGGGAACAATATAAAGAAGCGTCTAAATCGTTTTTTTTTTTTATAATCGTATGTTACGAAAAAAAATTACTTTAAAATATCCGAAAATAAAGTCAATAGAGAGACTCGAAATTCGCGCGGTCATTCATCAGAGGCGTAGGTACGGCGAGCCAACAAGGACCTTACGCAGTGCACATACGGGGCAATTTTGCCATAAATGAGTAAATTATCCACGCGTACGATTTTTAACAGAAGATAGAAATAAATGTGAAAAAAAATGTTTTGTTCTTTGCATGGTTGGATTGAGTTACTGATTCTGAGCCACTCCTAAAGATTTGGCACTCCTTTGCAATGTAACCCTGTATTTCGGACTATCCCTATTCCCTATTTTATCCCTTAGTAGAAAATAAGCTTTATTGTTGATCAAATGTATTTATTAAGTAAACGAAATATGATCCAACAAATTACTTAAGTTTGTTTCGGTCACTTAGTGTTAGTTTAATAAAAATCTTATTAAGTAACCCAACTATTTCTATGCCCTAGTTAACAAATAGATTTCGAATCAACAGCCAAGCACCGACAATAGGCTCAAAGAATATTATACGAACGGCAAACAATGATTTTATTAAAGTTGAATTGATTCTGAGAACAATGGCGGAGGCAATCAAAGGCTTACCTGTGAGCTAGGCAGTGTATTTTAGTTACACAACGCTTAAATAGCGACCTCTCTTGTGAATTAAGTAAGTTGTTAAAAGTCTAGTCAAATTAGCAATCAACCTCGGAATGGGTATTTACATTTTAAGAGGCCGTGAAACTAATTTCAGTGCAAAATTAAAATACAGTTATATGCTTGTGTGCGTCTATGATGCGGGATAAAGCGTCAACAATGTTGATCCTTCACAAGATAATATTGATAATTTATTAGGTAGTGGACGTCCTACCTAGGTTTGAAAAACGATCGGTTTTGCGCTTGATTTTATAGTTAATTTCGACTTAGGTTTGCAACTTATTTTTTTGTTTTTTACACAAAATAACAATTTTATTATTTTAAAACTATACCTGAAGATTATTGTGTAGTGTTTAAATCTTATAATCGTTGTTCATAACGGTAGAAAAATAAATGATATTTGAATGGAAATTTCTAAAATTTATGTTTTTTCAGCATTTTTTTCTGCTATATTTTGTTAGAAAGTAAAAAAAGTATTCAACCTATGTGCAAGTAGACTATATCTTCAATTAAATGTTAAAAACGAATTGTCAGGATAACTTGTAGTATCGTGTAAACCGATGTTCAAACGTAACTCGACCGTCATTTTTCTGAAATAAGGGTAGTTCTTTTGGTGATTTACTTTTATTTTTGAAGGATATGAAAAATCCGTGCCGTGTAGGGACGGCCGTAAAGAATACACTTCCCCACCGCCAACAGGCAGTAAGAGGCGACTAATTCTTGTAGCACGAGACGGGCAGCAGCATCTTCGTGCGAAATCTTATAAAAAACTGCGCTCGCCAACCCGCTTGCCAAGCGTGGCGAGTATTGGCAATCCCCCCCGATGACGTATTATGGCTGAAATGATGATGAAAAATCCATTCGCGCTGCATGCAAGAATAAGAACTAATCTTTTAAAATTTTGTTATTTTGTTTAAATTATCATTCATGTCTTTACAATCAGAGAACAAAATGTACGCAAATACGACGATTTCTAGGACGGCCTCTTAAGTTTGAACAAGATTGATTTTATTATGCTGTAATTTATCTGTATTGTATCGTAATGTGACTAATCTTCTAAGCGTGTTGGAGGGATACTTCTGTTAGCTTTTAATATGTTTGTAATAAATAAATTAAATTAAATAAGAGTTAATTTTCGTATAAAGGATGTACAAAAGAATAGAAAACTCCTTAAACCGTGATCAGCTGCTTATACAGGGTTACATTGCAAAGGGGTGCCAAATCTTTAGGAGTGTCTCAGAATCAGTAACTCAATCGAACTATGCAAAGAACAATTTTTTTTTTCTCACATTTAATTATTCCTAGCCGCTGTTAAAAATCGTACGCGTGGATAATTTACTCATTCATGAAGAAATTGCACCGTATGTGTCCTTGTTGGCTCGCCGTGCCTACGCCTCTGATGAATGACCTAATTTAACATACGATTATTGAAAATAATAACGATTAAGACGCTTCTTAATATTGTTCTCTAGAACGTTTTTTTTTTTATTTGGCACCCTATTGCAATGTAATCCTGTATATAAAATACAATTACTTGAATGAAAGATCATCACTCGAGAACGGTTAGTTTGATTTGTAATTTTTTTTGGCAGGTTTGCTTGTAAAAAAAAATTTGAAATTTGTTTTTTTTCTTAGTTCGATTAAGTCACTTATTCTGAGCTACTCCTAAAGATATGGCACCCCTTTGTAATGTAACCCTGTAGGTTAAATTGCGATTTTCGCTTGTCGTCTTCACCTGTCTAAGCGTTTAACTTAAGTAGGTCAGTGGTACATAACCACTGGGCTTCTGGGATCGGAATGCGGAGGTGTCCTAACTAGAAACTTAGATTGCACGAACTTGGCGAAGGGTGACCAAACTATTTAAAGTATGTACCAAACTTACGACCTCCGTAGCCGAGAGGTGAGGACTTGGTGTCGCTATCTGAGGTCCCCTCTTCGATTCGATTCGTCGGTCAATGTAGGAAAATAACTTTTCTATGTTCTGGGTGTTATGGTACCGTCGTTGTTTGATTGTTTCTGATTGTCTGTGTCTTGTCTCGAAGCGCTCATGCGCATATGTTCTGCCTCATATGGGCCAATAATGTTATTATTGACGTTCATAAGCGGCAGTTTTCTGTCCTAAACTGATAAATGATTTTTGACTTTGACTTTGATTTCTGTAACAAATGCTTTAGTTACTTACCATAGGTTCAGAGCCATGTACACCCAAGGATCGAAACCGGTTAATATTTATTTCAAAATGTATAAGACCCATTTCTACTATTTGATAGTAGTTGTAAAGATTTGACCATAAAACTAAATTTGCCATAGCTTTTAAGTCGGTATTTGGAGTATGTGATAGTTAATTTAGCGAAAGCCTTTATTATTCCGGTTAAGGTTCCATAGTAAAATAACCGGTTTCCGATCCCTGTGTACACCAATGTTGTTTAACTTGAAATACTTAAATATAATAAATATATACATTATGTATACTAGTTGTCCCGGCGAACTTCGTACCGCCCCTTCATACATTTTTTTCGTGTTTTTTATAGTTATTCTGCTATTTGGAAAGGTGACAAATTCAATAAATCAAAGATCATAAAAATCGGTCCAGCCGTTCTTGAGTTTTAAATGGTGTAACTAACCCGACTTTGTTTTATAATTAGACAACATCACATACATTGCTCTGATCTTAGGATAAATAGCTTAAAATCAGAAACAACACGGTACCACAACACCCAGACCCGAGGCAATATAGAAAAGTTTTTTTCTATATTGACCCAACCGGGAATCAAACCCGGAACCTCAGAGATAGCGACACCAAGTCCGGTATGCTCGCCTCTCGGCTACGGAGGTCGTCAAAATATAGGTATTTTCAGAGGCAAATTTATTTATGTTTTCTATAAAGTGATGTTTATGGAATCGTGTATTGGACATGAGCATTAGGTCAGAAATACGATTGATTATTCGCTGTGTGAGCGATGACAGCGCCCCTAGTGACCACAAGTATTGTGGACTTAAGATCTCTCAAATTATGGCAACTGGATGGTTTAAGAATGATTTTCGGATTGTTTTTCTTCGAAATTAGATGTAAATATCTAAAAAGTTTGTGCATATTATAATAAGTGATTTTCTTACTCGAACTAAAATATGAATGTTATAATACGAACGGAATTTGAATCGATACAACATGATATAACTTTCTAAAGGGAAAAAATTGTAAAGGCACAGCATGTGAGAGACTTTGAAGAGCTTAGAGCCAACAGACAAAGCTACTTAATTTGGGCTGTGATCTTAAGACAAACGTCTGTGACACGTACTTCCTACAAACTTTATTCTTTTCACAGCAGCTATCCATTTAATACTTTGCTTCAATTTCCATCTTGATGTTGGAAACGAATAAAACATGTACGAACTGCTTTTCCCATTGTTTCTACACCTTAAAACACAACACGTACTGTGAACCATATCGCGAATTTTAACGTGTTTACTTAAAAATACCTAATAACGTAAGTATGAAATTCTATGGAAATATAGCAATTTGACACATGCCAGTCCAGAGTTATTTCACATTTCTGCCAGATTGCGTGCTGCGATCGATTTGACGGCCCCCACCACCCACTTTGCACATAGCGAATACCTGCCTTGTTTTTTTTAAAATTAAAACCTGTAGATTTTACACAAAATCTTCTTTTGTTAGCACAGTTTGGCCACATTGAGCCTTTTAACTTAGATTTTGTGCTTGTGATTTGTGATTTTGTGTTTTGTGCCGTGTGGGGACAGCGTAAAGAATACACTTCCCCACCGCCAACAGGAGGCGTGTCGTAAGAGGCGACAAATTCCTGTAGCACGAGACGGGCAGCAGCGTCTGAATGCGAAATCTTATAAAAAACTGCGCTCGCCAATCCGCCTGCCAAGCGTGGTGAGTATTGGCAATCCCCCCCAATGAAAGTCATTGGGGGAGGCCTATGTTCAGCAGTGGACGTTCAATGGCTGTAATGATGATGATGAACTTAGCTTTTAAATTTTGACAGTAAATTTCTTTTTAAGATATTACTTAAACATATCCGGTTTATTTATTTAATCTTCGGTTATCGATCTCCGGACGTCCGGCGTCCGAGCACCCGTCCGGTTGCCGGAAGCAGACTTGATTGGGTAACGGGTATAATAGGTGCTAATACAGAAGGGTCACTTACAACGACGATACTTTTAATAATAACTGATCAAGCATACGTAAACGAGACACCATTGGTATGCGGTCTGATGAGACCGCTTGGATGTTAACAGGTTAAGAGACATGAGGTGCTTAGGTATAGCTCAGTGGTGACAGTGATTTGGTAGTCATAACGTTAAATGGGCTAGTTTCCTGGGTCAAAAAAAGATTATTCTATTTAATCCGTCAGTTAGATTATCAAAAAATATTGGACCAATTTTTTGTCTTTTGCCAATTAAACAAAGAATGACGAAGATAAAGCGTTGATACGTGAGCACGTGACGTCACGCCTTGCTAAAAAGTGTCGCAAGGCGTGACGTTACGCGGAACTTTAACGAGCTATATCTTCATCAGTTTTTGTTTGATTGAGAAAAGAAAAAATACGTGTCCAATATTTTCTGGTGATCTGACGGACTGATTAGATTTTTTTAGGAAACTAGCCTATTGCCCATGGCGCGGCTGTGAGTAGATGGGTGACCATTTCGACCATTTAGTGACATTTATCACAAGCGTCTCCGTGCTTCGGAAGGCACGTTAAAAGTTGGTCCCGGCTAATATCGCTTGACACTAGTCGTGAAGCCTAGTCAGAGGCCTTAGGGCGGCTTAATAACATCTGACAGTAAGGTTAAGTCACTGGCCTTACAACACACTCCACTACATAGTTGAGGCAGGCCTGCGACACTCCGCGTTTCGGTCGAGATAAATACCTACGCGACGCGCACCTTCGAAGAGGCTAAAATCAGTCGAGTGTCACGCGCGCGCGCTGTTACACGTTCTTATTATTAAAATTAGTTTTTTGTACGCGTTACACTTCCGACTTTATTCAGAGTTTATTCACTGTAAATAAGAAAATTAAAAGAAATCGAAAATATTGCGCAGCATTTGGGTTATATGTATATTTTGCCGCCGGGTCGCTCGGTAGCATTGTAGCAGCGACGCGACCGCTCCGTTGTGATTGAAAATACTAACGTCTCGATTTCCAGCAGACCTACCACAATATTATAATAAGTTCATAAACCACTTCTATAATATTTTAAGTCCTCATTAGGTAGGTACTTACTACTTTAAGACATTTTTATATAGTATATTTTATAAAGTAATATTTTCATTGAAATGATTACTAATCATCTACACGCTATTCCATTCGTAGGCAGGTATCGACCAAATTCACAAACACAAGTCGCAGCCCTTGCGAGAGAGCGGTAGCTGACAGGAAAAAGTAAAAAGAGTTCTCACTTGTGGCGTTTTGGTGGATTATCGCTTGCAGTAACGCTTTGTAGGCTATTATAAAATGAGAGTACATTGCCCGGTGCAAGCTAATTTGCTCTTTGTTGCCGCACATTGAGAGTAGATAATCTATTTTAGCAAATGTCTTTAAGTGTCGTTTCTGCCTATAGTATTTATTCTGTGGTTGAGGTGAGGCCTGTGCCCTGCAGTGGGAGGTACATAGGCATACTTTTTTACTTTAGGTTACCTTCTGGTACTACTGTTTAATATCCATTGGATGATGGCACTGAAAACGATACAGGTGGCTTTTTAATCGACTTTTTGTAGGTTACCAGTATCTTGTCATCAAAGCTGTAAATTTTTAAAGAAAAAATGCGATAACTGACTTTGATGGGTCAAAAATAATTGGGGATAGGGTAATAAAAATAATTGGGAAATTCAAAGAGCTTAATTTAGGGCTATTTGCAGAAATAAATTGGTTTATTGTTTTATTTGAGTCCGCCATTACAAGGGTGTGTTATTATTTAAGCTATATCTTATTATAATAAAGATCTAAAGAACTTAGAAGCATAACACTAATAATTGATCCACGAGTCAGCCCACGTGTAATCACTAGTACTCCAAAGAGGCCTAACTAAACAACGCACGATTATGACATACCCTCGAATAATTAATCTCCGACCCTCCCACGCGTACCCGTTGTTAACAGGGGTAACATGGGCCATTTTTGGCCCAAACCAGGGTATTTTTAGACCGGCCAATTAAGCTAGCATATACACGGCAGATTAAAAGTGTGGAGAATTGTCCACTGGACTTTCCAACCGAGTTTAATAGAAGTCATAGGTTTTATGTTTAATTTCATTATGAGGAGTAGCGATATATCGACTTTAACTGTAAAAATGTGATAGATATGGCCGCCATGTTGAATATTTGTGCCGGTGACGTCACATTTTATGGTCCCTATTTCGATGAAAAAATTAAATGGCGGCTATATCTGTCATATTTTTACAGTTTGTGTCGATATATCACTATATCATATCGAGTTTTGGTGGTCATGCTAGGGAGGCTGGTGTAGTAGTTTGCGCTCCGGACCACAAAGCCAGCGGTTGCGGGTTCGAATCCCGCAAGGGGAAAATGTTTGTGGGATGAGCACTAGCATTTGTAACTAAGTCATGGATGTTTATAAATGTTTTTAAGTATGTTTATCCGTTGTCTAGTCGCCATAGTACAAGCTTTGCTTAGTTTGGGGCTAGATAATTGGTGTGATTGTGAGAGCTATTTATTATTAATCAATATTATTATTAATAAAATGTAAAATGTACCTGAATACGGGTTGCCCCTCTGTTAACTATTTTCCCTTAAGAAGTTAATTAAAATTAGTAGCTTATGTCCTTTAGACACAATGGGCTAGTTTCCTAAAAAAATCAAATTATTCCGTCAGTTGGATTAACAGAGAATATTGGACACGTATTTTTTCTTTTCTCAATCAAACAAAAAATTATGAAGATATAGCCCGCGAAAGTTCCGCGTAACGTCACGCCTTGCGACACTTTTTAGCAAGGCGTGACGTCACGTGCTCACTTTGATACGCTTTATCTTCGTAATTTTTTGTTTTATTGAGAAAAGACAAAATATGAGTCCAATATTTTTTATTTATTTATTTTAGGAAAACCAGTGTTTACAAATTGGTGGTAGGAAACAGTATATGATATTTCTAAACCATTTATTTTCACAGGTAGCATTAACATAATGTAGTAATAAGAAAAAAGACACACGCCAAGCACACTAAGCACACTGATACAACATAAATTACGAAAAATCGAACGCGCCAACATAATACATAATGTTTGCCACTAAGTTACACAAGTTATTTTATTTATTTATTGATAATCTAACTGACGGGCTAAATAAAATAATCTTTTTGTGACCCAGGAAACTAGCCTATTGTTGTTTAAACACTAAAAATATTTCAAAGTGTTGCGAATATCGCGAGTTTGTACACATTTATATTTTAAACGATGTTTTTTTTTAGCTTCAAAGTTGGTTTAGTTATTTAGATTGTAGATTTTTTTCCAAATAGTCAACACATTAAGAATTATAAGGTTTTTTAAAGGATTTCACTCCTAGCGCCTACTTATCCGTGAGCGTATATTTTGCTCGCAATGATAATCTATTTGCACAGGAGCGCAACGGATGGATGTTTAGTCTGCGAGAAGCATTTGTATTATCTTAGGCACGTAATAGAAGTCGCGCGAGTCGACGCTTAATGCTCAAGGTCACTTGCCTTAACTAAATAATTTTACGTGGTATATCTATAGTTTGATTATTCTTGTGATGGCAACGGTTGCCTGCATCTGTCAAGTGTTCACTGTCACCTATTAGCATAAGGCTAACTGGCCAATAGGCGACTTTTTTGACTGGTGCTTGCAGCAACTGCCGGCGCCATCTCAAAAGTTATAGACACGGATAAGTGAAGTTAAGGAAACAAAATAAATATATATTACACAGGGTGGCCAGAAAAGTGACGTCCAATTTTTTTTGAGGTACCCCGTGTTTATAGGTACCTGAATCACCTCTAAGTATATTCTACGATTTTTCGTAGTTTTCGAGTTACGTTTTTTTAAAATAGCCTATGAAGCCTATGAAGTACTACTTTTTTATTATTATTATGAAAGCTTAGAGTCTAGCGCATTCTCTGAAGCTACTTAGAAACTAAGAAATTATCAGTTTAGATTTTTAATTTTAAGTTGAAAATTTTAATGATAACTCACTCAACATAAATTCTCACTTGAAGTCAATTTTGTAGTAACTTCCTTTAAAGTTTAGGCTGTTTATTTTATGCATAAATGCAGTTAAATCTATATGAAAGATTTAACTGCATCAAAAATAATTCGAAGAAACCTACTTTTTTTTAACATTTTTCAAACTGATCCGATTGCAAAAATTCTATAAAAAATCGTAACTCGAAAACTACGAAAAATCGTAGAACATACATAGGGGTGATTCAGATACCTCTCAACACGAGGCAACTAAAAAAAAAATTTCGATGTCACTTTTCTGGCCAACTTGTAGATATACAGATCATTGACCTGTGATCAATTATAGTCTGAGATAATGAAGATACAAAGATTGTAGACTATTATTTGAAAAAAATACAGGCAAGAACCTATTACAAAACGTCAAATTTTCTCAATTGATATTGATCTCTACGTATTCGGACTTAAAGTTGAAAATCGGTTTGATGACCTTTAACTTTTTGTGCAGGTTGACCTGCCGCTGACTGTAGGTACATGGATAATTTTAGTTTTAGTAATAATATATTAATAAAATTATTTTTGTACACTACACGCACGTATTAATGCAACACATACGTCTTTTACGAATTTATTTTCCCGTCTATTTTTACTATGCCTGACGACTGGATAAAGAAAATGAAATTCTATTTAGTCCCTCAGATTATCAAAAAATAAAAGTCACTTATTTTTTAGAGCGGGGTCTCGTGACATCACATATAATTAAAAATTGTACCAAGACGTGACGTCATGCGACATTTCAAATCATTATATCTCTGTAATTATTTTGTTTATGTGAAAAAATAAAAAATACGTGTCCAATACTTTTTGATAATCTACCTAATAATCAAAGTAAACATTGTTAGTCATCATCCCTATTTAGGGTTGCCAACTTTTTTTTACAAGATATACCTAAAGTACTTATATAGGTCTGAAAAGAATATTAAACAGTATTTTTGAAAAATGAACAGTATTTTATGCACTGAGCGCCCTCTGACTTAATAAAAAAAATGTGTGAGAGTTTAAGTCTAACACTTATAGCGTATTTTGATGCTGAACACAGTATTTTGTATACTTTATTTTTGTTCGACAGTATAAATTATAATGAAGTGAAAAGCACTATAATACTGTTTTTAACAGTATAGTTGGCAACCCTATCTCTATTGCACTTTTTTTTATTGCGCTTGGGCAGTCGACACCTTCCGTCCATCACCAGTCCTCCCCTGCGTGACCACGGCCTATGCAATAATAATTAGGCTGAAACGTCAGTAAAATCAATTCCGTAAAAGGGGTATGTGTTGCATTAATGCCCTTCTAGTTTAGTGTTAATTTGAAAAATGCAACAAGAAAATCAAATTGATATTGTTGAATTATATGTATGATGATAATAAAAGTGTTTGTGTAATATTATTATGTTATTTAATGATGGTGTGACGATTTGCTTAACCTGACGAGGGATTGGGAGTCACTGGCGATGGATAGGGATCGATGGAAGAGTCTGGGGGAGACCAGCAGTGGGAGTGGGTTAAAAAATAAATAAATTCAAAAATAATTTACTTACAATAATTTATTTTTCCTTTTTTTTTTTAAATAAAAATCCACACTTGTTTTTTAAATAGTATTGACAATTGTGAAAGCATTTCTTGCATTGCCAACATCAATTTTATTACAAAAGTCACTCCTAAATACAGTAACTACAAAGTAATTAACTCATCTCACTCACTAAAACTAGAAGCTTCTAGTTTTTAATGTCGATAAAAACATCACTATCTCGATGTAGGCATTACTTTGATCAAATTTTCCTATTGTGAAGAAACCTACTATTAATAGCAACCCTATTTTATAGTGGTGTGCGTGTGCCTGTGTGTAAATGTTTGCACACAAAACTGTTTTGTTGCATCAATTTGTACTCCCCGAAATATCATTCAATGTGACATTATTCAAAGCTACACTCGTTTAAAAATCAACAAGCTACCTGCAATTTATTTAAAAATATCGAAATCTGATTTTATTCTATTTTAAGGACCAAATCACGCCAAACCATTTGTTCAAAGCAATCTTCCAAGGTTTCTTTAGCATAAAAGCAATAAGTTCGGATTTTTTCTAAGTCTCCGTAGGGACGAATTAATGGCCGACCTTGTCCTTACGAGTAATACTTCCCTTTTGATAGAACCGCGAGTTAAAGGACGAAAAAAAATATTTTTCTAAGAATAATATTAATTATGAGTAGATTGTTAAGCAGCGTTCTCTTAAAGTATAGTCTTTGTCTTTTTTTTTCTAACTGTGCAATCCCAATGCTAGGCAATGGTCTCATATTAAATTAAATTATTTTAAGTAATTAAAATGTACAGTAATTTAGTTCAAGATCAATAAAATATAAAGGTGGTTTTAAAAAATACGAATAGGTACTTCTCAGCTAGTTTTATTCAGAAATATGGCACCATAGTTTTTTTTAATTAACTTAATTTTTCTAGAAGTAGTTTAGTTATTTTAATAAACTTAAGTTAATAAAAGTTAATAAAAGATTAAACCTAATTTTATGTAGTTCAGAATCAAGTCTAGAATAGGTATTTACAGTAAAAATGCCAACAAATTATTTTCGTAATTAAATATTTTTAAAAAAATCTTTTAATTTTTTTTTATAACACCACATACTTAGTTGACATTGCTCTATTCCTTTATTAGCTAAAGCACTTGTGCTAGAGAAATAAAAAAACAACAACAGTACAGACAAAGGCTGGTCAACCGACCCAAAAAGTTATAGGTTTGGTTTGAATTGATTTTCAACCGACTTCAAAAAAGGAGGAGGTTCTCAATTCGTCGGTATCTTTTTTTTTTTTTTTTTTGTTTTTTTTTTTTTTATATGTATGTTCAGCGATCATTCGTTACTGCGTTGACCGATTTCGATAATTATTTTTTTGTTTGAAAGGTAATACTTTCAGAATGGTCCCATATAAATTTGGTTAAATTCTGATGATGGGATCTATAAGAAAATCATCAAACATTGCATAAACTCCGTACCACGCCAACTGATTTTAGTATCTGTCTTACCTTATCTCTGCCAAATGTGGACCGATTTTGATGATTATTTTTTTAATGAATAGCTTATACTTGAAAGATACTATAATAAAACATTTTTGGAAAAAATTTCACCCCTAAGGGTGGAAAAATAGGAAATGAAATCGGTGTTCAGCAGTTAAATTATGTTTGCACTCGTAAGATTTGTTTTGATTAGGATTTATCACTAAAATGGATGAAAAAAGTTTAATTTATAAAAAAAATATAAACCGACTTCAAAAAACTAAAACGCTAAAAATAATCTTAACACTTAATTACCTAATCAGTTACTTTTGGAGTCGGTGCCAGTCAATGAGAGACCAATGTTTTCGTTTGCACCGACTCCAAAAGTAACTGATTAGGTACTTAAGTGTTAAGATTATTTTTAGCGTTTTAGTTTTTTGAAGTCGGTTTTTATTTTTTTTATAAATTATCAAGTTTACGTCTGACACTCGTCAGAGATCAATATCAATTGATAAAATTTAAATGTTTTGTAGTAGGTTGACGTGCTATTGACTTATAATATTATAATACGTACTTATAATCGTTATTTACTGTAAGTAGTTTATGCTTTTAAAAATAATTCACACGGACCTTTCACTTTAATTTGTATCGCCTATATCGCACCGCCTACAAAACGTCTCTGTTTAGCCTAACGACTGGTAGAGAATGCCTCATGGCATTAAGTCCACCTTTTGTATGATTTTTAATCTGTGCAATAAAGTCTAAATAAATAAATAAGATAATAAAAGGTCTAACCAAAATAGTGTTAAATTTTTCTTGCGGGCAATACAGGAGGATAAGGACATAAGGATCACGGTTATGAAAATAAAAACATAAACCTAACTTATTTTTCTTAATTTTAAATATCTAAGTTTATAAAAATTGTTTTTTTACGCATAACGTCATCCCCAAATTCTTTTGGTTACAAGATGGCCAGAAAATGCGCTAGGCGTAGATTTTCATTCATACCCGAATGGCATTATACCTCAAAAACCATTACAACAACAATAAGTGTTAATGAATTAAAAATATGTTATTTATTTATTTTTTTTTTTTCACAAAACGAAGATACTATTATGTACTCTTTAGACCATAAATTGAACCATAAATACAAGATGTAATTTAAAAAAAACAAAATCTAGGAGCTGATTCTAATGCTTAAAATACAGCAAACTTTTTTTATAGTGGCAACATTGAAATCGCAAAAAAAACTATTCATTCCTTAACCGCGACCAGCTGACATCAGATTTTTATGGAGGAGACATATTTTAGACATTTTTCTTCAAACTTTTGAAAAGGCTAGATTATATGTCATTGTTTTAAAATATACGATTAAGGATCAATATAGTAAAAAAAAATATTTTATTTTATTCGGATAACATACAGTGATACATCTCTTGCATTACTAATTCCTTAAACGACTGTACACCAATTACATGTTTTCACTTGTAATTATCTGAGATACTTGTTACAAAATTTTGTACATAATTTGGCTTTTGATAGGATTAATTAAACAAAGAAATGAGAGAAAAAAAAGAACAAGACAACATGAATCCAGCCACAATCAGGTAACCAATTCAAACCAGTTATTCGCCAACACCTGCTTAAACTTTAATGGTTAACTTTATTAGTTAAAATGACATATTAATTTAGACTTAATTAAAAAATGTGTAATTTTTACACTGAATTGAAAGTAATGTGCGGATATTAGAAATGAAAAACTATTTACTCAGTAAACTATTTCAGAAATCAAGGCATTTCAATTTTCTTGTACATAAAATTCTTCGGTTAATACCATAACAATGAAACGTGATAGAATCCTTTTTATTATAGACAAACGTAGAGTATGTAAATAATTTAATAAATAAAACATGCAAAAAAATTCGGTACCATTTTACCATAATATAATCTAAATATAAATGTTTGAAAGATCGGCAGTGGATTAACACGTGGGGCTAATACAGATTGAAAAAAGGGTGGTCAAAGGGGTCAGGTCTGAGCACTTATATCTAGGTACTTGCCGGTAAAAATTTCAGGGTCACACTTCACAGGGCACAATACACTGCGACAGTCTATAGGGAGCTCCCAAAGGAAACACGTGGAGAAAGCACTCGGTCAGTTTTGTACAGGTGTCAGGAGAACGTCTCGATATCGACTCACGGGGTTCGCAAAATAACTTTTAACTATTAGGAAGATGCATGTGTGTGAGTGCGTGCGGCACCGTAGGGACAGACCAACACATAAAAAAATCAAACTGTAGTTAACAATAAATATTAGACAACATCACATACATTGCTCTGATCCTATGGTAAGTAGCTGAAGCACTTGTGTTACAGAAATCAGAAACAACGACGGTACCACAACACCTATGTTTTATTTAAACGTGCTAGTTTTAAAGTTACAGATAATAAAAACTTATTTTATTCAACAAATCGTAATTGATATCGTAAGTTTATTTTTATTTTTATTGCTATTTAATCCATCTACCTAGCTTTTAATGGGCTAGTCTCCTGGGTCAAAAAAAGATTATTCTATTTAGTCCGTCAGTTAGATTATCAAGAAATATTGGACCCATATTTTGTCTTTTGTTAATCAAACAAAAAATGAAGATAAAGCGCATCAAAGTGAGCACGTGACGCCACGTCTTGCTAAAAAGTGTCGCAAGGCGTGACGTTACGCGGAACTTTAACGGGCTATATCTTCATCATTTTTTGTTTGATTGAGAAAAGAAAAAATACGTGTCCAATATTTTCTGGTAATCAAACTGACGGACTAATTAGATTTTTTTAGGAAACTAGCCCATTAAGACTATTTTAAAGAAAATACACCCAATCAATTAAGTTTGATTTTTTCACAGATTTAACAGATTGAGGACCTGCCCCCCTAGCATGACCACCAAAACACGATATGATATGATAAGATATAGCGATATATTGTAAAAATATGATTGAAATAGCCGCCATTTTGATTTTTTATCAAAACAGCGATCATAATATGTGACGTCACCGGCACGGCGATTTAACATGGCGGCTATATTTATCATATTTTTACAATATATCGCTATATCTTATCATATCATATCTTGTTTTGGTGCTCATGCTAGGGAGGCTGAGCATATCGTTTTTAATTTCAACTCGATACCTCTACAGAGATATAAGGCCTTGACAGACACTCAGACAGACAGACAGACGGACGGACGGACAAGATAGTGACCCTATAAAGGTTCCGTTTTTGCTTTATTAAAATTTTAATGTATTTAATTTTATTGTAATTTTATGATCGATTAATAATTATTTAAGTTTGCATGCTATCATTAAATAGCAAAACATGAGCACACAATGACATTCCATCAACTTTTACCATGGTTTAAGCAAATTAATTTAATTTAATTCTAATTCCTTGTGTGGTACGGAACCCTAAAAATTCCTTGTGTGGTACGGAACCCTAAAAATTTACAAAATCTAAATAAAGGGACTGTCCAGGCTTTTTTATGGACAGCAAAAATACTTACTAAAAGAAGGAACCATGTTATTTTGAAGAAGAAGAGCGGTTTGTGTTAAGTAGCAGTAAATGGTGGTATTTGAAGCATCCATCCAGACACAAGGAGATATTACAGGCCTCACACTTGTATGGCGACTTCTGGTTTTTGCGACCTGCTTTTAAGCAGACGACACATTTTTGCGTTGTGCTTCTGCGCCGGCGCACATCTGACTCGCGCTGGACGTGGCGAATTGGCCAATGGCCTGTTGCTAACGGTTTTTTTATTTTTTCAGATGCCTGACGCCTATATGTAAGTTGGTACTTTTCATGATGGAGTTTCAATATGTCATCTACGAGCAGAAGACGAAATTCTAAGTGGTCTTGACGTTTATTCGACGATGACTCAAATAGTATGCGGGCATTAAGAATCGAACAGTTGAGCAGCCTCTTGAAAAGTTTCATGTACCACTTTGTACACCTCTTCCGCTCAAGCAGGTAAGGTTCGAGCATTTGATCCTTCAAGTCCACCCCACCCATGTTGCGGTTGTAATCTAAAATCACATGGGGTTTCATGTGTAGGGGTCTAGATTTTGATCTCCCGAGCACTTTGGCGAATGCAGTTCCGATCCCATGGCAGGTGGATAAAGTTGTGACTTTCTTAATATCTTGCCATGCCATTACGCACATGTCACCAGAATGCCGTGCTACCATCTCCCCTTTCTTGAGCTTGGCGAGGTTCAACAAAGCTGGCACATCTCTTCTAGTTACGCGCAAAGTACCAATACAATCGGTACCGTTGCGTTTTAGAAACCTCGCTAGAGTGGGTGAGTTGAACCAGTTGTCTATGTAGAGCTGGTATCCTTTATTTAATAGCGGCCTCATCAAGTCGACCACAATTTGCGTACTTTTGGGTTGTATTGTGTGAGCATGGTCTAGCGATTGGTCTTTTCCCGTGTCAACATTGAAGGACCATAAGTACCCCGTGGAACTCTCGCACAACTCATAAGTTTTTATCCCGTATTTGGCTTTCTTTGTTCGAATATATTGCTTAAATAGAAGCCTACCCTTCCACAGGGTCAAACTTTCGTCAATGCAAACTTGCTGCTTTGGAATGTAATTCGCTTTAAAGGTTTTGTTGAGGTGGTCAGTTATTGGTCTTAGATGGTGCAAGCGATCGCGGCCTCGTCCTGCAGAGTTGTTATCAATAAAGTGAAGAGCTCGGGTCAGATGTAAATACCTTTCATAAGAAAAGATTGTCCTAAATATTTCAACTTTAAACATCACGTTATTGCTGATGAAACAACTTTTAATGGTGGGCATTCGAATGATCCCTAACATCATCCAAAACGCGAATAAGCATACAATTTCATCTTTATTGGTGGGGAACCATTTCTGGCGAAAATTAGGTGATTCAATAGTCATAGCGTATCGATTGGTTTCTTCTGCTATATGTTGAAGAATTTCATCGTCCCAGAATGCGCGAAACGCTTCGTAAGGTTTGGTTACGTTCTTGGTAGCTCCTGTGTGATCGGGAAGAAAAATTTCTTCTTGCGGTTGAAAGGTTTCCATCGGAGACCATTTAAAACGCCTTAGTTCTGTCTCCAGAAGCGAATCGTCGTCTTCATCGTCACTATCGCTGACATTAGCCTTATCCCTCTGTTCTGCTTCTCTATTGAATCTCGCTTTCCGGGTTTTTTCAACACTCATCACCATTGATTTTAAACTTTCTGGCAAATCGTCGTCCTTCTTCAATACTTCGATGATTGGGTCTCCAGCGACCCATCTTGGGGCAGTCACTCTTGTTTTTTTCAATTTTAATTTATTTCTATCTTCATTTTTCAGCAAGCGTCCCATTGAGTCATAGATTGCCAAGACTCGTGGTTTTCTGGTTTAAAAGAAACGCATGTTAGTGTAACCTAAACACACTTATTGTTATTGTTGGTAAACATGCTGGTTTTCAAGTCTTGTATGCTTTTTCCGATCGAACAAGCTACAGCGGAGATAATTAGGTACTTGAATACTAAAGCAGAATATTTTACTAGTCAACGATAAACCTAGCACTATCTTCATAGATAGCAAATAATTTACGAGCACATTTTGAAAAAAAATAAATCCTAAAAAGTTCCAACATACAATTTTACACCTAACTAAACTACATCGTCTCAGAAGAAAGCGAGATCGAATCAGAAATGAGGAGATCCGTAAACGAAGTAAAAGTCGCTGACATAGCCCAATGTATTAGCAAGTTGATGTGGCAGTAGGTGGGGCAAATAGCATGTAGAACTGACGGCCGATGAGGCAGAATTATTTGGATATGGAGGCCGCGTACCAGCAAGCGCAGCGTAGGTCACCCACAAGGTGGACTGACGACTTGGTAAAGTTTGAAAGAAGCCCCTGGACACAGGCCGCTTTCAACCGGCCAGTGTGGAAGCGACTAGGGGAGGCCTATGTTCAGCTACAATAAAAGCAGTGCTGTTTTCTCTTATACAATGTGATATGGGCGGGGCGGGCTTCTAACCCGTTAAGGCTAAGTGCGATATCGAATTTCATTTTATAAAAAAAGAATTTGGGGGTTGAGCCCCTCAATAATGATTATGATTATTAATGATTTAATGATTTTTTTTTGTAGCCAACAAAACCCTAAACATCAGAACTGAAGTTGTTGGTCAGTTACTCTATTCTTTTAGCTATTGTGTGGTATTTTTTTGTGTTTTTACGACACATGAAACCTTGGTTATTGCCTAAATAGTGAAGCGAAATAAATGGCCGCTATTCATAGGGGGTGAGGCTTTCATTATTTTAGCCATACGACGTCCACTGCTGAACACAGGCCTCCACCAATAATTTTCATTGGGGGGGATTGCCAATACTCGCCACGCTTGGCAGGAGGGTTGGTGGGCGCAGTTTTTTATAAGATTTCGCACGCAGACGCTGCGCCTGTCTCGTGCTACAGTAGTTAGTCGCCTCCTTCGACACGCTTCCTGTTGGCGGTGGGCTAGTGTATTCTTTACGGCCGTCCCCATACGGCACAATCGATCATCGTGTATTAATACATTGTATGCTACAACTGAGTAATTTAGTATACTTACGAAGCTTCCGGTTCCTGGGACGTGCCGGGTCTGGGCGGCAATCCGTCAACGCTAAAATAAACAAATCAAAAATAAAGCACGTTACAGGAACAGTAAAGTAGTGTATGTGTGTGTAAGAGTGTGTTTGTGTGTGCTAAATTGATTTTTAAATAATGAAACACTTACTAAAACCTTATCGGGGATCTAGATCGGCATTCCACCTTTACTACCGGCGACGGTAACCGCTGTTCTCTAAAATTTGTTGTTGAAACAATTAATAAGAGATAAAAAAGAGGATGAGGTCACTCAGAGGTATAAGTTTAGTTAGAGGTATAAAACTACTTAGAGGTATAAAATTACTCAGAGGTATAAGATCACTTAGAGTTATAAGATTACTTAGAAGTATAAAATTATTTAAAGTTATAAGATTACTAAAAACTATAAGATCACTTGGAGGTATAAAATTACTTAGAGGTATAAGATTACTTAGAGTTATAAGATTACTTGGGGTATAAAATAACTACACTAATTCTATCAAAGCGGTCCATCTTCTATAGCTTTAAGTTTTATTTCTTATTTAACTTAATCTAAAGGCATGATTTTACAATTTAGAAAAGTTTTATAGTTTCGAATTTAATTAAACCGAGAATCGAAGCCGGCGCTCTAAGTGTACATGGTATCTACGCCAATTAGATTGCCACCACAGTTCCTGTACGATACTTACGCCAGTCTTAGCGGAGACCTGGAGCGGCGGCCGTCCTCTCCCTCAGAGGGCGGGGAAGGGGACCGGTGTTCTCTGTATAATCAAGAGGAAATCTCTATCTAGACAGAATATTATGTGACATTATAGAACGCAATAAATATTTTGAATTAAATTTTAATTGAATCGAAGAATATTTTTACAGCTACTGAAACTTAACCTGCTATATCATATTCGCAAGGAAGTCATTTGCTAATGGACCTTACTTTTCCTAACTAATGTTTATAGTTTGGAAATTACTCAATTTTTAAGTTTTTTTTTTTCATTTTAGTTTTTTTTTTGTTGGTAAGTAGTCATAATCTTGTAAGATTTAAATACGTCAAAACTTCCCTCAATCTAGGGTTAGAAAATAAGACAATACGCAGTAATACAGACGCTTAAAAAAAAATAAAAAATGAAGTAAAGTTAGGAAAAGTTACCCAATAATTAGCAAATGACAACCTCTATAAGATTTGCCTGCGAAGTTACATTACAAAAATATACTTTTTAATAAAAAAAACTGAAGTTACAACATTTGTTCCATTATTATGAGTACTTAGTCTTAATTTCAACAAATCTTGGACCAAGGTAAAGGATTCGGTGAATTTTTTAAACAGAAAGACAGAACTGAAATGACATAAGTGAATTGTAACGTAAGTTGAATTTTTTCTACGTATTCTGCCTTCAAATGTGGCAAATTGGAAATCTTGGATTTATAAGATTAACATTACATTAATTACATTTTTGTTATCTTATAATTTTATGGATGCTATACTGTCTGAATTAAATAAGTACGACTTACTGCACTGAATTAAATTTAACGAAATTAACCTTAACAAGGTAATAAGAGGAAAAATTCAAGCAAAATAAAATTGACTTTGGCGCGTCTGTGAGTTTTGTGGCGCTCTTGCCACTAAGGGTTAACAAACTCAATACCAGAGCTAAAAATACATATCAGTTTACCTAGACAGAGATTCCGTGAACGTTGCATCCTGAAAAAAAAAATACAATCAATGACGACATTCTAAAATATATAAGGTCGCCTTTTATAAACGGGTGAAATTTAAAGAGCAATTACAAAAATATAAATGAATCATTTTTGTTTAAAAAAAGATTTTTTTTATACCCTAGTTTTAAAAAAAAGTCCAAAAACTATTTTGATTTCAATGTAAAATAAAACACCCCGTGCCCCGTGCGTGCACCCCGAGGGAAGAGTGGGACACGATTGAAATGAGAGAGACAGAGGCGATGACGTAGGGACGTTTCAGACTAGACAGAATACTATAATTTTTTTTTTGTTTTTTTTGTTAGTAATAAGCACTTCAAGTACTGCACAACATCGTAGTTCGCATCACCGCACCCGCCGAAGGGTGCGAGGTCCCGTCTTACATTTCGGCCGACACAGACATGTCAGGCACAGGGCCGTTTTTCCCCTGCCCACCCTACGGACGACGGCCCAAGCCGAGGTCCGAGCCTATAGAGGCGCCCTTGAGGCCAGAGTCCGACTCACCCCTAGATCGGGCCTGCTAGAAAGGAGCCCGGCAGCGGTCCGGCCTGTTGCGGCAGTTCCGGTCCCGTCGGCGCCACCACTAGCGGGTTCGCCGCTTGGTAGGGTGCCTTTTGCACTCCACATTGGCCCGATCACGCCTGCTAGTATGGGGCTCGACACGTACGAGTCTGAGCCCACACTCGGCCGGGTCGCGGCGACCGCTAGCGGGGCGGACCTAGGCTACGCCACAACTGCCCGGGTTAAGCTGACGAATGTCTTCCTCAAAGGCACTCAGCGATAGGTCCGTCCATAAAAAAAAAATAAAAAAAATTTTTTGTAATAATAAAAATGAAAATTAGCCTATTTTTAAGAACGAAAATAATAAAAAATAATAGGGCTCGGTTTCTCTAATATAATTAAAAGTTCTGTTAAAGTTTCACCCGTTTATAAAAGGCGACCTCGTATATAAAACATCTATACAGGGTGTAACGAAAACGTGAAATAAAACTTTAAGGGGTTATTCTACGGCTAAATTACATCAACTTTTTCTATGGTACCAACATCAAAATCTCAAAAAAAATATGACGTTTCCATACAAACTGATGCCAGCTGGTCGCGTTTTAGTATGGGAAAGTGTTTTTTTTTGCGTATTCGATGTTGGTCCCATAGAAAAAGTTGATGTAATTTTGCCGTAGAATAACCCCTTAAAGTTTTATTTCACCTTTTCGTTACACCCTGTATATATAAAACAAAGTCGGGTTAGTTACACCATTTATAAGTCAAGTATTTAAAATTGAAATAAGTGTCGGACCTTCATTTGGAAATCAAAACTAACTAATATTCATTAAAAAGTATTACCTCATCATCACTTTCAAGTTCATCACCATCAGCTATGTCTTCATCATCATCAGCCAACTCATCATCTTCGTCATCATCATCACCTACTATCTCTTCACCACCCAAGGTAAGCATTTCGAGCTCATCTCCATAGATAAGATCAAAGAAACTTTTTGGTTCTTCATCTTTATCTCTCCAAGACATCTACAAGGTTAAATATTAATCTTAAAAATATTATACAGGGTGTAACGAAACGGTGAAATAAAACTTTAAGGGGTTATTCTACGGCTAAATTACATCAACTTTTTCTATGGGACCAACATCGAAATCTCAAAAAAAAAATTGACGTTTCTATACAAACTGATGCCAGCTGGTCGCGTTTTAGTATGGGAAAGTGGTTTTTTTTTTTGCGATTTCGATGTTGGTCCCATAGAAAAAGTTGATGTAATTTAGCCGTAGAATAACCCCTTAAAGTTTTATTTCACCTTTTCTTTACACCCTGTATGTATAAAACAAAGTCGGGTTAGTTACACCATTTATAAGTATTTAAAATTGAAACAAATGTCGGACCTTCATTTGGAAATCAAAACTAACTAATATTCATTAAAAAGTATTACCTCATTATCACTTTCAAGTTCATCACCATCAGCTATGTCTTCATCATCAGCCAACTCATCATCATCACCTACTATCTCTTTACCACCCAAGGTAAGCATTTCGGCCTCATCTCTATAGATAAAATCAAAGAAACTTTTTGGTTCTTCATCTTCATCTCTCCAAGACATCTACAAGGTTAAATATTAATCTTAAAAATATTATAAATTCAAAATGGATGGGTGGATGTTTATACTTAATCATACTAGAAGGGCTAAACGGATTAGGATAAAATTTGGCACATAAATAAATTATAGCCTGGAATAATTATATAATTATTATAATTCTATATGCGAATGCCTGTTAATAGCTACGTTTATATGATAGCTCTGTACTCATAGATTGTATCAATGCTGTTGGTGTTCCGAATAAAATAAAATAAAATAAAATAACAGATAGGTTACATTCTAAATCGGAAAAATGTACAGTTCATGCATGCATGGAGATATCTGTTGTATCAAAAAAAAAAAAATTTTTTTTTTCAAAAATTTTAATTTGATCGTAATAGTAAATTTTCCTATTTAACTATATTAAACCAGCATTATTATGAATGCAAAAAACTAAAAAGTATATCTGTTATTATAGATGGCGCTTATACCGTTAGCTTACCGTTAGCTATGTCACTGTCCAGTTGGCAAACATTTTTGAATGTGAAAAAAAGTTACACTAGCTGTTCGCCGCGACATCGTTCGTATAGTTTTTTCATAACCATAGTTAGTTTAAACTAAAGACCACGCAAAGAAAGGGGCAAGGCTAGTTTCGCAAAAAAATCTAATTAGTCCGTCAGTTGGATTAACAGAATATATTGGACACGTATTTTTTATTTTCTCAATCAAACAGAAAATGATGAAGTTATAGCCCGGTAAAGTTCCGGGTAACGTCACGCCTTGCGACACTTGTTAGCAAGGTGTGACGTCACGTGCTCACTTTGATGCGCTTTATCTCCGTCATTTTTTGTTTGATTAAGAAAAGACAAAATATGGGTTAATTTTTTTTTGATAATCTTACTAACGGATTAAATAGAATAATCTTTTTTTGACCCAGGAAACTAGCCTATTGGGGTATAGGTGGGGACCCCTTTGTTCAAGATTTAGATGGAAGATTTTTGTAAACATTTCTGCTTTTTCTGGTGTCCACTGAAGATTGACACCTTTTTGGTTCCTTGACATACTGCTGAGTGTAGACCATTTCTGAACCACTAATTTTAAGATAAAGTTGTTTTTTTTTTTCTTTTCTTTCATGTAACTATGGTTTCTGATTTTTTTTTTTATTCTTATTCTTAAACAAAACAACATATTGTCATTTCGTATAATTTTACCTCTCACTCATTTATTTCTTACAGAGAAATGCGTTTAATTAGAAAACTAGTTCAAAATACATTGTGATGACCTCCGTAGCCGAGAGGCGAGCATACCGGACTTGGTGTCGCTATCTCTGAGGTTCCGGGTTCGATTCCCGGTCGGGTCAATGTAGAAAAATAAGTTTTCTATAGTGCCTCGGGTCTGGGTGTTGTGGTACCGTCGTGGTTTCTGTAACACAAGTACTTTGGCTACTTACCACAGGATCAGAGCAATGTATGTGATGTTGTCCAATATTTATATATTTATATTTAAAAAAAAATATAATTTTTTATGTCCTGATATATCCTAGCATCAAACCTATCAAAATCTTAATAATGTGGTACCTTAAAGTC
Organism: Anania hortulata; assembly: GCA_963576865.1. Classification (NCBI taxonomy): domain Eukaryota; kingdom Metazoa; phylum Arthropoda; class Insecta; order Lepidoptera; family Crambidae; genus Anania; species Anania hortulata. The sequence goes on along the minus strand of OY756415.1, from coordinate 1,979,914 downwards.
TCATCATCATCATTTCAGCCATAGGAAGTCCACTGCTGAACACAGACCTCCCCCATGGCCTATCATCGGGGGGGATTGCCAATACTCTCCACGCTTGGCAGGCGGGTTGGCGAGCGCAGTTTTATGTATAACATTTCGCACGTAGACGCTGCTGCCCGAGCCCGTCTTGTGCTACAAGAATTAGTCGCCTCTTACGACACGCCTCCTGTTGGCGGTGGGGAAGTGTATTCTTTACCGCCGTTCATACACGGCACCAATAAAGCGCATTGTTTGTTTACATAAATTCTTCTCCCATCTTGCTTGACCCAACTATAATTTAGTCACTAACATTTCTATTCACACTGATAAAAAAAAACACTACGCGTCGCACCCGCTTTCAATCTGTCTCTCTCTAACCCATACATATGTATTTGCCCTCTCTCGCTCACACTTCGCATATTTTTTAACTATGTAAGTAGGTACCTACTAATCGGTTTTGGATTTACAAGTTAATATTTTGGTACTAGAAAGAAAGTAAGCATAAATTGTAGTTGCATATTTTAAAGACCAGTTGGCCTTGACAGTGATTTCAATCAGTAAATAACTCACAAACAGAAAAACCGTTTTAAGTCAACATGTGTGTTCCTTATCATGCGTAAGGAGCTGGTCTAAAAGTCAAATAAAATAGCGAGTAGGTACTCACATTTCAAAATCCACAGAACACGTAGCGACACCACAGACACAATTTTCTAACTGACGGGACGCGAACGAAGCAAAGCAGTCCGATTACAAGAAAACAAACCCTTTTTAATGTAAATTGATTATTGTAGCAATAAAAATAAGGTTTAAAATTGTTCGCGTCAATGCACTCCCCGCGGGTCCGCGTCGCCAATCATCATGGCTGACAGTTGAGCGCTAAAAAGCGTACGGTTCTACGTAATCTAATGCTGTCTCTTTCTGTTTTATAGCGCTATTGCTTTCTAATTCGAACATGGCTACGATTCAATAACAATGCAGCTGGAAGCAAAATCCGTATTGCGCTAAATGTCATTAGTTCAACCTTATGATAGTTGAATCGTTCGATAGAACTTTGTTTCTGTAGGGACGGCACACCTAGTATTTTTTAGTAATATCTGTGATTTGTGCATAATCGACACTCGATTAAGCAATTTGTTACTAGCCGCACTAGTCTTGTGACGCAAAAAAAATCTAAATGTCATTTAGTGACAGCTTTCCTTGGTTGGACATACTCTGTCGTCTAATCTGTGCAGCTTTCAGTCAGCTGTTTGTTTTGTTTTATAGTTTTTAACATTATTTATAGTATTATTTAAAACATGATGCAAACGCTGCTCACGAGATACTGGCAGGACAGTGTTACCACGGCGGTAAAACATATGTTTATCGCCCCTTAAGAAAAGTAGAAGAACATTAATTAAAAGGACTTAACTTCCATTGCTGACCTAGCTTTACTAAAAAACCTTACTTACCTATCTGAAGAAAACTCATCAGCAGGACTCAGGAGACTCCCTTAATTCAAGAAGTAAAAATGTGTAATGCTGTACCTACTTAGTGTGAGCAAACAGCAAATAAGCTTTAATCTTTGGTTAGTTTATGAAACATTAATTTAAACAATGTTATGAAACTTAAATTATGTATAAACCATAGGTTTAATAAAATAAAGTTCTTTGTTTTCCATAGAAACTTGTTATTATTTATATATCTATACTGTTTATTTTCTTATGTTCTCATTTTATTTGCCTATTTTATTTTAAATCATTGTTATTGTAGGTGTATTTCCCCAACTTTTTAATTATGCTATAATAGTAAGTAAGCATAACAAGTTATAAGCTTTATCTTGAATGCTATTTCAACTCTAGTCTTAACTCTATCTAGATATTATAGGTTTTTTGTTTTACAAGTAAGTTTAATTTTAGTGTGCCGAATAAACTAAAACTTTTTGATTGACATTTTGAAACATTATTTTTACTGCATATTTTCGACTAGTAGATTAAATAGGTATTATCTATTGTGATTTCATAGTATTAGCGAAAAATAAATTAATAAGATACATGACACAACACAAAATCCCAAATAACAAGCCAGTTTCAGCGTACACTAGTTAACAAACTTCAATAGTGACTTTTCATTGTATCTTCAATTTAGTATAGCCTGTATTGGCATCTATCTATATTTCTCAACAATTTATTGCATTAATGCAACTACACATCTGAAATCTTAATAATTGTTTAACATTCCTGCCGCAGCTAGATAAATTACTGAATTCTTCATTAGTAGTATGTATTTAAGAGAGGTATTACATCATTAATTAATATAATAATGTAATATTAACACTACATAGCCCATCATGACTGTCTCTATAATTTCACAGAAAAAAGTTATCATCTTCTCATCTTTTCATCACATCAAAAACCACATTGTTGACCGGTGATTCTAATTAAGCATTTTACATTAACATTACAGAAACAGAGCTACTTTTAACTATTCAGTAGGAACTAAAATAGGTAGTTAAGAGTGGTGAATAAGGTAACGGAAGACTTTCTAAAATAACTATTTTAGGATAATTAGGTATTTACATCTTTAAATGACTATATCTTGTAGATATTTTTGGTGTTATAGATTATGATGTATTCCAGTATTCTGAGTAGATAGCTTGAGATTTGGATTTTAAGATATGTTAAGAAGAAATTTGGAATAAAAACAACTGATTATTTTATTCTTAAATTATCTAATATTTACTGTTTATTTACAATTTTTTATCACTGTAATCACTGGGTGAACACTATTTTCTTGAGTGAGATCACTTCAAAGTAAAAAGGTGGTGAAAAAGTTTTCCAAGAATCCCATGGGAGTGTTATCGGCGTCACACACACACAACACAACATTACACTTTTTATTTACACTAGTTTATGCAGTTTGTAAGGCATATAAACGTCTAATTAGTCAAATGTTTCCAAAAATGGACGTAAATGAGGTATTTTTTTTATCAGAATAGGTAAATTTACTCAAAAGTTTGAACTTTGGTTGATAAAAAGTTGCTTTTTTCAAACCTTTCATTCATTGACATCTGACAGCGGTAACGGTTGGGAATTGGTTTGGAAATGGCACGAACTTTTTTAGCGCGATACCAAATGTGACGAACGTAACGGAAGTGGTGTGGATGTGGTGTAGTAATGGTTCGATTTTATTAGCGCGATCGGGGCCCAGATTAAACTTAAGACATTTATTATTGTAAACTTGTAAACGTATTATATTGTAGGTATACGGCTTATTTCAGTTGTTTATATTTTTTCAAAGGTTTGACACAAGGTTATGTAAGTTGGTTATTTTCATTGGGTTTATACTTCTGAACGAACGAAATATTTTGTAATTAGGCCTTTTTTATTTGTTTTGCGGTAGGTGAGTCCCCTTACAGAGCACATAACATAACATAGCTATAATATTATTATTCGGTCGTAAAGATCTTCTAACCAGTACCATAGCTGTCACCATATTTATAAAATTTTGGGTTCCTTCTAAGAAAAGATTGTAACTGAAAACAAAAAAAAAACTATTCCAGTTAATAGGCACTTAAGTAGTTTAAGCGGTCTTTTAATGACATATAAGAGGGAGTAATGCTCACTCAACTATTACAAAAACACTACTAATCGGCCAAAATTCGTAGTAATTCGAATACCGATTCAACTATCAACTGAAGATCTAAAGTCTGCATGCGCGGGGTCTTAGTAATCGTGGTGACTATGTTTGTATATATTTTTTGGGTTTTGTACGTCCGTATGAAAAATAAACCGACTTCTAAAAACTCAAAAGCTAAATATAATATTAGCAGTACCTTCACTCAGACCCGAGACAATACAGAAAAGTTATTTTTCTACATTGACCCGACCGGGAATCGAGCTCGGGACCTCAGAGATAGTGACACCAAGTCCGGTATGTTCGCCTTTCTGCATCGGCACGGAGGTCGTCAAATGTTGTGGTACTGTCGTTGTTTCTGATTTCTGTAACACAAGGCAATGGATGTGATGTTGTCCAATGTTTATTTATTGAATGATAATGTCATATCAATTTCTAACACAGTGGTTACTATATCTTATCAAAATGTATTTTGCTATAAAAATAATAGACACAATCGAAAATATATTGTTTTACAAAGCACTCAATGTGTTAACGCATTGAGCACTAACAATCAATCAATTTACCTCATTGAAATTATAATATCATGAATTAATCAAGTGGTCATATTTATGGGTGTTGTGGTACCGTCGTTTTTTGTTATTTCTATAAGTTCAGTGCTTAAGCTACTTATCTACCTTAGGATCAAAGCAAAGTATGTAACGTTGTTGTAAATAATGTAAACAAACGAAGATAATTAGTAAAAAGTAGAAAAAAAAATATCACGGGCTGTCTTAAACGATGGATTACACATTTATGATATTACATTAAATAATCGTCGTCTTTATAATATCCTTTTTAATTAATCTCCAACCTCTCTGCTCCCACGCGTTTAGGCTGTTGGCAACGGATGGAAGAATAGCCCCAGGATCGGGCTTAGTTGCGAGCATTGGGTGGGAGAGGTCTTTGTCCAGCTGTGGATTGACGTGAACTGATCATATTAAGATGAAGTATAGCTCGGTAAACGAACAAAAGTCGCTGACATAGCCCAACGGATTAGCAAGTGGCAGTGTGTGTGTGTGTGGCAAGAGTAGCATTAGCAGTGGGCGGGGCACATAGCATGTAGAACTGACGGTCAATGGGGCAGAATGGTTCTAGAATGGAGGCCGCGTACCGGCAAGCGAAGCGTGGGGCGTCCACTCACAAGGTGGTCGGACGACCTAGTAAGGGTCGCTGGAAGACGCTGGATGCAGGCCGCTTCCAACCGGCCAATCTGGAAGTCAATGGGGGAGGCCTATGTCCAGCAGTGGACGTCCTATGGCTGAAATGATGATGATGATGATAGCACAGTTGCTGTTTTAAAAAACCCTTAAATAATATACAAACCGGTGTCGCAGATGTAGGCGAGAAAACTGCAAAGCTAAAGTGGGAGTGGGCAGGACACGTGTGCAGAATGCATCCAGACAGGTGGGCCCAAATCGTCACCCGATGGGTACCTATAGACGGCGGTCGCCGAAGAGGTAGACCCAAAAAAAGATGGTGTGACGACTTGGTTAACTTAACGAGGGATTGGGAGTCATTGGCGATAGATAGAGATCGATGGAAGTCTGGGGGAGACCTTTGCCCAGCAGTGGGATTGAAAAGGTTGATAAAATATACAAACGGTCGTACTAAAATCTTCGGTAAGCAAATTCGGCTCGCACTTGGCCAGTTTTTTCCATAACAACGCAGGGATAAAAAATAAAAAGCTCCGATGTCAATTTATAACAAACTAAGTTACCGATCGCGCTTGAGCTTTTAAAGCAGAAAGCTCAATTACTATACGATTTTGTAACGCCTTTCGGATGCACTTATGAGAATAATACTCGATTATCGAAGGTATTTGAACCGTCTTAGAAAAGGAGGAAGTAGGCACTCAATTCGATTTTATGTTTTTTACGCTTTAAGGCGAATTTTCAACGATTAAATCATCATCATCATCATTTCAGCCGTAGGAAGTCCACTGCTGAACTTGTGCCTCCCCCAATGACCTATCATCGGGGGGATTGCCAATACTCGCCACGCTTGGCAGGCGGTTTAGCGAGCGGAGTTTATTTTAACATTTAAGCATTTTAAATTTTTAAAAATTTTACGTTCAATTTTTCAGCGAATCACTACCGATTTTTAATATCAATGAGTTTTTGCATACCGTTTCATAATATTTTCTGCGTAAAACGAAAATAGTTACAAGATTTCAATTTAATATAATAGCAACACTTATTTCGTTGATTCAAAAATGCGTATACCTAATTGTGAGCCATAGAAATGAATTTCATAGGTACACGAATTGTTTTCGTGTTCGAATTCGAGATTCATTTCTAATGCTTCAAAAATACGTCTCCAGGTCGTCTGTCCACCTTGTGGGTGGATGTCCTACGCTGCGCTTGCTAGTACCTACGTGGTCTCTAATGTAGAACCTTAAAAAATATTAAACACAAATAGAACTCTACAGCGATGAACGTAAACAGCATACCTAAATAATACTAATAAATGTCAAAATGACTGAGAAATAATTGAAAAATATTATGATTTTTGTAATCAAGTACTTGTTTGACAAATACCAACCGTATTGTAAGGGATTATAGTTCAAATTGGAATCACTATACATTTTCCCAGTGTACTCGTCCAATCCAATTAAAAATTTAGTCAACTCGAAAAATAAGGTAAAATAAACACAGTTTTCGTGTTTCATTTAACATTTTTCGTTGTGGTTTTAACTTTTGATCGAATGCAAATATTTTGGCGGGATAACCTCAAAATGTATTGTTATTTGAGTTGCACGCTATTTGTGGCTAAACTATTTAGCAATTCATAACGAGATATGTATGCGTAGATAATTCAATATTATGACATAATTTATTTCTCTCTTTATTATTATTGGTACCATTATTTTTGGGTTTCGTACCTAGTCAAAACGGAATATTTATAGTTTTGCTATGTCCGTCTGTCTGTCTGCCAACAAAGTCCGCGGCTTAGCTCAGAGACTTTTAGTAATAATTTCGCAAGAGTACTTAAACATATTGCTCACGGCGGCAAAGTATCTTAAAATAAACTTTTTTTTAAGTTTTCCCCTCTGTCTTCAGTGGGAAGGTTATTTTTGTCTATGCTATAGTCTTGGGTGTCTTTGGATAGGTCCTTTAAAAGTATTATGGGTGTGCTAATATTTTTTTTTTTATTCAGGAATACGGTATTTCGTTGTTTAGCGATAAAATTTAATCAAAACAAATAATTTATGAGTGCAAATAAAAGTTACCTGCTGAACACCGATTTTATTCCATATTTTTCCACTTTTAGGGTTGAAATTTTTACACAAATTTGAAGTAGTACGAATACTTTCTGCGTAGTATAAGCTGCAAAGTGTAAGCATCAAAATCGGTTTACATTTGCCGAAGATAGATGCAACATAGATACAAAAAAATGTGGGCGTTGTATGGAGTTTATGCATTGTTTGATAATTTTCCCATCATCAGAACTTGTCCAAATTTATAGGACCATTCCGAAAGTATTCCCTTTCAAACAAAAAACGAAACGTGGTAACGAATTATCGCTGGTCATACATAAAAGAATACAAAGATTCCGACGAGAACCTTCTCCTTTTTTTAAGTCGGTTAAAATCAGGTAGCAAATACCACATATTGGTACGGAAACTAACATTGCGCGTGGTCTAACACGCGTGGCATTTTTAAGTATACTTTTAAAAAAATGATTCAAATAGCCGACTAAATATTTCCTTTTTAAATTCTGTGAGTATACGAAATCTACAGCTTCACGTAGCCAGGACTGTTAACAGAATTGCGGGATAAATTACAATCTTAAGTTGCTCAACTGGGCGTAAAGTTTGTTCCCAAATAAATTATACAACATTCGTTGGAACTAACAACTAAACATTGCCTTAACTACGTAAGTCTACTCCATTGTTTGGGGCAGCGTTTCTCAAACTTTACAATTTAAACCTTATTTATTATTATAAGGGAATAAGGCAGTTACACATATATTTTTAAACTGTCCATTACCTGAAGGTTGTTCTAGCTTCGCTTCTAGCGATAAGACCGTCTAAATTTTCAAATTTAAATTCAAATCTTTATTTGCTTACCAAGTGATGTACATTAGTGGTACATTTTACTATTCTAAATGTTTTTTTAATTATTTAGAAAACAAACAATGTAAATACAATTTACACGATATGACATAAGCTTTAGGGCTTTACCGCATACCAGTGCCGTTGCACATAGATTAAAAATAATGACAGATGTACACACAAAAAACATAATAAGAACTTGAAAAATGGACAAGACAATACACAGAATAATTTAATATATTTGTCTGTACTGTTTGTTTTGTGAGCTGCGCAATAATAGTAAGGTTTTGTAAGTAATTGCGAAATTACTGCGTAATACTATCTATACATAGATAGTTACGCGCCGCGGCTATTTAACTTATTCTGACATAAGCTGGCACGCCATCCCAGCGGGGTTTTAGGTAATTATAGTTTATAGATATTTTAGTTATACGGTGTGATTGTGGTAATAATTCATTTATTTATTTATTATGTAAATGAAGTCGCTCCAAAGATATTTTATTATAAATAAAATAAATTATGTTGAGAATATTTTCATTTAGGAACGTAAGGTTTTAGATTTGTTCTTCTTTTTCTCGGCCTCTCCCATTATTTTGGGTCGTAGGATTACCTGACGTCAAGTATTGACTTGATTTCAGTTTCATTTAGTCATTAAATTAGTACGATACGTAAAGTTTTTAGGTGGCCAAAGCATTTTACTTATTTTTTGAAGTGTTCGATCTTATCTGCAAAACCTTTTTAATATGTAGGTGCATACATCTTATAGTTTGAGAAGCACTGGTCAAACCCTCCATTTATAATGCACGGGAGTGGTTTTATTTCTTGAGTTTGAGAGCAAAGTTGGCGCGCTTATTTTGTTACCAAATGTACTATTTGTTTTATCACAATATTATTAAATTGTTTTTACAATCACACCAATAGGCTAGTTTACTGGGCCAAAAAAAAGATTATTATATTTAGTCCCTCAGTTGGAATATCAAAAAATATTGGACCCAAATTTTGTCTTTTGTCAATCAAACAACAAATGACGAAGTTAAAGCGCATCAAAGTTTGGGAATGGGAACACGAGACGTTACGCGGAACTAAAACGGCCTATATCTTCATCAGTTTTTGTTTAATTGAGAAAAGAAAAAATACGTGTCCAATATTTTCTGACGGGCATCAGCTACGTGCAAAATCTTATAAAAAACTGCGCTCGCCAACCCGCCTGCCAAGCGTGGCGAGTATTGGCAATCCCCCCGATGATAGGTCATTGGGGGAGGCCTATGTTCAGCAGTGGACTTCCTATGGCTGAAATGATGATGATGATGATTATTTTCAGTTAATCCAACTGACGGACTAATTCGATTTTATTATGAAACTAGCCTATTATCGAACCCCAAACTAAGCAAAGCTTGTACAATGGCGACAAAATAACGGATAAACATATTTAAATACATTTATAAACATCTATGACTTAGGTAAAATAAATGCTCATGCACCGAGGGTTCCGTACAAACCTGTACGTATCTATTTAAGTAAAGGTTCACCCATAACGACAATAGAGTCATAGTTATAGTATTTTTGTTGCAAAATGAAACCCATAACATTACGAAAGGTAAATTGCATTGCATTCACGATGACGTATTAAAAAAAACTGCTTACTCGTTCAAACAAATTTTCGGTGGAAGTTTGTATGGTAATGTACATCATATATATTTTTAGTTTTATCATTCTCTTATTTTAGAAGTTACAGGGGGGGGGAGGGGGCACACACATTTTACCACCTTAGAAGTGTCTCTCGCGCAAACTATTCAGTTTAGAAAAAAATTACATTAGAAACCTCAATATCATTTTTGAAGACCTATCCATTGATACTCCACACGTATGAGTTTCAAGTTTTTTTTTTTTAAGTTTCATTTCTATTTTTTTTATTCTATTTTTGTGTGAAAATCTTAATGCGGTTCACAGAATACATCTACTTACCAATTTTTAACAGTACAATTCTTAAAGTTTCGGAAAAAAGTGGCTGTGTCATACGAACAGACAGACAGACATGACGAATCCATAAGGGTTCCGTTTTTTGCCATTTGCCTACGGAACCCTAAAATTTATAAAATCTTACAAAAAGTAATTATTTGACGTCTAATACCAAGATACACTTATCAGTCAAATAATTTCACGCAAATTATTGGCAAACGTGAACATGTCATTAAGGTGCCGTGTGGGGACGGTCATAAAGAATACACTTTCATCGAGGGGGATTGCCAATACTCGCCACGCTTGGCAGGCGGGTTGGCGAGCGGAGTTTTTATAACATTTCACACACAGACGCTGCTGCCTATCTCGTGCTACAGGAGTTAGTCGCCTTTTACGACACGCCTCCTGTTGGCGGTGGGAAAGTGTATTCCTTACGGCCGTCCCCACACGGCATTAATTAGCTAACTAATATTACTTAATTTGTCTGGTAAAGGATTTTCTTTTCTTGTGTTAACTCGTGTTCGTTAGGTTAGGTCGTCAAACGAATAATCATATTGCATCGGTCACTGACTGGGAGGCTGGAAAAGGTTCGTTGTCCACCGTCTTTAGGCTTAGAAATTGATAATCTGGACCGGTGCGTGTAAAGACCCATTTAGAAAGAAGATGTTCTTGGGTATTATTTAGTGCCTAGGTAAACATTATGGACTCAATCCCGCTCTATTATCAGAGCAGTGATTCTGCCAATGTCGAGTGTATTCTTGATGTTCACAATAAATAACGAGCGTTTCGTTTTTATTGCTTTTCTTGGATTCAGTGAAGGCTACTCTTCCCGTAGAAGCAGGTTTCAAGACGCTATCGGGTCTAAAGCAAGTTGCCTTGAGACAAGTCACTTGACACTCGACGCTGCGTTGAATACAATATATTTCAATAATTTCAGATCTTTATCACTTCACCAAACATTAGAACACCAAATACACCAAACTTGCACTCTAAAGCTCTTTAAGGGATGAATATTTCTGTTTAATATTCGATAAGCTATGTGGTGTCCAGCAAAATAGAGTAGCACCAACCCATGGCAGAACACCCAGGTGTTCTATCCTCTGCAGACCAGAAAAGTGGTAGCAAGCTTGTCGATCCTCCATTACGGCGATTTCCCATACACCACCAAAGCGCGGGGTGTGCGGTGGATTAAGGTCCAGTGGACTGTATGACTTAGTAGTGTACATTAAATCGCGAAGAGCCTATGTCAGTTAATCTTATGTGGCCTAGTCGCCATAGTTGACCTCCCTTGCCGAGAGGCGAGCATACGGACTTGGTGACGCTATCTCTGAAGTTCGATTCCCGGTTGGTTAATGTAGAAAAATTACTTTTCTATATTGTCTCGGGTCTGGGTGTTGTGGTACGGACGTTGTTTCTGATTTCTGTAACACAAGTGCTTTGGCTACTTACCATAGGATCAGAGCAATGTATGTGATGTTGTCCAATATTTATTTAAAAAAATAGTTATGACGACTGGGTAAAGAAAATGAAATTCTATTTAGCCCGTCAGTTAGATTATCGAAAAATAATGGACGCATATTTTTTCTTTTGTCAATCGACCAAAAGATAAAGCGCGTCAAAGTTCAGGAGTCATGCTTGTGACGTCACTTCTAAGTAAAAACAGTACCAAGGCGTGACGTCATGCGACATTACAAATCAATATATCTCTGTAATATTTTGATTATGTGCAAAAGAAAAAATACGTGTCCAATACTTTTTGATTATCCACCTGAAAAACAAAGAAAAAAAAGTTAGTCGCCATCCCTATTCAAGAGAAAATTTTACTGGTTTTATATTTTTATTTACTCCAAGTAAGCTAACTATCTGTGCTTATACTGTTATATAAGCTGTGACCTTGCGCCAAAACTGTCGTGAAGGGCTGTGTTCTAAACACACCCTTCAACCCCAACCCCTTTCAACTGCCTCAGCAGTGTCCTAGGGTTGTCAAAAAGGTTCCAATTTCTTTTATTAATTTCAAGTCAATTTCTTTTCGTCAAAATTTCAATTTTGAATTCTTCTTCTATAAGAACGACCTTCGTAGCCGAGAGGCAAGCATGCCGGTCTTGGCGTCGCTTTCTGAGGTTCCGGGTTCAATTCCTAGTCGGGTCGCTGTAAAAACTAAATTTTCTATGTTATCTCGGGTGTGGGTGTTTTAGTAATGTCGTTGTTTCTGATTTCTATACTACAAGTTCTTTAGCTACTTATCTTAGGATCAGAGCAATGTATGTGATGTTGTCCGATATTTATTATTTATCTAAAGACAAACGTTAAGTTTGAAAAGGGATATTAAGTTGCCAAAATATGGTTCGAATGCCGCAAAAAGCAAGTGTTTGTGTTAAAAAAAACCGACTTCAAAAAACTAAAACGCAAAAATAATCTTAACACTTAATTACTCAGTTACTTTTGGAGTCGGTGCAAACGAAAACATAGAATCTCTCATCGACTGGCGGTTTTTTTTTTTTAAATAAAATTAACTTATTTTATCTATTTTAGTGATAAATCCTAATCAAAACAAATCTTACGAGTGCAAACATAATTTAACTGATGAACACCGATTTCATTTCTTTTTTTTTCCACCCTTAAGAGTGTTATTTTTTCCGCAAATTTTCCATGTTATGATAGTATCTTTAAAGTTTAAGCTATTCATTAAAAAAAGAATCATCAAAATCGGTTCACATTTGGCAATATTAGGTAAGATAGATACTAAAATCAGTTGGCGTGGTACGGAGTTCATGCAATGTTTGATGATTTTATTACAGATCCCATTATCAAAATTTAACCAAATTTATATGTGACCATTCTGAAAGTATTACCTTTCAAACAAAAAAAAGATTATCGAAATCGGTCAACGTAGTACATAAAACAGCGATCATACATAAAAAAATAAAAAAGTTCCGACGAATTGAGAATCTCCTCCTTTTTTGAAGTCGGTTAAAAATACAAGCATTTGTTGTATGTTAAACTGTTGGTTCTATAATTAATATCCGTGTAACAACAATGTAACACAGTTTTGATAATAGATGATTATCATCTTATGATGGATGATAAAATATAAGTTACTATCCGTTATCTAGTCAATAAAATACAGGCTCTGTTTAGTTTTGGGCTAGATAATTGTTAAGTTTGCTTTAGGGTTCCGCCCGTAGCTCAAAAGGAAAAATTGAACCCTTATGGGATCACTTTGTTGTCCGTCTGTCTGTCTGTCTGCATGACTGTCCTAACTCTTTATATCGGGGACGCGTGCAGTTGAAATTAAAACCATATACTCAGGTCTACAGTTCCTTGGGGCTGTAAAAATTAAACTTTTAAGTTTACGTAAAAAAAAATACGGCCGTTTATGCTGCAAAAAACGTAATTTTGATACTCTAAAGGGAATCAAAATGTATAGGGTACTTTCCGTTGACCTGAAACTATGAAATTTGGCAAGTAACATCGTCTTAAACTACAAGTACATAGAAAAATCTGAAAGCTATACATGTATTTTGTAATGGGCTAGTTTCCTTAAAAAATCTAATTGGTCTATCAGTTGGATTAACAAAAAATATTGTACACGTATTTTTTCTTTTCTCAATCAACCAAAAACATATGATGATATAGCTCGTTAAAGTTCCGCCAACATCTTGCGACACTTTTTAGCAAGGCGTGACATCACGAGCTCACTTTGATGCACTTATAATTATATATTAATCTTGTTTGATTGACAAAATCCAATCAATATTTCAATCCAATAGATCCAATATTTTTTGATAATCTAACTGACGGACTAAATAGAATAATCTTTTTTTGACCCAGGAAACTAGCCTAATAGGCGAGACTCGATTCCTGGCCCCCGATTCAGAATTCAGAACGATTTGATAACGAGTTGTCAACTGATGAATCACGTGACACTAATGTTAATTCCTACTTATTGTATGCCCATGCGGCGGGACACAGTTGTTCTAACCTTATTATTATATTGCCACCTCTCTGTACCTGTGATTCACAATAAATAAATTTGATTTGATTTACTGTGTCACGTGGTTTTCCGGTCGACAATTTTTTACCGAAAGGTTCTGAATCGGGGGCAAGAACCACTTGTAATATGTACCTACAAATTTGTACGGAACTCCCACTGGGCGAGTCGGAATCGTACTTGTCCGGTTTTTATTTTATTATAGTTCCGTACCCAAAGGGTAAAAACGGGACCCTATTACTAAGACTCCGCTGCCCGTCTGTCTGCCTGTCACCAGGCTGTATCTCATCAACCGTGATAGCTAGGCAGTTAAAATTTTGACAGATGTTTTATTTCTTTTGCCGCTATAACAACAAATACTAAAATAAATATTTAAGTGGGGCTCCCATGAAACAAACGTGATTTTTTTGTCGTTATTTGCTCGATATAATAACGGCAACAGGTAGACGCTTGTAATATTCACAGATTATTATAGATAATGGTACGGAACCCACCGTGCGCGAGTTAGACTTAAACTTGTCCAATTATTGTTTTATTTAAAAAAAATTGTCAACCCTACCCCGTAACCTCAATGCCACGACCGCTACTATTTATTATTCAACGGAAATCGGATAACTAGCTATCGACATGTTACATCTATGTTTAGACACATTTTTGCTGTGACAACCCTATTTAACTGTGGAAGGTAAGTGTAGCTTTGAGTTATTAGTGACGTGTACGGTATATCGATAGATCTGGGAGAGTTTTATAAAATCTATAATGCTATGACCTTCGAACTTATTTTCGTCTGAGGCTCTAACACTAGTTATGGAGCGTAGGCTTCTGATTTCCTTTGTGGTATATTATTAGGTAGGCGTTTCCGTAGTCAAAATGGAATCCTTATAATGGGTTAGTTTCCTGGGTCAAAAAAAGATTACTCTGTTTAGTCCGTCAGTTAGATTATCAAAAAATATTGGACCCATTTTTGGTCTTTTGTCAATTAAACAAAAAATGACGAAGATAAAGCGCATCAAAGTAAGCACGTGACGTCACGCCTTGATAAAAAGTGTCGCAATGCGTGACGTTACGCGGAACTTTAACTGGGTAAATCTTCATCATTTTTTGTTTGATTGAGAAAATAAAAAATACGTGTCCGATATTTTCTGTTAATCCAACTGACGGACTAATTAGATTTTTTTAGGAAACTAGCCCATTTCGTCATGTCTTTCCATCCGTCTGTCTGCCTGTCTGTCCGCGGCCGAGCTCAGAAACTCTTAGTACTAGAAAGTCGTAATTTCGCAAGGATATAAAATTATCACGCTGACAATAAGGTATAATAAATAAATTTTAAACAACATCACATGCATTGCTCTGATCCTATCATAAGTAGCTTAAGCACTTGTGTTACAGAAATCAGAAACAACGAACGGTACCACAACACCAGACCCTAGACAATACAGAAAAGTTATTTTTTCTAAATTGACCGACCTGGAATCGAACCCGGAACCTCAGAGATAGCGACACCAAGTCCGGTATGCTCGCGGACGCCGAGATATTAAAATGCTAAATTGAGAAAATTATTTTCAAATTTTTTCAAGGTATTAGGACGACCTCCGTAGCCGAGAGGCCAGCATACCGGACTTAGTGTCGCTATTTCTGAGGTTTCGGGTTCGATTCCCGGTCGGTCAATGTAGAAAAATTACTTTTCTATATTGTCTCGGGTCTGGGTGTTGTGGTGCCGTCGTTGTTTCTGATTTCTGTAAGCACTAGCTTAAGCTACTTACCATAGGATCAGAGCAATGTATGTGATGTTGTTCAATGATTAATCAGTGAGTGGTATTTCGCTTTTATATGTATACTTACATGTACCTACTAGCTGTCTCGGCGAACATCGTACCGCTGCATAATTTTTTTTCGTCATTTTCCCGATGTTTTAATTCATCATCATCATCATTTCAGCCATAGGAGGTCCACTGCTGAACAAAGGCCTCCCCCAATGACTAATCATCGGGAGGGATTGCCAATACTCGCCACGCTTGGCAGGCGGGTTGGCGAGCGCAGTTTTTTTATAAGATTTCGCACGAAGACGCTGCTGCCCGTCTCGTGCTACAGGAATTAGTCGACTCTTACGACACGCCTGTTGGCGGTGGGGAAGTGTATTCTTTACGGCCGTCTCCACACGGCACGGCATGTTTTAATTGTTATTCTGGTATTCGGGGTGGAGACAAATTCAACAAACCAAAGATCATAAAAATCGGTCCAGCCGTTCTTGACTTATGTATGTGTAACTAACCCGACTTTGTTATATACATATAAATACAGACTATGACGCAACATACAGATTCAATGCTCGATAGAATCTTATCAAACATTCCTGTTCGCCAATACCAGAGTTGGGAATGGCAGAAATTTCTCGTGACTCCTTAATAACATTGAGTTTGATTTCCGGGAGCGACATTCGTCGGGAAGCCATGCACGTTTGTTCCACATTTTGTGAGTATAGATGGATAGATAGATAGATACTCTTTATTGCACACCATACAAGTAAAATACACATGATTTTTACAAAAAGATGTACAGTTTAGGCGGTCTTATCGCTAAAGATATAACTGGCCATATGCGAGTCGGACTCGCACATCGAAGGTTCTGGAGTTCTGGACTAAGTAGGAATGTAACAGTTCGATTGCAACAGGATTCAAATTCCGTAGCCAAATGGCAAAAAACGGAACACTTATGGATTCGTCATGTCTGTCTGTCTGTCTGTCAGTCTGTCTGTCTGTCTATCTGTATGTCACAGCCACTTTTTCCGAAACTATAAGAACTATATTGTAAGTACATGTATTCTGTGAACCGCATTAAGATTATCACAAAACATAGAAAAAAAAAAAAATTTTTTTGGGGGTTTCCCCTTACTTAGAAATAAAACTAAAAAAAAAAAATTCATTAAACCCATACGTGTGGGGTATCTACAGGGTGTAACGAAAAGGTGAAATACAACTTTAAGGGGTTATTCTACGGCTAAATTACATCAACTTTTTCTATGGGACCAACATCAAAATCTCAAAAAAAAAATTGACGTTTCCATACAAACTGATGCCAGCTGGTCGCGTTTTAGTATGGGAAAGGTTTTTTTTTGCGATTTCGATGTTGGTCCCATAGAAAAAGTTGATGTAATTTAGCCGTAGAATAACCCCTTAAAGTTTTATTTCACCTTTTCGTTACACCCTGTCTAGATAGGTCTTCAAAAATGATATTGAGGTTTTCAAAATCATTTTTTTCTAAACTCAATAGTTTGCGCGAGAGACACTTTCAAAGTGGTAAAATGTGTTCCCCCCCTGTAACTTCTAAAATAACTTTTACTTAGTACCTATAGGTTTGTACGGAACCCTTGATGCGCGAGTCCAACTGGCACTTGTTTCGAGTTTGTTAAAAACTACAACGAACTACCCAGCACTGATGGAAAAGCCAGTAGTGTAACTTTATCGGATACGGTAGGGAAAATAATCTTCTTATATAAATAAAAATGAAGCAATGTTCGTTTGTCTCGCTAAAACTCGAGAACGGCTTGACCGATCTGGCTAATTTTGGTTTTGAAACATTTGTAGAAGATCAGGGAAGGTTTAAAAGGTGAGTAAATATAAAAAAAAAATGCAAGGAAAGTAGTAAAACAACTATTTTATTTTCCCATATAAACGAATTGGCGGACCGAAGTTCGCTGGGTCAGTCAGTTAATTTATAATAATAATGATAAATAAATTGTTTCCACAATCACACCAATTAGCTAGCCCCAAACTAAGCAAAGCTTGTACTATGGCGACTAGATAACGGATAAACATACTTAAATAATTTTATAAACATCCATGACTTAGGTAAAAATGCTCGTGCTCATCACACAAACATTTGCCCCTTGCGGGATTCGAACCCGCAACCGCTGGCTGGTCGTCAGTTCGCTGGGTCAGCTAGTTAATTTATAACAATAATGTTTACGTGTAAGGATTATTATTATTAAGGATGGGGCAGAAAGGTTCTAGAATGGAAACCAAACTACCGGTAAGTAGCGTAAGGCGTCCATCCACAAAGGTGACAGACGTCATGGTAAAGGTCGCAGGAAGACGCTGGATGCAGGCCGCTTCCAACCGGCCAATCTGGAAGTCATTGGGGGAGGCCTATGTTCAGCAGTGGACGTCCTGTGGCTAAAATAATGATGATGATGATTATCGCAGAGTTATCTTCTGCTATTAGCAGTAGGTAGATTATATCAAGGTAACAGGTCAAATATTATCTAAAAGTCCTTCAAATAAACTAATCCTTCTTCTCTGATGTTATTTTAAACCTGGTTTATGCCAAACTGAGATGACAAGAAGTTTTAACAGATGCACAAAAATATTTTTACTAAAATCATTTCACAAAGGAACAAGCTAAGAAAACATTATGAAAGAAATACAGTTACACTGGAAATCATAATTCTCACCCCATGTCAGAAACAGTTGACCTGTTTTCTTGATAACAAGAAACAGCACGCAATTCTTACATTTATAGGGTTCCGTGGAATGAAAGGGTCCACTGTTATGGACAGGACTGTAATCGAAAATAAAATTACTATACCGCGAACTTATTAGCCATAAAATTTGCACTCTCTTCACTACTTTACACGATCCACACTCCCCAAATTACATAAAACAACGCTCTGTTTACCAAGGTTCCACCACTTCGCGCTATCTTCGATCTTTTAAGATCTTAGTCTCTTCATTCCTTCTCATAAATCTGGGTTCCTGTCAGATTCCTTCACTCTCTCTGACTGAGTTTGTTGCGCCGTTTCTTCTCATCACCAGCCGATATGTAGTCCCGAAGCGGTGGTAGGGTAAAGCTATATTTTGGGACGTGTATAAGTGCCCGGAAGAGGGCCTATATACTGAATAAATGAGTATTAATGAGTATTAATGAGTATCAGCTATTCGCCTTTGGAATTCTCTCTCCCTTAGTATAAACAATCCAAAAAAATTGTCTTTAAAAAATTATTACGTGAGCATTATCTTGGCACCTCTCAGCGTGCATAAGTGGCAATTTTGTCCTAAATTGAATAAATGATTTTTGATTTGACTTTGACTTTGACTGACCATTCTACTATTACTCAACTTTTTTTTGTAGGTTTCTTTTATTTTTTTTTAACATTTTCGATCAATAATCTAATTCCCTAATATATTATACATAGTTTGTATTTAAAGTATGTATTTATTATTGTCTAAATTTTATTTGTCGGATTATAAAATATGTCGGATACTTAATACTCCGCCACTGACTACATTATCTGCATTACCTCAAGGTTGATTGGTAGAGTATGTTGTGTAGCATTAAGTCCGCCAATTGTACTTACCTGTGTAATATAGTTTAAACAAAATAAATTTTAAAAAGGCAATCAAAGGCAAATGCAATGCTCAATGCAAAGGCAAAGCAAGCCTTTTTCAGTCCACAGCTTCACACATAAAGTCACATAAGCCTTCTCTATAGTACCCCACACCAAGCGAATTTGGGCCGTTTGCTTGCAGTTTCCCCGAATCTTGGCTAGGTTGTCAGTTCACCGGGTAGAAGGCCTACCTACGCTGCGTCATCCAGTTCGTGGTCGCCACTCGAGAACCTTTCTTCTCTAATGGTTGTTCTCCAAGCGACGTGGCCTGCCCATTCTTAGTTAACTTTTAAATTCGAAGAGCTATGTTGATGTTTTACTTACTACCCGGTAAACAATTTTCTGCCATTGTGCCGTGTGGGGACGGCCGTAAAGAATACACTTCCCCACCGCCAACAGGAGGCGTGTCGTAAGAGGCGACTAATTCCTGTAGCACGAGACGGGCAGCAGCGTGTACGTGTGAAATATTATAAAAAACTACGTTCGCCAACCCGCCTGCCAAGCGTGGCGAGTATTGGCAATCACCCCGATGATGAAAGTCATTAGGGGAGGCCTATGCTCGGCAGTGGACGTCCGAGGCTGAAATGATGATGATGAAACGGTTTTATGTACTACGGTGGTACGTTTTCTAATTTCAGATCTTAATTCGCAGAAGACTAATAAAAACTAAAATCAATAAACCAATTAAACCAATTTATTTCTGTACAGGCTTGAATTAACCACTTCTGCACGTCACGTTTCTGTTTTGTTTTACGTAATACATAACACTGCGATGACAATATTGTGGGATCATAAACCGACTTCATCCCTTTTGAGGTTGAATTAAGGAAATGTTAGCAAAATTTAAAACCGTGGAAAGGTATTTTAAAAAAGTTAGATCGCTCAACGTAGAGCTATTTATTACAAATATTTTCAAAGTTTCATCCCCATAAAATGGGATGAAATTTCAAAAATTCTGTGACACAATTCGGAGCTATTTCGAAGCGAATTCTAAACGATTAAATGAGTTTCGTCATACCTTTTAGTTTCTACAGAGTGAGCATCGTAATAAAGATTCAAACTCCTTTGAAGCCTCGAGAATGCTTTTCCGAACTTCTACCGAATAGTTAGTTCGAAATAGTTTCGTCTAACTTTACAAAGGCAATGGAAAAATCTGGAACGAATTCTTAAGGGTATTAATGACTAGCTGAATTCTTTGGTTCCATGTTATACAGGGTGTAACGAAAAGGTGAAATAAAACTTTAAGGGGTTATTCTACGGCTAAATTACATCAACTTTTTCTATGGGACCAACATCGAAATCGCAAAAAAAAACACTTTCCCATACTAAAACGCGACCAGCTGGCATCAGTTTGTATGGAAACGTCAATTTTTTTTTTGAGATTTTGATGTTGGTCCATAGAAAAAGTTGATGTAATTTAGCCGTAGAATAACCCCTTAAAGTTTTATTTCCCCTTTTCGTTACACCCTGTATATTCTATGGATTTTATTCTTGTTAAAAGTGCCATACGAGCTAATGTTTACTGTTAACCTAATAACAGCTCATTAAGATATTGACGACCTCTGTAGTTGAGAGTGAAGATTGCGGCTTAGTGTCGCTATCTCTGAGGTTCTGGGTTCGATTCTCCCGGGCGGTCAATGTAGAAAATTGACTTTTCTGTATTGTCTCGGTTCTGGGTGTTGTCCTTTCGTTGTTTCAGATTTTTATTACACAAGTGCTTTAGCTACTTATCATAGGATCAGAGCAATGTATGAGATGTCGTCCAATATTTATTAATTTATCGTCGAGTTCATATTTTTTAAGTAATCATGAAATATTTTTTTAACTTTTATCTTAGTTTAGCCTAATAGTCGACTGGTAGAGAACCACATGGCATTAAGTCCACCTTATGTATAAATTTTTAAATCAGTGGAATAAATCTTAAATCAATAACCATAGCACAAAATGTCAAATTGTCATGGTCCTTGACAATGTATATTGCCAGAGGTTTCTCCTAGAACACCCAAACTTGAGCCAATTTAGAATCAAGGATTTACATAATTTGCCCGATCCTGAAATCGAACCTGGACCACTTGGGCAAATAACCGCGCCACTACATCAATCAGACCCCCGATTCAGAACCCTTCGATAATGAATTAACAACCGGTTACACGTGACACTAATGTTAAATCCGTGCCGTGTAGGACGGCTGTAAAGAATACACTTCCCCATCGCCAACAGGAGGTGTGTCGTAAGAGGCGACTAATTACTGTAGCACGGGACGGGCATCAACATCTGCGTGTGAAATGTTATTAAAACTGCGTTTGCCAACCCGCCTGGCAAGCGTGGCGAGTGTTGGCAATCCGCCTGATGATGGTTCATTGGGGGAGGCCTGTGTTCAGCAGTGGACGTCCTTTGCCTGAAATTATGAAAGTCAAATCCTATATATCACGTGTAACCGGTTGTAAATTCGTTATCGAAGGGATCTGAATCGGGGGCCTGTTTAACGATCGATAACATATCGATTAGTTTAACTCTATGTCTGATATTTAATCATTGAAAAAATAGCGAGCATTCGTTTCATAAAAATCTACTGAACCATTTCGATCTAGTAATATTCGATTATTTTTATAACAAATGCCCTTAAACTACAATTTAATTTATTCTAAGCCCAGTTTATACCCTTATCTTAAAGGTTTATGCGGTAATTTACATTAATGTGAGCAATTTAATCTAAAAATAGTTATTACTATTAACAATATTTGGGTTAACGAACTACAGTTAGGTACGGTCGGCAAAGAAAGCGGTCTACCAGTTTTGTTAAAATTTAATGTGTAAGTAAAATAGCGATAAGGTTTAACTCATGGTCTTATTACCTTGGTAGCGACATGCTTGGGGTTACCAGTTTGGGGGTGAGAGGAACAGGGTGTAAAGTTCCTCGTCCCCCATTGAAAAGGGAGGAACCTACGACCAGACGGGCAGTAGCCCACCAGACACAACACCCGTCTGGTCGGAGGATCCTCTCTTTTCAATGGGGGATGAGGAACTTTACACCCTGTTCCTCAGCACCCTCAAACTGATGACCCCGAGCATGAAATGTCAGTTTAGTTCGTATGTGGCGAGATAGATGTCGCTACACCTTTTTAACAATAAGAGACGCACAATGGGCTAGTTTCCTAAAAAAAAAATACGTTCGTCAGTAGGATTAACAGAAAATATCACACATGTATTTATTTTTCTCAATCAAACAAAAGATGATAATGATATCGCCCGTTAAAGTTCCGCGTAACGTCACGCCTTGCGACACTTTTTAGCAAGGTGTGACGTCACGTGCTTACTTTAATGCGCTTGATCTTCGTCATTTTTTGTTTGATTGACAAAAGACAAAATATGGGTCTAATATTTTTTGATAATCTAACTGACGGACTAAATAGAATAATCTTTTTTTGACCCAGGAAATTATTTATTTGTTTTGACGTAATATGATAAAGAGAGCATTAGAGCTGTCAGAATATTTTTGCATGGGAAAATCAACCCTGATGTTCTTTGACGTGCGAATGATTTTCAACCTTAGGGTGATAGACTACTTTCTTGGCTGACTGTACCTACGTAGGGCTACTCTGAATGTGTTTCTCGAAAGCGTTTACACCTCACGTCTTTTTAAACAAACTTAAGTCCAAAACCTTTGCAAGAAATCATCATTTCAGCCACAGGACGTACACTGCAGAACTTAGGCCTCCCCCAGTGATTTCCATATTGTCCGGTTGGAGGCGGCCCGCATCCAGCGGCTTCCTGCAACCTTTACCAGGTCATCTGTCCATCTTGTGGGTGGACGTCCTACGCTGCGTAAATCATCCGTTGTCGTGCTTCGGAATAAATAATACTTATTTAATATTATAAAATAAAATACATAATTTTATTAAATACACTTCCCCACCGCCCACAGGAGGCGTGTCGTAAGAGGCGACTAATTCCTGTAGCACGAGACGGGCAGTAGCGTCAGTGTGAGAAACATTATTGAAAAACAACTCGCCAACCCGCCTGCCAAGCGTGGCGAGGTATAACAGTCTCCCCTACCCTTTCGGGGAGGGAGGCCTATGTTCAGCAGTAGACGTCAAATGACTGAAATGATCATGATGATAATGTTTTTATTGAAACTAAGTATTTATCTTTTCGAATCTCATCATTCCTGATTCGATCTCGCAAAGAAACGCCAAGCATAGCCCTTTCCATAGTACGCTGTGCAACCTTGAGCTTTCTTATGAGGCCCATAGTGAGAGGCCACTTTTCAGTTCCATATGTCATCACTGGTAACACACAACGATCAAAAGTTGCTGACATAGCCCAACGGATAAGCAAGCTGAAGTGGCAGTGGGCGGGGCACATAGCACGTAGAACTGACGGCCGATGGGGCAGAAAGGTTCTGGAATGGAGGCCACGGCAAGCGCAGCGTAGGACGTCCAACTACAAGGTGGACAGACGACCTGGTAAAGGTTGCAGGAAGCCGCTGGATGCGAGCCGCTTTCAACCGGCCAATCTGGAAGTCACTGGGGGAGGCCTATGTTCAGCAGTGGACGTCCTATGGCTGAAATGATGATGATTTATCTTTTCGGTGGCCACGATGTTGAGCCGTCTCCAGTCATTACGATCATGCGCCCGTCTAAATGCCTTGTGGAATGGCTTATCCAGGGTCTTCACAAGTAAGTTCGACCACCGTGCTGGTCTTCGGCCACCTGATCTTTTGCCGTCTTTTCCATATAAGGAGAAGAAGTCCTTGACAACATATTATATGGTTGGCTCACTATAACCTCTTCATTATTATTCATTATATTATTATTAATCAAATTTGATCTAAATGATTTTGGTCGTTGTTAAGGACTACGAGACAGACGGAACTCTAAGCGGGCGAAGCCGCGGTCGAAAGTTAGTTAATTGGTATTATTGAATATGGAAATCGCTCTAAATGTAAAACTTTACTCCTATTTCTGGGGTAATGGTCAAGCGTGCCCCGACTGGAAGAGCGAGACAAAGCGATAGGAGAAACAAGGTTAGCCGAACTAAATGAAAATGGCGTACATCGCCCTAATTATGTTCTAAGTGTGTCACTCCATTTAATTCAACTTAGTAAAAGCAGTTTTGGACCGTACTTAAAATCTTAATTGACCAACTTTTTAAATTACCCTAAAATTACAGACTAACAGCCTAAAAATTTACTACAAAATCTTTACAATATATATATATATTTAAATAAATATTGGACAACATCACATGCATTGTTCTGATCCTATGATAGGTAGCTTAAGGCTCTAAGGTTATAAAAATCCGAAACAACGATACGGTACTGCAACATCTAGACCTAAGATAAAATTATTACTATAGAAAAAATATTTTTTCAATCATTCACTACGGATTAGTATTATCAAAGTAAGGAATTAATATCCTTTTATTACAACTGTTACTTAATAAGTACCACACAATGTATTTCTCTGCCAGGATATCTCCCAGATACAATTTAGAAAAATCGAACTGACCCGACTGGGAATCGAACCCGGCAAGAGGCGTTCAAGACGAATCTCCGCGCCTATGCCATTTGGTAGAGTTATCTCAACGAAATCTAAAGCTATCGTAAATCTGATAAAATATGTTACAGAAACTGCTGCAAACCGGATCCAACTAGTCACAACCGCTCGTTACTGGATTACGCTGAACTTTTGGGACGAAATTATGAAATATGACCGGTTTTGTTCGTACAGTCAGTTGAGTAATTGGTTTTATTTATCATTTATTTGCGCTACACAAATAATAGATTTGAATACGCTTTAGGCGGGCTGGGTGTGCCTCCAGACGTCTAGACAAGTGTAGCTAGATTTGTGTTTCCAAATATTTAGGCTCAAAAGAAAAAAGAAGGAATGAAACGAAAAGAGCGGGAAATAATAAAACCGGAACTTGGATTGTCTTTGAACGCTTCTTTGTTGATCAACTTTTTTTTGTTTGTTGTCAACATGAAAACAACGAGATTTAGGCGTCCTGATCACTGTCCTGGTGATGACAGTTCTGACAGGGCTAAAAAACAAGACGTCCCATAAAAAGAGGGACATCTATCAACAGTAGAGACGCCACTAGCAAAATCTATTTTCTTTGTTTCACAAGGTTGTTAATTCCTTACTTTGAGAGCATTACAATTTGTACGTAGGTCACACTGTAAGTTTTCCGTAACTTAAAAAAACAACATGTTATACTCGTAACCAAAATATTATGTTTATTGCTTTTCAAAATACTCTCCTTTACATTTTAATCATTTTTTCATGCGATCGAACCATTTTTTAAAAAAGGAGGACCACAGATCTGAAGGCATGTTTTCTACGTGCTGATTGAACGCTATCACTGCCTCTTCGGAGTTGGTAAAAGTAAAACCTCTCATCAAATCTTTGATTTTGGGGAAAATACAGAAATCACAGGGTGCTAGGTCGAGGCTATGCGCAGGATGGGTATCGAGTTGTACTTTTTCGGAAGCTAAAAATGACTTTGTTTTGTTGGCCGTGTGTGAAGAAGCGTTGTCATGATGTAGGAGAACGCGGCTTTTGGGTCGTCTTTCGCCAACTTTTTCTAACACCCTGGGTAAACAAATGGTAGAATACCACTCGGCATTAACATTCTTTTGATCTTCAAGTGGAATTGTACAGATGGGACCCGTAGCTGAGAAAAAAAACGCGATAATTTTTTTACCAACGTTTCTCGCCTGCCTCACTTTTGTTGGCCTGTTCTCATTTTCAAACACCCATTCACAAGATTGCTGTTTTTTTTCGGGTTCAAAACAATAAATCCACGTTTCGCCTCCTGTGACAATGTCATAAACAGCATTAGAATGTACGTGGTCGTACTTCAGTAGCATCTGTGAGCACCATTCCACGCGAGCCCGCTTCTGCTCCGCTGTCAGTTCATGAGGGATCCAACGACAGCAAAGTTTCCGAACTTTCAATTCTTCGTGTAAAATTTTCTGAATTTGGCTCATACCAATCCCCAATAGTCCTCGAATTGTCTCATAGGTAATCCGGGGTTTTCTTCAATTAACCGCTTAACAGTGACCACATTATTTTTGTTGTCGGTAGTTGAAGGCCGCCCTTCACGAAATTCGTCATGTAAAGAAACTCGACCTCTCTCAAATTCAGCAAACCATCGCCTCACGGTGCTCAAACAAGGTGTTCCCAAAAGCATTTTGAAGACGAGCGGCACAGTCTTGCGGAGAGAGAGAACTTTTAAAATCATAAAAAATCATCGCTCTAAAATCTTTTCGACTTAATTCCATTTTCGTTGCGTACGTAGAACTTTGATGTGTGATAAAAAACAATTGACAAATCATTTCCCGCCAATGGTTTTTCTTTTATTACTAAGTAGGTTGCAACGTTTAAAAAAATATAACAATTGAAATTCAAATAGTTCCGATTAGCTAGAAGTGCAAAACTTTTAGTGTGCCCCATGTATATTGTCAGGCGCTTAATTATTTAGCCATTCTGTAAGGCTAAGAACTCACGGAGCGATTTTCTACCGCGCCATCATCTGTTTTATTTCTAAATTCACGAAAGTGGCGGTTTTGTGTTGTCACGGTTACGATTGATAGTGATAATCGCAGGCGGTTATTTACTATTGATTTAAAGATTGTTCAGTTAAATCCCAGACTACCATGGACACATACTTATCCGACCCGCAAAAAAACGCGCACGCCGCGAGCGTAAAACGCGTCATCAAATGTGCTTTAATTTTTTACCTACAAATCTGCATTCTACAGAAGCTGCAGGCACGCAACCGCAGTGGGCGCGGGTGAAAACAGCTTCGTGAATTTTTAGCCTAAAGATGCGTTGCAAAAAGTTCTATTCAATCCTGTGGTGTCTCACTGAGGGCAATGGTCTCTCCCAATTCCGTCCATGCTTCTTTGTTAGGGCCTCCAAATTGTCACGCTAATATCGTTTATTTGGACTTCCTCTACGACGATACCAATCTTCAAGAATCCATTGAGTGGCGATCTGGACCCAATGGATGCATCCAGTAGAAATGACACGACCTCCACTTCAGTTTCGCTGCCTTTATAAAGAAATAAATTATTTAACGGCGTATAGTTTGGGCGTTCGTTGTTTGAAAGATCGAAGTTCAATGTTAATTACCGAAATACGACTTGATATGCGTTCTAGTGATTTATTAAGAATATTTTAACAAACAATCAATTTGAAATTGACAAACATGGGTCGGATGAAAATGGATAACTATCGGAAGGCGGCGAGGTCTGAGCGAGGTTGGCTGCACGGCCAACGGTTCAGTGTCCAATCATTCAATCTCACTGAGTGACAGCTGTCATCCGTTACCGTTATTTTCCGCGCAAACTCAATTGACACTGACAGCTCCCATCCCCCGTTTTCAAGCACGCCCAAGTCGGCTCGGGCTTGACTTACAGTTCAAAAATCCACGACTTATTTTCAAATCGAACTGTACAGTGACTTGTTATTAAAAAGCCCACCACAGGCAGTGTCAACGGTTTTGCGAATTTAAATTTTCGGTCGAATTAATTTGTGAATTTATTGTTTAGAGTAATGAGGTATTAATTATCATTCGTTTGTCATCATACAGTGTTCAAGTGTGCCGTGTGGGACGGCCGTAAAGAATACACTTCAATACCACCAACAGAAGGCGTGTCGTAAAAGGCGGCTAATTCCTGTAGCACTAGACAAGCAGCAGCGTCTACGTGCGAAATCTTGTAAATAACTGCACTCGCCAACCCGCCTGCCAAGTGTGGCGAGTATTGGCAATGATAGGTCATTGCCCCCAATGGAGGCTTATGTATGATGATGAATGAGAGTGTTCAAAAAGTGCCAGTCTTAAGGTTAACTAATTAAGTGAGACGATTTGCATTGCTGCTGAATCGTAAATCAATTATTGCAAAAGCGCTGCAAAAAGTAAAAACCCTATTAAAATCCTTACAGTATTTTTGGGGATTAGTCTGTACTCTGTACGTACAGAAAGATAGTACTGACGACATACAAACGCGACGATGAACCTTAATTTGTAATAGTCCATATTTCACAATCCTTGGAGGAATGAGCCGGAACAGGCAATAACTAGAAACCTGTTACGGTGAAATAACAGGTATATTATCCTGTTCCAAAAAACGAACAACCAAATTTAACTTTTTTCTCCTTTACATTGTCTGGAAGAGATCGCTTTTAGTGAAAAGACCACCTAACTTTACAGCTTTAAATGTATTTCTAGAACCTTTTTGCCCCATCGGCCATTACTTCTACGTGCTGTGCCCCGCCTACGGCCACTTCAGCTTGCTAATCCATTGGGCTATGTCAGCGACTTTTGTTTATGTAGGCCACGTCGGTAAGCGCAGTATAGGACGTCTACCCACAAGGTGGACAGACGACCTGGTAAATGCTGTCCTGTGGCTGAAATGATGATGATGATGAAATGTATTTCCCTTAAGTATTTTACTTACTTTGCACGGAGTCGAATAACAACAACAGAACTAATCAAGAAGTTACAGGCAGAAAAGAGGTGTTACCAGTAACATTTACTAACGTAACTTATCTCTGTCTAATAAAATAGACAAAAAGAAGCTTGTTCCCTGTTTTGATAGTTACATCTTACTAATATTATAAATTGGAAAGTTTAGATGGATGAATACTTGTTACTCAATCACACTAATACACTTCTCGACCACCGACAGGAGGCGCGTCGTGAGAGGCGACTAATTCCTGTAGCAGCGACTTCGTGCGAAATCTTATAAAAAACTGCGCTCGCCAACCCGCCTGCTAAGCGTGGCCGGCGAGTATCGGCATTCCCCCCGGTGATAAGTCATCAGCAGTGGACGCATCTTATGGCTGAAATGATGATGAATCACGCCAGAATGGCTTAAAGATCTAGATAAAATTTGGCACAGAAAAAGATATTAATCTGAAATAAAAGATATGATACTTTTTAACCTGGAAAATATATACGGTTCCCGAGAGATGCAAGATAACTGTCATTATAAATAACGCTTCTTACCGTTAAGACGTCGCTGTTCAGTTTGCAAAAACGTTAAAATGTAGAAAAAATATAACACTAGCTGTTGCCTGCGGCTTGGTTGGCGTGGTTCTTAGTTTGGACTTGAAAAATTAATGAATGAAAAATGAGTTTATTGCTTTCATAAACTTACAACTATGCATATATTATAAGGTGCTTCATAAATATCTGCAACGGCTGAAATGGGTAAAAGTATTGCTTATATAGATTACGATAGTGAAGGAATTACGTGCCCCGGATCGGTAATTAATTATTTGCGAAAAGACAGTAAATAAATGGTTACTTGCTTCAATTTGCATAACACACTCCGTCATCCGCCCTTGACACTGCGCGGGAGCGATAAAATGTGAAACGTTAGCATTTTTGGACAGATGTGGACGGTTTGAGACAGAATAAAGCCTAATCTTTATTTAATATAATTTTTTTAATGAAAAAATTAATGATGTTGTGGACATAACATTTCTTTACTATCGTAATCTATATCAACAATACTTTTACCCATTTCAGCCGTTGCAGATATTTATGAAGCACCTTATATAATATATATTTTAAAAAAATACATTGATCTTTTAAGAAAGCAATAGGAGGTGACTTAGCTTGTGCTGATATGGGATCGTGATCCCACCCAACGCTGATTTTCAGCCACTTCCCGTTCTCTATTGCTGTTAGGCGAGAATCAATGTTATGAGGGCTTAATTCTTCTAAACATTATATTGCTTAATAGGATTTGGAACTAATAGATGAAAAAAGGGAACAAAGGAACCGACTATAGGACTTAACTACTATGGTTTTTTTAAAGACCCCGCGAACAAGGTCCCATTCAACAGCTGGTATCCATAATTTAGAAGAGTTTCCTAGTTCTCGGCATCTATCGGATAGTTTTGAGCTGTTGTAGAATAGAAAATATTTATTAAATTTCAACGGAACAGTTTCGTAACTAAGTGACTAACAAACCTGTTCCTAAAACCTGTTCTTTAAAAGCTGTTCCGATAAATACCTACTCTTATTCTTATTTATTTTTTATTATTTGACTTACGCACTCTTTTGCTCTCGCACTACGTAACCCCACTGTATTAAAACTTAATTTCCTCTGCCCAAAGGTTGTCTGGAAGAGATCGCTTTTGGCGATAAGGCCGCCTGATTGTACATAACTGTGTCTTATGTGTAATAACCTATATATATATAATGTTTTGTGCAATAAGTCTATTTATCTATCTATCTCTTTGATCTCCTCGTTGTTTCATTTCAGCAGGCACAGACATGTGCCTGGCCGCTTCTCACCTGTCCGCCCATCGGACGACGGCCCAAGCTGAGGTCCAAGCCTACAGAGGCGCCCTTGAGGCCCAGTCCTTCCCCTTCGATCGGGCCCACTAGATTGGAGCCTGTATGGTCTAGCCTGCGCTCACAGACTCATGACGGTGCAACCACTAGTCGGGTTCACCTCTTGGCCGGGTGCCCTCAGCACTCGGCACGGTCCGATCGCGCCCGCAAGTACGGGGCCCGGACGCGGACGAGTCTCAGGCTCCGCGCCCGAGGTACCCGCTGGCCGGCCTCTCTCTAGTCTGAGTACCTTCTGTACTCGCCAAATCTGCCCGGTGAAGCTGGAAAAAGTCCTCAGCTGCCAGCATAGGACCATTCAAAAAAAAAAAAAAAACTCTTAGATCCTTAGTTCTGCTCTAGTTATAACCTAACAACAAAGCCGGTACAAAATAGCTCGTTTCTCTCTGGATGCGTTGAGAAAATAATACGCCAAGAAATTCTATTACAAAGAATATTTAAAACTACCTTCGGGCTGCCTTATTTAAAATCAGCTCACGAAGGCGCCTGTTCTGAAGATTTACAACCACAGCTGAAGTATATGTAGCAGGTCCACTTCAAGTTGCTAGATGCCACAGAGAAAAGGGTACTCTTCTGATACAGGTTTTTTCTAAACTTAGAAGAACCTGTACCAACCCTTGTAATGTAATGTACTTGAAAGCTGAATTTAGATTAATAAAGATTTTTATTAAAAAAAAAAAAACCAAAGGGGATTTTACTAGATCTAAAAAAATCGGATAAAACCCACATAAAACGCTAAGAGGTGTCTTCTTTTTATCCGGTTCCCCGTAGGTGTACGACCATGACCCTAGATAAATAATTAAAAGCTAAAAGATTCCACGATGACGACCGTCTGGTGTAGTGGTTCACGCCCCGGACTACAAAGCCAGCGGTTGTGGGTTCGAATCCCACAAAGAGCAAATGTTTGTGTGATGCACAGCATTTGTACTAAGTCATGGATGTTTATAAAAGTACAAGCTTTGCTTAGGTGTGTTTGTGGAGACAATTTACTATTGTTGTTATTCAATTGTTTAACTTATTTAGTAAATAAAGTAAACTGGGGTCAGAAAAGGTGACCATAATTTTGACATATGACACTGACACATATGACACATGCCGCTAAAGTTAATTATAATTATAATCTGGCAAGTGATTGTCTGTCTTGTCTCGAAGCGCTAGTAGGGCCCAAAAAATAAGGAGACATGTTCTGGCCCTATATGGACCAATAATGTTATTATTGACGTTCATAAGTGGCAATTTTCTGTCCTGAATAATTCTAAACTGAATAAAAAAAAAAATACTTTGACTTTGACTTTGAATTATTAGACATGGACCGCACTGTCCATATTACCAAGGGTGTTGCACGTTATTTAATCTTTAAATGTATATAAAAATTAATTGACATTTGTTAGTCTTACAAAACTCAAGAACGGCTGTACCGATTTGGCTAATTTTGGTTTTGAAGTATTTTTAGAAATACGACTTTTATTGGCAGTACGAAGTTTTTCGGGTATAAATAAATATTGTACAACATCATATAGGTACATTGCTTAGATCCTATGGTAAGTATCCAAAGCAGTTGTGTATATAAAATGTGGTTGCAGGAGAAGCAAATAAAAGCATGATATAAAGTTGTATGTTTATGTTTAAACTATAGTTCAGAGTGAGACCACTGTATCTTTTTACACTGTAAACTCAGCGCCTGTTTCTAAGATTTACAACAAATGTTCGGGGAAATAATGCCCGCTATTCACGGGCTGACTTTTTGTGTTTCTATAGTATTGTTTAAAATTTTACCGTTCTGTTTAGTTTAGCTTTTTTAAAAGCACGTTTTACAGTTAACGTTTAATGTAAATAGAAAAGCTTATTATGAGTTAATTAAACCTGTTTTCTTGAATAAATTGTGCTTCATTTGTGTTAACGTAACAAATACGAATAGATTTTAAATTTGTACACAGGCTGTTTGGTAATTAGTATATTAAGCCGTCACTAGCTTATGTTAGGGGGTAGGGTTATATATGGGGTGGTATGGGGCGTCTAGGGATGGAGTAGCCAGTCGATCCTCTGAATGAAGGATGTCTCTCTAGTCCAGGCGGCTCACAAACTCTCACCGGTGGCTCCAAGTAGCTGTGATGCACGCAGCGGCCACACCCCGGTAAACCACGTCGGCTCGTAGGCTAAACCCGGTGAGGGGACCTGTTGTCTTTGCGCAGGATTTTAGCGGACACCTCCCATATGCATGCAAAGAGCATAAAGTCTGTTTCGGCTTTGAAGGCAGTCCAATCAGTATAAACGTTTGGTCCTGGCTAAAAAAGGCGGAATAGCAAGGTATTGCAGAAGGCCAAGGGCGAACAGCAGCTTGACAACAGCAGAGGTCAAGGTTGCTGGACGGCCAGATGCTGCATCCAACCTCTTCTCCGATCGTAGCGGTTCTCCGTTCCATCGGATCAAGGAGAGTGAGGACGAGAGAGTGCATCTGTGTTTGCGCGCACACTTATGCACTTAAATATATCCTGCGCATCTGACTGCTGCATTTCCAGCAGCAGTAGCTTATGTTAACATATGCATTTAAATATTATGATGAAGTCAGTTTGATAGGTACAAATTTTTTTTCATACAAAACTTAATTCTGAGAATCGAATTTGTATGTTTTTTTTAATGATCACATAAAATTTTTGACTTCACAATAGTATTTATATGCATATGTGAGCACATACCTTTTTCGGCTAGATAGGGTCATCATAACCTAACACCCTCTATTAGTAAAAGTTAAGTTACATGTAGAAAAATATTTAAAACGGTGTAAATACATGTCCTACAATATTTCTACAATGTAAAGAAAAACTTTGTACCTCTACCTATTGTGTAAATTTGGTCCATCAACCAGCGTGCATCTCACACACATATTATTTTTTGTTGGCAACTCCCACTTTAAAAAAATAAATAAAAAATAAACAACATCACATACATTGCTCTGATCCTATGATAAGTAGCTTAAGCACTCGTTTTACAGAAATCAGAAACAACGATGGTACCACAGTACCCAGGCCCGAGATAAAATATGATAATTACTAAAAGTAACCTCCATAAATATGATGAAATCCGAGAAGTTTCGCATGTTTTCTAGCCACAACACACTTCACTAACATTTTAGCTTTCTGAAATGAAATGAAATATTTATTCGTCATCATAGGTATAAAAGTCAGTTGTTACAATTAAAAGGGGCCCAATAGGATCTACCTTAAAGGCATACGAATGTTTTATAAAATTCAAATAAAATTATTTAAAAATATCAAATAAAGTAATAATATTCAAATACAATGTCATCTAAATTAAATAATTGAGTACATTAAGCATACAGTCTAAACACAAAATAATAATGTCAATTAAATTTCCAGAAAAAAAAAACAGTTTTGATAATACATGTCAAAAATGTCTATTTCACTCATTTGTTTGCTTCAAATCACTGACAATTGATCACAAAACATAATTAATTGCTAAGCAACCCCACGCGCAAAATGGCCGCGATGACTAATCACGTTTGATAAAAAAAAAAAATTCGATATTGGCACTGTCAATAAACCAGACTGTCGTTATTATTCTCCTAGCGGTAAAATAAAACGAGTTTTCGACATACACACGACCTTGAAATGTCATGTCCGCGCTCAAGCAAAGCGTAGGACGCTACCGGACCATTTTGAGTTACGCGCTGGGCCAGCGCGCAGGACGCGTCAAGAGTTGAACTGAGGACATCAGAGATATTCATATTCATATTCATTTATTTCATCTTTAGGTAATACTCGTACAGTACACTTAGATACGTCATTTTACAAATAATTTTTTATATAAATTATGTGTTAACTCAAAATTATTAATACAGTTAACATTCTATTAATTATTTGTACATAAATTTAAATGTTAATGTCGGTTATTGATAAGATAGCGACACCAAGTGTACTATAAGTTTGCAAAATTAAAAAATAACAACCTTAACTGTTTTAAATATTCATAAATTCAAAAGTAGGTATTTATAATAGCCTGATGATTCATATCTTTAAAAAAATCTGTATAAGATTGCAAACTTTTTTAAATACATGAACAGCTTTCACTAGTACATTTTCTTCTTACGAAAATTACTTGAAAACGAAGTAATATGTTCGTTAGTGCAAAATGTGTGTCCTATTTTTTTCCCAATGTACATTTATGTTTGCTAGTTGATCAAAAGAACTACCCAAGGAAAAGCATACTTCCTAGATCGTTCTAAAAAAAAAATTACTGTTCTCTTTGATAGTTACTTTTTGTATGTTTTATTTGTGTGGGCTATATGAGATATTATGAAGAAAAAAAGACCCTTTATCCATTGAAAATAAAACCTATATTTATAGAGCCAAAATGTTCGGAAATGACCCTTACTACGAGCCTGTTTGATTTAATCCATACTTTCAGGAGCACCCTGTATAAAGATCAAAGGTATTGTTATATAGGGTGGCCAGAAAAGTGACGTCCAAATTTTTTTTTAAGTACCTCGTTTGAGAGGTATCTGAATTGAATCACCCCTATGTATGTTCTACGATTTTTCGTACTTTTCGAGTTACGATGTTTTTATGAATTTTTGCAACCGGATCAGTTCGAAAAATTTCAAAAAAAAAAGTAGAACGTTACATTTTTTTTTTCTTGCTACTAAATCTCTATAAACTGTGCGTTTATGCATAAAATAAACAGCCTCATAACTTTAATGGAAGTTACTACAAAATTGACCTAAAGTTGAGAATTTATGTTAAGTGAGTTATTATTTAAATTTCAACTTAAAATTTAAAATGTAAACTGATAATTTCTTAGTTTCTAAGTAGCTTCAGAGAATGCGCTAGACTCTAAGCTTTCATAATAATAATAAAAACGTTGTACATCATAGGCTTCATAGGCTATTTTTAAAAAAAAGTAACTCGAAAACTACGAAAAATCATAGAACATACATAGGGGTGATTCAGATACCTCTCAACACAAGGCACCTAAAAAAAATTCTTGTAGTCTATTTTCTGGCCACCCTGTATAAATTTTTAATAATGAATTGGTTTTTTAAAGTAATTTTAGTACTTGTACTACCTACCTCGTAGTCATACTTCGTTCAGTTTATTAACTGGCTTCTAAACTTGCCCTAGTTACACGTGCATTCTGCAACACGTGCGGAAAGTCGTATAATTTTATGTCGGTGCACGAATGGCCAACTTTATTTCCTACCCCATAACAGAAGTGGTCAGTAGAACCACTCCTTCAGACAGTCTACTGACAGACCACCACTAATGGTTGGTTAAGTTGGATCCAGCAACAAATTTACTAAACAAAGAGGCAAGTCAACGTAAACTAGAAATCTGAGTCAACAATGAAGCCTGACGTATCTTAATAAATCATGTAATCTTAATAAGTCACTCGTAAACAAGTTTGACCCGAGCGGAGCAGTAGCCAAGCAGTCAAAGTGTTACCTACATGCAAAACTATTAGGTAATATTTGCTATTGTTAACGCATCTGTAGTGCAGTTTATGCCACATAATAATTTGTATTGTCTTGTTTTATAATGATCTTACGAACGCTCGATGTCGAATCACGGTGTACGGTAAAACCTAAGTTGGTTTTTGCTACACTGTGAAGATAAAATTAGATATAAGCTTTTAATGTAACTTGTTTTTAAATAAAATAAAATAAAATGTTTTTATAATCAATAATGTCTCTGCGCGGTCGCTCGGTTCAGCCACTATACACAGAGTAACTGCCGTACACAGAGACGTCAATTAACATTAAAGTGTTGATTGACATTTTGTTCATTCAATAATTATCTTTATTCGTATCGACTATACAACTACAGATTTTTCTTAAGTAACCATTAAAGTCAAGTGTCGATTTTGACTGCGGCAGTTAGTCTACCTGACTTATCTGTGTATAGTGGCTGAAGGAATCGATTGCTTCCCCTTGATGTTAAGAAATCGGAATCAAAACTATCTTTTAAAAATAAACTCCATAAATATTTCAATACATAATTGCAATATTTATTTATTTATTTATAGTACGTACGTTTATTTAGTCATTATATAAGTAGTATATGTATATATATTGTGCATTGATTTTATTTATATAGGTAATTATTTGTATCATATTAAGCTTACCACGTAATTTGTTAATGTAAGGTAATTCTTATATCGGACCTTTACCGCACCCATTACTTGTTTTTCAGCATGACCCTAAGGTTGGCTGGCAGGGAATGCTTTTAGCATTAAGTCCACCTATTGTACACTTTTTAAAGTTTTGTGCAATAAAGTTTCTAAATAAATAAATAAATTGCACGGCTTACATAACAATACTTGAGTATAAAAATGCGCGCGCGTCTGTCGCACCCCTTAGAAGTTGCGCCATGCATTCTCATACTACGACTGTAGTCGCATGCGATCAGACGTGCGCGGCTGGGATCAGACGCGATGCAAAAATGTGTACCCTAAGACAAACCAATGTTTGAAAGAAAATCGCTGAAAATGTTGATTTGGTCAATAAATATTAATATTTTTATTATTAATATAGTGTCGGAGACTATAATGGTATAAAATATGGCACTTTTTATCGACAAATTGCTGTTTGAAATCGTTTTTCTCTCACGGTTGTAAATTGGCCGCCATTTTGATTTTTTTGTTACCAAAAACCCAGCTCTCGTACTAATTCGACCACCACTAGTCGTGTTAATGTTGTATGTTCATAAAAAAGGTCTAATTTGATAGCTTAACATGTAGACAATAATAAAACATCCATTATGTTTTTAATTATTATGACAAAAAAAAAAAAACTTTTTAGACTACAAAATTTTGTTTTTTTTGTGTATTTTTTTATTAGTTGGCTTTTTGTGAAAAATCTAGTGTATTAAACTGCTTATTTATTAATTTAAAACGATAGAAAAGAATGTTTTCTTCAATAAAATACCAAATTTCTTTGCTCCCAGTAAGATAGCTTAGAAGTTACAAAATGTTTAATAAGACCCTTTTCATTGTTAACTACGGGGCAGTTGAAAAAAATGCAAAAGTCAAAAAGGTAGTTGAAAAAAAAAGAAAAAAAAATACAAAAGTAATTTAATATTATTACGATTTTAAACAGCAATTTGTCGATAAAAAGGCCATATTTTATACCATTAAAGTCTCCGACACTGGTGTCGGGACACATTGTATATAACTATTGCAAGAGGCGTTAGCGATTCTACTGTAAGTATTGGAGACTGGGTCTACTGCTTACTGCCATTGTCGTTCGTCCTTGTAGACGCAGGTACTTTGATGCTTCCAAAACCTATATATGGTAATAAAAAATAAATGATAGCTTATTATCACGCATTTACATTGTATTTGTATCACCGTATCATTTGTCGTATCACATCAATATCCGTATTGTCTGGTAGTGGATGCCTCGGTTTTCGTCGTATCCTATACGTATCCTAAAACCTGTCGTATCTTCTGTGATGATCGGACGAAAGCCGACTCAGGATGAAACGGGCCGTATCAGAACGTCGTATCAACAAAAAGCTATTTTTTTAAGTAACCACTAATCCATATAATATGCAACCATGATACGCGTCGATGATACGGATACGTTGTTCGCATCGGGCAAATGATACATAAATGTGCACCCGGCTTTATATTACTTTTCCTTTATCTATACATCCGCATCTCAAAGCCAAGAACCGAACCATTTACGAACAAAAAGCCTGAAAAGAAAAATAAATCAACTCCACTCCTTAAACGAAATAGGATACGTTTCCCTAATAGTGTTACTACGTGATAGACTATCGATAGTATCGATAAATTATTAAATAAAACCAATCCACACTGAGCTCGCGTGGTGAAGTTGGCCAAACCATCTCATATATCGGGAATCCTATGCCCTAAATAAATAAATAAATTCTTCGGTTAATACACAAATTAAGATCCCTAAACGGATGAAATACAATTTAAAATATAAACACTAATGACTGAGACGCAAATACTTGTACATTTGTACATAAACATTGACGAGCGTCTGGTGTAGTGGTTCATGCTCCGGACTACAAATCCAGGCGGTTGCGGGTTCGAATCCCGCAAGGGGCTAATGTTTGTGTGATGAGCACGAGCTTTTGTATCTAAGTCATGGATGTTTATAAAAGTATTTAAGTATGTTTATCCGTTATCTAGTCGCCATAATACAAGCTTTGCTTGGTTTTGGGCTAGATATTGGTGTGATTGTGAAAACAATTCATTATTATTATTTGTAGTTTTTGTAGACCAAAACGTCAGTGAAACGTTACAGGCAAACTACTTTTGCTGGTTTTGTAGTTTCGCGGACCACAAGATAGAGTTATCTTTTTTTTAAATCAAATATTGTTTACTTTAGTCAAATGCAATCAAAAAAAAGATATGTAAATTATATGAGGTGTACCTTAGGATTTATTGAACTGATTGGGGTTGATAGTACATTTTTAACGAAGTACCTTACAAAAAAAATGAGAAAACTTCTTTTTCATAGAAAATTATCATCTACCTCTAAAAAAAAAGTTTCGCAATTGTAGTAGTAATAAAAACCAATTTATTTCTGCAAATAGGCCTAAATTTTTTTTTTACAATGTCTTTCTCTTTTACCTTTAATAGTTAGTCGTGTTGATTCATACTTGTACCGCCTTTTCAATTGAAATACCCTTTTATTTAGGTACTTACAAGTATAAGTTCAAGTTCAAGTTCAAACGTTTATTTGCCAAAAACACAGTAAATTACAGTTGTCAAGGATTTATACAGTGCGTATGTTTAGTCTGCTCGCAGACGTGCAAAAATTCAAATGCATTTACCTAAAATAAAAATAAGAATTTAAAATAAAACTTAAATAAAAACAAAAATTAAACTGAAAACAAAATTAGAATAAAATAAATTTATATAGTGTCACCAGATTGTAGTACAATAAATTAAAAATTAGTGTCGCCAGTCATAATATTCCCTTAAACTATAAAGACATTTGTCCAAGAGCCATTCTTCAGGGAGCAAGTTATCACAATGCACATGTTAAAGGCATTTCTTTTATAGATGTCTTTGCGACAGGAAGGTTACACAAAATGCCTCAAACAAAATTATTATTTTGCAAAACATAATTTGCAATATTACGACACTTCGACAAGGTAACTTATTTTTAAGAAAAACTATCGATATTGGGTGTATCCACGTTTTAACATCTCTATTCCCGCCCCTCCCGATGCGTTCCCTTCCTGGCTAAAAGAACTCGACAATAGACGCAGGTGTGACCTTATCGGATACTTGTTATTTTGGTATCAAATGACAAGATTATACAATTATCAAGTTATTTTGTAGCGAGTGTGACAAAAGTATTTTTGACATATTTGTTGTTTACTTCCTACCCTCCCCAAAAATCTGGCTTTTCAGATTCTTGCGATTTCGTATGCGGAATACTTCTTTTTTGTTAGCTGTTTCTCTCCCAATGCTGGGCAAAGGCCTCACCAAAACCTCTCCACTTATCCCTGTCAGTGTTGGATTACTTCTGTTTCAAAAACATTCAAACTTGTTTCCATGTGAATTCGGGAAACGTAACAAGTTTTAATCTTGATAAGCTTATCTTTTGAAAGGCTTCAGTTAGCGTTGGCTTTTCTGAAAAGTACCTTGATAAATTGCTTTGTGTGAAAATCTTTGAAAAAGATGAAGATATGTTATCTTTTTTAAAATTTTTTTAATGGACGGACCTATCGCTGAGTGCCTTTGAGGAAGACATTGTTCAGCTTAACCCGGGCAGTTGTGGCGTAGCCTAGGTCCGCCCCGCTAGCGGTCGCCGCGACCCGGCCGAGTGTGGGCTCAGACTCGTACGTGTCGAGCCCCATACTAGCAGGCGTGATCGGGCCAATGTGGAGTGCAAAAGGCACCCTACCGAGCGGCGAACCCGCTAGTGGTGGCGCCGACGGGACCGGAACTGCCGAAACAGGCCGGACCGCTGTCGGGCTCCTTTCTAGCGGGCCCGATCTGGGGGTGAGTCGGACTCTGGCCTCAAGGGCGCCTCTATAGGCTCGGACCTCGGCTTGGGCCGTCGTTCGTAGGATGGGCAGGGGAAAAACGGCCAGGCACATGTCTGTGTCGGCCGAAATGAAAGACGGGACGATATGTTATCATATCAAGATACACAGACTTAAAAAGTGGCAAGCTAGAATTTAAACTTACGACTCCAGCTATAAGCCGTAAGGAAATTAACTATCACCGCTCTTTTATCTAATAATCATATAGTTCTCCTGCTAAACAAACCTATTTATCCCCAGCAAGATCAACCTAACTGTACAGGACGATGATTTAACTGATCAAGCATACGTAAACGAGACAATAGAAATTCCGCGGTATTATTATTTCTCTTAGCCATCGTTAGTACGGCTGCCCAATTTCAAAACCTAGTAAGTGTGTTTGACACAACTTTACAGGAGAGCGCAAAACGTGTTTCATGCTAGCCTTCCAAAAGTATAAAGAATTTGATAACATGTTTGTATTTAAAAAATAGAGAAAAAAAATAGCTTTTTTTTGAAGTGTATATTACAGATTTACTCTGAATAGTACAAGTTTTAAAGACTTTTTGACTTTGAAATTGATTATCTTAAAAAAAGAAGAGCAAAAATACCATTTCAAAACCTAGTAACTCTGCTAGAAAGGACTTACTGGGTTTTGATATGGTTAAATTGATCATTTAGGCACTAATTTATCCAGACCAAAACCTAGTAACAGCTCTAGAGATGAGAACATATTTATGAAATATATCCGCAGGCATGTGGGTAATAGAGAAATAAGTAAAGTTGTAATTTGAAAAATAAGTTTAATTAAAGTTGTAAACAATAACAATATTTTTCTTCCACTTTTTTCAATTCATTTTTTTTCCGTTACGTTTTTTTTAACGAATATGCTCGTTCTTATTTATAATTTCTAGTAACCACATATACAATAATATAAAATAATTTGAAAAAATAATACCACAACAGGTAAATGATAATTAATAAAATCGGTGTAAAAGTTTTGTTTACGACTTTCATAGAGACTTTTTAAACGGTGTGTATCTCAGCAAATATTTGGGCAATTTTGATTTGTTTTCACTATTGTCTTCTTTTTAATACAAGTACCTTACGATCAAATACGGTGATCGATATTTATCTCATGCATATTCCCTATTGTATTGAATTGACGAGGGAAGCGGATGCACTTAAACTTTTAAATAGGTACTTTATAATAATAATACAATAACATTTTATTATAGAAAAACATACAATTCTTTGGAAAAACGTGTCCGGGTTTGTGGTTTACAATTGACCGGACGCTACTATTTGATTACTTACTACTACTACTACTAACTAATTTCAGAAAAAAATATGATAATCATGTATTCGTCAAAAAGTATTCAGTAGTTTGTTTGCTTCGGTTTGTCAATTAATAGACAAACACGTTCACAATAAAATAATTAATAATAAAAAATACATTATTATAAAATAATTAGATTTAGGTAGATATTTCTCGCTTTTAATGCGAGCTATATTTCAATGAAATAAAAGAGTATTACTATGCAGCTATACATGCCATCACTAGTAGGTTTAAGGTAGAAATAATAAAAAAACAGCATAAAAATAGCAAAAATAGCGACATCGTATAAGCACAAGTTAGATAAGCAATAAAATCTGTCAATTTCATACCTCAGATTAATTGATTTCTTGTAGATTCACAATAGAAATCTCTCCCTTAAAGTCGGTAAGTTCTAGGTATATGTTTGCAACAAAGCTTAAAAAGTTTTTATGAAATAAACAATAAAAATGAGGTATTATTATTTAACTATTCAGAACATCACTAGTATTAGGTAAAAGGAAAAAAATCCCTAAATCCCTAAAAACTAAATAAGTATGAATTTTACTTTACAAAAGATAAATCTGTTCCTAAAGTAAGTTTATGGCATTTATTAAGCAAATATTTAACACTTACAAGAACACAAAAAGTTTTCAGATTCGCGCGTTTTAAACTTTTAAACTACGAAATACTCATATTAAAAAACCAAGTAACTAGCGTTATATTTCCAGTTACTAGACTTAAAAATCATATAAAACCTGTAGTAACTACTCCAAAACCTAGTATGTCAAATAACCATTTCAAAATATAGCAAGTGAACTGCACTTGCTAGGCTTTTGAAATGGTTTTGTGACTTGCTATGTTTTGAAATGGTCAAGTCGGCTCAAATCGAAAAGGTACATCCACTTACTAGACCGTAACTTTTTATCTATTTGAGCTATCGATGTGGGTGTTTTTGCATAAATTAGGGGCTTACTAGAAAATGGTATTTAGCCAAAAATATCAAAATCGCATCCTGGAGACTTACTAGGTTTTGAAATGGGGCAGCCGAGTAATGTAGACGCAAAGTTAAATGTTAGTTCCCCAAAAATGCAAAATAAAAATGGCGGGCCGCGTGGGTCAAAAATCACAAATCCGGCAAGATGCGACCAGAATGTTTGGTGAACGGTGGAGTACTTACTTGGAAGTCAGGAGGAGGG
The DNA here is from genome assembly GCA_963576865.1 of Anania hortulata. Classification (NCBI taxonomy): domain Eukaryota; kingdom Metazoa; phylum Arthropoda; class Insecta; order Lepidoptera; family Crambidae; genus Anania; species Anania hortulata. The sequence continues at coordinate 1,936,943 of OY756415.1, read as the reverse complement.
TTCAGGAGACACTGTCACTTATTGTTTGTCACATTAATCACAGGTTTTCTTGTAGTTTTTAATTTTTGGTGACGCGCGACGCGTGCTTGCGCTTGCGATCGGGTAAGGTGTGGGGGAGGGGCGCGGGGAAAGAAGCCGGAAAGGGAAGCGTTCCTCCATTTCTTCTGACATTCCGGTCGCGGTGGATTTTTGTGATTGGCTAGTGTTTTGGCGCTAACAATTGTTATGGGGTCTCATGAAACCGCTTGGATGTTAACGCGGGTTAATCACTTGCAATATTCATCATTTTCATCTTTTCATACATAGGACGTCCACTGCTAAACATAGGCCTTCCCTAATAACTTCCAGATCGGCCGGTTGGGAGCGGCCGGCATCCAGCGGCTTGCTGGATGCCGGCCTGCATCTATCTAAGGTCGTCTGTCTACCTTGTTGGACGACCTACGTGGTACGTGGCCTCCACTCTAGAACCTTTCTGGCCCATCGGCCATCAGTTCTACGTGCCACTTGAGCTTGCTAATCCGTTGGGCTATGTCAGCGACTTTTGTTCGCATCCGAAATTAATACGAAGCAAAATGTGTACTACGTAACAAACTTTACTGTGGAAACAACATCAAAATAGTAAAATTTTGAGATGTACCATGAACAACACATTATTCATCACCATTTCACTGCTAAACACAGGCCTCCTCCAATGACTTTCATCGGGGGGGGTATTGCCAATACTCGCCATGCTGGCAGGTGGGTTGGCGAGCGCAGTCGCAGTCGCTGCTGACAGTCTCATACTACAAGAATTAGTCGCCTCTTACGACACGCCTCCCGTTGGCAGTACAGAAGTGTATTCTTTACGGCCGTCCCCACACGGCACAGCAAAACATGTTATTATAAGTACAATATAAAATTTTTAGAAAAAAAAATGCTGCTCTATACTTTATCAAGAGAGAGAGAGAGAGAGAGAGAAAATGCTAAATACGCGATTTCGATAGTGACCGCATACTAAGAGTTATCTTCTTCTTCATCTAAGTATATCTACGGTCAATCCTGGTTGCGTCTTCATTGCTTTGGAGCCCAGGGTCCGCTTTCCTTGATTTACTCCTCCACTTCGCGCGGTCTTTAGCGTCTCCAGTTGTGAGATCATTAGCACGCATGTCAGCCCTCACGACTTCAAGCCAGCCTTTCGTGAGTCTACCCTTTTTGCCAGGACCTGGCGGTGGCGGCATGGCCAGACATTTGTTTCCTACGTAGCTTGCCCATACAGAAAAATTTATGTAATAATAACACATTTGTTTTCTTAAAATGCATCGAACCTAATTGGAATACCTAAAGTTGGAAGTACCTAAAATTACGTTATTTCGGTGTACACCTATGAAACAAACGCCGATCGATAGAGAAAATAATTACAAACAACAAATACTCTCTGGCAAAATGTCGTAAAAGATATACTTTGTTCAGAATTTCAGATGTTATTTTTATTTACTTATTCAACTAGTAACTTTAAATGTGTACACCAAAATAACGTTATTTTACGTTACTTACAACTTTAGGTACCTATGCCAAGCTCCGTACAAAAAGTTCAGTCTTTTGGCAACTATTTTAAAAGTAACATTATATTAATTTATATTAAATAACCTAATCGCAATAATTTCTTTGTTACAGATAAATAGCACTGAGGAAACATGCAACACATTGCACATCTGGCGTCATTTGATCAACGTCCGCTAGATGGCGTTGTACAAGACAATCGTGGTTAAGTGACAGTGGATTAGTGAATTAGTGAAGTGTAGGTGTAGTTTCGAGTGTAAGTGGTGAGATGCGAGACGGGACCAAGGCTGGCCCGAGTGGTGCCTCTGGGAGCGAAGATAATGATGAAGGTATGTACTATAGTTGATGGATAAGCGATTTACAATCCCCGGCACGGATCCTGAGCGGTGGAGGAAAGAGTGGGGATTGCTTTGCGCATCTTACGAGACGATCATCGTATCAGAGACACGTGTTCGCGGGGCAAGCAACCAATCCCGGCCGGCGGTGCGAGCGCTGCCCGTGTCTTGCCAATCACGTAATTGTAATGGTCTTCTGCGCATCTTTCGCTCAGCGCTCAAGAACGGTGCCGCTAGTTGTAAGTGAGTTGTAGTTTTGTTGCCAATAGGGTAGTTGACACTACCAATCAATTGACATACTTTTTATGAGCTGTCAAAACGTACCTCTTCCTTAGAATGTGTATGGCAATAGCGGACAGTGACGTCACTGTTTACCAAACTCAACTGACTATCTCTTTATTTGTTTTAAAGCAATGAAAAATCTATTGAAGGAACAATGAAAAATTATGACTGAACAAATTAATTAAATAAGGTGTTATTTAAAAAAAAACTACTTCAAAAACCTAAAACGCTCCAAATGGACTTAAGTACCTAATCAGTTACTTTTGGAGTCGGTGCAAACGAAAACATAAAATCTCTCATCGACTGGCATCTCTTTTCATATACGCCTCAGTAAACAAGAATCTTAATGCTATTGCCTTGATCACTCTGCATATCTCTCCTTCATTTGTTATAACTATGTCAGACAATTACGTAGAATCTATACCAACCTCTTTTTGTTCAAAACAAAAAACAAAAATTCTTAAAAACAAATGCAATAACAACGCGAACTGGTACGAAATAAAATAAGCGAAAACTGAAAACACCAATAACCGTTGCAAGTTTTGAATTCATAAATGAACCGATTCCAGAACTCGCTACGAAGTTTGAACATTATTGTACAGAAATATGTTGGGCAGTTACATTTTTTCGTTTAAGTTACTGAGTTAGTCGCTCCTAAAGATTGGACACTACCTTGCAATATAACCATGTATTCATGAAAACGTGTGGGGACGGTCGTGCAGAACACACTTCCCCACCGACAACAGAAGGCGTATCGTAAGAGGCGACTAATACCTGTAGCACAAGACGGGCAGCAGCGTTTGCGTGCGAAATGTTATAAAAAACTGCGCTCGCCAACCCGCCTGCCAAGCGTGGCGAGTATTGGCAATCCCCCCCTATGAAATTAATTGGGGGAGGCCTGTGTTCAGCAGTGGACGTCCATGGCTGAAATGATGATGATGATTCATGAGAACACTATGTTAGTGCCCTTTTTCTGTGTTGCGGATTTCCGCCTACGTGCGGACTTGATCCGCATTTTATTATTTCCATACTAGTTTTTTCTATCACGCGGACTAAAAGCACGCGGAACGCGGGTTGGCTGCGGGCACACAATCCCCATGCGGACTGCCCGCATGCGTGCACGTTATTCTACTCTTTACCCTGCGTGCGGCCTGCAGCCTGATTTTACACGCACGCGGACCTGGCCCCCGATTCAGAACCCTTCGACAACGAATTGACAACCGGTTAATCACGTGACAATAATGTTAAATCATAATTATAGTGTCATGTGGTTTATCGGATGATAATTCATCGTCGAAGGGTTCTGAATCGGGGGCCAGATCCGCACGCGAGCGGAAATCACAGGAAAAGGGCGCTTAAAATTCGAGTATTAATTTAAAATACGATCTGACAATGCCGTGTGGGGACGGACGTAAATATTACATTTCTCTAACGCCAACAGGAGGCGTGTCGTAAGAGGCGACTAATTCCTGTAGCATAAGATTGGCAGCAGCGTCTGCGTGCGAAATGTTATAAAAAACTGCGCTCGCCAACCCGCCTGCCAAGCGTGGCGAGTATTGGCAATCCCCCCCGATGATTATTAGGGGAGGCTTATGTTCAGCAGTGAACTTCCTATGGCTGAAATGATGATTCATTTAAAGTCATCTGTATAGCTTTCAAAATTATAATATTTTTATTTCCCAGGTTCAAACATAGAGGACTCCAGTTTCGAGGAGCTAGCCTCGCTGAAGACTCATCTGAACTTCCCCGAGGAGGTCGCTCTCAGGCTTACGGATACGGAGTACCAGCTTTTTTATCAAGTAAGTCTTATTTCAATTTAAAATTGCTCAGCGAACTATAGAAATATCTATGAAATAGTTTATTTTATTTGTTAACCGACTTCAAAAAAGGAGGTTCTCAATTCGTCGGAATCTTTTATTTTTTATATTTTTTTTATGGATATTCAGCGATCATTCGTTACTGCGTTGACCGATTTCAATAATTATTTTTTTGTTCGAAAGGTAATACTTTCAGAATGGTCCCATATAAATTTGGTTAAATTCTGATGATGGGATCTATAAGAAAATCATCAAACATTGCATGAACTCCGTACCACGCCAACTGATTTCAGTATCTATCTTACCTATATCTCTGCCAAATGTGGACCGATTTTGATGATTCTTTTTTTAATGAATAGCTTATACTTCAAAGATACTATAATAATACATTTTCGGAAAAAAAAATTACCCCTAAGGGTGGAAAAATAGGAAATGAAATCTGTGTTCAGCAGTTAACTTATGTTTGCACTCGTAATATTTGTTTTGATTAGGATTTATCACTAAAATGGATGAAATAAGTTAATTTTATAAAAAAAATAAAAACCGACTTAAAAAACTAAAACGCTAAAAATAATCTTAACACTTAAGTACCTAATCAGTTACTTTTGGAGTCGGTGTAAACGAAAACATCGAATCTCTTATCGGCTGGCACCGACTCCAAAAGTAACTGATTAGGTACGTAAGTGTTAAGATTATTTTTAGCGTTTTAGTTTTATGAAGTCGGTTTTTATTTGTATAAATCATGGTACAGATAGGATGGTGCAAGTTATTAGGCTCAGCATGCTCTGTCCTGGTCAGACATGCAAATATTTTTGTAAAAATAAAAAGGCAGGTACATAAGTCTGATATTTCTACATTAAAACTAGCACAATAAGTATTAAGGTATAATTACATTAATAAAAAAAATTAAAAATATGAAAAGAGAGAGAGAAAGAGGTGTGCTCACGACTTAGATTATAGACACACAGATACGTAATCCGCGCGCAAAATTTGAAGCAACTAAAAGACTCAACTTTTTTGTATGGAGCTTGGCATACCTCAAATTGCAAGTAACCTTAAATAACGTTATTTTGGTGTACACCTATGAAACATACATCAATCGAAAGAGAAAATAGTAACAAACAATAATTACTCTTTGACAAAATGTCGTAAATTATATACTTTGTTCAAAATTTCAATTTGATTAAGTAAATAAAAATAAATATTACATGTTCAAACTAAAATCTGAACAAAGTATATCACTTACGTCATTTTGTCAATGAATATTTTTTGTTTGTAATTATTTTCTCTATCGATCGGCGTTTGTTTCATAAATGTACACCAAAATAATGTAAGTTTAGGTATTGCAACCTTAGGTATGCCAATTAGGTTCGATGCCGCCACAGAGGACTCCTATGCCTGACAGCTCCGAATGTTTAACGTCAATCCGATAGATGTAGGCATTGCTTTTATCGAATTTTCCCCAGTTTTGGGAGTGGAGTGTTTGAATGTTCTGTTTGTTTTATTTATTTTTTCACTCAAAATGGCGATCTGTGATAGCTTAAGTGCTGTCTTTGAATCTCATGACGATTCAAATTAGTCCAAACACGGTGATACATTGTTTATCACAGAGTTCCGGTTCTTACCTTCTGCTTTCGTCATCAGATCAGTTAGATGGCACATTTTTTTACCAGAATCATTGATTAAATTAAAAAAAAACATACAACCGAATTGAGAACCTCCTCTTTTTTTATGGTTCCGTACCCAAAGGGTACAAACGGGACCGTATTACTAAGACTCCACTGTCCGTCTGTCTGTCACCAAGCTGTATCTCATGATACGTGATAGCTAGACAGTTGAAATTTTCACAGATGATGTATTTTTGTTGCCGCTATAACAACAAATACAAAAAAATAATATTTATGTGGGACTCCCATACAACAAACAACCAAACAACGGCAACAGGTCTACGTTTGAAATATTCACAGAATCTTCTTCTTCATTGTCTATACGGTCAATCCCGGTTGCGTCCGCTTTCCTTGATTTACTCCTCCACTTCGCGCGGTCTTGAGCGTCTCTAGTTGTGAGATCATTGGCACGCAAGTCAGCCCTCATATAAATAAATATTCACAGAATATTATAGATAATGGCACGGAGCCCTCCGTGCGTGACCGACTAGCACTTTGCCGAAAAAATCGTTTAAAACAACAGTTCTTTCTAACACAAATATGTTAATTCCTTACTTCCGCGTCTTGCGTTGCGTTCCGATCCCCCCAGTATAGTATTAACTTTATTTCTTATTCTTATTGAAGCTCAAAGATTAAACAACTTAATTGAATTCCAGGACATCACACCACCAGTCGTTTGTTAACGGATCAACTTGTCGCTTTGGGTTTAATTTAGACTCTGTTTTGAGTAATTTAAATTAATTTTCAAAGGTATTTTAGGTTGGAACGTTTATTCGCCTACTATTTAAAGGTAGACAGGGAACAAAACATTATTACTTGGCGCCTAATTATACAGGGTAGAGACTTTCATAAGAAATTAATTAAAACACAGTTTGTACTGGTCTAAACAATGGTAAATATGCATGTTTTTATTTCATCATCATCATTTCAGCCATAGGACGTCCACTGCTGAGCATAGGCCTCCCCCAGTGACTTCCAGATTGGCCGGTTGACAGCGGCTCGCATCCAGCGGCTTCCTGCAACCTTTACCAGGTCGTCTGTCCACCTTGTAGGTGGACGTCCTACGCTGCGCTTGCCGGTACGTAGCCTCCATTCCAGAACCTTTCTGCCCCATCGGCCGTCAGTTCTACGTGCTATGTGCCCCGCTAACTGCCACTTCAGCTTGCTTATCCGTTGGGCTATGTCAGCAACTTTTGTTCGTTTACGAATCTCCTCATGTTTTTATTTGATCCTAAAATAAATAGCACTTAATTATAATTAATAAAACTTTAAGAAAAATTTTGATAAATACCTGACTTACAGCCCATTAAAGTCGCGTGTTAGACAAGGAGGTCCGATATGTACTGTGACGTCACATTACACGGCCGCCATACATTTTTCATAGTAAAAGTTGTTTTAGGAAGAGATAGGTATACCTTTATTTCTAATTACTATATTACGGTTATTTTTTACCTAAAATCAATTTTATGTCACTATTAGCACTATAATTTCATATATTTTGTTATAAATATAGTAAAAACAACATATTTTTTCATGCATACTCCCTATTAATTTTAACTTTCTCGTTGCATGATTAATACACACTAAAACAGGAAGTAACGCCATCATTAATAAGTAGATATTTTACTTTTTATTTGTCTGACGTTTCGACCAGGTCACACCAACCGTGGTCACATTTTGCGATTTCGATGTTGGTCCCATAGAAAAAGTTGATGTAATTTAGCCGCAGAATATACCCTTAAAGTTTTATTTCACCTTTTCGTTACAGCCTGTATATAGCTGTTTCGATAAAAAATTCAAAATTCAAAATGGCGGCTATATCTATCATATTTTTACAGTTGGTGTCGATATTTCGCTATATCATATCATATTATATCGTGTTTTGGTAGACATGCTAGGGGGGCTGATATCCGTTTGATTGCCTTTAAACTTATAATTTTAACTCTGACATTTTTAACACAAACCAGGAATCAAATCTTGGAAGTAGTTTTTAACCTACTTCTAACTGACGTATCGATTTAAAACATTATAAGCATTTGACATTCGGATGTCAATACAATAATTTGACACCATCGTGCTGATCTGATGATGGAGCCAGGAGGTGGGGAGTGGAACTCTTCAACTACTAGTAAAACCTTGGCCTTGGGCCTATTTGGTTTGTTTGACAGGTTCAATACTTGTGTGTTATTATAGCTTTTAAAATTATTCTATAATTTAATTGTTTCATTATTTGATTTTATTTTCATCTTTGTAATTCATTTCTTTTATGAAATTTGTATGCCTACAAGGCCGATCACATGCACGTTATTATTTTTCTATTTTTACATCAAATTTACCTGTGTGTATCACAATTGAACGATTTGAGTTGATATGATTTGATTTGAAAAAAAAAAAAAAGATTTTCTTTGCTTGATAAATTAGTGTGATTGTTGAATAGAATTTTATTATTATTAAAAGCGTTAATCGCACTGACCGAAGCTTAACTTAAAAGCAACTATTTTAGAATATAATCATTTAACGCAGCCCCCCCCCCCCCCTAGCATGACTACCAAAACACGATATGATATAATATAGCGATATATCGACACCATCTGTAAAAATATGCTAGATATAGCCGCCATTTTGAATTTTTATCGAAACAGCGATCATAAATGACGTCACCGGAACGGCGATTCAACATGGCGGCTATATCTATCATATTTTTAGAGTTGTCGATATATCGCTATATCATATCATATCATATTCTGTTTTAGTGCTCATGCTAGGAAGGCTGGTATGTTAAAGACCTTAGAAGATAGTATCAACAGTATTGTACCTTTCATAGCAGGTATTATTTGTTCTAAAGCATCTACCGCAAGGCTTCGCCGGAGGCTGGGCCGCAGTCTACATATCGATTTGTCTAATTTTAAACCGAGCGCGATGAAGGCAGACGTAATGACCGCCGGGATACGACATTTTAATTGTGAAGCTGTGTTTTGTTCAATATTTTGAATATTTCAATTAAATAAGTAAATTTTATTTTAAAAAATAAAACCGACAACAAAGTCGGTTTTAGTGATATTTTAGTGATAAATCCTAATCAAAACAAATCATAAGAGTGCAAATTAAAAGTTAACTACTGAACATCGATTTCATCTTCTATTTTTCAACCCTTAAAGGTGATTTTTACCGCAAATTTTTACTATAGTATCTTTAAAGTATTAACTATTTAATAAAAAAAGAATCATCAAAATCGGTTTACATTCGTCGAAGATATTGGGTAACATAGATACAAGAACCACGAACCAAAACAATAACTGGGTATATATTTTGTTATTTTCTTAAAACCGCTTAATCAATTTCAATACTAGATTTAAATAAGGAGACATGTTCTGCCCCATGCCCCAAGGGCCTTTAATATTATTATTGACGTTCATAAGTGGCAATTTTGTCCTAAATTGAATAAATTATTTTTGACTTTGACTTTGACTTTGATACAATTTATAAGGGACCATCTCTGAAGTATGATCTATCAAACAAAAGAATAATTATCAAAATCGAATTATAATTGGCGGACTAACATACATACAAAAAAAAACATACAGTCGAATTGAGAACCTCCTTCTTTTTTTAAAGACGGTTGAAAACGATATACATATTTTTAGAGTAGGTACACACTTTAACTTCTTAGCAAAACGAGGCAGAATAGATGGTATTACTGTTACGTTCTCATGCGACCGTTCGGAAGCTAGTAAGTAAAATAAAATTAAATTCTAACAATCACGCTAAACTATCTAGTATGTAGTTTGAGAAGTAGTAATTGAGTAGTTATTAAGTAAGTTAATTAAGTAAGTAAGTTATTATACCTTATATATACAATAGTATAACATACTATATATATATAAGGTGCTTTAAAAATATCTGCCACGGCTGAAATGGGTGAAAGTATTGCTTAAGTAGATTACGATAGTGAAGGAATTACGTGCCCCGGGTCGGTTATAATTGTTTGAGAAAAGACAGTAAAAGACAGCAACGTTAGCATTTTGGTGGCAACATGAACGAATCCGTAACCGCAGCGCGCGGGACGTAGTACAAGCGGGCTGGTTAGATGAGTGTGGACGGTTTGAGACTAAATAAAGCCTAGTCATTAATTGATACTATTTTTAATGAAAAAATTTAATGATGTTCTAGACTTAAAATTTCTTTACTATCGCAATCTATATAAGGAATACTTTCACTCATTTCAGCCGTGGCAGATATTTTTAAAGCACCTTATACAGGGTGTAACGAAAAGGTGAAATAAAACTTTAAGGGGTTATTCTACGGCTAAATTACATCAACTTTTTCTATGGGACCAACATCGAAATCGCAAAAAAAAAACACTTTCCCATACTAAAACGCGACCAGCTGGCATCAGTTTGTATGGAAACGTCAATTTTTTTTTGAGATTTCGATGTTGGTCCCATAGGAAAAGTTGATGTAATTTAGCCGTAGAATAACCCCTTAAAGTTTTATTTCACCTTTTCGTTACACTCTGTATATCTAAAGGAAAGTCGGCTTAGTTACACCATTTATAAGTCGAGAACGGCTGGGCCGATTTTTATGGTTTATGATTTTTTGGATTTGTCTCCGTCCCGAATAGCAGAATAACTATTAAAACATTGAAAAATTCACGAAAAAAAAAACGAGGCGGTACTAAGTCCGCCGGGACAACTAGTTTTAAATCAAATAAAATAAATAAATTCAAATTCAAACATCCATGACTTAGATACAAATGCTCGTGCTCATCACACAAACATTTGCCCCCTGCGGACTCGAACCCACAACCGGCTTTGTGGTCCGGAGCGCGAACCACTACACAAGATGGTCGTCAATTTCAGTGACATGGATATCATTTTTTACCAATAGTTACAGACCGCATGAAACTGATATTTGATAAAAAGTTTATGCGGTGAAAATTTGTTTTAAAACAGAAATTTTCATTTTACTGGCAAATCTGTCGTTTTGACTTTATTATAGCATTATTTACTATTTTATTTGTAGGTCGCTTATTCTTAATCAGCGACTCAATAATGCATTATTTTAGAACAAAATTGATTATCATAAAAAAAACGGCCAAGTGCGAGTTGGAATCGCGCACCGAGGGTTCCGTACCTGTAGGTATATAAGTAAAAGTTCTATGTATTTAAATTTAATACCTCTACGCGGTCATGAGGGAGGGGTAGTAAGTTTAAAATTATTTAAAATATTTTTATTATATGATGCAACTAAAAATTTATGGTTTTTGCAATTTTTCCTTTATTTGTGCTTTAAGACGTTGCTTCGTACCAACTTTCAAGATTCTGAGTTCACGGGAAGTGCCGTGTAGGTTTTGATTCCCTTGCGAGTGTCGAAAATTTGCCGCATAAACGGCTGTATCTTTTGATTGCGTTGGCTTAGAAGTTTGATTTTTTCACAGCTCCAAGGGACAGTAGACCTGAGTATTTGATATAAATTCCAGCTTGATAACTCCACACGTTCCTGAGAAAAAGGATCTTGACAGACAGACAGACGGACGGACAACAGAGTGATCCGATAAGGGTTCCGTTTTTTTCTTTTGTGGTACGGAACTATGAAACGTTATAGTACGTCCACCTTAAAAGGTAGACATATGCCGACATAGATTTTTTTGTAGAACTTCTAGAGGAGAGCATGCTTACATGATTTTTGCGTAATCTTAACCGTTTACGCATAGCAAGCAACGGAAGCTCTCAAAAGGAATATTTTTTCCAGTTTTTGCAACATTTTTCATTGACACTCCGCTCCTATTGGTCGTAGCGTGATGTTATATAGCCTTCTCAATAAATGGACTATCCAACACAAAAATATTGTTTCAATTCGAATCAGTAGTTCCTGAGAGCGCTAATCTCTGTTCAAGCAAACAAACAAACTCTTCAACTTTATGATAATATTAAAGTATAGATTTAGATTCCACAGACAATGGCAAGTCAACTTACCCAAAAAGTTAAAGGTCATTGAACCGATTTTCAACTTTAAGTCCGACACGTAGAGATAAGATAAGATAATTTTTATTTACGTAAACATGTGTGAGAAATTCAAAGCATTGGCCGACATATTTAATTGGTGTTAGTGTCATTAGTATCAACATGTCTTACCGATATACGGTGTGTAAAATTTATAGCGTTAGTTCGTTAGTTCTCAGTTAACATTAGCAATGTCCAACAATATACAAAGTCTATAAAATTATTACTAAAACAATCAACAATTGAAATATATTACATAAGGAAATTATTATTAATTATAACATTATTTTCATGTCAAAATTTGTCATTAAGAAAGTCAGTTACAGTGTAGTAGCATTTTTCAATTAGAAGGTTTTTAAATTTATTTTAAAAAATACTGTTGTTTAAAGATTTATATACCTGCGGAATTTTATTATAAATTTTAGGAGCCATGCATACTACACTCTTCAATCAATATCAATCTTAATCAATCAATTGATCAATATCAATTGAGAAAATTTGACGTTTTGTCGCAGGTTCACGAGCTGTTATCTGTACTTCGTAGTCGTAGTATTACTCCCACACGCAACTCGTAGCCAGGAGACGTATTTTTGAATCACACGAATTCCGGATGTGTTGTGATTTTACATTAACCCCTAAAACTATAGTCATCTCTATAACTTACAATTTAATTCGGTAACTAACCTGTTTTATTTTCTGTTACAATATGGTATCGTATATATGTATTTCTAAAAAAAAAATCCTAAAACATTAATTATTATTTCTTGAATATATAATCTTTACTGAAAGATTCATCAACGTATGTCAATAATCAACTACCTAATTTGTCAATAGACTGTAGTCTGAATATTTTAATTAGTCAATCGATTTATAATCTAACAGACGTTTGTTATCAACAAGTTCTAGTTAAATTTATGTACTGCTTACTTTTGTTTCGGCACTGCCTTGTCTTTCTGTTAATAAATACACTGTTTATTTAAAGACTGTTTGTGCCAAAATAAATGAAAAAAAAACAATCCGAACACGAAATCGCAAAATTCGCATGCGAATTCCTAAAATCACTATTTTTGAAAATTTATTCCATGAATTCTGCAACGACCACTCGTTTTTCTTTTTCTACTAGTAGAAATTACGGAAAAATGACATTGACAAGTAAACATAATTATGTTTGACAGAAATTTTACTTAATAACTTTTTATTTACGTTCCGTTTATAGCGATTCACTACCGGTTTTTAAAATCAATGAGTATGCATTCCGTTTCATAATATTTTCTGCGTAAAACGAAAATAGTTAAGAATGATTCAAAAATGCGTAATTAATCGTGAGCAATAGAAATTAATTTCATACACGAATTGTTTTTGTGTTCGAATTCGAAATTCATTTCTAATGCTTCAAAAATACATCTCCAGCTCGTAGCATTGAAGATTATAGACTACGAAAGTTGTAGCAAAATCGTCACAAATCGTAGTTCATAGTGTAGTCTGCTTGCTACGAAGACGAAGCATAAAATCGTAGCACAACGTAGCTAGTAACGAGTCATTTGTTTTACTAATCCCACCGCTGGGCAACGATCTCCCCTCTTTCACTGATCTATATTCATATCCACTGGCTCCCGATCCTTCGTCAGGTCAAAGATATCTTTATATTGCTTTGGTCAGGTTAACTAAATCGACGCACCATCTTCTTCTCGTGTCTACCTCTTCTCTGTCTCTTCTTTGTGATTATACTATAAATAGAAAACTGAATTCAAAAAACTGAAAACAATATTAACTAATCCAGTTACTAAGAAAACATTCAAACACTCATCGGCTGGCACCGACTCCAAAAGTAACTGATTATAGGACTTAATGGTGCCGTGTGGGGACGGCCGTAAAGAATACTCTTCTCCACCACCAACAGGAGGCGTGTCGTAAGAGGCGACTAATTCCTATAGCACAAGACGGGCAGCAGCGTCTGTGTGCAAAATTTTATAAAAAACTGCGCTCGCCAACCCGCCTGCCAAGCGTGGTGAGTATTGGCAATCCCCCCGATGAAAGTCATTGGGGGAGGCCTGTGTTCAGCAGTGGACGTCCATGGCTGAAATGATAAATGGTTTAACATTTCAGTCAGCTTTTCAGTTTATAAAAGTCGCTTTTTTATTATAATTATTAAAAAAAATAAAACCGACTTCAAAACACTGAAATGCTAAAAATAATCCTAACACTTAAGTACCTAATCAGTTACTTTTGGAGTCGGTGCCAGCCGATGAGAGATTCAATGTTTTTGTTTGCACCGACTCCAAAAGTAACTGATTAGGTACTTAAGTGTTAGGATTATTTTTAGCATTTCAGTGTTTTGAAGTCGGTTTTATTTTTTTTAATAAAATTTACTTATTTCATCAATTTTTAGTGATAAATCCTAATCTAACTGCTGAACACCGATTTCATCCCCTATTTTCCTACCCTTAGGGGTGATTTTTATTTTGTAAACTTTTAGCATATTATCTTTGAAGTATAAGCTATTCAATAAAACAAAAATCATCAAAATCGGCTCATATTTGACGAAGATAGGTAACAAGAACCACAACCAAAATACTATCTGGGTATATATTTGTTGATTTTCTCAAAAAGTTCTGAATCAATTTCGATAAAATTTATATGGGACCACCTCTGAAGTATGATCGACCAAACAAAAAAAGAATCATTAAAATCGATTCATAATTGGCGGAGTAATCGCGTAACAAATATACAAAAAAAAAAAAAACAAAAAAACACAGTCGAATTGAGAACCTCTTCGTTTTTTGAAGTCGGTTGAAAACATAATACATCAATTTTAGTGATAAATCCTCATCTAAACGAATCATACGTGTGCAAACAAAAGTTAACTGCTGAACTCTGATTACATCCACAATTTTTTCACTTTTAAGGGTTGATATTGTTTAAGGAAACTTTAAATAAACTATCTTCAAAGTGTTAGCTATTCAACAAAACAACAATCATCGAAATCGGTTGACATTATGTCGAAGATATGGGGTAACTTACGAGTATATACATAAATCTGTTGTACAAAGTTCATAATCATAATCATAAATCTTTATTGTGGAACACAGGTATACAACAAGGGTCTTATAAAATGTCATGCTAAGAACTAACCATGTCCTGCCACTAGGGCGTACAATCAAATCATTTAATACATTATCACGAGTATACCATTTAACATTATTATTATTATCAAATCTTGCAGTCAATAATTTACACCAAACCATTAATATATTAAGTACTATTATTATGCAATCCTACAATAAAATTCATTAAAGGAATAATAACATTTGTCAATTAAATAATTCACTAGTTTTGATTTAAAACAATTAATGTCATTTGTGTCTCGAATGGATTCTGGTATTCAGTTATAAATTTGTGGAGCAATACAAAATATGCTTTTTCTGAATAAACTTGAATTGGCACGAATTGAGCACAGTTTATTTTTATGGCGAGCCCGTGATCTAAATTCGAATTTATCTATGTTTGATTTAATAAATATGGCACATTCCAGAATAAACAGACAAGGAAAGGTCAAGACTTTCTTATTAATGAAATGTCTTGCAAGAATCATCCGATTTTAGATGATACATAGCTCTAATGCAGCGTTTCTGAGCTCTAAATATCATTTCTCTGTCAGTACAGTTTCCCCAGAATATCAAACCATACCTGATTGTAGATACTACATAACTGTGATAGGCTGTTAAAACAGCAGATTCATTGACGATCAGTTGCAGTCTGTGGAGAGCAAATGAGAACTGTCGCAGTCTTTTGCAAACATAATCAGAATGTTAATTCATGGAATGTTTGATGATTTCTCTATAGATCCCATCATCAGAACTTGACCAAATTAATATGGGACCATTTCGAATGTATTCCCTATCGAATAAAAAAAGAATATGTAGTTTATGTAGCAATACGTCGAAATGGAAAGCTGCCAAATTCATTACTTACTCTAATATGAATCTCGTTAACTAGCGATTTTCTCTTAATCCAATTCACTTCGAGTTCTAAGAGTAACTAGCTCGACCTTTTAAAATCTAGGTTTTACTGACACCTGTATTAAAGCATTCGATCAAGTATATAATATCTAGACGGACAGTCAAGTCAAGGCAGCGAACGCTGCAACAAAATGTGTTCCAGTCCCTGGACGTTAAAACTCTACCCTGTGTTCCATCATAGGAGACGTTCAAGTGTATATTAATAATAATGGACAACATCACATACATATATGCTCTGATCCTATGGTAAGTAGCTTAAGCACTTGTGTTACAAAAATCAGAAACAACGATGGTACCACAACACCCAGACCAAACAAAAAAATTAAAGAAACAAACATTAACATATTTTTTTTAATATGGATTCATCCCGCTCTTTAACTTTAGGCAGAGCAGTGATTCTGCCAATGTCTAGTGTATTCTTGATATAGTTCACAACAAATAACGGTTGTTTAGTTTTTTTTTTTTTTTTTTGATTCAGTGGAGGCTACTCTTCCCGTAGAAGCAGGTTTCAAGACGCTATCGGGTCTAAAGCAAGTTGTCTTGAGACAAGTCACTTGACACTCGATGCGGCGTTGAATACAATGATATTTCAATAATTTTAGATCTTTAACACTTCACCAAACAGAACACAAACTTTGGTACTAAAGCTCTTTAAATGATAAATAAAAACCATTATAATAGATCGACCATGCTTTTCGTTCGACTACCCCCCACCGAATCCATTGATATTTACTTTAGTTTATTATTTGACAACGGTTGACAAGTCTATAACACAGTGGCGCCATCTGACATAAGAATTGCCTGTGCTTCCTCATTGTTATTGCTTATCATTATTTAATCTTTGGTCCAAAAATAATTAGTGTTTAATATTCGATGATCCGTTTGGATCATTAACTGAGCTTAAATAATAAATTAAGTCATTACCGGCCAATTAAATTGATTAGGTACTATTCAGTTATTCAACCCGGTGGGTAAACAGAGAGTACTTAGAGAATAGACGTCCTGAACTCGACTCGACTTTTACCCTACGGTAGGGTTAAAAATATGAGACAGTTTTAAACAACCCAATTTGAAATATTGGTTTAAACTAATTACTAACCTAACTAACCATTTCATTTAAAGATAAACCTCAAATGTACATGTTTTTTTAGTATTGCAGTAGTTAACATTCTAAATCTTTTGGATGGTTGTAGTTTTTTTATGTGTAAACAACACACTTTAGATGGTCTCACACAGACACACACGCACATACAGGCATCAAGGCAAGTTAAAAAAAAATCTTTTTTAAAACTAAGAATTGAAGCCAGGACCCATTGCATTCAATGCGATCACAGTTCCATTTCGTTCATCAGAACAGCGGATTTGCTCTTAATTAAATGTGATTCTGTTATTCTTATTAAAAATTATGAACAGTTACCGGCAGGTAATCATTAAACTCACTATGGGCCTCATAAGAAAGCTCAAGGTTGCACAGCGTGCTTTGCAAAGGGCTATGCTTGGTGTTTCTTTGCGAGATTGAATCAGAAATGAGGAGATTCGTAAACGAACAAAGGTCGCTGACATAGCCCAACGGATAAGCAAGCTGAAGTGGCAGTGGGCGGGGCACACAGCACGTAGAACTGACAGCCGATAGGGCAGAAAGGTTCTGGAATGGAGGCCACGTACCGGCAAGCGCAGTGTAGGACGTCCACCTACAAGGTGGACAGACGACTTGGTAAAGGTTGCAGGAAGCCAATCTGGAAGTCACTGGGGGAGACCTATGTTCTGCAGTGGACGTCCTATGGCTGAAATGATGATGATGATAAATAATTAAACTTTGGCATTATCTTTCAGTCAACCAATGGATCGTTAGTAGGCCAACCTACCCAAAATAATTTTCCCAACCAAAATTTAAAGACACTTTATTTATTAATAACAATTGAGAATTTGATGTTTTACGGTAGGTTTGAGTTGTTGACTGTGACAATACATAATGTAATCTTATCCCTAGCATGTTAAAAAAAATGTTCCCGATCTTACAATAAGGGATTAAAGTTCAAAGTACGATCAAATGAGAAAATAAACAAATAAAATAATTGCCCTGAAATTATGATACCAAAATGATTAATTGTCCTCTTATTTAGCTTCTATAAAGCTAAATAGTCTGCGAACAAATAAAAGTAGGTCAAAGTCCCCCAAATATAAAGAGAAGTTACAATATAAAAAGTTTATGGGGACCAGATGTTCAACAAATAACGAAAACGCTCTGAGTTACTTATGTGAAATAATGTAATGTGTAAAACTTAGAGTGGCATGAAGATTCGGTGCGCCACATTGGCGACGATCTCATATTCTCATGTCAACAGCCTTGAGTTCGCTGCAGCGGCAGCGCTGTAATACAAATTTGTTATTCATTTAAAATGAAAAGAGATGGATGGATTGTGTGAAATGAAATGAAATGAAATGTATTTATTTGCTTTAAAAGTGGTACACATACAGGTGATAATATAAATGGTGGTTCCTCACATTTCACCAGACACTGGCATGCAAAACGTTTTAAAAAGATCATTAAGAATTGAATTTATCATGATAATGTCAACAACAATGAATTTGAATAAATCAACAGCACATTTAAATTATTACAGGATTAATTAAATTATTAATACCAATACAATGAAAAAATAAACAATACAGTAATTGCAAGTCAGCAGAGTAGTCAATTATGTGTCAAAATATTCGTCAAGAGAATAGAAGCAACTATTAATTAGCCAGCATTTCAATTTTCTCTTGAACACATTCAGTGGTAAAAGCTTAATATCGTCATTGAGCCTATTATAGATTTTGACCGCCATTTGGTAACTATTTTTACTTTTGACTGCTGTGCTCATTGGTAGCAGATTTAGTCTGTTTGGATGCCTACAACTATACTTGAATGTGTCACTCCGCTTTTCAAATTATTTTTGATGAGTTTTGACGAAGACACACACCTGGAAAATATAGAAACAAGGGACGGACATAATTTTTAACTCTTTGAATAGAGGTCTACAAGATGTTAATGGATCTACATACAAATTGCTCTAATACATTGCTTCTGAGCTCTAAGGGCACAATTTATGTGACATAAGTTTCCCTAGAGAAGAATCCCTTAACGAAGCATATACCCCACGTAGCCATGTGAGGAGCGATATGACTGAGAAGGGAGTGAATGACTCGATAACGAGTGACCGGATTGCATGGAAGAGAAAGACATTGCAGACCGACCCCTGATGAACTGGGAACAGGGCTGGCGAATGTTGATGCACTAGCGCTTAGAAGACGAGCTCGGCTTAAATCAGAACTAACAGTCAAAGTAAAAAATCATTTATTCAATTTAGGACAGTAAATTGCCACTTCGTCAATAATAACATTATTGGCCCATATGGGGCAGGACATGTCTCCTTATTTTTTGGGCCCTACTAGCGTTTCGAGACAAGACACAGACAATCTGGCAAGTGCTGAGAAGAAACGCCAGAACAAACTCAGTCACCACTACATGCCACAAAAAATACAAATCAAAATAAACAGGTAGGTATGCCATTTTTCGTTGCAATTTGGTGTTCAGCAAAAAACATAGTGTCGCATTCGTCTCACGGCCTGGCTCCTGGCCACGATTTCTAGTGTAAAATCAGCTACAAATTTTTGGTCGAGTTTTGTATATTGAATTGAATAATTGTGTTTTTTTTTGTTCAATTGGCATAGAAATTAGCAGTGAGATTATCAATTATGTTATTTTTAGTTCAAAGACATCATGATGTCAGCCTATTGCAGTCCACTGATTTTGAATGGACGGACCTATCGCTGAGTGCCTTTGAGGAAGACATTCTTCAGCTTAAACCCGGCCGAGTGTGGGCTCAGACTCGTACGTGTCGAGCCCCATACTAGCAGGCGTGATGGGGCCAATGTGGAGTGCTAAAGGCACCCTACCAAGCGGCGAACCCGCTAGTGGTGGCGCCGACGGGACCGGAACTGTCCAAACAGGCCGGACCGCTGCCGGGCTCCTTTTTAGCGGGCCCGATCTGGGGGTGAGTCGGACTCTTGCAGTCCACTGCTGGACGTAAGCTTAGAAAAAGAGCGCCAAAAAACACGATCTCCCGCATTTAATTAACCGACTTCAAAAAAGGAGGAGGTTCTCAATTCGTCGGAATCTTTTTTTTTTATGGACAGCGATAATTTTTTTTTGTTTGAAAGGTAATACTTTCAGAATAGTTACATATAAATTTGGTTAAATTCTGATGATGGAATCTATAAGAAAATCATCAAACATTGCACGAACTCCGTGATTTTAGTATCTATCTTACCTAATATCTTTGCCAAATGTGGACCGATTTTGATGATTCTTTTTTTAATGAATAGCTTATACTTCAAAGATACTATAGTGCAAACATTTTCGGAAAAAAAATTACCCCTAAGAGTGGAAAAACAGGAAATGAAATCGGTGTTTAGCAGTTAAATTATTTTTATACTCGTAAGATTTGTTTTGATTAGGATTTATCACTAAAACAGATGAAATAAGTTAATTTTATAAAAAAAATAAAAACTGACTTCTAAAAACTAAAACGCTAAAAAAAATCTTAACACTTAAGTACCTAATCAGTTACTTTTGGAGTCGGTGCCAGTCGATGAGAGATTCTATGTTTTCGTTTGCACCGACTCCAAAAGTAACTGATTAGGTACTTAAGTGTTAAGATTATTTTTAGCGTTTTAGTTTTTTGAAGTCGTTTTTTTTTTATAATTTATATCCAGCCACTGCCAGCCATCTTCTTAAAGTCGTCGGTCCATTGAGCTGGGGGCATCCTACACTACGTTAGCCGAGGCGTGGTCTCCATTCAAGAACCCGTTTAAACACCATTCATCGGTTCTGCGACAGATGTGGCCGGCCCACTGCCACTTTAGTTTGCTACAGTTTTAGACTATGTCCATTACTTTCTTCTGTCGGATGACCTCGTTTCAGATTTTATCCCTTAACGAGATCCTAATCATCGACCTTTCGCGTTGCGTGAGGGCTATAAATAGGGCATGGTTTCTTGACTCGTGCAGGCCTCTCTTTAGAGCATCTAAAATTCTTCCTCTGCCTTGCATCTACTTGAGAGATCTGTGTCTGTTTGTTAGAAGCAATACAATCTTCTTTGAAAAATACACTGATGTCTACACAAGGCAAAAAAGGGCTAAATTTAAAAACTTATTATATCAACCCCCCAGCCGTAAATATATGTACAAGAAAAATGTGTTCAAAGTGTGCATTTATATTTATAACTTACTAACTAATGATTAAAATTACTTGAGGGTAGTACGTTTAAAAACAAATTAAGTGACTGGCTCTTATGTAACTGCTTTTATAATATAAAAGAATTCATTGAATTTTGTAAAAAATAAAAAGTTGACATTATATAAATGAATAACTAACTATTTAAAAAAAAATGACATAAGTGACTTAATCTACTAACAATATTAATTTAAAATTTGCACGTCTGCTTGCAGGCAGAATACTAATGCTTACCAAATAATAAGACCTTAGTGTAAAACTGTATTCTTGCAAATAAAGATTTGATTTGATTTGATTTCCATAGCTCGCTGAGTGAGGTGAACCCGGTGAGCCAGCTTTACTGTCATGTTTTACGTTTCGGCTTCGTAGGTCGCACTGATGCTTACCTTGCTCTTCAGGCATTGTGGTAGTTATGACAAGAACAAAATCATATGACGCAACTTCTGCAAATGCTGCACAGCCAAGCTGCACTCGCCTAATGATTTCTCGTTCTAAGCTGTTCTTAGTTAACTGCAGCACTTGTCCAAGGTAGATGTTGAGATACGGGATTGCGTGTGAATGTTAAAAGTCCGGAGAATAGTAGAAAATGTTTAATGTTAGATAATGTTACAAGTTAAAATGTTCGAATGCACCCGGTCGCGACGGTTCCGAAATATGCACTAATTTTAAGTGGAAAATTACATTACGAACGTACGTATTTAAATCACGTGTACAAGGTGCGTTGCACCGAACAGTAGATATACTCCTTGACAACTTTGAGCGCCACGCTTTCAACGGAAACTGGTCCGAGGATGACAATGTCATATAATATGACCTATCTTGTCCAAGTTTATTCCTAGGCTAGGCCTAGGAATTGAGACTATGCAGGTAACATTCTCGCTACGAATGTTACATTACGCCTTCTAACAATCAATACCCACTTTCACATGCCTTCTGAACCTTACCTAGGTATTTATTTCAGTAAAGAGTTTACAGTTTGTCTAAATTCGTTAATAGCACACATTTCAAACAATAAAGTGCCATTATTTCGGACTAAGAATATTAACGCCTCCTTATCTCGACGGAGTAAGGTTTAAAGTTGTATAATAGGCGTCGTTACGTCATACAATCTGGGTCCGAACTGGCAAGAACTGGCGGCAACATCTGTGACTATTAAGGGGATGGAGGGTAGACTAGTTTTCGCGTTTGGATTTGCTTGTTCGGACTTCTCAGCCCGGGGAAACGGGGCAAAAAGAAAATTCGATCGTTACGTGGTCTTATACGTACGTTTGGACTTAGGCGAGATATTGTTGTTTCTTTGGAACTTGCAGGAAAATAAAAGTTTTAAGTTTGTGGTTTAAGACCCAATTAGACCAAGCTGGAGTAAGTTTGTACTAGAGAGTAAACTACTGCTTATTCTGGAATAAGCAGATTTTTCATTTTGCCAACCACTAATCTAAGGATAAGTTAATTAAATACGAATTAATATTTTTGACAGATTAAATTATTTTACTGAGAATAAGGTAATGTCAAAGTTGTCACTTGTCAAATCCACTTTTGTCATCTCAAAACACAACAAGTTGTCAACATCTAGCTTTGCCACTATTATCCTACAAAATTAAAATGCTGTGGCATTTCAAGTCAACCTAGAAGAAATGGATTACATGGATTTTAGTAGGTTTATCAGTTCGTTGATCGTTCACTCTTGAACTATAGTATAACAATACCGAGTATAATGTATTGCTCGAAAAACGTAATCGAAGTTATCCAAGGGTAAATTCAAGGAGTAAAATTATACCCGTAATAGTTATTCTGGTATACCTTTGTGTTTGGTCGAATCGGCCCTATGAGTGCTTACATACTATAAAGAGTCTTCACTTCTGCTTCTTTCTTCTTCTTTCTACTGCTTAACCCGTTTCTAATCGAGGTATGCTTTACCCAATGTCTTAGATGCACCAAGTCAGCTATTACATTGATAAAGATAAAGGATATTTATTGCTAAAGGACATCACAACGACACATAACAGAACAGCACACAAATAATAATGACTATTAACATTATGAAATTTGAACATAATTATAAAGGAAAACAAAAAAAAGAATTATACAGGTGGCCAGAAAAGTGACGAGTGTTGATAGTTATCTAAATCACCCCTATGTATGTTCTACGATTGCTCGTAGTTCTCGAGTTACGATTTAACAATAACGTAAAAATACAGATAAAAAATTGGCAGAAACTTTTACCGAACAAATCATATGACATTTATTTCACTTCTGAACAAAGGCCTCCATCAATGACTTCTATCATCGGGGGTATTGCCAATACTCACAGAGTTGTAGTGTCCGTCACGTTATAAATGTCTGACCAATATGACCGAGCAAATTGGACATTTTCTCAATGTGACCGGACATTTCGGACATTTATTGTCACTAACGTCACATTCAATTCTATTGACAAACTATGAAAAAAAAGCATTTTGTCACAAATAAGTGCACTACTATAAGAGAGACAGGTTTTAGTAGTGAAGATCTATAAAGAAATGACATTTCTAAAATCTTTCTGCACGAACAAGCAAAAAAGTGTCGCGTTGTTACGCGCGTTTTTTTTTTTTTTTGTTAGAGACAGATCCAATTACATGTTTTATTGTATGTTTTTATTGTCAAATACTTAACATTTAAGACTTACTATAGTAGAATTCTTCTTTTTTAAAATTGTACTCAAGAAAAATATGTGACCATCGTGACAATAAATGTCCAATGTGACCAAGCATTTATCATAAATGACGGACGCTTATAGCATGTGACCGTCAATTTACAACCACAACGCTTGGCAGGCGGATTGGCGACCGCAGTTTTTTACAACATTTCGCTCGCAGACTCTGCCCTGCCCGTGACTGCCCGTCTCGTGCTACAGGAATGACTCGCCTTTTATGACACGCCTCCTGTTGGCGGTAGGGATCTGTATTCTTTACACACGGCCCGGCTTTGATTCCATTAAATAATTCAAATAATTTATGTTCTTTCTCAGGTACCTCCAATAGACTACCTAAGACAAGTGACCTTGGACCTCGGAGGCGAGGGAGTGTTGGGCGCTGTCAGCGAGCGCCACATGATCAGGAGGGCGCCTCCGACGCAGACACAACAGGCTAAAAGCACCGTCAGGGCGCTTATCAGAAGATTTAACGAGGTTAGTAAAACTTGATTTACTCAAAAAAATGTTTATTTTTTTGGAATAAATTATACTGTATGACATTTATAGATAGTTTTTTTATCTGTATGTAAAATATCATGAAGATCTGTCGGTCTGTTGCGCTGTGAAATAGATACAAACAAACACATTTGCATTTTTATAACTCAACATGTAGGAAGGTTGATTCTTAAATCCAAAATAAATGTGTGAACCGAGCACTTGAACAGTGACATTGTAACGCAGAGGGGATATCTTCGAGCAAGCAATCAGTCTCAGAAATAAATTAAAAAGAATTCATTCTCCAATATCTCCAAATAGGTCGCTACATCTTACATTGGCACTTATCGTTTTTTTTCTCAGACGCCAGATATCGTAATCTCATTTCGAATCGAACGCCAAATCGAATTTCAAGAGTGACGCTAAATCGGGAAAAACACGTATCTTTCCTTGCTTCACATAGTATAGGTAGAATCAGTAGGTTAACTGCATCGACTAGATCCAACATTATCCTAACGAAGATTTTGAAACTTAGCACTTTGAAATAAGGTTGAAATAAACCCTAAAAGACTTAAAGGGGCCACGTTTAGAAAAGTTTGAATTATATTTAGCAAAAATCAGTCTTATGAGGATGCAATAAGAACAAAGATCATGCATGTCTAGCAGATGGTTCACTCTATAACAAAATAGTACGTAACACAACAGCATTCACGCATAACATTCAAGTCTAATGGCGTAGCCAGTTGACAGGTCGAAACTAGGTAAAGTCACTAAAAATAGGTTATTTCTTACGCAACCTAATATTATAGAAGGATATTCAAGACTTCAGTAATGAACAGCTACAATTTCAAGTCAAATGTCAAGTGCAATCCTTGTAGTATAAAGTTAAATAACAAAATACTCGCTGCTTTACTTGTAAAACCATTTAAAAGCATAAAAACTTAAATCAATCGACTGAAAATACTGACGTTGTTATCACTACTTAACCCACGATCTAAATTCTAAAACTCGACAGATACAACCTTATGCATTTGTAAATCTATCAAAACAAAAAGAGATAATTATTATTGCTACATAATTAGAAAGAGCGCGATATACGGGTAAGCTGAAACACAGATGCACAAGCACAAGATGGCAGATGACCTGGTAAAGGTCGCAGGAGGCCGCTGGATGCAGGTCGCTTCTAACAGGCTGGAAATCACTGGGGGAGGCCTAGGTTCAAGGAAGTGGATGTCCTGTGGCTAAAATGATGATGATGATGATTAAAGTTAATTTGGTCCGATGTTGAAATCTAACCTAATGCGTCTCAGAGCAAGATTTTTAAAGGTTGTGAACAAATTAATTCTTCTTAAATATTAAGGCCTAATCTTGCTGTTGCAAGCCCTCTGTAATAACTTATACTATGGTCTTGCCGACATTGTTAAATATTTGATTGGATTCGTACATTCCCTATGACACTTGATATATATGTTATTAGCCCCAATTTGATATAATGTGGGGAGCGACAAGATTTTGACTGAGCTCTTGTAAAAGCAACAGGGTGAGCCATACAGTGACGTTGGAACTTTTTTATATGTTACCAAGACCTATCCGAATCGCCCCCAGGTATGTCAGTGATATTGTGTAGTTTTTGGCGTATACGATTTTTTAAAATATGTTTTTGAACTTGTCATAATTTGCAGGTTAAAATAGTTGAAGTAAAAATAATAATAACAAACATAAATACATAGTTACAAATTAAGATAATATGACGATCATTTGGTGTATTGGTTTGCGATCACCACGAAGATCTGTGGTTGCGGGTACGAATCCCGCAAGAGGCATATGTGTGATGAGCACGAACATTTTTACCTAAGTCATGGATGTTTATAAAAGTATTTAAGTATGTTTATCCGTTATCTAGTCGCCATAGTACAAGCTTTTCTTAATTAGGGGTTAGATAATTGGTGTGATTGTAGAAATAAATAATTCATTATTTTGTTTATTATAAGTTTGTTAAAAAATAAGTAATAGCCTTGTCAATAGCACAGAATTAATAATAATGGTACCGATAGCTACATTAAACATTTTAAGAGTTTTCTCAAAGATTTGGGCGTTCCAAAATATTACTTTAGTTAAAATCAACGAAGATAATCTGCTCGGCGTAATATCTCAAATTTACATGTATAAAATATTCCTTCGTGAAACACGAATTCGTCTTAGGAATTTGAACTTTAAAAGCTTCAATTTTAAGTCTTGAATTGAGTGTATTATTTAGAATAATCTCTCTAAACACCATTATCGAAGGTATGAAGCACTAATTTTCTATTCAGAGAGACGAATTGATGGCCGATTTAAAATGGCAGAGCTTTTGAACTGTTTATTAAGTTAAAATCAAAATTAAATACGTTTCAGCTCGAGAAAGGTCTATAGGTCTATAAGCTACATTAACTGTATGACAACAACACTTAAAGGCTCGATAATATAAATAACTAAACTAATTTTGAAGCTAAACAAAAACGTCGTTTAAAATATAAATGTGTAAAAGTCCGCGGTATTCGCGGTAATCTGAAAGATTTTTTTTGTTTTTATATGAAATAATAATTAGTATTTAGATACATCAGGAAAAACTTCAACATATAAGTTACATGATATATTAATTTCCACATCCTATATCCAGTATTTTTGCCAGAAAACTTGTGAAAAAACACCTCTTTTACGTGTATTCTCCTTATCCGGCGCCTTAAAATGTACTCTGTGATTAATACACATTATTATAAAAAAAAAGTAAACCGACTTCAAAAAACTAATAAGCTAAAATTTATATAAACACATAAGTACCTAATCAGTTACTTTTGGAGTCGGTGCAAACGAAAACATTCAAACTCTCATCGGATGGCACGGTCGTGGGTGGATGTCGGTGTTAGCTACTCAATCACAGTATAAAGGCTTAACGGATCTAGGTGAAATTTAGCACATAGATAGATAGATAGATACTCTTTATTGTACACCATACAAAGAAGTTACAATTTGTGTTTACAGAGAGATGCACAATTTTGTCGATCTTATCGCTAAAAGCGATCTCTTCCAGACAACTTTCAGGTAGAGGACACATAAATAGATGCTTGTACTAAGTCGACTATATAACGGATAAACATAAATAATAAATAAATAAATATTGGACAACATCACATACAATGGACAACATCACACACATTGGACAACATCACAAACACACTTAAATACTTTTATAAACACCCATGACTTAGGTACAAATGCTCGTAATCACACAAACATTTGCCCCTTGCGGGATTCGAACCGGACCCAGAAATAAATCCAACCCGAACCGGGATTCGAACCTTAGAACCTTTGCGTTCAAAGCTAATCACGAAATCAATTGGGTTGTCAAAAGTAAATAGGCTTACCGAATAATCACTTTAGAAACCAACTTTAATTTAATTAACTCTTATAATTGGTTCAAATCCACATTCAATACTTACCAGATCAATATAAATGGAAATAATTGTTTTCCGATGGCCAATTAATGCTCGGAAGTGGGTAGAAATGAATTTTATAGCGGACCACCTGTTTTTACGAATGGCTCCGAGGGGAGGCGGGACACAGTGCAGTAAGTTGAAGCAGTATCTAAAGTTAAGTTTAAGATAGATAGATAGACACTTTATTTCACAAAAACATTGGTATTACACACAAGAGACACAGTTATGTACAATCAGGCGGCAGGCCTTTTAAGGCGCAGGGTAAGGAGAATACACGTAAAAGAGATGTTTTTGGCCAAGTTTTCTGGCTAAAATACTACGGAAATTAATATATCATGTAACTACGTATAAGTTTTTTTCTGTTGTATCTAAATACTAGTTATTATTTCTTATAAACACAAAAAAATATTTAAAGTACTACAAATATTGTGAGCTTGTACACATTTATGTTTTCTAAGTAAATAAATGAATTTGAATATTTAAACGACGTTTTTGTTTAGCTTCAAAGTTGGTTTAGTTATTTATAACATTCATGCTTTTTGGGATGATGTTTTTTTTTTCAAATAGTCAACAAATTAAGAATTATAAGGATTTTTAATGGATTTTACGCTTAGCGCCTACTTTTCCACAAGCGGATATTTTGTTTGCAATGATAATCTATTTGCACAGGAGCGCAACGGATGGATGTTTAGTCTGCGAGAAGCATTTCTATTATCTTAGGCACGTAATAGAAGTCGCATTAGTCGAAGCTAAATTTAATGCTCAAGGTCACTTGCTTTACCCGTCGCCTTAATGAAAATATGCGGCTCTGAAAAGACTATCCGCGTTTTGGCTAGACAGAAATATTAAGTTGCCTTGGACATGAAAACGATTCGATATTTTTGTGTAGAAAATTTCATCAAAATTTTTTCAGCTCTTACTACAAAAAGTAGCTTATCATTTCCCAAGCTCTAATCTATCTTTGTACTAAATTTCATCAAGATCGGTTCAGTAGTTTAGGTGTGAAAGCGAAACAGACAGAGTTACTTTCGCATAATATTAGTAGGGATTATTTGGATATTTTAAGAAGGAATTGAATTCGACAACCGTCTGGTGTAGTGGTTCGCGCTCTGAACTACGAAGCCAGCGGTTGCGGGTTCGAATCCCGCAAGGGGCAAATGTTTGTGTGATTCGCACGAGTATTTGTACCTAAGTCATGGATGTTTATATATGTATTTAAGTATGTTTATCCGTTATCTAGACGCCATAGTGCAAGCTTTGCTTAGTTTGGGGCTAGATGATTGGTGTGATGGTGAAAACGGTTTAGACGACCTCCGTAGCAGAGAGGCGAGCATACCGGACTTGGTGTCGCTATCTCTGAGGTCCCGGGTTCGATTCCCGGTCGGCCTATGTAGAAAAATAACTTTTCTATATTGCCTCGGGTCTAGGTGTTGTGGTACCGTCGTTGTTTCTGATTTCTGTAACACAAGTGCTTAAGGTACTTATCATAGAATCAGAGCAATGTGTGTGATTTTGTGCAATATTTATTTATTTATTATTTATTAACTACTGCGGTACTTTTTATACTGTGGCTGAATCGAGTCGGATAATAATCAGGAGCGAGAATGGCCCAATCATTGAGATAGGTTTGATTGGTAAAAACGGAATAAAAGTGAAGTTAAGCGAGAATGCCCTGATAATTACGGCTGTGAGAAGAACTAGCAGCCACCTTATAAAATAAAACCGGACAAGTGGGAGTCGAACTCGCGCACCGAGGGTTCCGTACCAACCTATAGATGTTTAAATAATTCTTCCTGAACGGGAATCGAGTCTCGAAGATTTATAGATTACCGATTTTTCGAGTTTGTTAAAAAAATATTTTTGTTATGTCCTTTACCTGAAGGTTGTCTGGAAGACATCGCTATAAGCGATAAGACCGCCTAAATTGTACGTCTTTATGTAAAAATCATATGTACTTGTATGGTGTGCAATAAAGAGTATCTATCTATTTAACTATCTATTTACACTGATTGTGGACTTTGACTTTGCCTTTACGTGTACTATAAGACATTGCTTCTTGCCAAATTTCACAAAGTTACACAGTGATTTTAAAATAATATTTACCAACATATTCTATCGCCACAAGCGTGCAAATTTTGATAAGGAGATCTCTACATAATGTTTAATAACCATTAATGTGGGATATTTGTAATGGAACGTAAGTTGTGTGATAGAGAAGGAAGACGGAGTGAGCAAGAGGAGAGACGAATGCGGATTTGAAAGTGATGACGGACGTTTTTCTATTGTTTGACGAAGGTTGAGGAGTAAGTCAGATGTTCTTGGTGCGTGCTTCTGCAAAACTTGCATAAACCCATGTATCGTTTAAAACCAGCATTTCTCTTATCCCTACATTAATTAAGTTTAATTTTAAAGAAGAAAGATAGATAGATAGATAGATAGATACTCTTTATTGCACACCATACAAGTAAAATACACATGATTTTGAGATCTGAATCTGAATGCTATAAAGAATAAAGATATGAATAAAGATAGATCTAAATGCTGGGCCATTAAAGGTAAATGAAAAGCGATTGCATGCAGCAGAAATAAGAATGTTAAGGTGGATGTGTGGGGTGACGTAATGAATATATTAGAGGAAGTATGAAAGTGGCACCTATAGCAGAAAAGATGAAAGGACACCGTTTGTATTGGTATGGACATGTAATGAGAAAGGAAGAGGAGCACGTAACGAGAAGAGTGATGGATATGAGTATTGATGGGTGGAGAAGTAGAGGACGACCTAAGAAGAGATGGATGGATTGTGTGAGGAGAGATATGACTGAGAAGGGAGTGAATGACTCAATGACGAGTGACCGGATGGCATGGAAGAGTAAGGTATACTGCGCCGACCCCAGAAGATCTGGGAACAGGGCAGGTGAATGATGAATTTTAAAGAAGAAAGATGTCATGGTTCTTCCGTTGATTCCCTTGAGTTGAGTGTTGAAATATAAGTTTATTGTGGCATCTTTTTATTAAGTTACGTTAGAAGTTTGATTTTTTACATTTTTTACATTTACATTTTACATTGTATTTGGTAATTAATTTCAATGGGAACTATAACGGATAAACATACTTATATACGTTTATAAAAATCCATTGTACATTTGCATCTTGCGGGATTCGAACCCGCCACCGCTGGCTTTCTAGTCTGCTGCGCGAACCACTATACCAGACGGTCGTCAAATATTAACATTTGTGGTACAAGATTTTTTGCCAGGGGCATCTCCCAGCTCACCCAGGCACGAGCCAATTAACGTCCTATGGCTGAAATGATGATGATGATGATGAAATACGCCAGTCATCATGCTCGTAATTCCTACTAATATTATAAATGCGAAAGTAACTCTGTCTGTTTGTCTGTTACGCTTTCACGCCTAAACTACTCTACCGATTTTGATATAATTTGGCACAGAGATAGACTAGAGTTTTAGGAAGGACACAAGCAACTTTTTGTAGTGAAAACTGAACCGATTTTGATGAAATTTGATACGGTAAAAGCTTGTACCCTAAGAAAATATGTAGGCTACTATTTTTATTTCATCTTGTTAGCAACGGAAACTCGGTTCGTAGGTAATACAGAAGGAATTTATTTACAAGCTTAGCAAAAGATGGCGAACTCAAACAATGTACAAAAGGCCAAATTTAAGACAAAAAAGATGTACAAAAAAGGTGCATTGTGCACACATCTCTTAAGCGAGTAAAAAAACCATATTGCACACGAGGGAAGCTGCGGACACAGCTAGTGATTTATAATTTAGAACCCTGCAAAATAGTCCTTAAGTAAATAAATACCAAGTTAATTATAAACTTTTTAAGTTATGCAAGAGTTCGCTTAGTAAACAACAAGGGTAATTTAAGTACTGCTAACTAACGTCAAGATAACGGAAGCATTTCTAAGATAATATAAAATCTTAAGAATATAATATATTATATTATATAATACAATATTAAGAATAGGATAGGATAATGTTTACAAAGGAATACCTACACCCGTAGGAATCAAACACACGACATTCAGATGGAATTTTTATGTTTACAGAATCAACGTTTGTAATGCTTAATCTATTTATTTTTATCTTAAAACTAATAAATCAACTAGGTACAAAAACTTCTCAAGTGTAAACCCCGTGCCGTCGTTCGCAGCTCGGTCATAAAACTGAGGCGCGCAAAGAAAATTCACTGTTCGCGCGCGGTTATAAGTTTCTATTTTGAGAGCTCTGGCGAGTCTAGGTATATTTTTATACCTAAACCTGACTTTTGTTAGGAAGTGAATCATCTGTACGGTAGTACTATTAGGTATTCTGTGACTTCGATAGTCACAGCTTCAATCAGTATCATACGGAGATGCTCGGGGTCTAATAGACCCCATGGGAATATTAGATAAACCCGGCCCTTCCGGCTTTTGAAGCTTACCCAAGGCTTTCAAAAACCGTTGTCACATAAATATAACATAAATGTGACAAAGGTCTTTGAAAGCCTTTGGGTAATAAGACATACTTAGACATAATTATTATGTCTGAGATCTATAGACAGAAAAACTAAATTTAAGTGCTGTAAAGGTGCAATAAGCACTATTTCAAGGTCTGCAATTCATGTAACTAACAATTTTTTAAGAGACGGATTTTATATTTAGTTATTTTCTGGAAGTAGGTGATGGGCTAGTTTCCTAAAAAAATCTAATTAGTCCGTCAGTTGGATTAACAGAAAATATTGGACACGTATTTTTTCTTTTCTAAATCAAACAAAAAATGAAGATATAGCCCGTTGAAGTTCCGTGTAACGTCACGCCTTGCGACACTTTCTGGCAAGACGTGACATCACGTGCTCACTTTGATGCGCTTTATCTTCATAATTTTTTGTTTGATTGACAAAAGACAAAATATGGGTCCAATATTTTTTGATAATCTAACTAACGGACTAAATAGAATAATCATTTTTTTACCCAGGAAACTAGCCCATTGTACAAGGTGCCTTTATCAAGTTAAAATGCTGTACTTTCAGTTCACTTTAAGTTCTAATCATTTGATATTGTTTTGATTGTTACTTATCCAAATTTTTGTCTACTGTCATCATCATCAGCCTCTAGAAGCCCACTGCTGTGCATGGCCTCCCCTATAGAACGCCTGGACGTTCGCATCAAACAGCTGCCCGTAACCTTCACGAGGTCGTCAGTCCACCGCGTAGGAGGCCTGCCCACGCTGCGTCTTCCATTCGTGGTTGCCATTTTCTTCTCAGCACTTGCCAGATTGTCTGTGTCTTGTCTCGAAGCGCTAGTAGGGCCCAAAAAATAAGGAGACATGTTCTGCTCCATATGGGCCTATAATGTTATTATTGACGTTCATAAGTGGCAATTTTGTACTAAATTGAATAAATGATTTTTAACTTTGACTTTGACCATTCGAATTAACTAAAGGTAAAAAAAATTACTACTAATCTAAAAGTTAAAAGCTAATGGTTAAAATCACTAGCGAGCAACTGTGTCGAAAGCTTTACCAAATTCATTTATGTTAATAAAATAATCACGTAGTCCAAAGTTGTAATGCAATTACGTGTAATTCAAGGGGCTTTAATTTAGTTACAAAGTGTTTTGCTCTTACCATAAATCGTGTTAAATCTGAAGAAGTTAGATTAGAATACTAGTGGTTTAACGCGTATGCGTTCGCTTTTTTAAATAATGTGTTCAAGAACCACCTTTTAAGTAACGTTTTAAACATCATTGATGTTTTTATTTTGCTTGTTAGAGGAGGTAGTTGTTAGAAACGGGCTAGTAGTAATGATGTTAATTAAATATTTATCTAAGATTTCATCAGTAGGTAATTGAAGCGCTCTTGCCTCTTTGCCACAAGGACACGCTTTAATTTTTGAGTAGGTAGTTTTTAGTTTTAAGTTAGTTTATTTTTGTGGTATTAGAATTTTAATTATTTCTTTTTAATATTAATTATTACTTGCCAAGGCATATTATGATTTGAATGAATATTTCAGGGACAAATTTTAAATATCATAATTCTTGACATCTTTGACATAATTTTACTGTTAATGTTATTTTTCCCTACAATATAATGATAAACTGACTATGTATAAATTTGCATTTTTATTTTGACAATTGTAATTTAATTTTAAGATGTAAATTTTGACATCTTGGAATCTTAACATGACTTAATTTATGAATGACCAATTTATGAATCTAATATTGTATGAATGTAATATAATGATGACATGTAAATGTAATTATAACTTTAATTTGTTTAAATAATTTTAATTCACGAATGCCTTAATAAGGTTGTAATGTTACTATTGACCATCTATAATGTACATTACGAAGTGATTAAATGAATGAATATGAATTGTTGCATCTAAATAGGTACAACGACCTTATTGATTTTACTTTTATCGTTGGGATGATGACTTCATAATGTGATTTTCTCTTTATCATTAAGGCATCGTAACGAGGGGAAGTGGGTAATGTGGGTATGATGAGTGTAGATGGGTGAAAAGGTAGAGGACGACGTAAGAAGAAATAAATATAAAAATTGGACGACATCACATACATAGATAGATAGATACTCTTTATTGCACACCATACAAGTAAAATACACATGATTTTTACAGAAAGATGTACAATTTAGGCGGTCTTATCGCTAATAGCGATAATACATATAATAATAATTGCTTTGATCATATGGGAAGTAGCCAAAGCACTTGTGTTACAGAAATCAGAAACAACGACGGTACCACAACACCCAGACCTGAGACAATATAGAAAAGTGATTTTTCCTACATTAATCGACCGGGAATCGAAACCCGGGACCTCAGAGATAACGACACCAAGTCCGGTAAGCTCGCCTCCTGACTACGGATGTCGTCAATAGAAGAGTTGGATGGCTTTATGCGAGTGATGATAATAAATGAGTGAGAAGAAAGGGGATAACTTGTTGACGATATACTGCGATGAATGAAAGAGATAAATATACTACGCTAATCCTAGGTAACCTGGGAACAGGATAGGCGAATAATAATGATAAAAGCGTAATGTATGCTTAGTTGGATTTTCATCTATTTCAGGCAAGCATAAGATCTGTAATATGTAAAATACTATCGAATAATATGCAAATACAACGCCTATGATCCGATTACAAAGATGGGACATGTCCCTTTCGGGCCTAGAATAGGGTGACTATCAATTTTCAATTTGTGCAAGACAAGAGTAAAAATATTTTTTCGTGCCAATCGTCAATGCCAAAAAATTACTTTTCTTTATCGTTTTGGGTCTGGGTGTTATCGTACCGTCGTCGTTTTAAATTTCTGTAACAAAGTTCTTAAGCTACTTTTGATAGGATCAGCCTGCCTAGCATGAGCACTAAAAACACGATATGATATGATATGATATAGCGAAATATCGACACCAACTGTAAAAGTATGATAGATATAGCCGCCATGTCGAATCGCCGTCACATATTAAGATCGCTGTTTCGATAAAAAAAAATGGCGGCTAATTCTATCAAATTTTTAAAGTTGGTGTCGATATTTCGCCATATCATATCATATCGTGTTTTTAGTGCCCATGCTAGGCAGGCAGAGCAATGTGATGTTGTCTAATATTTAATTATTTATTTTATGGCATCAAATAGAACCTGACTAAAACTTCGCGACTTTTACTGCGTTATTTGCCTCCATATTAGATTATTCCTGTGCAGGTGTTAAAGAGACTAATATTAAGGTAATTTGTAACCAATTATCCCATGTCTTCGAGAGTATCAAACAACTTTAGCCGGGAGCAACGTATTCGTGGTTTCCGAAACGTGGAAATGATCGTGATAAGTAAAAAACCGTCTTCAAAACACTAAAATGCTAAAAATAATCCTAACACTTAAGTACCTAATCAGTTAATTTTGGAGTCGGTGCAAACAAAAACATTGAATCTCTCATCGGCTGGCACCGACTCCAAAAGTAACTGATTAGGTACTTAAGTGTTAGGATTATTTTTAGCATTTTAGTGTTTTGAAGTCGGTTTTATTTTTTAAATAAAATGTACTTATTTCATCTATTTTTAGAGATAAGTCCTAATCTAACTGCTGAACACCGATTTCATCCCCTATTTTCCTACCCTTAGGGGTGTTTTTTTTTCCGCAAACTTTTATCATAGCATCTTTGAAGTATAAGCTATTCAATAAAACAAAAATCACCAAAATCGGCTCATATTTTGTCGAAGATAAGAAACAAGAACCACAACCAAAATATTATCTGGGTATATATTTGTTGATTTTCTCAAAAAGTTCTAAATCAATTTCGATAAAATTTATATGGGACCACCTCTGAAGTATGATCTACCAAACAAAAAAATAATTATTAAAATCGATGCATAATTGGCGGAGTGATTGCGTAACATACATACAAAAAAAAAAAAACACTCGAATTGAGAACCTCCTCCTTTTTTGAAGTCGGTTGATAAATAAAATAAATCCTTCTAATTAACTAGACTTAAACTAAGAAAAGCTTGTTCTATAGCGAATAGATTAGATAACGGATAAGCATACTTAATTAAACGCTTATTAACATCCACGACTTAGGTACAAATTGCGCGTGCTTATTACACGAAGGGCAAATACCTTTGTGGGATTTGAATTCGTAACTAGACCAGATGGTCGTCTAAGGTATGCCTATGCAACTATGAGGTGGTTTGGGCCATACTCCAACCACGCGGGCCCAGTGCGGTGGAGGGGTGTTTAAAGGCCAGTGACTTAACCTTACTGTCAGATGTTATTAAGCCGCCCTAAGGCCTCTGACTAGACTTCACGACTAGTATCAAGCGATATTAGCCGGAACCAACTTTTAACGTGCTTTCCGAAGCACGGAGATGCTTGTGATAAACGTCACTTGATATGGTTAGAGTGGTCACCCATCACCTTAACCGTAGCGTAGGTTGCTTAACTTTGATAATCACAACCAAAGCGCTGTCGCCACTAAGCCACAAGCACTGGTGATATTAATTACAAATCAAGCTACTGCTTCCACAATAAAATTAAACATAACGTCGCCAATTTCGAACAATTAAAAAAAGAACGTTCTTAATTTGAATAAATTTTAAACTGTCATTAACGTCCGCAGCTAAAGTAAATACTAGAAAGAAGGAAAAAGCCGAGACCCGAGAGCAAACGTTTAATTTGTACCTGAGTAAATATTTGGAAGAGAGACAGTCAGTGGGGGCATGTTCATTGAATTTTCTATGTCATTTCTGAAATAAGATAGCATAGAATCCTAATTGTTATAAGAATATAAATAAAAATATTGGACAACACATTGTTCTGATCCCATGGTAAGTAGCCAAAGTACTCGTGTTACAGAAATCAGAAATAACGACGGTACCACAACACACACAACGGTTATTTTTCTACATTGACCGACCGGGAATCGAACCCAGGACCTCAGAGATAACGACACCAAGTCCGGTATGCTCGCCTCTCGGCTACGGAGGTCGTCTATTATATACTTATATTATAATAATTTTGGGAAAGGGAATGATAGTATAGTAAAATTAATTAGAAATAGTTATTAGCAGTCACCCTGTATAAAAAATAGTGGTTCGCGATTCGGACCTCAATGCTAAGTGGCTGCGAATTCGAATCCCGCAAGGGGTAAATGTTTATGTGATAAGCACGAGCATTTGTACCTGAGTCATGGATGTTTATAAATGTATTTAAGTATGTTTATCCGTTATCTAGTCGCCATAGTACAAGCTTTGCTTAGTTTGGGGCTAGATGATTGGTGTGATTGCAGAAATAATTAAGTATTTATTTTATTTGGAGACAATTAGTATTAAATAAAATTAACTTGAATGTGTGCGTTGCAATATAGGAAATTCATTTTCTGGTTCACAACATTTTTATAATACAAGGTGGCAATGAATATAATTTTGCTTACATCATTTCATACACTGACCCGAGCAAATTAAGCAAAATCGTTTTAGTGAAGTTAATTGAAAATCAATCATCGTCATCATCATTTCAGCCATAGTACGTCCACCGCTGAATATAGGCCTAGTGTCTTCCTGATTGGCCGGTTGGAAGCGGACCGCATTCAACGGCTTCCTGTCGGTCGTCGGTCGTCTGTCCACGTTACGAGTGGACATCCTACGCTGCGCTTGCCGGTACAAAAATCAATAAATATGGCTTATAACTTCGAGACGAACTCCATAGCCGAGAGCCGTCGACGGACTTGGAGTCGCCATCTTTAAGGAACCGGATCAATGTCAAATACAAACTTTTCTGTTTTATGGTACTGTCATTGTTTCTGATTTCTAATAACACAAGTGCTGTAGCTACTTACCTTAGGATTAGAGCAATGACAGACTCGACTGCAGCAATTAACAAAGTTGGAAGAAGAACTATATTTTAACGATTTTTATTTTTTTGCATTAAATGTCTTATAATATCTATTAATATCTTTGGCCTCATAATGTTTTAATGGGCTAGTTTCCTAAAAAAATCTAATTAGTCCGTCAGTTGAATTAACAGAAAATATTGGACACGTATTTTTTCTTTTCTGAATCAAACAAAAAATGATGAAGATATAACCCGTTAAAGTTCCGCGTAACGTCATGCCTTGCGACACTTATTAGCAAGACGTGACGTCACGTGCTCACTCTGATGCGCTTTATCTTCGCCATTTTTTGTTTGATTGACAAAAGACAAAATATGGGTCCAATATTTTTTGATAATGATATATATAATAACTGACGGACTAAATAGAATAGTCATTTTTTGACCCAGGAAACTAGCCCATTGTCAAATAGAACTCTTTCTCTGTTTTTGACTAGGGAAAAAGTTGGATGTTTTCATAGCCCGATTAACACTGTAGGTAGTTGTGTTGAGACATACTTGCCGGGGCATGCGAGGGGGGCGGTCACTCGTGCGCCGAGCGGATCTGCCAGTTCCAATTTAGTTAGCGGGAAGAGCGCACGTGCGATTTTCTATTTTTCAACTCAATCGTTTTATTACAATTAATGCGATTCTACGTTTTACATTATGTCTCGGTCTAAAAAAATGGTAGACTTGGTACAGTCTTTTACTTGTCGTATGTCCCACTTACCACATAACTTAGAATAAAAACTTTGATAATTATTGTAGTATGTTCCACATCTGACAAAATAGAGAAATAAAACTTCAATTAATAATGTAGGATATTCCATTTCCGACATAGTGGCTTGGTCTTTTACGATTAATAACGTGACATGTACCCTTTTTTCACATTTCCTATTTATTATTACACTTTTTTACTTTGTCATCTGCTAGCTTACCTAAAGTTATTGCACCATACCAAATTTTGTTTTGATACGTAGACTTATGCCAATTTTATGCCGTTTTAAAGTAATTCGGCCGTTTTGAAAACTATAGAATTTTCACATACGACCCTGTGAATTGCTGCAGATGTATGTGATGTTGTCCAATATTAATTTAGTTATTTATTTTATTACTTCACAACGTCGAAATATTCCTGAAATAATTTTCCAAACTTTGAGTCACCCTAGCAAGAAAAGGGTTTGAAATTCTATCATCAATTGTACGTCGATTGAGAAATATTGTAATCTCCTACCCTTAGGCAAAGGGCGGGCGGTAAAAAATAAGTGCCTTTTGGACAAAGCTTATCAGCGCACTTTTTCCGTCGCAGAAAATAAATGGAAAAGGCGGAAAAAAATCTTTTTGTATCCATTTAAAATTTATTTGTGAGATACGCTGGTTCGGGAAACTACACAACGTCTTCTCGTCCAGAATACCTAAGTCTACAAGCCAGTATACAACCAGTGTGTGTCACTAGTGATGACATATGGAACTGAAACGTGGCCTCTCACTATGGGCCTCATAAGAAAGCTCAAGGTCGCACAGCTGCTAAGGAAAGGGCTATGCTCGGTGTTTCTTTGCAAGATTGAATCAAAAATGAGGAGATTCGTAAACGAACAAAAGTCGCTGATATATCCCGATTATCAGCAAGCTGAAGTGGCAGTAGGCGGGGCACATAGCACGTAGAACTGACGGCCGATGTGGCAGAAGGTGCCGGAATGAAGGCCAAGTACCAGCAAGCGCAGTGGAAGACCCACAAGGTGGACAGACGACCTGGTAAAGGTTGCAGGAAGCCGCTGGATGCGGGCCGCTTCCAACCGGCCGATCTGGAAGTCTTTTGGAATGCCTATGTTTAGCGGTAGACGTCATATGGCCGAAATGATGATGAATTAAATGTTTTATTTATTTTATTTCATTTATTTAAAAAGGTACACCAACAGCATATATATACAACACTTGCAACAAATAGGATATATATATATATATATATATTTTAGAAGAACTTTTAAAACCCTTTCATAAGGTAAGCCTCGATAGGGTTTTCAGATACGGTTAGTGCTTACCCGAATTAACTGTATTCATTTGGTTAGCCTTTGAAGTAAGTCGACGATATGCTTACCGAATTGATAGGGTTTGTGGAAACAAGTCTATGAAATACCTAATTAAAAACCCTTTTATTGGTAAGCGGTTCCGGTCCTTGATTTTAACAAATTATTTCTTAATATAATCGGTGTTACAACTCC